>JADMNL010000029.1:105931500-106560750 GCA_016271365.2 Neoceratodus forsteri | reverse complement strand
ACAAGTGCAGGAAGGGAGCTAGGAGGGAGAAATTGTGCGAACATTGGGGTGGCCAGTCCCTAGGTCCACAAGAAAAGTTGATTGCGCAGTCAGACAGGAGAGATGAACAAGAGGCAGGAAAGGAGAGAAAAGAATAGATCATGTTTTTAACTCTGCATGTAAGAGAGGTCAGGGTTTTATTTAGCTCTGTCACAGGGTCATGTCACAAGTGGTTGCTGAAACTAATTGTGTTTGCACATATTCTTAACAAGTGTGAAATTCCAGAGGTGGATCTTCTTGCTTCCTGTCTGAACACTACCATTTATTTGCTGCAGAGTCCTGTATCT
This sequence comes from Neoceratodus forsteri, assembly GCA_016271365.2. NCBI lineage: Eukaryota > Metazoa > Chordata > Ceratodontiformes > Ceratodontidae > Neoceratodus > Neoceratodus forsteri. Next base: position 106,560,424 of record JADMNL010000029.1, on the reverse strand, counting down.
GGGCACAGTACCGTGCACATGTACTGAGGGGACAGGTAACTCTGTACCTTCCCACCCTTTTCCCCTAATCCAGAGAGTTTTTTTCTCAAAGTGAGAGTGAAGAATGTGACCAGGATCTTGCCTGTCCCAGATTGGTCCAGGCAGCCATGGTACTGTTGTTCCAGATTTTAGCGAGGTCATGCACTTCATTGATGTGCAGAGAATGTCTGATAATCTCCAAAGGGTAGGTGACTTATAAAAAGTTGCACTCATTCTACCTGAAGGCTTGGTTTCTAGGATTAGAGTTCTCAGATGTAAAGGGGAACAGTTAGTGCTTATATACCCACCCCGAGTGTGGGGCTGAACCCAGTTTGCACTTTGTATGCAGGGAAAAAACTGTTTACTGCAATACAGTAGATTGTATCTGGCTGATCTGCTGATTCCAAAGCCGACATTTAAATCACAGAATCCACTGACATTGTAGCAGGGCAGCACCAGTGGGAGATTCAGTAACCTGCGGTGGCTGTTGATGCTTTTATGAGCTCTGGTCAGATGTTTGCTGGTCCTGATGTTCTCCCGGGGTTCAGTACAGTCCTCTGTGACTGCTCCTCCTTTGTATGTTTGTGGGCTTGTATTTTGTTCTGCATTTTGTTTTCTTTTACTCATAACTGGGCCATAGAAACATACAAACATAGAATTTGACGGCAGATAAGGACCGCTTGGCCCACCCAGTCTGCCCATTTCCCTACCTACTGGATAAGCTGCAGATCCTAGTTAACCAGCAGCCTACTTCTTCCTACCCCCACCCCCCAGAACTGCCTTATGACTATCCCATGCATGCTTGAATTCCACCACTGATTTTGACTCCACAACCTACTCCGGAAGGCCGTTCCATGCATCCACAACCCTCTCTGTGAAAAAATACTGCCTCAAATTACCTCTGAGCCGCCCCCCATCTTCAAATTGTGCCCTCTTGTTCTTGCACACCTCTTTTTTTGAAAGATGCTACCCTCTTGGACTTTGTTGATTCCCTTGAGGTACTTGAAAGTTTCTATCATGTCCCCCCTCTCCCTCCTTTCCTCGAGGCTATACATGTTAAGCTCCTTAAGTCTCTCTTCATATGTCTTCTGGAGCAGACCCTGCACCATTTTAGTTGCCCTCCTCTGGACAGCTTCCATCCTGTCTGTCTTTGGAGTGGGTCTCCAGAACTGCACACAGTACTCCAGATGGGGTCTCACCAGCTGTCTGTACAGAGGGATAATAACTTCCTGTTTTCTACTGGTGATGCCTCCCCTATGCATCCCAGTATCCCCCAACCCTCCTTGCTGCCTTCTCACATTGCTTGCCCATCTTTAGGTCATCTGATATGACTACCCCCAGGTCCCTCTTCATTTTTGTTGTCAGTATCTCACCCCCCATTGTGTACTCTTCCCTGGGTTTTTGTTTCCCAGGTGCATTACCTTGCACTTCTTTGCATTGAATCTAAGCTGCCATACATTTGACCAGTCCTTTAACCTTGCCAAGTCCTTCTCATCCTTTCCACCCCACCTGTGCATCAACTCTGTTGCAGATCTTAGTGTCATCTGCAAAGAGACATACTTTTCCTTCCAGTCCTTCTGCAATGTAAGCTTATAAGAGACATTGAAGAGGACTGGTCCTAATCTGAACCTCCGGTGCACCTACTAGTAACCCTCCTTTCTTCTGAGTGGACTCCATTTACTATTACTCTCTGTGTCCTATTCTCCAGCCAATTCTTTACCCAGGCTGTCATCTTGGGACCCACTCCCAGGCTGGCTAACTTGTATATTAATCTTTTGTGTGGGACTGTGTCAAATGCCTTTAAAGTCTAGGTAGGCCATGTCCACAGCCCCTCCCCTGATCTACTACTTTGGTCACCCAGTCAAAGAAATCTATCAGATTTGTCTGGCATGACCTTCCGCTGTGAATCCATGCTGCCTAGGGTCCTGTGCCCCTGGCCTCTAGATACTGACAATTCTTTCCCTTGAAGTGATTCCATAATTTTCCTTATCACTGAGGTTAAACTAACAGGTCTATAGTTTCCTGCTTCTGCCTTGCTCCCACTTTGTGAAGGGAATCACATCTGTCTCTCTCCAGTCCTCGGTACCACCTCATCCTCCCATGATTTGTTAAAAGGCAGTCATGGTGTCACTAGTTCTACCCTTAGTTCTTTTAGAATTCTGGGATGAATCCCATCAGGCCCCATTGCTTTGTCCACCTTCAGTTTTAAGAGTTCTTTCAGAACCCTTTCTTCTGTAAATGGGCGGTATCAACTTCTGTATCCAGCGTGTTACTACTGTTTGTTTTATGTACTCCCCTCTTCCTTTGTAAATACTGAGCAAAAATATTTGTTTGGTATCTCTGCCTTTTCACAGTCTCCTCTGCCCACCCTCCCTTTATTAGCCTCCTGTCCCTCCCTTGGTCTTCCTTGCTCCCTGATGTACCTATAAAAGGTTTTATCCCTTCTTAACTGAGTTGGCTGTCTTTTCCTTGGTTTGGGCCTTTGCTGTTCTGACTGCCTTCCCAGCCTCCTTTTGCTTTAACTGATACAGTTCTCTGTCCTGCTCCTTCTGCGATTCCTTGTACTTCCTGAATGCTTTCTTTTTCTCTTGAACCTTCACAGCCACTTCCTTTGAGAACCATAGTGGTTTCTTACATCGTCTTATTTTATTTGCTTCACACAAAGGCTCGTTACCTCTGTGATGGCAGTTTTTATTATTCCCCATTGTTCTTCCACCCCTCCTTCCTGCCCATTTGCTAGTGCATTCCTGAGGCACTCACCCATTTTGGCAAAGTCAGCCCTTCTAAAGTCCAGTACTTTTGTCTTTTGTATGGCTTGACTCTATTGCTGTGTTTATTAGAACCATACTGTTCATGGTCGCTAGTTCCCAGATGCTACCCACTTCTACATCTGTAATCCTCTCCATCTCCATTTGAGAGAATCAAGTCTAATATTGCTCCCTCTCGAGTGGGCTCCAGTACTAGTTGTCTAAGGCATGCCCCCTCTAGGGCATCTAGAATAACTGCAGTCTTCGACGTGGCAGCTGCAACTGCACTCCAGTTAACATCTGGCATATTCAGATCACCCATCAGCAATATCTCCTTTTTCTGCCATTCTAAGTATACTTTCTATCATTTCTGTCCATTTCTCCCTGAGAAGGGTTCTGTATACAACCCCTGTGCGATTGGGTGCCATTGCCTGTCTCCAAATTTACCCACAGTGCTTCTTCTCCCTCCCTGTTTACCCTTTTGTTCTGTTGCTTTTTATTCCTTCCCTTATGTAAGAACTCCTCCTTTTACCCTCCCTGTCCCTCCTGTAGACAGTGTATCCTGGTATGTTTATGTCCCAGTCATGGTTTTGTGTGTACCATGTTTCTGTGGACGGCCACGTATATCAGATGTTCCTCCTCCATCAAGGCCACTAATTCAGGAAGCTTGTTACCCAGACTACGGGCATTAGTACTCATTGCTCTCCATTTTTGATGGCTTTTACCTTCTGTTGCAGCAACCCCCACTGACCGTTCTACCTCAGTCTTTTTCTCATTTAGTACCCTGTTTTGTAGGGAGAGGCTGGGATTTCCTGCTGCTTTGTCAGTGCCTACCCCTTTGACTAGTCTAAAAGCTTGCCAATGAAGCATTTAAACCGATTGCTCAACAGACTTGTTCCCTTCCTGGACAGATGCAGACCATCCTGCCAGTATAGGCTGGTGTCCCTCCAGGTGGAACCCCAGTCCCCAATGAAGCCAAACCCCTGTGCTCCGCACCATTTTTTCAACCATTCATTAAACTGCATGGTGCCAATTGCCCTCGCCTCCCCCATGCTTTTGACAGGCAGCACCTCTGAGAAGGATACTGTGTGCTACTCGGCCTTAGGTCCCTCCCCAACTCTGGAATGTCCTCCTGCACTGCTCTAATCTCATGATAGGCCAGTCATTTGTCCCTAGGTGGACAATTCGTCCAGCCTCGGATCCCTTGCAGCTGTTCTTGTGATCCTGAGGATGCACTTCCTGTCCCTCCAAGCCATGGCACCAGGCAGGCACCTCTACTACTTTTCCCAGCTCCCCCAGTTCTATACCCCTAATAGAGTCCCCCACCAGGAGCTGCTTCCTTTCCCTTTGGTGCCCTCTGCCTCCTTTCTGTGGGCCTCCCTTGTGACAGATATCATCAGTCTTCTCATGGTGCATCCATAGGGGAGCTATGCTCCCCCAGAATGGTGTATGGATTGTGGAGTGGAACAATTGACTGGGTGTGCCTTTGTGCCACCTTCCTCACCCTCCCTGAGCCCACTGTGGTCCAACTGCTGTGCTTTCTTCGCAACCTCTGAGGTAGTGGTGGTGGTGCTAGTGCTCCCTGGATGGGGGAGGTTCCCTTTCTACTGTCTAGTGTGGCCTGGGGGAAGGTTTCCTTACTACTGTCCAGTGCGGCCTGAAGACGGGCAACTTCCTCCCTCAGGGCAGATAGTTGTCTGCAAATAGGGCAGCATCTCAGCCTCCAGAAAGACTCCCAGAAGACTGCTGCCCCACAGCCATTACATTACTCCCCACATGTTTATCTAGTTTTTTTTTATTGTATTTGTGTGTGTGTGTGTGTGAGATTTGTTTTATATATTATCAGTGCAGTGTGCTAGAGAGGATATGACAGTGAAATGCACCTTGCACTCGAGGAAATGATGTCAGAACCTCAGGTATAAAGGAACTATTTCAAGGGGTGGGCCTAAACTGTGTCCTCACAAAATAATCGACTAAAAGCTCTCACCCACCGCTGCGATGAGTGCCTTCCTGTCAGCAAGATACCCTACACAACAGTTTGACAGAGAAAGTACCCTGCTAATCAAACAGAGAAAAATCCAGACATCCAAGTCAGACACAGGTAAACCTCTCCAGCCCCAAAACAGCCTGGTGGTTTGTTAGCCACAAAGGAAAATCAAATATGCAGTTATTTCAGCCCTTCTGAGGATGCTGACAAGATAAGCAGTTTTAAAAAAACCCTTTCTGAATTAAAAACTAAAACAAATACCAAGCAGTGCCACTTTAACAGTGAGGAAAACTTCTCTCAGATGTAAGCAAGAGAGAGAGAGTTTAGTTACAGATAATTTGTCCAAAATAGTATATCCCACGCAGCTTCTCAGTTGTTTTCAAGCACTCCTGTACACAACTTGGAAGAAGATGGGCTTCTCCCATCAAGATGGGCCATTTTCCCCACAACTATCCAGGATGGCCAAGTCAGCACCTCACAAACACAAAAGTGTCATCTTGTAAAGTTGATCTGAAAAGTTTTGGGGATCAAACCCCCAAACCACATTTTGGGAGGCATAGACAAGGTGATAGGTATGTGTTTGAGGTAGGATCAGAATGTCTGTAAATGGCTGTTATGAGGAAAACACTTTGAGCACAGTCCACAAATTCTCTGCACAGGCTTCCGCGCATACGGTGGGTTTGTGATGTACAGAAGTCCTGCTCTGCACATGCAGGGATCTCTGGACACCAGCATCCAAGGCAAACCAAGCCTTCAGGTAGAATGAGTACAACTGTTTGTAAATCACCTACCTACCTAGCAGGCAGTATAGTGCAGTGGTTTAAGGCTCTGAGCTGCAAATCTGGTGACATTCAGCAGACGAGACCTGGGTTTGAATCCCACAACTTCCACTTGCATACTGTGTGACCCTGAGCAAGTCACTTAACTTCCCTGTGCTCCCAGGTTGCACCTGTAAAAAAAGCTTTCAGCTTAGCGTGTCTCACCTGGTTAAACAACTAAATAAATAAATAAATCCTCACAGCCCCTCCTGGTCCTGAGCTGCAAGGGAGAGGCAGGGTAGTAAATAAGCTGAAAAAAATGGTGTAGCAGTTTTGCATGTGAAAGTGCTAATCAGCTGTGAAAACTCGTAACACTGGGCACAATTTGATTATCAAAATAAAAAATTCTTAATTTATCGTGGGTTTTCAATGTGTAAAAACATAAAAAAAAGGTTTAGCAGTCTAGTGCTATGCGGTTCAGAAAATGGTTAACATTACCCTCTAATTTGCATAGCATTTCACTGTGCTACATCAGCTGTTTAATGCCCTGGAGGGGTCTGAAGTGGGCAGGCACCCCATTCACAGAACAAGTTATGCAGTGTGGAGGGCCAGCAGGAGGGGTGGAACCTGTGCTGACCGAATAAGCCCAATGGAAATGAGATGTTTAAACTCAGCTAGGTGGTCCAGGGTAATTAAATTCAGGGGTGGGGACTCGCACATTGCCAGCATGAGCACCTCCAGTGGTTACAGCTGTGTTAGGAGATGGCAGATTCAAACCTCACTAGACCAATACTCCCTTTCAGACCCTGAGCAAGTCAGCAGGACAGAAGAGCAGCAGTCATTTATGGGTATATTATCGTAGGTAGTGAGACAAACGGTGCAAAAGGAGCAAAACATGTAGTACTGGCGCAGGTACCAGCCAGGGTACTGCGGCTGAGCAAAGCTCCAGTGGTTTGTATCACTCAGACACTTCGACAGTTGAGCCCACTGTTAGTCAGTGTGACACGGAACAGGAGTTTGGGCAGCTGCAGTTCCTAGGTCCTCCTGTCTGGTACCTGTTGGAGTACTGTATGTTTTGGTCTTTTTGCAAGATTTATTTTTTCACTGTAAAGTGTTGCACACTTTTATAGCTTTGAGTGTGCTGCTGTTTTCCTGCACATGCTGTGGTCCCTTTTATCCTCATTCATGCTGTTGTACCATAGATTCCAAAGTGGCAAGTTCTCTTCATTTCCCCCTTTTTTTTAAACCTCTGAGCAAGTCATGAAACCTCCGGTGCTCTATTCCATGTAGTTGCAGAAAGGGGTAGAAACAGAACCTCGCTGGAAATTACACGTTGCATCTCCAGCTGGGTTGTCCCAAGTTAATACATTGTTTCAAAAAATATAGACGAAATATTGTTGGCAATTGCCAGATTTTCTGGCTAGCTTGGGTAAACACAGTGTTAAAATAAGTAAAGGCTTGACCCCAGTGGAAACAAGATGTTGCATCTCAGCTGAGCTACCCGGGATCAATAAATTGTAAATTAAAAAAAATTGCTGCCAGCTGCCATCCATTATCTTGGTATCCCCGAAGGTAGTGTGATCTGTTGGGTAGAGCACCGTTTGGAAGCAGGAGGTAAGTTTAAACTGTGCTGGAGCCAACTACCAACTACAGTATGTGACCCTGAGCAAGTCACTTAACCTCCCAGTGCTTCAGTATGCCCAGCCGCTGAAATAAGTAGGAGCAGGACCCCACTGAAAACAAGATGTTACACGTTGGCTGGGCTGTCTTGGGTTGGAGGCACTGTTCAGTGAAATGGTGTTCAGGTGAGTCTCTCTTATCCCAGTGTCTACCTCTGGGTGCAGCTCTGCTGTGGTTCCCAATGAGGGGGAACTCCAACCCAGCCCCAGGCTCTGCCATGAGGTGCGCTCCTACCCCCAGTCCGAATGTCTGCCACTGAGTGTGGCTGTGCTGGGGATCCCAAGGAGTGGGAGCTCCAACCTGACCCCTGATGCAAGGTGCAACTGTACCCCCCGATCCCACATTGGAGTTCCCAAGGAGCAGGTGCTCCAGTCCAACCCTGTCCTCTGCTGCAAGGTGCAGCTCTACCCCTAATCCCAAAGTCTGCCACTGGGTGCAGCTCACATATCCAGCGCCACCTAAACATTTGTCAAATTGTCATTACATCTGTCTCGCCTTTGTTCACAGCACATTTTCTTTCTTTCCAAACTCTATTTCTACATGCCCTTTACCCTCCAGACTCTCTCCAGCGAGGGCACTCAGTGAGTGGCTCTGCCCGTCCTGCCTGAAGCGTGGTCTGCTCACTTCTGGTGGGGGCATCCCTCATTTCCTGCGTGCCTTGCCCGTACCCCCTCCCGGGTCTGTGTTCTCCGGGGAAGGACTGCCAGCTCCTACCGGCGCCCTATCTATAGTATCAGAAAGGCAGCCAACAGGAGGAGGGAAACAGATGAGCGTCCTGACACCCAACGGTGGACTTGGGGCCGATGAAACTGGCCCCACCTTCACCTACTAGAGGGAGGGGGATTTTCTGCTCGGTTCCCTAGTGAGTGCAGTGTTGTCCAGCCCATTATGTGCAGCCACCCAACATCTTGTTCCCTTGCAAAGTTCCTGTGACTTGTAGTGCACCCAGCTACTACTGGGTGCCACTACATGCGTGGGTCGATCCGCTGTCCCTCCCCAGGAGAGGAGAGGCAGTCCTGTGGATGCTCGATCCTCTCCTCCCCTGCAGGCCTGAGCTCGGTCCCGAACCTAGGTTGCCGGTGTGGCGTGAAGTGTGGCGTCCAGCACCTCACCTCTCGGTGCAACCGCAAGCAAATGTTGCCATTGATTGATGCTTATGTTGTTTTAGCTTGAGCGTTTGATTGGCATAGCTTGTTTTTTTGTTCTCGTTGTTGACTCACTTAAACTTGAGCTTTTATGATTGCCATGGCTTGTTCCCAATATCATTTACATTTTTTGTTTTATTTTGTTTTGTAATGATTTGTTCTTATCTACTTTAATTGGAGTGTTTTTCAGATTAGATCTTGAGACTCCTTGACTTTTCAGGTCAAAGATAGTGGAATGCTGGGAATTTGAGACCAGCACAGAGGAGAGAGCTTCTTTTGAAAAAGATTTTAAGTTCCGGGGCACCATTCCGCAGGCAGAGACAATGCACAGTTTGCACTGACTATTATAATGCTTTAGAAGAAAAGCTGTTACTACAGGTAAGTAACTTTTCTGTTTGGCAGTTTCTCAATCACAGACACACTGTAGTGCTAATCTTGGAAAATTAGAACATCGGGATTAGTATACGGTCTCATTATTGAGTCTGCTGTCCAGTAATCGTAGAATGACAGTAGCTCTGTGTTCTGATTGGCTGAGGGGATCTCTTTCATCACAGGGTATTTACATGAAAACTGCATGTTTCAGGGGGGATCCTTTGCCGCTGCCACACCACTGAACCACCCTGATCATCTCAACTTGATCCTTTTTACTGTACAGAGTTGTGTCCGCCAGCAGACGGCCACATCTGTGCCTGCCACTTCCCAGTCCTGCCACCTGCCTGCCTTAACTCAGTGCCCATAAATGGAGGAACGGAGTATGAGAGAATCGACAGCTGCTTCTGGTGGGCTGTTACTTTCTCCAGCATTTTGCTTCTCTTGATGCCCCCTAACATTCACACCTCTGTAGTCTGCGTGCACGTACTGTGATCCCCTACTGAGGAGCAAGCTTCTCCGGCTTATATGGTGGCAGCACTGCTCCCAGCCCTGTCCAGGTTGCCAGCACAGTAGTGCAACTTGCTGCTGGGTCATCGAGTGGCAGCCTTCACTTTGTTTTTTTTTTTTTTTAAATTTAGGTTTTTATGCCCCTGTCTCCATTCCTGCTCCCGTCTGGTCTCTCCCCCGGCCTTTTGGGGATCCAGAATCTCCCTCTTGGTTTCCCTTTCTCAGATTAGGATCTGGTGGTGGTGTAGGGCCAGCTGGCGTGGGCACTTTTCGTTCCCTCTTCGCAGGTAGCACACACAGCGTGCGTGTTTGCTGGGGGGGGGGGCTCAGTCACAAGCAGCTTGCCACTACCAGAAGAATAAGCTCTCCATTTTTTTTTTTTTTTTTAATGATTTGTTTGTCTACTTTAATTGGAATGTTTTTCAGATTAGGTCTCGAGACTCCTTGACTTTTCAACTCAAAGTTAGTGGGAATGCTGGGAGCTTGAGACCAGCACAAAGGAGAGAGCTTCTTTTGAAAAAGATTCTAAGTTCCGGGGCACCATTCTGCAGGCAGAGACGATGCACAGTTTGTGCTGGCTGTTATGCTTTAGAAGAAAAGCTGTTACTGTGGGGTGAGTAACTTTCCTGTTTGGCATTTTCTGACAGACATGCTGTAGTGCTAATCTTAGACAATTAGAACCTGGGGATTAGCATACGGTCCCATTATTGAGTCTGCTGTCCAGTAATCATAGAATAAGGACAGTAGCTCTGTGTTCTGATTGGCTGAGAGGGATCTCTTTCAGTATAATTCTTCATCACATGGTATTTACATGAAAATTCCATGCTCTGGGGAGATCCTCTGCCACACCATTGAACCATCCTGATCATCTCAACTTTTTCCGTTTTGCTGTACAGAATTGTATCCTCCAGTAGACAATGACATTTGTGCCTGCCACTTCCCAATCCTGTCCTCTACCCACCTTAACCAAGTGCCATAGGTGGAGGCACGGAGCCTGAGAGAATTGACAGCTGCTTCTGATGGGCTGTTGTTTTCTCCAGCATTTTGCTTCTCTTGATGCCCCCTAACATTCCCACCTCTGTAGTCTGCGTGCACGTACTGTGATTCCCTATTGAGGAGCAAGCTTCCCTGGGCCACTGCAGGGGCTGTTGAAGTGGTGTAATTAGTGACAGCTTCCCTGGCTTATATGGTGGCAGCACTGCTTCCAGTCCTGTCCAAGTCCCCAGCACAGCAGTGCATCTTGCTGCTGGGCCCTCGAATGGTGCTCATCACTTTTTCTTTTTTGGGGGCTTTTATGCCTGTGTCCTGTCCCGCTCCCATTTGGTGCCACCCCTCGCCTTTTGGGGATCCAAAATCTCTCAGTTGGTCCCCCTTTCTCAGGGGATCAGGATCTGGTGGAGGTGGGTGTAGTGGTGTAGGGCCAGCTGTTGCGGGTGGTTTTCAGTCCCTCTTCCCAAGTAGCACTCACAGTGTGTGTGTGTGTGTGTGTGTGTGTGGAGAGCAAGCAGCCTGCCATTGCCAGAAGAACACCCCCCTCACCGCAAGTCACTGTGACACTGAGCGTGCCATCTCCCTTCTTCCCCAATGTGGACATGTAGCTATCAGCAGCATGTTTCCCCATCCTGGCCACCCAAGCGAGCGCCAGCACAGGTCGCTGGCTTGGTGGTGCTTCCCAGTTGTGCAGTGGAAGCACAATGCTCATCCTTTGGGCAGTTGGGCAGCATGGCAGCATAGCCATCACGTTTTACTTGTAAAGATAGTAACAGAGTATTTGACGGCAGATAAAGACTGCTAGGCCCACCCAGTCTGCCCGTATTCCTTCATACAACATGAAGTCTTGCTGTATTCTGACAATTGCAGTTAGCTCCAGCCTTTCAACTGCCCTAGAGAACATAGGGTTAACTTTTCTATGCATGGCATAGAATGTTCATCTTGAGCTTGGTTGAAGCCTCTGTCTGTTATTCGAACTGCAACCGTCAGATTCTTTACTCCGCCTCACTAAACAGTCGCTCTGGAGATTTCTCCTACTGTTCTGTTCAAAGTCGGTTGAAGTGTCGGTTTTCTGTCGTTTTTTTCTTCCAAAATTCTTGTTTCCGCATAGTCTGTTCAAGTCTCTGTCTGTGGCACCGTGAGTACTAGACGGGTTTTGTTCTGTTTTCTGTGTGGAACTTGTAAAGCTGTGGATCGGTTCGGCTGAACCGATCGTTTTGAGGTAAAATTTGTACTTTACTTTAGTGTGTGGTTACCGGTCCGTATTGATTCTAAAAAAAAAAAATACAGGTTTTAGTACGCTTTTTTCCAAGACCCATGATAGTCAGGAACCGATAGGGGAGTCTTGCCTGGTGGATTGCCGAAAAAGAGTAAGTTTGGTTAGGTTGGCCATGTCTGAGAAACCCAAGAAAAAAAAAATGGGCCCACTGGGTTTCAGCATGCAGTGTGTGTGGGAAGGTCTTTGCTAAGGCTAATCCCCACACCACCTGCGTTTATTGTCTGGGGTTTGACCACCTCGATTCAGACTGCCAAATTTGCAAAAATGTTCCCAAATCTACCTTGGAAAAGAGATTAGTTAGACTGAGGGAAAGGGAGGCCTAAAAAGTCTGCTGACCCGGATGGCCAGCCTGGTTCAGTTCTGACCAAACCAGAAGGAGTGCCCTCTGACCAGGGCGATACTACTTCGGGCAAAAGGAGAGCCGATTCTGAGGAATCTATTCCTACAAAAAGAAAAAGAAAAGACAAGTCGACCGGTTTGGATCGAGAATCCCATACTCCGACCACCGATGAAATAGCCAGAGTGATTAGTATTGTGGAATCGCTTGGATCTGTTCCGACTGAACCGGCACCTTTTGGCAGGGGCTCGGTTCGGTCGGTTCCCCCGGTTCCAGATTATACCCTGGAAGAATTTTATGAACTGGAGTTTGAGGAGGAAGGAGAGTTGGAAGATGATTATGGTGATGGGGAAAGTCTGGATGTGCCTATTGACCCGGGCATCTCCACAGACAAGATCTTCAGGTGTTTCTCCTCCTAGGCTTTCTGAGTCCCCTTCACGCTGCACGTTTTACAGAAAGGTAGCTGATACCCTCCAGCTTCCTGTGGAGGAGGCAGTGGAGCATCAGAAAGAGCTTGACTATGTAGAGATGATGGACATCCCAGAGTCCAGGAGACTGTCTGTTCCCTTCCACAAATCTTTTGGGAAACTGACACAAAAAATTCTTAAGTCTCTCAATTCCATACCTCCTGTGGACAGAAGAATGGACAAGAGGTACACTCTTTCAGGCTCAGATATGGAGTTCCTTTATCAGCAATGCAGTCATTTTGGGGTTGTACAGGCTACTGCCTGTGATAAGGCAAGCATTCCCTTGGCATCACCCCCCCCCTCCCCGACAAGGACTCCAGGAAGATTGATGCCATGGCAAAGAAGCAGTACATGGCATCATCCTTAGGACTCAGGCAGGCTAATTATATGGCCTATGCAGCCAGGTACCAGAAGTCCAGGTGGGACACTGTACTGGAACTGGCTAAGCAGGCTTCCCTCCAGTTTGCCAAGGAGCTGGAGGAGGTGGCTGCGGATGGGATTGAGGCATCGAAAGTTCAGTTTCATGCTGCTGTAGACTCCAATGATGTATCAAGATACATAGACAGTGACGGCAGATAAGGGCCTATGGCCCACCCAGTCTGCCCATTTGAGCTTGTAAGTTCAGTTTGTTTTCCTAGAAGTCTGTTTCCCCTTACCCCTGACCTCTAGAATTCCTTTATGTCTATCCCATGCATTCTTAAATCCCGTGATTGTTTCAGCCCCCACCACTTCCTCTGGCAGGGTGTTCCACTTGTCCACCACTCGCTTGTGAAGAAATTCTTTCTCATGTTTCCTCTGAATCGTCCCTCCTCCAACTTCATCCCATGCCCTCTAGTTCTGGAACATCTTTTCGCTTAAAATAGTGTTTTCCTGCACCCTGTTCCTCCCTGTAAGATACTTGTATGTCTCTATCATATCCCCTCTCTCCTCCTCTCCTCCAGGAGTACATGTTCAGTTCCTTCAACCTGTCTTCATAGGACTTGTGATGCAATCCATGCACCATCTTTGTTGCCCTCCTCTGAACCTTCTCTACCCTGTCTATGTGCTTACGTGGTATGGTCTCCAGAACAGTGCACTGTACTCAGGTGGGGGCCTCACTAAGTGTCTTGTATAAGCGGAGTTTGACCTCCTTTTCCTGCTGGTGATGCCCCTGCCTATACATCCCAGCATCCTATTTGTTTTACCTGCTGCCTTGTCGCACTGTTTCCCTACCTTGAGGTCATCAGAGATGACAACCCAAGATCCCTTTCCTAGCTTGGTGCATGCTATATCCTCACCCCCAACTGATATATTGTGCCCGGTTTTTGTGCCCATATGCATTATCTTGCACTTCTTTGCATTGAATTTCAACTGCCAAACCCCTGACCATTCTTCAAGTTTCTGCAGGTCACTTTTCATTCTGTCTACACCCTCTGGTGTGTCTACTCTGTTACAGAGCTTTGTGTCATCAGCGAACAGTGAAATTTTGCCTTCTAGATCCTGCGCAATGTCACTGATGAAGATGTTGAATAGTACTGGTCCCAGCACTGATCCCTGTGGTACCCCACTGGTCACTCTTCCCTCTGTGGAGTGACAGCCATTTAGCACCACCCTCTGTGTCCTGCCACCCAGCCAGTTACCTACCCACCACACTACTGTCCTGCCCACACCCATATTCCCCAGTTTGTGTAATAGTCTTCTATGTGGCACAGTGTCAAAGGCCTTGCAGAAGTCCAGATAGGCCATGTCCACTGCCCTCCCCGATCCACCTCCCTAGTCACCCAGTCAAAAAATTCGAGGTTGGTCTAATATGACCTCCCCCTGGTGAAACCATGCTGCCTTGGGACCTGTAGTCCATTGACAACCAGATGTTCCACCAATCTCTCCTTCAGTAGTGCTTCCATGATCTTCCCCACTACCGAGGTGAGGCTGACTGGTCTGTAGTTCCCTGCTTCCGCTTTGTTCCCACTTTTGTATAAGGGACTACATCTGCTGTCCTCCAGTCTTTGGGTACCTCCCTGTTTCCAGTGATTGGCTAAACAGGATAGCCAGAGGTTCAGCCACCACCTCTCTTAGTTCTTTAAGGACCCTGGGTGCACCCGTCTGGCCCCATTGCTTTATCAACTCTTATTATTCCAGTTCCTTCAGGACCCTTTCTCATGTAAAGGGACTTGTGTCCATTTCTGCACCATTCTCACGCCTTGTATCCCTTCAGACCCATTACCCCCTCTTCCTCAGTAAAGACTGGCAGAAATACCTGTTCAATATGTCAGCTTTACTGTTGTCATCCTCCACGTGCTCCCATCTCCTCCCCTTCAGTCTCACTATCCCTCCCTTTGTCTTTCTTTTTCACTTATGTACCTGTAAAGGTTTTGTCCCCTTACCCACTGATTTTGCAATGTGTTCTTCTGTCTGAGCTTTGGCTCTCTTACTGACTTCCCTGCCTCCCTTTGCTTCTCCCTATCCCCTTCTGCCTGTGTCTTTTTATATTGCCTGAATGCAATCTTTTTGACTTTCACTTTCTTTGCTACCTCTTTGGAAAACCATAATGGTCTCCTCTTCCTTTTCCTCTTGCTAACCTGCTTAATGCATAATTCTGTTGTTCTTTTAATCCTCATTTTAAATACTGCCCACTGTTCCTCAACCCCTGATTCCTGTCCCATTCCCCTTAATACCTCTTTCAAGTATCTCCCCATTTTCCCAAAGTCTGCCCCCTAAAATCCAGGATACGTGTTTTGTGTGGTTTGGTTCTGCTCTTTTGTGATTTCAAACCACATGACTGGTGGTCACTAGTTACCCAGGTGCTCCCCTACTGTTACCCCCATCACAGTGTCCTCTGTTTGTGAGCACAAGGTCCAGTATTGCCTTCTGCCGAGTTGGTTCCATGACCAGTTGCTTGAGGAAGGCACCCTGAAGGAGTCCAGGATAAATCTGCTCCTAGTTGATGCTGCTGCTGGGATGCTCCAGTCCACGTCTGGAATATTGAAGTCTCCAACCAGTACTACCTCACCCTTGTCTGCCATCCTTTGGATGGCTAGCATCAACTCCCATCTGTTTTTCTTCCTCCTGGGCTGGTGGTCTATAGACCACACCTGTGCGGATGGCTGTCCCCATTTTCCTTTCCAGCTTAACCCACAGTATCTCTCCCCATTTTGTTCCTCCTGGATCTCTGTGGCCCTTATGTCATTTTTCACATACAGTGCCACTCCTCCTCCCTTCCTGCCTGCTCTGTCTCTTCTGAATATGTTGTAGCCAGGTATGGCCATCTCCCAGTCATGGTTATCATTACAAAAGAGTCATGGCTACATCTGTGGCTCTTCGGAGAATGGCTTGTCTCAGATGTACTGGCCTCTCACAGGATACCCAGGCTAAGGCCATGTATTTTTCCTGTGGTGGGTAATTCTCTGTTTGGGGAGCAGACAGAGAATTACATGAGGAAAATGGATGAGTACAGGACCACTTACAGGAGCGCTCAGGCCAAAGAGAGGCAAGCAACTCCTCAAAGGCGGCAGTCTAGGGGCAGGCCTTTTCAGTGGCCTTTTTACCAAGCACAGGCCTTTTCTTCCTTTTCGCAGAGGGGGTTCTTCAGAGGGAGAGGCAGAAGGGGGATGAGCAGGCCTGCATCCACTCCTCAGCCTAAAGCCCCTGCCAAGCAGACACCCTGATGGATTTGCCCGGGTTGATTCTCCTATCCCAGTGGGGGGGCAGGCCGGTTTACTTTGTCCAGTACTGGATGTCTTTTAAATCAGACAAGTGGGTCCTGGAAGAAGTAAGCCAGGGTCTGGTTCTCAGCTTCAAAAATTTCCCAAGTTGAGAGCCAGATCTTTTCCATCTGCAAATCTCTCAGAAACCCTTGCCCTAGAGGCAGAGGTTTCTTCTTTCCTAGCTCTCAGAGCTATAGAGAGAGTACCTACCCTACACTGGGGCAAAGGATTGTACTCCAGGTACTTCCTAACCCTCAAAAATACAGGAGAGTGACAACCCATCCTGGACCCAAGATACCTGAACAAACATCTTTTAAAGCCAAAGTTCAAGATGATAACTCTGGGAATTATCCTTCTCTCTCTAAGGCCAGGGGACTGGCTAGCCTCCCTGGACCTCAAAGATGCCTACTTTCACATTCCTGTCAGGTGCTCCTTCAGAAAATACCTCAGGTTCAAGTTGCCCTCAGGCCACTGTCAGTTCAGAGCAATGCCCTTTGGCCTAACAGCAGCCCCAAGGGTCTTCACAAAGTGCCTGGCAGTAGTTGTTGCCTTCCTAAGAAGACAAAAGAGTTCCATTTTCCATACTTGGACAACTGGCTCATAGTGGGCCAGTCTCCAGACCAAGTCAGGTCACACCTGCAAGTGACCCAGCAAGTGCTCACTTCTTTAGGATTTCTTCTCAACCTACCAAAGTCAGTTCTCGAACCAGTGCAGCTCCTCACCTTCATAGGGGCAGAACTGGATACGGTAAAAGCAAGAGCCTTCCTGCCCCTGGAATGGACCAGGACCCTCATGGAACTGGCCTCTTCATTCAGCCTTCAGGTGTTTCGACCAGCAAGACATTTCCTTCAGCTACTGGGCCACATGGCAGCTTCTACAACAGTGGTCCAAGGTGCAAGATTCTAAATGAGGGACATTCAGTTCCACTTAAGAGCTTTTTGGTCCCAAAGAAAGGATTCCCTTACCAAATTAATCCCAGTGACTCTTAACTCCGATCCAAGCCCTGCAATGGTGGCAGGATCAGGACAATTTAGCGGGGGGTTCCATTTGACACTCAGTCTCATTCAGTGGTCCTCACCACAGATGCTTCCCTGCTGGGCTGGGGAGCCCATCTGGGGGAACATGCCACCCAGGGACTATGGTCGCCTCACAAATCTATGCTTCACATCAGTTTATTTTTTTCTGTTTCTGGCACTGCAAGCTTTTTCCAAATCTGTACAGAACAAGGTGGTTCAGGTCAGAATGGACACCACCACCACCATGTGGTACATCAACAAGCAAAGAGGCACTCTGTCTGTGTCCTTGTGCATAGAAGCAATGAAGTTGTGGTCCCTGGCTTATTCCCTGCAGACCTCTCTGAAAGCAGTTCACCTTCGAAGGAAGGACAGTGTCCTAGCAGATGCACTGAGCAGAATATCACAGGGCCATCATGAATGGGCCCTAGATTCTCTGGTGTTGAAAGTGATTTTCTCAAGATAGGTCACTCCAGAGATTGATCTTTTTGCAGCCCCAGACAATCACTAAGTTCCTCTTTTTTTGTCACAGACCCCCAGTCTTGGGCTTAGTCCCCCTGGATGCTCTGATCCTGATCTGGGAAGGGAAATTTCTGTATGCTTCCCCACTTCCCTCTCCTGTTCAAAGTGCTTGTTAAGATAAGGTCACAACCATGCAACATGATTCTGATTGCTCCAGACTGGGCCAGGCAGCCATGGTATCCCTTGTTGCTGTCCCTAGCAGTCCATCTTCCCCTGTCTCTTCCCAGGAATTGCAACCTGTTGACATCCTCTCAGGGGAGGAATTGGTACCCCAATCTTCAGTCTCTCAATCTCAAGGCTTGGCTCTTGAAGAGTTAATTGCCTACAGTTCTGGATTATATGGTCCATCTTAATGGCCTAGGTCTCAGACCAGCTACTCTCAAGGTACACTTGGCAGCTGTTTATGCTTTCCTGTCTGTAGGCAAGTCTTCTTCTTTGTCATCCCACCCTGTATTCTGTAAGTTTTTCAAGGGATTGCTTCACATCAACCCCCTTTTGGGATTCTGCTCCTGCTTGGGATCTTTAATGTTTGCGTTGCTCAGCTTATGCAACCCCCTTTTGAGCCTTTGTCCTCAGCAGAGTTTAAGTACTTGACTTGCAAAACTGTGTTTATGGTAGCCATTACTTCTGCCAGACGAATCGGTGAATTGCACGCCTTGGCAGTGGAATCTGATTTCATCTCTTTTCACAGAGATAAAGTGGTCCTTAGAACTAACAAAGTTCTTGCCTAAAGTGGTTTCAGATTTCCACCTCAATCATTCTATATCTCTCCCTGTTTTCTTCACTGATCGTTCTTCGGGAGAGAGGAGGCTACACAGTTTGGATGTTAAAAGAGCCCTTAGCTACTACATAGAGCGTACCAAGGGTCACAGGTTTGAATCCCTCCAGTTCCTCACTTATGGAGAAGTTGGGAAGGGCAAACCTGCTACCAAGAGATCTGTTGCCAGGTGGATTGTTTCTTGTATACAATGTATACAATTGTGCTATGAAAAACTGGGTAGAACTCCACCCTCAGACCTGAGGGCTCATTCCACAAGAGGTACAGCTGCTGCCATGAATATCCTTCTCTTAGAAATTTGTCAAGCAGCCACCTGGAAAACAGTCCATACTTTTACCAATCATTATTCTCTGGATATCCAGGCTAGGACTGATGCTCAGTTTGGCACAGCAGTACGTCAGAGCCTATTCCCAAAGTAGGTTCTGTCCCTCCTCCATGGAAGTACTACTTGGTAGTCTGCAATTGTTAGAATACGGTAAGACTTTATGTTGTTAGAAGAAAAAATTGCTCACCTTAGTAATTGTTTCTTCTAGTGGAGTCTTACTGTATTCTGACCCCGCCTCCCCCCTCAGAACCTAGATTTTGGGATGTGGGTGGGCAGGCGCAGTGTTGGCACCCTAGAGATGTTCCCCCTTTTTTTACACCCTCTTTTTTCCTTTGAGTGAAATGTTGTTCATTTGATTGTTTTTTGTTTTTGGGTTTCCTGACTTGAGTCTTCCTTTGAGAACCAAAAACATATTTCTGCCAGTTGGCTAGTTAAAAATGTTACAGTTTGCACACAGAACACCTAGTGAGTTTTTGCTCGTAAAGATCTGATGGTTGCAGTTCGAATAACAGGCAGAGGCTTCAACCGAGCTCGAGATGAACATTCTATGCCATGAATAGAAAAGTTAACCCTGTGTTTTCCAGGGCAGTTGAAAGGCTGGAGCTAACTGCAGTTGTCAGAATACAGCAAGACTCCACTAGAAGAAACATAATTACTAAGGTGAGTTAATTTTTTCTTGCCTGCATCAGTGGTCGCTGACCTTGCTTGGTCATTGGCTTTAGCCTTTCCTACTCACCTCTAGGATTCCCTTGTGCCTATCCCATGCATGTTTGAACCCCCCCATATGTCACTGCATCTGCTGATAGACAGGCTGGGATTATTTGTGAAGCTAGCAAAGGTAATGCCATTTTAATACTAGTAAAGCTGTTTGACACTAGGGAGACATTGAGAGCGTACATCATTGAAACTGACATTAGCTCAGGGTTATTTTGCATTCTTTTGTGACAAGTTGAATGCAGATATACTTAGCCCTACAACCTTTATATGGGGCTGGGTTCCCTGTGTTAAATTGGCCCCCTATCATTTTTTTTTTCCTTTTTTTAACACTGTGTGTAAACCGCACCCTCTCTAGAGCTAGCAGTACTGCCACTCCAGTGCCTCCATTTTTTGTCCGGTCATCATTCCGTAATCTCCTGTAGCTGATAAGCCGTGGGAGATTTGATGGTGTGAGAACTGGTTTCTTATGGGTCGAAGTGTAATGTCACTGCGAGACATTTGCTGTCAGTAAAGCTCTCAGAAGCTAAGCACTGATCAGTAAATACTCCAGTTGGAAAAATAGTAATGCAGGTCATGTCCCATAATCCCCTGCAGCAGCTATCCTGAGAACGAACTGTTGGAGATCCAGTGGTGTATGCAGTGGTTTCCTGTGGTTCAGAGCGTAGACACACTGTGAGACATCAGTTACCAGTAATATGTATCCTGAAACCAAACACTGTTTAGTAAAAAGGCATTTTGGGGAGCAAGTAGTGCAGATCAATGGAGAAGGGAAATTCTGTACAAAAAAAAAAAAAGAAGACCAAGGGGTCACTGTACTGTTATCTTCTGCCACCCAGGCAGCTGCAGCATCCAGTAGAGTGTGTGTCTGTAGCTGGTGAACTTTGAGAAATGCTGCTAGTACATTTCATTCAGATTTGTACTATGGAGAGGAAGATCAGCCTCCTGGTAACCCACACGCCATGGTTTCCTCCTGGACTTACTACTCTGCTGTAAGCCATGCTCATCCAGTCCCTCTCCTCCCCAGTCAGTTAAATGCTGCTTCCGGCAGATTTATCGTGAGGATTTGGTACACCCTGAGTCAAAGATTCTGCAGTCCCCACTTGTGCTGCTTCCTTCGGCAGCTTGTTACAGGAGGCAGTGTGGTCTGATGGCTAGAGCCCCAGTGTGGGAACTGGCAGATCATATGGATCACGTTAAGAGAGTTGCTCATACTAATGATACTGAAAATTCTGTGATTTCGGTTGGTGCAGTCCATTTCCAGCAGTGGGAGTTCTTATTTTCTACAAAGTTAAACATTTTGATTTTTTTTTTTTTTAACAGAAGCCTTTACTGTGATTTATAATATGATATGTAAATGGTGCCATCTTTTACAGATACGGGTGTCTTTTATTTATTGCAGTTGTTTCATCAGGAAAGGCACACTGAGCAATAAGATGCTAGTCTCCCGGTGCGACCTGGGGGGGGGTACACATGGATATGATAACATGCAGGTTATCAAGTGAACAGTTAACAGAAGCAAATGAAAAGCAGCATAAGGATACACGATTGCATGAATATACAAGCAGTGCACATTGAATGCTTAGGATATTATAGTATCAAATAAACATTTTTGTGACAAGAAGCAGCAGACAAGGTAAATTAGCACAGTAGTAACAGCTGTAATCAACAGAGGCCGTATATCACAGTTATACACAGTACATAGGGCAAAATAGGCCCAGGATATAAGTGCAAGGTTGGGGTTACCCAGGCTGTTTCCTACTGCAAACCTCTCTTCCCCAGTCCCAATTACCCGGGGTGTTCCTGGGGGTTCGATTCTTGGTCCTCTTTTTCCCTCTTCCTAAACGGCATTCAGTGTACGTCCCTTCACAACAACCACCTCATGTATGCAGAATGACATAGTGCTCTACCAGTCTGCCCAAACTGTTGCTGATATTAACCATAATCTCACACAGGATTTTCAATCTCTCCAATCCTGGCTCTCTGCCAACCAGCAAATCCTTAACATAAGTAAAATGCAGGCCATACTGTTCGGGTCATCTAAAAAAGTGCGCTTAGAATCCTCTAAACTCCTTGTCCTCAGTCAGGAGGGGACACCTGTTACTAATGCGGTGACTATCAAATACCTTGGGGTCACTCTTGACCCTGCCCTTGATTTTTCCTTGCATATCAATGTGGTGTGCCGGGCCGTTAATACCAGAATAGGTGCTGCCTATTGTGTGTGGCACTCACTCACCCCCTCTGCTACGTTAGCAGTAGCTAAAGGCGTGTTACTCCTGCAACTTCTTTATGCCCTCCCTGTTCTCTTCAATATTAATACCAGTGTGCTCAGCAAATGGGACACTTCCTGCAACAGTATATGTAGGTTTGCCTTATATGCCCCTCGACTGACGCATCACTGCCTGCTCTACTCTGGCCTGCACTGGCCATCTCCCAAAGACCTCCGCTCTTACTCCCTTGGGTGCTTTATTGATTCACTCACTAGAGCCCCCAGCCCATCCTCCCTGAGGGACTTGCTTACCCCTATCTCACGTGTCTGTTCGCTCAGGTCCTCATCTGTCCCCAAGCTATCAGTCCTGCCATGTGCTACAAAAATTGGAGAACAGGCCTTTGCTTATTTTGCCCTAACTTCTGGAACTCGCTTCCACTCCTGGTTCAACACTCCCCTTCCCCACCATTCCTTTAAGTGGTCGCTGCTCTCGCACCTCTATGAACTTGGAATCTGTAAATGTAATTTACTGTGTGTCTCCTCCCCATTTTTTCTGTTTTGGGGACGTCGAGGCATTGCCTATTGTTGTATCATGATTTTGTTTAACTTATTGTCTACTGTTTAGTATTTATATCATATGTGTTCTCCCATACTGCTGTGACTGTATTTGATTTGTTGATACTGTGCTGTTGTCTTGATTTTATTACTCTTGTTGTACTCTCCCGCGTTGTGCCTGAAAATAGGCAGGACTGTTGCCTAGTGCACTTACCCGGTTGCCAAATGCTAATAAATAAATATGCCTTCTCAAGTTCTTTGTCAGAACTGCTCAGCTTTGGTTCACAGTTCTCTCACCCAAACTCAGGGAGGTTCTGTAATGATTGTAAAATATGCTGAAACTGTACATACAAACATATATCTGGCATATCCCACGTTTTTGCTCACTTTCCCATATTCTGAGGGACAGTACCTGACATTTGGAGCATGAAAGAATGGGAAGCATAAAGAAGCCCACCTCTTTTTTTTGGGGGGAGTAATATAAAACATGCTACCCTCAAAAATTGAAGATGGCCTGCTAAGTTCGGTAAAGTTGGTGTACACCACTCCCTTCCTAATTCTGCTGTACTTGAGCAGTAAGGTATGTGAGGGTTGTGTTAATGGACTGTTAATCACACCCTGGGGGTGTAATGTGGTACGAGGTGAAGCAGAGTGCCACATGCCCCCAGGGTGCGATTAACTGGCCATTAATATAATCCTGAGACATAAAATGTATTTCTGCAATGGTAAGGACATACCATAATTGTATGCATATCTTCATGTTTTATCTTTTTTTTTATTTGAAATGTGAAATAATTCCTCCGTGTTTCACCTGTGGTTAGTGTGGCATACGAGATTGGTGGTTACTGTGGAAATGGTAACCTGGTAACATTGTGACTGAGTCTGTTTTCGCATGTCTGGGTGGGGAGGGCTTATTGAGGCAGGATGTTTCTAAGATTTCTGGACGCCTCTTGGAAGGCTTTTTATTTATTTGTAGAAGTCCATTTTTAGCTGACTTTGACTGTATCCTACAGAAGACGTTGCTGCCATTATCTAGTAACTGTGTGGCAGTGCTGTGCGAAACATAGAAATTGTCGGCAGATAAGGACCACTAGGCCCATCTAGTCTTCCCATAGGAACTAAACATTGTATGTGGCCACTCAACCCTATGTGATCAATGACTTCATCACTCCCTCCCCTCTCAGGATTCCCATGTGCCTCTCCCAGGCATGCTTATACCCCTCCACTGTGCTTGCCCCGACTACCTCCTTTTGCAGACTATTCCAAACGTAGACTACCCCTTCTGTGTTGAAAAACTTCCTCACATTACCTCTTAATCTACCTCCTTCCAATTTCATGCTGTGCCCCCTTGTTCTAGTACTTTTTCTACATTGGAAAAGGTCCCCCACCTGCACCTTGTTTATGCCTTTGAGGTATTCGAACGTTTCAATCATGTCCCCCCCCCCCGCTGTCTCTTCTCCTCCAGTGAGTACATAATGAGGTCCCTTAGTCTTTCCTCATGTGTTTTGTGGTGCAAGCCCTGCACCATCTTTGTTGCCCTTCTCTGGATAGTCTCCACCTTATCTATGTCCTTGCACAGGTGTGGCCTCCAGAACTGCATACAGTACTCCTGGTGAGGCCTTACCAATGTTTTGTGCAATGTCATCGCCGCCTTCTGTTAGTGATACCCCTGCCTATGCACCCCAGCATGCCACTGGTCCTCACTGCCGCCTTTGTGCACTGCTTTGATCCCTTAAGGTCATCAGAGGTGATGAACCTAGGTCCCTTTCCTCTTTGGTGACCGTCAGCTCCCACCTCCCTTCCTCTTTGGTAACAGTCAGCCTGTGTACATTAAAAAGGATTTTAAATTTGAAGTCGTGTTGTTGAAATTAAGATTTTTGTTTTTGTTGGGGGGAATGCTTTATGGCTTTTTATTTACAGTATATGCATAATTCTGTTTTTCACAAGCATTCTGGATATATAGTATGTAAGACGCAGCTGTTGTTGCCTGGTTACTGCGAGGCAACAGTGCTATATGTAGCTCAAAAAGGGTATGTGAA
This sequence comes from Neoceratodus forsteri, assembly GCA_016271365.2. Lineage (NCBI taxonomy): Eukaryota > Metazoa > Chordata > Ceratodontiformes > Ceratodontidae > Neoceratodus > Neoceratodus forsteri. Next base: position 106,536,299 of record JADMNL010000029.1, on the reverse strand, counting down.
GACTAAGTTTCTCTATTGAAATACAAAGTGTGACTTTTTGGTGGGGAGGGAGATTATTTTATGGAAATAAAAGCATTCATGTACTTTTTTCAGAATTGGTGGTCATAGTTTTTTGGCAATTGAGTGAGGCTGCAAATGAAGATACGGGTTAAACAAGTTATTTATTTGCATGTCTGACATGAGATCAGTCTCTTTTTGTTGTTATAGTAGGGATGCTTTAATCTGTGCATTTTAATCAGTTTTAACTGTTTTTGTGAAAGAAACTATTCTAGTCAAACACTGATCGTGATTGCGGTGTTTTAATGGTGGATAGGTGGTCAGTTTTGAAATTCTGTTTTAGAATTCCATTTCAAAATGTGGATTTTTTTTTTTTGCATCAATCCTTAGGTGAAGGGGCTGAGGAAGTACAGGTATGTTAAAGATTAACGTAGGGCTAGTGTGGCATCAGTGATCAATCAAAACACAGGCATTAACGCACCTTTACTATCTACTGAATGTGATGTAGACCAGTTTCTCATGTAGTATCATTGGAATACTGTTCTGGAATGGAGCTAGAAGAAGTGGCAGTGGTGGTAGCCATTTCGCACATCCGTACCCACATGCAGACTTGGAAAAGTGAATGAAACAGTTTTATGGTAAGCAGGATGTTGGACAGCGTGCCAGGGAAAATAGCCTACTCTTTATTTAAAAAAAAAAAAAAAAAATCCTTGTGTTCTTGTACTTCCACCTTGACACCCATGAGGACACACCAGAGATGAGCAGAAGGAACCTTAGTTCAGCATCTCATTCGGAGGATGGCAGATCCCGATAGTACAAACCTCCCTCTTAGAACTGAACTCAGGTACCAGTGTTTATGGTATGAGCTCAGTCTCGATGTGGTACTAAAAGCAGCTTTTCTCCTCTATCACTGTTCGCCCAGTCCTGGGGTCCGGGTTCTTACCCTGGCAACCTCCCAGATCCACTGCTGCCAGCTGCACTGATTACCCACCACATACCCCCCTCGGTAGATGTCCGCTACACACATTCCCTCAGTAGACGTCCATGGAGTGGAGACTCATAGTGCTGTCAACCGTTATCCTGATTGTACCATGGATTTTCCTCTCTTTGTACTTTGAATCCCCAGTGGCGCTGTGGCCATGCACACCCACACAACCAAACCATTTGGGGGGGAAGGGCGCAACTACCCTGACTTACTGCAGGAATAGCTGTGATGATGAAACCTACCACCAGTCTTCCCAGCCTGGGAACCCGGCCATGTGCCACCTGGTTGGCTCATGTATCCTCTCCCGAACCCAAGTTGCAGGCACAGCAGTGCAACCCGCTGCCACTTGTCCAGAATTTATTATTAACATTGCTTATTTAGACCCTGAAACAGGGCATCTTGGTATGATTTATGGCAGCCTAAAATCCAGAATTGATACCATACTTTAGTGGCTTTAAGATGCAAATACTGTAAATCTCAATGTTATTTTTTCTCTCAGGAGTAAAGTTTAGATGTTGTTTGAGTTTCACAGAAGCTGTGTCAAATCTATTTCTTGATGATGTTTTGCAGGTGCTAGAAGATAAGCTATATGAGGAGGAGCTTGAAGACACGCAGTGCTTGAGTGACACAGACACAGATATTGTCTCTGAGGTACAGACACGTGTCCTTTTCTCAGGAAACAATTTAGTGTTATTCAGAGACTGACTGCGCTGTAGGGGAAAGGATGTCGGGGGTGTCGGAGACTCAGAGTTGATGCACTCATTTGTTATAACAACGGAAACAATTTCTGTTTCATTTTGCAATTTACTAGATATGCAGCTGAGATGTAGCATCTCATTTTCAGTGGAGTCTTGCTTTAGTTATTTTTGCAGTAGGGGTGGACTGGAGTAGTGGGAGATTGAGTGACTTGCCCAGGGTCACGGTGAGTAATTTGCTGTAGTGGGGCTTGAACCTGTGATCTCCCAGTTTACAAGCTGGTACTCAAAAATGCTAGAGCACACTGACTCCAAACTTGTATTCATTTTTGTCCAGTGAGAATGTTCAGGTGGAAAACTCAGTGTTGACCTCCTGGGACATGATAATATCGCAGCTTTCAAGTCAACAGGCAAAAGTCCTTTTCATCACAACCAGTGAGCCAACTACTTTGCACTTCTGCTGGGCTGTCCTGGCTAAATAAAATGCAGACTCTTTGTTTTCAGTGGGAGTGATAGAGACGGTGCTTTGTGACCTTGGAAATGAGGGCTGTACCTGCCCTGCTACAGTAGCGACACTTTTGGCAGGGAATGGAAGTGATGTGGCATCTTGGACCACAACCTAGGCCCTCCTTCCACAAGAACAACATGGCATAGACAGGTTGACTTGGGACTGGGAAAAGTGCTGGTCATAAGAAGGCGGCTGCTGGCACTCTGGGCATGTACTTTTGGTCCACGTTATGGTCACGATTGTTCTAGGTTACGAGGCCTGTGGCAAAACAGCCTGATAGAGCGTCCAACAGAACAGCAAAAGTATTATCAGTCACTGTGTAGTGTTCTTTTTTTTCCAGAGTAGTAATTATCTTCTGGCAAAAACATCAACGTACCCATTTTTCTTTTTGTTATCTTCCATTCCTGAACTAAGATGTGGAATTTTGAAGTTTTTAGAAGTTCCTGCTGTTGTTCTCTGCCAACTGTGAAAAAACTGAAGATCTTACTTCGAGAGGGTTCCTGCAGTAGGTCTTCACATATAGGACTGCGCCCCTGGCGTCCGGTCCGCACGGCAAACTTGCAGATAGCAATCCTCAGTGGGGACCGCCCCTGACGTCAGGTGATGGCGACAGCCCGACTATAAAAGGGTGGTCCGCACCTGCTCTCAGTTCTTTCCGCCCGTTCGTCAGTCACGTTGCTTATCGCCAGAACAGCAATCTAACGCTCCGCTACATTTTTGAGGTATTTCTTCATTTTGTAAATTCTCAAGATTTTCTTCAATTTGATGTCTTTAGACAGAAGAAAAGTGCTCAAAGTGTGGCGATCAAATCTGCATGGGAACGACCATTCCCGCTGTCTCCTCTGCCTCGGTTCGAAGCACGACGTCCAGGAGTGTTCCATCTGGCAGTCGTTCAACCAGGCGACCGGAACCAGGTGCAAGAGGACCCTCGAGGCCCATCTTTTGACCCGATACTTGGCGTCTATGGAAAGGGAGCTACAAAAACTCAGGGAAAGGTCGTCATCGCCAGCCCCGAAGAAAAAGAAAAGTAAGGACAAGCACCGTGACAGGAGTCCATTGCGATCTGAGGCTGGCAACCGTGAGTACTTTTCTGCCTAGTCCGCTCTCTTTTGGGCCGGGCCCCTTTCCCCTCCTGCCGAGGTGTGAGCTGGCACGGGATTGCATCTTTGAGGTGGTATTTCTATCGACTGATGCTGCCGGTAAGTCACCTCTCGCCTCTGGCGAAGGGTGCACGGCCTCCGCCGATCAGACTAGCGGCGGCCTTCTAGCCATCTCTAGCCCGGACGGATCTGTTCCTTCGGACGCCGGCTCCTCTGACGCCCGCATAGATCCATCCATTCTCCCGTCTGGATCCAGTTTGGCCCCTGATGTTGGACAGAGTGAGAGACCAGTCGACCAGTAGTCTCCCAGGGTCATCCACCCTAGAGACTTGCCACCCGATCCTTTGCTGCTTGCTTTAGCAAAGTCACTTTCAGACCTGCGTTGGAGGGGTCTCTGCTGTCTCTCCCCGGGGCAGGTCTTCCTCCGTCGACTCTGAGTTCATTCCGCTGCCGACAGAGGACCCGATATGGAGCCTCCACCCCCAATATTTCGGGCGCGCTCCAGGCCCCGATGCCCCCTTCGGGCTCCATGGCACCTCCCCCTGCGGGGCCTTTGTCTGGTTTCATTACCCAGGTACCCTCTTTCCTGCCTGTGGGCGCCCCTCCATCGGTTACTCAGTATCTGACGCCGGGCCAGGTGCCTCCATCGCTAGACTTCCCGACGCTGGGTTTTCAGACACCAGACTTTCCGATGTCATCAATCCCGACCACAGTTTATCCTACTCCAGGACATCCCACGCCGGGTTACCTAGAGTACCCGTATTATCCTTCTTCACACTATCCTCGGTACCCAGGTTATCCGAGTTATCAGCTACCACCACCTCCTCCTCTACCGGTTCTGGAACCTGAGTCCGTCTCTCGGTGGTGGAAAGAGGCTAGATCGCAGCTCGTGTCGGAGTTAAGACAGCCGGTGCAGGAGACGCACTCTATTAGGATGACCTCTCCACCGCCTCCTGCTACCAGAGCCTCTGCCTCTGTTGCGGTAGCCCTTACTGAACCAGACCCTTCCGTTCCTTCTGGCTCTGATTCCTCTGACACTAGTTCCGAGTAGGACGTGTCGGACCCCAGATCTCCCGTGGAGGTTCCTCCGAAAGACTCCCCAAAGTCCCCCTCCAGAGCATCCTTCTTTCGGATACCTGCTATGTTCTTTCAGGCGGCTGGTGGTTGGCCGTCCAAAGGGGTTGATCCCCTAAAGAAAACATCTTACGGAGCACCTGGATCTGGCCATCTCTGTCCCTATTCCCATTCCACCATGGATGGGACCTTCTGAGGACCTTGTTACCACAGTCTGGCAACAACCGCCCTCCATTCCCGTGGTCTCCTGTAAAGCTGACTGCACCAGTTATCCCCCGGAAGGGATTTTTCACCTGGACTCCCATCCCAAGGCTGATTCTGTGGTCATCATGGCAGCTCACAACCGTTCAGCCCAGTCCAAACATCTGAATTCTTCGCCTCCCGGCAAGGACTCGCATCAGCTCAACAACTTTGGGTGCAAAATTTATTATTCTTCTTGTGCGATACGTTCCCTTAATTATGTCTCGCACATGGTCGCATTTCAGAAAGCTTCTCTTTTGGATCTAGAAAGGGACCTCCAGAATGTTCAAGACGAAACCTTGAGGAAGAAGCTCTTGGATAAAGTACGGATGGGGAGATCCTCGTGATGCCACGCCCTTCGGGCTACTTACGACTCTGTGGATTTAATGGAAAGAGCAGCTGCCACGGGGATCTGCCTCCGACATCTCTCCTGGCTTCGTTTAGTGGGACTGGCGCAGGACGTGCAGTCCTGTCTGTTAGATGCCCCTTTCAGGGATTCCGTCCTCTTTGGCGGCGGCGCTAAGGACATTATTACTGGGCTGCAGGAGAGCGGATGCTTCCTGCAGGACATCCCTTCCTTATACAAGACGGGACAGAAAAAGTAGCTCTTTCACCGCCAAAGAAGGTGGAACAAATACCAGGCTAAGCGTCAGGCAAAGAAACATGCACCTGGATCGGAAGCTCAAACCCCACAGACCAGATTTCAAAAACAGACCTCTGGGACAAAAGCTCCCTTCCCCTTGGCATCCTGACTCCTTTCCCCTCCTTCTTCTACTGCCAGTACATCAGGAGGAACCGGTCGGAGGAAGGTTTGGCCTCCACCTGGAAGGCTGGAGGTCCATCACCGCAGAAAATTGGGTGCTTCAGCTCATCCAGCGAGGTCACTCAATAGAATTCAGTGAAATTCCAACCTCTCAGCCACCAGAGGATGGTCCGTCTATCCCTGGGATCAGGTCCCCATAGTCTCTCCAGAGATTCAGGCACTTCTCCTAAAGAAAGCCATAGAGCCTGTCTCATTAAGCCAAATAGGAAGGGGATTCTACTCCCACTTCTTCCTGGTTCCAAAGAAAACGGGCGACCTGAGACCGGTCCTGGACCTCAGCACACTAAATATCTTTGTCGAGTAAAAGAAGTTTCGTATGTCGACTCTTCAGGGGCTCCTTCCCCATCAAAACTTTTGTCTGTGCTCCTTGGATATGCAGGATGCTTACCTGCATTTCCCTATCCTCTCGGCCCAACGCTGCTTTCTCCACTTTGTTTTCCTGGAGAAACATTTCCAGTTCCGAGCACTCCCGTTTTGGTCTTTCTTCGGCCCCACCCGGGTGTTCACCAAATGCCTAGCGGTGGTGGCGGCCTTTCTGCGCCACCACGGCATTTATGTCTTCCCGTACCTGGACGACTGGCTCCTCTCAGCACCCTCTCCTACCAGCCTGAGAGAGGCTCTCTCTTTCATTCTGAGCTCGTTTGCTTTACTAGGCATAACGGTCAATTTTCCCAGCCCCTTCACCTTGGGGGTGGGGGGAGTACTGAGGTGCTTAGGCTTAGCAGATCGATCATGGGCTACAGTGATGAGCACCGAGTCGGCCTTAGTGTGCACGCTGAGGTGGTCCTTGTCTTGAGGGGTCCTGTAAACCCGGTCAGCTTTCTTTGCCATGGTCTGGATAGACGAACGTCTCTGTCATATGGTCGAGGATAAATCCTCGTGGGGTTCCAGCCATGGGGGAGTGAGTACCGGACTCATATCCGCCAAATTTTGCATTTTGGTGCCCTACCACTGCTTTGGAGACTTTTTAGTAAGCTCAGTACGAGTCATTTCTATAGCGTTAACAGTAGTTTCATCTTACGATACTGTTGTTGTGCATTTCAGGTTTTGTGCCTCTTTTTTGTACAGCCTGTAGAATAGCATGTACTGTGGCCCCTAGATTCCCGGGCTTCTCTCCCGATGAGGCAGCACTCATAGCACCACTTGTGGAGGGCGCAAGGCCTTTCTCTCTACCTGCTTCTTTGGAAGTATCTGTTTTGGTTCTCCCCTTTATGTAGACTGGCTGAAACTTCACCACTTTCGTCCGAGACTCTCCATCTCTCCTGCCAAGAAGTTCAGTCGGGAAAATTCGGTGAAAGTTCGGTATTTTATAGCTTTTATTGCTACAAAGTTCTAGAGCAATACTGGGAGGAGCATCTTCCCCTGTTGGCTGCTAGCCACGCCCCTGGATTTACCCTTCTAGCTGCCAGTCATCCTTGGGCACTTGTGAACTGTTACTGCTGATTGCAGCCTGCTTCAAACCACATGAAGTTTTGCTGTATTCTAACAATATGCAGTTAGCCCTTCCAGTTTAGCTGCTCCAGAGAGGAAAGAGTTAACTATGCAGAAGCTTAGAACGTTGAGCTCGAGTTCAGTTTTCAAACCCCTGTCCCTGGTACATTCTCTATAACTGTCGGATTCTTTTATTCCGCCTAACTGTGAAGACACTCCGGAAATTTCTCCTTCGCTGCTTCGGTTTGGGAGTGATTTTCTGTCCGGTATTCAACCTTAAACGCTATTTTCTTCAGTCATCAAATCTCTGTCTACAGTACAGGTTGTATAGATTAGATAGATCAGAGTTGATGCACAGGGTGGGGTGGAAAGGATGAGAAAGGACTTGGCAAGGTTAGAGGAATGGTCAAATGTATGGCAGCTTAGATTCAATGCTAAGAAGTGCAAGGTAATGCACCTGGGAAACAAAAACCCAGGGGAAGAGTACACAGTGGGGGGTGAGATACTAACAACAACAAAAATGGAAAGGGACCTGGGGGTAGTCATATCAGATGACCTAAAGACGGGCAAGCAATGTGAGAGGGCAGCAAGGAGGGCTGGGGATACTGGGATGCATAGGGAGAGGCATCACCAGTAGAAAAACAGGAAGTTATTATCCCTCTGTACAGACAGCTGGTGAGACCCCATCTGGAGTATTGTGTGCAGTTCTTGAGACCCAGTCTCCAAAAGACATAGACAGGATGGAAGCTGTCCAGAGGAGGACAACTAAAATGGTGCAGGGTCTGCACGGAAGACATATGAAGAGAGAGACTTAAGGAGCTTAATATGTATAGCCTCGAGGAAAGAAGGAGAGGGGACATGATAGAAACGCTCAAGTACCTCAAGGAATCAACAAAGTCCAAGAGGGTAGCATCTTTCAAAAAGAGGTGTGCAAGAACAAGAGGGCACAATTTGAAAATAGAGGGGGCTGCTCAGAGGTAATTTAAGGAAGTATTTTTTACAGAGAGGGTTGTGGATGCATGGAACGGCTTCCGAGGAGGTTGTGGAGTCAAAATCAGTGGTGGAATTCAAGCATGCATGGGATAGTCATAAGGCAGTTCTGGGGGATGGGGGTAGGAAGAAGTAGGCTGCTGGTTAACTAGGATCTGCAGCTTATCCAGTAGGTAGGGAAATGGGCAGACTGGGTGGGCCACGCGGTCCTTATCTGCCGTCAAATTCTGTTTCTATGTTAGATAAGTTTGGGGTAAGTGTCGGTTCCTCATCGGTTGGTCCGGTGAAGAACCAATTGTGTTTTTTTTTTTTTGTTTGTTGGTTTTTGTTTATCATGTCATATCTTCTGTCCCCTCGCCTGCAGCCCCCATCCGACTGACCCCCCGTCCCCCGGAATTACCGGGGCTTAGCTTGCGCCTGGCCCGAGAGCGGTGCCTGCGGGAAGTCTGTCACCATCCTGCTGCCGGCAATATTTTCTGTCCTCTGTTTTTCACCCAAGGGCCCCGGGAGTGGGTACGCATGCGTGTGGAGGCACACATTAGTCCCATGACCCCAGTAACAGCCCTTTTCCTCCCACCCCAGTGGCCTAGCGCCCCGACTCCTCCACAGCCCATGCTGTCCCCAGCCTCCACCAGGTGGCAGCCATCAGCCTAGAGGAGCCGTCCCACCTCCCCGGCGAGGATAGTGTGCCTGTCTGCAGCTCCATCCAGCTCCGCCAACCTCCGATGGCCCGGGCTCGTTCCTGAACCTGGGTCGCTGGTGTAACTTGAGGTAAAGCGTCCAGCGCCTTAGCCCTCCGCATCACCGGGCCGGCTGAGAACCAGTTATATTTTTTTCTGTGTTTGGGTACCAGCGACCTTCGGTTGCATAAACGAGTTCCCCCCCAAAACCCGTGACACAGTTGGTAACTGTAGGTTTAGTGTTACTCGGCCTGACTGCTACTTTGGGTAACTGGCAGTACAAGTGCTATGTCTGAGAAACCCAAGAAAAAGACCGGATTCACTGGGTTTCAGCACCCGCATTGAGTGTGGGGACGCTTTTGCTAAAATGGATCCCATCTCATTTGTGTTTGTCTGGGGTTTGACCACCTAGAAACAGACTGCCAAATTTGTAAAAGTTTTCCTAAACCCACGCTGGAGAAGCATTTAGCAAGGCTGAAGGAAAGAATGGCTGAAAAATCTGCTGACTCGGATGGCTGGCCCAGTTCGGGTCCAGCTGAACCAGAGGAGGTGCCTTCTGACAAGGGCGATGCCTCCTCGGGCAAGAGGAAGGTCTAAACCGACTCTCCAGTCCCAGAGAAAAAGAAAAGAAAGTCTGCCGGTTTGGATCCAAAGCCTACAACCCCAACTGCGGATGAAATAGTGAGAGCAACTCATTTAGTTCAGTCGCTGCAAACCGTACCGACTCACCCCACCCATCGGTCGGTTGAGTCGGTTCAACTTCATGCAGATTACGATCCGGAGACTTCTTATGAGCTGGAATGGGAGGGAGGAGGAGGAGGAGGAGGAGCTCCCCTGATAGGCCTGACTCTGTTTCACCTCCCAGACGTGGTGCATCCCCCTCCCACTTTGCTTTCTGTAAGAAAGTGGCTGACACTCTGCAACTGCCTACTATTGAGGCATCGGAAGAGGAACCTGATTTTGTAGAGATGATGGATGTCCCAGAGTCCAAAAGGTTGTTTATTCCCTTACACAAATCCCTGAGGAAACAAATAAAATCTTGCACTTACCTACATCCATACCTCCGGTGGATAAGAAGATGGATAGGAGGTATATGCTATCAGGTCCAGGTACGGAGTTCCTCTACAGTCACTGCAGCCATGTCGGGGTTCTGCAGACTGCAGCCTGTAATAAGGCTAACATTCCCTTGGCTTCACACCCTCCTGGATAAGGACTCCAGGAAGGTGGATGCATGGCAAAGCAGCAGTACCTGGCATCCTCCTTGGAACTCAGACAGGCTTCTTACATGGCATATATGGCTAGGTACCAGAAGTCCATATGGGAGTCTATCTTAGACCTAGCCAAAGGTGCCCCCAGCTTGCCAAGGAGCTGGAGCAGGTGGCTGCTGATGGAATTGAGGCATCCAAGGTGCAGTTTCATGCTGCTGTGGACTCCAATGATGTTTCATCTAGAGTCATGGCTACATCTGTCTCCATGCGGAGGTTTGCTTGGCTCAGATGTAAAACTCTCTCCCAGGATACCCAGGCCAAGGCCATGGTTTTTCCTGTCACTCAAAACTCTCTGGGGAGCAAACAGAGATGTACATTGAAAGGTTGGATGAATGCAGGACCACCTACAGGAGTGCAGTGTCAAAGGAAAGGGCTGCTACTCCTCAGAAGCAGCAGTCTAGGGCTGGCAGGGGAAGGCCTTTTCAGAGGCCTTTTTACCAAGTACAGGCCTTCTCTACTTTCTAGCAGAGGGGTTTCTTCAGAGGGAGAGGGATGAGCAGGGCTGCATCCACCTTCCAGCCTAGAACCCCTGCCAAGCAGACACCCTGATGTCAGTTTGGGGCAGGCTGACTCACTTCTTCTGGACCTGAAGGTCTGTTACTACAGACAAATGGGTCCTGGAGGTGATGAGCCAATGGCTTGCCCTGAATTTCAAAAAATTTCCCAAGTCCAGAGCAAAGTTCTTCAAGCCTGCCACTTGGCTGGAAACAACTACCTTAGAGGCAGAAGTTTCGTCCTTGCTGCTACTACAAGCAGTGGAACAGGTCCCCATCTCATTCAGGGGAAAAGGCTTGTACTCAAGGTCCTTCCTCACCCCAAAGAAGACAGGGAAGTGGCGACCCATCCTAGACCTCAGATTTCTCAACAGACATCTTACAAAACCCAAGTTAAAGATGGTGACTCTGGGCACTGTTCTTCCCTCTCTAAGACTGGGAGACTGGCTAGCGTCCCTGGACCTCAAGGATGCCTATTTCCATATACCAATCAGATGCACCCACAGAAAGTACCTAAGGTTCGAGTTGCCCGCAGGCCATTACCGTTTCAGGGTTCTGCTCTTCGGCCTCTCTTCTGCCCCCAGAGCTTTCACCAAGTGTCCAGCAGTGGTGGTAGCATTAATCAGAAAGTGGAGAATAGCAATATTTCCCTATCTGGATGACTGGCTCATAGCAGGGCAGTCCCCAGAGCAGGTCAGGGCAGCTCTGGCAGCAACCCGACAACTCTTGGGCTCTCTCTAGGCTTCCTGCTCAACTTGCCCAAGTCAGTACTGGAGCCAGTCCCAAGTACTCACCTTCATACGGGCAGAATTGGACACTGTTCAGGTAAAGGCCCTAACCAATCTGGCAGGCTTTTTCAGAGTTCTGGTATCCCAGCCAGCCAGGCATTTTCTTCAACTCTTGGGCCACATAGCAGTATCCACTGCAGTGGTCCTAGGAGCCAGATTTCAGATGTGAGACATGCGGTTTCATCTGGTCCCAGAGGAGGGATCCGCTGTTCAAGCTGATTCCAGTCACTTGGACATTTATCCAGGCTTTTCAGTAGTGGTTAGAGGAGGACAACCTCAGACAAGGATTCCCCTTCCTCCAGCAGTCTCCCTCAGTGATTCTCACTACAGATGCCCCTCTGCTGGGGTGGGGAGCCCACCTAGGGAGCCTCACTGCTCAGGGCATGTGGTCAGAGCAGGAGTCTCTTCTACACATCAACCTCTTAGAACTCAGAGCTGTACTGTTGACCCTTCAGGCATTCTCAACAGAAATTCAGGGGAAAGTGGTGCAGATCAGGACAGACATCACCACCACCATGTATTACATAAACAAGCAACGAGGGACAAGGTCCACAGCTCTGTGTACAGAAGCCGTGAAGGTTTGGAGTCTGGCCTATTCCCTTCAGGTCTCTCTAGTTGTAGTGCATCTCCCAGGCAAGGACAGTGTCCTAGCGGATGCCCTCAGCAGGATCTCTGAGCCCCACCACGAGTGGTCCCTGAACAAGAAGATACTTGAGGTTATCTTCAGGAAATGGGGCACCCCTGAGATAGACCTCTTTGTGGCCCTGGACAATCACCAGCTCCCTCAGTTTTGCCGCAGACCCCCTATCTTGGGGTCTGTTGCCCTGGATGCTCTGGTTCTAGATTGGGGGAACAGGTTTCTGTATGCCTTTTCCCCTCCTGTTCAGAGTACTGATAAAAACCAGGACTCAACCCTGCACAGTAATTCTGATTGCTCCAGACTGGGCCAGACAACCCTGATACTCATTGTTGATGTCCCTTTCACTTGCACCTCCAATTTGCCTCCCCAGGAGGCACAATCTTCTAACCTCCTCCCAGGGGAGGATTTGATATCCCAACCTCAGCTCCCTCAGGCTCAGGGCCTGGCTGTTGAGGAGCTAGAATATGTAGGCTTGCATTTTGCTCAGGGAGTGCTGGACATTTTTTAATTTTTTATTTTATATAAGTTTAGGAATTACAACCATTTGAGTCAGGGACTCTGTTGCAAAGGCTCCGCATCATACATTGAACAGTGGACAATACAGAGTTATAAATGGTATATCTTGAAAGTTTCTAGGAAACCAGCCACCAGAAAAACTTATAATTCCAAGTGGAAGAGATTTTCCATTTGGTGTTCACAAAAAAGTCTAGACCCAAATTCAGCTGGTTTACCTGAGACTTTGGACTGTTTAGTCCATCTACGCTCTTTGGGCCTCCGGCCTGCCACTTTAAAGGTTCATCTGGCAGCTGTGTCTGTCTGCTTTCCTCTCTGTAGGTAAAACTGTCTCCCTGACATCTCAGACAGTTTTTTAAGAAATTCTTCAAGGGGTTGTTGCATTTACACCCCCCTCACAGGGAGCCCACTCCTGCTTGGGATCTGAATCTCTGCATCGCACAGCTCGTGCAGCCTCCCCCCTTTGAACCCTTGTCTTCAGCCGAATTTAAGTATTTGATTTGGAAGACTGTTTTTCTTGTAGCTATCGCGTCTACCAGGAGGATTAGTGAGCTGCAAGCCCTCTCTATCGAGCCTGACTATATCTCCTTTCACAGGAAAAAGGTTGGTCTCAGGACAAATAGAAAATTTCTTCCCAAGATAGTCTCAGATTTTCATCTTAACCAAACAGTGACACTTGGTGTTCTTTACTGATCATACTTCCTCAGGTGAAAGAAGGTTACATAGTCTGGATGTCGAGGATCATATTTTATCTGAATCAGAATAAAGCCCATCAGAATAACTGTTCTCAGCTGTTTCTTAACTATGGGGAGGTGGGCAAAGGAAAGTCTGCCACCAAGAGGACCATTGCTAGGTGGATTGTCTCTTGTATTCAGTTCTGTTATGGCAAACTGGGCAGAGAGACCCCGTCAGGCCTGAGGGCTCACTCAACCAGAGGTACAGGTGCTTCTGTGGCAGCAGTTTGGGGCATTCCCCTTTTGGAAATCTGTAAAGCAGCCACCTGGAAGACTCTTCACACATTTACTAAACGTTGCTGCCTGGACACTCAAGCCAGAAATGATACCAGGTTTGGCACAGCAGTATTGCAGAGCTTGTTCCCTAAATAGGTTCTGTACCACCTTCCAGGGGATACTGCTTGGTAGTTTGCATATTGTCAGAATACAGCAAGACTTCATGTTGTTTGAAGAAAAAATTACTTACCATAGTAATCTTGTTTCTTCTAATGGAGTCTTGCTGTATTCTGACCTCCCTCCCTGCCTCTCCTCACAGAACCCCAGAGCTTTATTTAGGGGATGGCATATGCCAGTGCTGCACCTCAGAGGGTTATGCTCTTATCATTACTGTTATTATGGGGTGTTTTTCTGGGACTTTGACTTGAGTCTTTCACCCAGGTGGTTGGTGTTGGCTTTTGCCTTTTTGGAATTTTACTTAGTAAAAGCTGGTCTTAGGTCATTTAGTGCTTGTAAGAATCTGACCGTTAGAGAATGTACCAGGAACAGGGGTTTGAAAACAGAGCTCAACGTTCTATGCTTCTGCTAGAGTTAACTCTTTCCTCTGTGGAGCAGTTGAACTGGAAGGGCTAACTACATATTGTCCGAATACAGGAAAACTCCATTAGGAGAAACAAGATTACTGTTGTAAGTAATTTTTTTCTTCTGTGAGATCCAGCCAATCGGGAGTGATTGTAGCTGGGAGGGAGATTGTTTAACAGCAGAAGTGCTTTTTACAAACGGTGCTCCTGTTCCACGCTAGTGATCATGTGGAAGAGGGGTCAGAGTGAACTGTTGCAACTAAGCGCAGACCGACCCCTCTTATAGCTGCCAGTCATCCTTCGGCACCTGTGAACTATTAATACTGATTGCATCCTACTTCTCTGAGATCCAGCCAGTCGGGAGTGATTGTAGCTTGAGGGAGAGTGTTTAATAGCAGAAGTGCTTTTTACAGACAGCGCCCCTGTTCCACACTAGCGATCAGGTGCTCCAGAGAGGGGGGGGGGAGGGGTCAGAGCTAACTTGAAACTAAATGCAGACCCTTTGAGTCGTTCTTGGGCGCTTATGAACTGTTACTACTGATTGCAGCCTGCTTCAGTGAGATCCAGCCAGTTGAGAATGCTTGTAGCTAGAGGGAAGAGTGTTTAACAGCAGAAGTGTGTGTTTTTTGTTTTTATTTTTTGGTAACTGTTTATCGCCGTTTCTTCTGGCGTCCCTTTCAGCCCCCTAGCCCTTTCATCCCGGAATTACTGGGGCTTACCCAATGACCGGCCCGGGAGCAGAGCCTGCGGAGGGTCAGACGTCATCCTGCGGATGGAGGTTTTTCCTCCATTTTTTCTCCCAATTATCTCGGGTCCCCAGGAGTAGAGACGCATATGCGTAGAAGCGTGCATGCTTACTACAGCCCTGGTAACAGCCCATTCTGCCCACCCACCAGCCTGTTGCCTGGCACTCCCTCTGGCCTGTGCTGCCCCCTGGTCTCCACCAAGGGGACAGGGAAGAGCTGAGGGATACCACCTTCCCTTCCCGGAGAGGAGAGCTGCCTCTTGGCAGCTTCATTCAGCTCCGCGCCAGCCCATGCTCGTTCCCGGATACAGGTTGTTGGCGTGGTGCGAGGTAAGGTGTCCAGCACCTTGGTCCTCGGCACCATGTGGCTGGTGGATAGAAGTGCTTTTTATAAATAGTGCTCCAGTTACGCGCTAATGATCAGAAAGAGAGGCATGGGGTCAGAGCAAACTGATGCAACTAAATGCAGACTGATCCATCTTGTAGCTGCTAGAGTCATCCTTGGGCACTTGTACACTGTTAGTACTGATTGCAGCCTGCTCATTTGAGATCCAACCAGTCAGGATTGATTGCAGCATGAGGGAGAGTGTTTAATAGCAGAAGTGCTTTTTACAGATGGCGGCCCCGTTCCACAGTAATGAGCTCCAGAGAGGAGAGAGAGATGAGATCGAACCACTACACTAAGTTCAGATTGACCCCCTCATAGCTGACGGTCATCCTTGGGCACACGTGAACTATTAGTACTGCAGTTTGGAGTGATTGTATCTTGAATAACAGCAGAAGGACTTTCCACAAGTAGCGCTTCAGTACCATGCTAGCAGTCAGTTGATCTTCAAGGATACCTTTTTCGTCAGGCCACACCTATGGAACTATAAGCCATCAGGCACTAGAACCACACAAACGTTTGCAGGCAGGCCACCAGGGACCGCTCCCAACAATGTCAGACATCATCTGTTGCATAAACATGGGCAGCCCCTCCTCGGTTCTTTTCCTGCCGTCGGCCATACTCTGACAGAAGATTTGAAGCATGCACTGCTGCAGTAGCAGCTGTTTTATTTTTTTCTTTATAGAAAAGTAATCACTATTACTGTGTGTTGTGGAAGGAACTGCCAAAATTATTCTGGTGCTGCGACTGTACGTCTCTGTTGATGTCTGGACTTAGCCTCCCCCATCAGCTGCTCCTGGCGCACCCGTCAACCCCACGGGCATCGACATTCAGGTGGTTCTGTCTTCCTTTACAGGCATGCTTAGATGCCTGCCACCTACTCCCCCTATCCCAGGGGATATGTCGATAGGGACCCCTCCTAATGCCCTCGCAACAGTGCAAAACAGATCCTTGCCTCAGCTGCCTCCTAGTGCACTGCCAACATCGCTAGCACGTTCTCTATTGCCCACTGACCTGCTGGATGACTATTTTGAATATAATCCTGACTTAATAATGCAGGATGAGGAGGAAGTGCATAAGGACTATGGTGGGAGCCACTATAAGAGAGGTACCTGTTCTACAGTGTCCACCTGCAGTGAGGACTCAGTAGTCCACACTCCAAGGTCCATGCCAGGCAACCCAACTTTCTCCTTACCATGAAGCAGCAGGCTGCCATGGGCTTTGACCTAGAGGAGCAGGACGCCACCAAGAAAAATTTAATTGACTTTCTGGAGTTGCCTGACTCTCCTTCAATTGTGGTACCACCTCTCCTCCCTGCACTGGAGGATGCCATCTCTGCTGTTTGGTATAGGCCAAATGTTGTTCCAGCCATACCAAGGAAGGCAGATAAATTGTATATGGCCCCTTCTGGGAAGCCATTTTTTGCCACTCAGCCTGAGGTTGACTCTGTGGTTATTAATGCTGCCATTGATAGGTCAAGGACACATAAACACCTGAGTTTCATCCCTTTTGGTAGAGAGTCTAGGAGGTTGGATGTGTTGGGCAAAAAGATGTTTGCCTCCTCGCCATTGGGCCTTCAGATTGCCATCAAGCCCACATGATTAAGTACCAGAACAAGCCTCGACAGAGGGGCACCCCCCAACAAGAGCTTCTTAAAGCTCTTACTGCTGGGGCAGATGTGGGCAAGCATTGCTTTGCATGGCCTTTGATGTCTCAGATGCTTTTGCCAGGGCTGCTGCCTCTGGCATATGTCTGAGGTGCTCATGGCTCAGGGTGCCAGGATTTGTGAATGACGTGCAACAGTCTCTTCTCCATGCCTGTTTCAAAGAACATAAGCTGTTTTGTTGTGACGTCCAAGACACTCTAACCTTCAGACTTCAGGTAGGACCCTGAAGTCAGTGCACTCCCTCTACCATACCCAACCAAGAGGTAGGCACAGGGTACTGTTTTGTTCAGCTGGTGCCAGGCACCACCCAGCAACCAGACAGCAGGATAGGTGCATGGAAACAGTAGCTTTGCCCACTTCGGGCACCACCCCAGGTGCACATTCAAAGGCCCCCTAGAGGTGGTAGTGCAGGTGGAGCTGCCACAGCTGGCTCCTTTTGCACCCCTCAGTCATTATTACCTCCGGGGTGGTTGCAAGTGGTGGGGGGTCCTCTCCCTTCACTTAACTCAGTGGAGGGAGGTGACCACAGATGCCTGGGTTCTAGAAATCATAGAACAAGGCTATGTTCTGGAATATTTGGACACACCTCCAGATCATCCGCCAGTGCCAAGTCGCTATTTTCCAGAACACCTTCCTCTGCTCATGGAGGAACTTCAGACTGTTTCAAATGAAGGCCACAGAGCCGGTGCCCTTCGAACAAAGAAACACAGGGTTCTGCTCTCTGTGCTTCCTAGTCCTGAAGTAAATAGGAGACTTGCGGCCTTTTCTAGATCTCAGGGACCCAACCCTTTTAATAGAATACAGAAAATTCAGAAGGGTCACCCTACAAGGTCTACTCCCACTACTGCAGGAAGGGGATTGGAGCTGCTCCCGTGACTTAAAGGATGCCTACCTTTGTATCAGAATTCATAAGCCTCACAGAAAATGCTTGAGATTCCTGTTCCGGGGGGGGGGCATTACCAATTCAGAATGTTGCCCTTTGGCTTGTTTTCTGTGCCACTGGTCTTTGCGAAATGCTTGGCAGTAGTGGCAGCAGCCTTTCACAAGTAAGGTCTCTGTCTTTCCCTACCTGGATGACTGGCTATTGAAAGCAGTTTCCAGGGACCATCTCCTGCACAAATTAGCTCCAAAAAGAGGCAGATGTTCGATTCTCTGGGGAGTTACTGTCAGTATACCCTAATCACCATTGACCCTTGTCATCATCTGCAGTATATTGGAGCAGTCTTGGGCTCAGCCTTCCTGCCCATAGACAGGGTCCAGCTGGTACACGACAGCCGGTATGTCTTAACCAGGTCATTCCTTTGGTTCTTGGGGCCCCATTGCAGCTGCCATTGTCACAGAACCTTTGGCTAGACTGCACATGTGGATATCCCAGTAGACCCCAAGAGTCCTCTGGGATCAGCTTACGGATGACCTAGAACAAAGTTTTCCAATCACTTCTGTAAGCAAAGTGTTAAAGTAGTGGATGGAACCCAGCACCCTGTTAAAGGGGGTCCTCTTCCTCGTCCTGTATAGCCTTCCAGGCTCATCTGTCCCTGGGTCCTCTGTTAGTGCAGATGGACAACATCAGTGTGTGCATCACATTAGTGAATGGGGGGGGGGAGCGATGACACACACTTAACCTTTGCAGGGAAACTATCAGAGTCTGGTATTGGGCTCTAACATGGTCTAGAACTGTTAGCAGTGCATGTTACAGGTGCCCAAAACATCTTGGCAGACAGGCTAAGCTGGTCACAGTCCAGAATGCATGAATGGGATTTGCTGATCTCAATAGTGAAAGACCTGTTCAACAGATGGGGTTGTCTAGACTTCAATCTTTTTGCGTCCCCACGCAACGTATAACTGCCACTTTTGCAGGGCCTGAAGTTTTCTGATAAGACTCGTCCCTCTCTTGGAAGGAGAGGTTCCAGTACTTCTTCCCTCTAGTTCAGTGAAGGCTACTCAAGCTCAAGATGGAGGGGGCAACTTTGATCTCATTGTTCCCCTATGGCCTTGTCAGAACTGGTTCCATCTACTGCAGCACATGGTAGTGGAACCACCAGTACCTCAGTTTTTATGCCAGGGCCTACTGTCACAGCAACAGGGAACTCTGGTCCATTAGGGCCTTAGATCGCTTCATCTTTATACATGGATCCTGAAAACCTAGCCATTGCCAGGTTTGGGGTTTCCTCAAAAGGTGGCCGATGTCCTGGTAGCTGCCAGAAAGCTTTCCACCAGATCCACTTATTCCATGACATGGAAGTGGTTTGCTTTGTGGGCTGCTTCTCATCACTTAGATCCCTTTACCTGTCTAGTTACTTTAATTAGGTTCCAGAGTATCTGCTGTCCTTATCAGATGCAGGACTACAGTACTCTTCTATCAGGGTGCACTTGGCTGCCATTTCAGCTTTCCTTGTGCCTACTGAGGGTCTTACAGTTGCCCAGTTGGAGGTGACGTACATTTTTGAGAGGCAGCCTACACTTGAAGCCTCCTATCCACCATCCAGTCCTGGCTTAGAACCTGAATTTTGTTTTGGAAAACTTTCTTTGGCTCCTATTGAGCCAGCCCGTGAATTGTGGCTAACGCTTTTTTTCCTTGGAAAGTGCTATTTTTAGTTGTTACTTCTGCTCGAAGGAATTCAGAGCTACAAGCTCTAATGTGTGAAGCTCCTTATTTGATTTTTCACAAAGACTAGGTGTCTTTCACTGATCCTAACTTTTTACGAAAGGTGGTGTTTGAGTTTACTTTTACTCATTCAGGCCTAGAGACGTCTGTAGGCGGTGTCTGAAAGCATAGCCCCTCAGGACAATAACGCCTGTAGACGTACTCAACTGACTTTCACTCAGGCCCAGAAACATCTGAGGAAGTCAGCAGTTTTTACCTAACTATTAAACAAACCGAATTGCTTAGAATTTAATGCATAGCACCGTTAGAAAGGTAATTTTGCTCTGAACAATTTTGCTGCAGATACTTTGTGTCTATCATGTATACTTTAGGAGTTATTCATATTTGTTTAAGGTATGGTGTGCATGGCTAACATTTGTCTCTCAAGCCTCAACTAAGCACCTTGAATAAATCTGAAAAAAAAAACAGTTGTTTGGTATTTCAGCTACTATAAAATAAAAACTAAATGGATTACAATTGATTGCATAGCACCATTAGAAAGGATATTTTGTGCTGAATAATTTTGTCACTGATACTTTGTGTCTACCACATATACTTTAGGAGTTATTTGCATCTGTTTAAGGTATGGTGTGCATGGCTGACGTTTGCCTCTCATGCATCACCTAAGCACCTTGAAAAAAATCAGAAAAAAATCAGTTTGGTATTTCAGCTAGTATAAAATAAAAACTAAATTGATTACAACTGATTGCATAGCACCATTAGAAAGATAACATTGCGCTGAACAACTTTGCCACTCATACTTTCTGTGTGGCACTTACGGTTCAAGAGGTATTCACATTTGTTTGTGGCATGCTGATTGTGGCTTGATTTTGCTTAGAAAGGCCCAGGATGCAGTGCTAAGAGTATACAGGGCACAAGTGGCAGAAGTCTCAAAGAGCTCTTGTGGTGTGAATGAGTTAAATCAAACCATCCACCTGCCAGATTATTTTCCTGAACATGCCAATCTAGGGGAAGTGTAGCTGCATACTTTAGATGTACATAGAATACTCGGGTACTGTGTGCACCGCATGAAGGACTGCAGAAAGTTCTTAAAGCTTTTTGTTTTTGTTTGCCCCTGGGAAATTTGGCACCCCAGTTTCTAAACGGTGCTTGTCCAAATGGTTAGCATACTGTGTTACTTCCTGTTATAGGAAATACGATAAGGAACTCCCTGGGGTTGTTTGTGGTCTTCCGTTAGAGGCATGGCCACATCTGTTGCATGTTTCAAAAATGTGTCTGCAGAAATCTGTGCAACTGCCACCTGGAGAACTGTCCGCACTTTCACGAAACACTCCAGTCTGGACATTGCCTCTCAAAAAAAAGGGACAGCTTTGGCCTAGCTGTGCTTCAAGGCTTGCTTTCTTAGGCATGTTGGTTCCAACCACCCAGACTGTTTGTCAGTACCACTTGGTACTCATTTCATAGGTGTGGCATGATTGAAGGGATATCCTCAAAGAAGATGGCAGTTACGTGGTCAGCATAACTGTAGATCTTTGAGAGAATCTGTCATCAGGCCATGCTGTCCCACCCTCCTTCCCCCTGTGGGATCCTGTAATTCTAGTGAGTGCTGTCAACTTTTCCATGAGGGTCTGTCTGTCTCACATGGTTGTCAGAACCCTAGATTCTCTCCTGGTTCCCTACAGGGAGGTCATTCCAGCATGATCTCTGGTGGGGAACTGAAGAGGGAAGGGGCCCCTGGTGCACTGCCTGCAGAAGTTTTCATGTGGTCCTATTCCCTGGCGGCTATAAGTTCCATAGGTGTGGCTAGATGTTCTCTTGAAGATCTACTGTTACAGCAAGTATGTAACTGTTCTTTCTTGGTTGCTCTCACATTAGCCAGAAGGATTATGAGCTCCAGATGCTCTCGGTGGAGTCTCCTTAACTGGTCTTCTACAAGGACAAGGTCGTATTTCGCCCCCACCCTATGTTCCTCCTGAAAGTCGTACTGGAGTTTCACCTTAACCAGGTGTCTAAAGTTTCGGTATACTTACTAACCCGACCTCGGAGGCCGACTGCAGGCTCTGTACCCTGGACCTGCAGAAGGTGCTCTCGTATTACCACGAGTGCACAGCTGGAGTTTGGGGTGATGTCCAGCAGCTGTTCATAACATGTGCTGAAGCCATGCCTAGCAGACCAGCAGCGAAGCAGACAATTGTCAGGGTTACCTCCTGCATTGACCTCTGCTATTGGTTGGCTGGTAGGGAGCCATACAAGGGAGTTAGGGCTCATTCCACCAGACATACTGCTGCCGCGGTGATTGCTTTCATGGGCATCCTCATTATGGAGATATGCAGGGCTGCAGCCTGGAGTAAAGCATACACCTTCATATCCCATCATAGCATCAACATCATGAGCTGTTGGGATGCTGCATCTGGATCCTTGGTCCTCTAGTCTCTATTTACCAAATAGGGGTGCACGCCTTGCCCCTTCTTCCCAGAGGACTGCTTGGTGTCTGCCAGAGTGTGGATAGTGAACTGAATCCACAGTCCTAGAAACATAGGCTAATCACCTGCAACCGTAGTTCCAGTAGTGGTATTCAGTTCACATCCAGACAACCCACCTGACCTTACCTAGCATGTAGCACCTGGATCCCTGCTTCCAGCATGCAAAGATCTGACATCACAGGGCGGAGCTAGAAGATACACCACCAGAGTGGTGGGAGGAGCTTAGCTTGAAGGCTGCTGATGACTCTTCTGTCTCAAGGAAGACGGCCAGATTGTAGTTGTGAACTGAATACTACTCCTAGAACTATGGTTCTAGGGACATGGATATGTTGTTCATCCACACTGTCTGGCAGGTTCCTTGCCGCTTTAAATCTTGCTGGAAGGTCTTCAAGCTGGCTCCTCCCACCCACCCGAGTGGTAAAACTCTCGGCTCCGCCCCATGACGCCAGATCTTCCTTACCGCTTGGAAGCTCAGGTTCCTTCCTTAATGCTCTGGTGATAGACTGGATCCTAATTCTTGGTTCACCGAAACTCATTTAAAATTTTCAAGACTTGGTCAACTTTCTCCCTCGCGGCTCACGATGGACAAATCGATTCGGATTTCGGCGGTGCCCTTGTGGGCAGAAGATGTCCAGGGCGGACCCGCACTCCACGCGTGCTACTGCCTCGAGCCTAGAACACGCACCCGCGGGCCTGCGAGTCATGCCGTTCGTTTTCGACCAGCGTCTGGAGGACCGTGCTGCCGGTTACAGCTAGGCGCCCGACAGCGCTACCCGCTGGTTAAAGTCGAAGGAGGCCCGTTGGGCGGTTACCGCGGCAGCTGGCTTGGCTGAGTAGCTCGAGCAGATGATCGCCCTCGAGGAGGAGGCGGTCCAGGCCGCATCATCCTCTTCCTCAGTCGCGGCATTTATCCCGCTGTCTCTGGGTACCTCGTATTCAGCTTCGTTCAAGGAGCTTTGCCAATCCCTTTCCACAAAGGGAGAGGGACCATCGGGACATTCCTCTCGGTCCAAAAAGAAGGACTCTAAGGGTAAGTCCCATCGTCGGCATTCGTGGGAGCAGGAGAGGTCTCCTTCCCCGGACAGCCGACTATCGACTTCGGTTGAGGTTACGGCTAAGGCCGCTGGCTTCACGGCGTCCCCGTCAGGCCAGCCGGCCGAGACACCTGTCGACGTGGTTGAGATTTTCTCAACCCATCGACGGGCTGTGGACTGGTGAAGCCGACAACCCTTCTTTACCGTTCCCCGGTGGAGACCGAGGACCTGCCTGCGCCCCGTGCAGCAGTCTCGACATATGTCTGAGCTGAGGGAAGAGCGGGTGTCCCCGCTCCTTCCTAGACCCGCTTCCTCTGAAACACTGAGGATCTTAGTCTCTGACTTCTCGGTTAGCCGATCCCACGACATCGCCTCAGCTAAGGTGTGCTGCCACCTCCCTCGCCTTCCTCCCGGAAGTGAGAGACTGCAATTATGCTACTTGCTCGAGGACCTGATGTGACAGCAGTTGTTTCTGTCCAGGAGCAAGTCGACGAGACGCCTTCCCCGCCATCAAGTGGCTGTCACCCGAGTGGCGAAACAACCCTCGCTGTCGTCGAGGTGCCCAAGCCTGGGCCGGTTGTTCGGCTGAAACCAGCTTCCCCACCGATTGTGGTGGAACCTCCACCTCCACAACTGAAATCGGGGGCACCGACCAAGGACTCTGTCGGGTCAAGGCCTGCCCCACTGGTTGTTGGTCACCGTCACTCCCGACCGTCCTCGGCAGGTGGAGGCTGGCTCAAGCCCCAGGCAGCTCTTCACGGACTCTTCCAAGTCCGATGACGACTCCTCCCTGTTCTCCAGGCCAGTTGACCTGGAGTCCTCCGGGGGCCAGTCGTTGGACGAAAGCCCATCGTCCTTCATGGGTTTGCTTCGGCTCATCTCGGAGTCAACCGGGATGCAGCTCAAGCCCGTATCCAAACAGGCCAAGTATCCCCTGATGGAGATACTGGACCGTGGGGATTCCCCCATGGAGGCCTTTCCGGTGGCTGAGGCCATTGTTGGCCCAGCCTTGGAGCTTTGGCAGCGGCCTGCTTCCTGCCCTGCGCCTTCGGCCAGGATGGCCAGGAAGAATGCGGTCCCTACCGGCTCTTTGCCCCGGTTTTTGGAACACACCTCTGCCGAGGGGTTGGTCACCGACAGCGTTTTACGGCGTTCCGGGAACGCTAGGGACATGGACAAGCCCCCCAACAAGTTTCTAAAAAGCTGGACTACGCCTGGGCACAAGGGTGCATCATCTCCCTGGCCTCCTTTCGGGCCGTGTTGATGGCACACTTTCCCACGCCTCATGGGCTCCTGGATGAGGTGATCTCATCTCTGCCAACCTGCAGACCACATCCGGCAGGTTCGGGACCAGGGTAGGGCAGTGGCTAACAGCAGCTCAAGCGGCTCTGGACATAGGAGACTCCTGTGCCAGATCGGTTGCGCCTGTGGCCATGCTCCGCGTGGTTTGAGATATCCACCTTCACGGCAGATACCCAGCACATTGCGGAGCCCCTTCTTGGGGACCGACCTCTCGGCCCTGAGTGGAAGGTCACCCAGCGGATCGAGAAGTCCAGTGCCACTCTGGACTTGTCACCCTCCGCCCAGAAGGACAGTC
The DNA here is from genome assembly GCA_016271365.2 of Neoceratodus forsteri. Classification (NCBI taxonomy): domain Eukaryota; kingdom Metazoa; phylum Chordata; order Ceratodontiformes; family Ceratodontidae; genus Neoceratodus; species Neoceratodus forsteri. The sequence goes on along the minus strand of JADMNL010000029.1, from coordinate 106,512,027 downwards.
ACCACAGCAGCAGCACAAGTCCTTTCACCCTTCTGCGCCTGCATCTGGCCCACCAGCACTAGGGCTAGCAGGCTCGCTACATCCCAAACCTGCCAGCAGCTTCCTAATAGGAAGTAGGAGGATGGCCCAGGAGGACCTCGGCCGGTCCCTCCAAGCCTTCCCAGTGACGGGTTGGGGGTGCGCCCCAGTCTCGTCCTCCCCGGCACGGGGGGAATCCGCCCCACCACTTCTTTTCCGCCTGGTCCGCTATCACCATGGATCGCTGGGTGTTGGAGGTGGAAAGGGTCCGCCTGAGTTTGAGCAGGCCCCACCTTCCGAGCCGCCGCCTCTGGGGCCACTGGGTCCGATCTCTGTCGGCCCGCCGAGCTGATATTGCCCTGCCTCTAAAAAGAGGTGATCAGGAAGGGCGGATCCTCTAGACACAGGGTTTGGTCCAGGTACTTTCGGTCCCAAACGGACGGGGCTTCGCCCCATTCTCGACCTGCACTTAACTGAACAGGTTCCTAAGGTCTGGACCTTCAGGATGGTCATTCTGGCTCAGATAATCCCACCCTTGAACGAGGGGGTGGTTCGTCTCTGACCTTCAGGACGCCGCTCTTCATGTCCTATCCGTCTGCCCCACGAGAGATTCCTCCGCTCAGAGCGGAGGGATCCTTTACGAGTTCCGGACATGCCCTTGCCTTCCCCAGCTCCTGGTCTTCACCAAATGCATGGCAGTGGTGACATTCTCATGCTTCAAAGGGTCCAGGTGTCCTCTACCTGACAGTTGGTTGATTGCAGCCTCCAGAGCTGAGGTGAGCGTCCAGACTCTGGCCTCCAGGTTTGTTTCTCAGGTTAGCCTCCTCATCAGCGAGGCCAAGTCGGAACCCCGTATAAAGCAGGTGATGCAATTCACCGGGCAGAGCTCGACTTCACGAGCCAGAGCATTTCTCCCGTGGACAGGGCTGAGGTTCTTTCTCCTTGCCCAATCATTTCAGGTTGCACCGCCTGCCCGGGACTCCTGTGCCTCCCAGCCTGCACCAGCGTGGTCTGGGCCTGTTGGTTCATGCGCCCCTTCAATGGGACTGGTTGGCCACGGTCACCGCACTCTCGATCCCGGATCAGCTATGGCAGTGACCCAGGGATGGGAACACTCTCCAGTGGTGGACCATTCCAGCACATCTGCAGAAGGGCATCCTGCTTGTCTGCCTCGGTCGACGGCCCATCAATCACGCGCCTGATGGGTTGGGTGCCCATCTGGGAGCATAGAGTGCACGCTCTGGTCCCCCAGGTGTCATGCCACATCAACCTGCTGAGTCTCTAGCGGTTCATCTAGCCCTCACCGCCGCCTCCGCTTCTACGGGGTCAAGTGGTTCAGGTCCAGATGAACAATACTACCCACCATGTACTACCTAACCGCCAGGGCAGGACGCGCCCATGCCTCTGTGCAGGGAAGCTTCTGATGGTCGCCTTGCGCAGCCTGGAGGTCGGATCTCCGCCATCTGTGGGCAGGAGCCTCCAACACCCTGGCCGGTGCCTAAGCCGGCTAGGGCTCGCCTCTGAGTGGTCCTCCTGCTGGAGGTAGTACAAGATCTTTCTCCTCTGGGCACGCCCAGGCGGTCCTGTTTGCCTTCAGGGAATGCGGCTGGACTGTTTCCTCCTGCTCCCCTCAGCGGGGCCGCTCGGGGATGTCCAGGCTTGACCCCAGCCTTCTACGCCTTTTTCCCATTTCCCTTGACCACAGCAGCTTCGGGCGAGGAGGGACAAGGCGCGGGTGATTCTGGTAGCCCAGACTGGTCCCACCAGTTCTGTATCCAGATCTCTCAGTCTCAGCTCCAGGCTTCCAGTCTTCGCCGGACCTGATTCAGTCAATCAGGAAGGTATTCCATCCGGACCTTCAATCCCTGCACCTGACGCCTGGTTCCTGAGCGGCTAGAGTTTCAGGCCTTGGGTCTTTTCTCCATTTGGTGTCAGGGCAGGGGCCTGAACCCTTCCTCCTGTTTCTTGGCAAGCATTCTGGACTACCTGTGGTCCCTTTCTCAGCAAGGGCTTCGGTCGATGACCCTTAAGGTGCACCTGGCAGCCATCTCTGCTTACCGGGCACGGGACGGGAAGCAGTCGGCATGGAGGGAGGAAGGTGGTTGGGCGCTTTTTCAGGCCTTGATCACATATTTCCACCCGTGCAAGTGAACCTCCACCTCCGTGGATCTACTGCTGGTATTGGGCTCAGTTCATGGGCAGGCTATTCGAACCCGATGCACAGGTGTGACATCTTGTACCTGTCGTGGAAGACCGCTTGGTGGCTATCACATCAGCCAGAAGGATGGGAGAGCTCAGGCGCTCCAGAGTCTCCTTATCTGGTCTTCCACAGGGGACAAGGTTGTCTCTGCGCCTCACCCAAAATTCCTTCCCGGGTGGTGTCGAGTTTTGTCTTAACCGGTGTTGACTCTGCTGTGTTCTACCCCAATCTCACCGAGGCCGAATATAGGCTCCATACTTTGGATCCTAGAAGAGCTCTTGCTTATTATAAGGAGCGGACGGCTGAAGTTCGGGGAGAGGTTCGCCAGCTGTTTGTCACCTACGCTGAAGACGCACCTTGCAGACCTGCAGCCAAGCGGACGATTGGCAGGTGGGTCACCTCCTGCATAGATCTCTGCTATAGGTTGGCGGGCATGGATCCTCCCAGAGAGACAAGAGCTCATTCTACCCACCATACCGCTGCATCGGTGGCTTCTTCAGGGACGCCCTATCCAGGAAATCTGCAGGGCTTTCTACCTGAAGTCGCACACCCTTCATCACCCATTACCACATCGACTTGAGGTTCACGCCGATGCTGGTTTGGGTCCTCGATTCTCCAGTCTTTATTCCCTAAGTAGTGGGTGTGCGCTTTGTCTCCTCCTTCCGGGAGAACTGTTAGGAGTTCCGTTAGACAGTGTGATGGCTCATTGATATCCATGTCCCTAGAAACACAGGTTCTAGGACATGGATATGTTGTTCATCCACACTCATTGGCAGTATCCTTGCCGCCAAATCTTGGCCGGAAGGTTCAAGTTGCTCCTCCCGTACCCACCGGGTGGTATAACTCTCGGCCCGCCCCCATGACGCCAGATCTTCCTTACCGCTTGAAGCTCAGGTTCCCTCCTTAACTCTCTCATGTTTTGCGACTGGTTCCTATTTCTCCGTTTGGTGGTTTAAAAATAAAAATTTGCAAAAGATTTCAGTCTTGATCCCGTCGGCTGCTGCGATGGACAAATCGACTCCCGGATTGGAGATGCCCATGCGGGCAGAAGATGTCTCGACGGATCCACACTCGCATGTGTTCATTGCTTAGGCTCTTGAGCACGACCCGCAGGCTTGTCGACCTGTGCTCATCTTTCGGCCCACGCCCCGAAGACCGTGGCTGCCTGACAGTAACTGGGCTGCCCGAGAAGCGCTTCCTCCGTGAAGTCCAAGGAGGCGGTTGGCGGTGTCCTGTGGGGTTGTGTTCGGCGGATCAGCTTGGAAGCGGATGGTGGTCCTCGAAGAGGAGGCGGCGCGTCAGCGTCTTCCTCGTCGGCGATGCATTTATCCCGTCTTCTGGGTTCTTCCTACGCGGCTTCTTTTAAGGAGTTTTGTCTGTCCCTCTCCACTAGAGGAGAAGGGCCCTCGCCTGCTGGACCTTGTCCTCGGTCCAAAAAGAGGGACAGGGTAGTCTCCTCCGTCGACGCTCTTGGGAGCGTGGAAGGTCCCTTTCCCGGGCCGTCGTCCGTCGGCCTGTCGACTCGTCTCTGCTCGCCACTGGCCTCACGGTGTCCCGTGCCAGGTCAGTTGACCGAGACTCCCACTGATGAAGTCGAGATTTTTCTCGACCCATTGGACGGGCTGTCCCCTTTAGCAGCCGAGATTCCCCTCTCCCCGGTTCCCCCGGGAGGAGTTGAGTATCCCGTGGGCTCGCCTGTGCCTCCGGTTCCGGAGCCCTCGGATGGACCTTCCGAGCGAAGGAGTGCGGTTCGGCCGACACCTCCCGCACCGACGCCGGAAGATTCCGGGACTCTCGGTCTGGTCGCCGGACCTCCTTCGGGTCCAGCCGTTCCCACCTGTCATAGGCGGTCTCGAATCTCGGCACGCGGTAAAGCGGCGTCGTCGCTTGTCCTCGTCCTCCTCCTCGGATGAGGGAGGCTTGGCGTAAATTACGTCGGCCGGTGCGAGGGACCTTATGCGTTGCAACAGCTCCTCCCTGGCGGGGAATAAGCCGACTCCGCGCCTCGGCTATTAAGGCTGTCACTGAACGGCCGACAACCCCCACTTGTCCGAGGAGCTTCATACCCAGGCCGGTTGTTCGCCAAACCAGCTGCTCCACCGATTCCGTGGAACCTCGCCTCACAGCCACCAGTGGGGCTCCGACCAAGGATTCTCGGTCGGCTAAGGGTTTACCCCATCGGTTGCCAGTTACCTCACTCCCGACCGACCTCGGCAGGTGAAGGGTGGCTCGAGGCCAGAGGCAGTTCTTCGAGGACTCTTCCGAGTCCGAAGATGATTCCTCCTTCTTCTCCAAGCGACTGGACTTGGAGTCTTCAGGAGGTCAGTCAATGGGCGATAGCCCGTCGTCCTTCCTAGGACTGCTTCTCGGCTCATCTGGAGTCTACGGGATGGAGCTCGAACCCGTTCCAAAGCGGGCGCAGGTATCCCTCACGGAGATTCTGGACGAGGGATTCTCCGACGAGGCCTTTCGGTGGCGAGGCCATAGTGGGTCGGCACTGAACTTTGGCGGCGCCTGCTTCCTGCCCTGCGCCCGGCCAGGATGGCCAGGAAGTATGCGGTCCCTACGGTTCCTTGTCGGTTTTTGAACACCCCTCTGCTGAGGGTTGGTTACCGACAGCTTCCCGCGCTGGCCGACAGCATGAGGATGTGGACAAACCTCCTGACAAGGAGTCCAAGAAATTGACTACGTCGGGCTTAAAAGTCGCTCTGCGCCCTCTCTCGGCCTTCGCCAGGCCAGTTCGGCCGTCCTCATGGCACATTTTCTCATGCCCTGTTGGGCTCCCTGGACAGGTCATCCCTCATCTTCCCGCCGATCTGCAGACTACGGTTAAGCAGGTGCGAGGACCAGGGCAGGGAGTGGCCAAACAGCAGCTCAGACTGCTTTGGATATAGGGGACTCATGTGCCAGATCGGTGGATGCCGCAGTGGCTATCGTCGTCATGGCTTGGCTGAGGATATCCACCTTTACTCGGATACCCAGCACAAGTTGGCGGATGTTCCCTTTTGGGACTGACTCTTGGCCCTGGGGTGGAAGGTCACCTGCAGGATCGAGAAGTCCAATGCCACCTTGGACTCGGTCTCTTCCGCTCCAGAAGGACAAAGGCCGCGCAAACCACAGCCCTAAGCCCTTTAGTCCTTCATGCCCCAGCCTTGGCCCAACAACGTCAGGGCCAGCAGGCTCGGCCTTGGCATCCCAAACCCAAACCGCCGGCTTCCTCTAACAGGAGGCAGGAGGAAAGGGCCCAGGGGAGGGTCCCTCGGCGGTCCCTCCTCAAGCCTGCCCAGTGACGGGCTGGCTGAGGTGTCTCCCCCATCCCCGTCACCTTACCCCTGGGTCCCCCCGTGGGGGGACGGCTCCGGCACTTCCGTTCCACCTGGTCCGCTGTTACCACGGACAGGTGGGTCTTGGAGGTGGTGGGAAGAGGCCTGCCTCTGGAATTCGAGCAGGCACCACCCTTCAGAGCCGTCGCCCCTCGGGGGGCTTCGGGATCCCCAGCCTCACTGGCGGCTCGTCGAGCCGACATCGCTCTCCTCCTCCAGAAGGAGGTGGTAAGAGAGGTGGTGGACCCTCCTTCAGACCCAGGGTTTGTGTCCAGGTACTTCCTGGTTCCGAAACGGACGGGGGGCTGGCGCCCCATTCTCGACCTACACGACCTAAACAAGTTCCTAAGGTCTCGAACCTTCAGGATGGTCACTCTGGCTCAGATAATACCACTCCTTGAACGCGCGCGTGGTTCTGTTTCCTCTGGACTTGCAGGGTCGCTGCTTTTTTCACGCCCCTATCCGTCTGTCTCACCAGAGATCTCCTTCCGCTCCGAGCGGAAGGATCTCTTGAGTTCAAGCCATGCCCTTGGCTTGTCTCCAGCTCCCAGGGTCTTCACCAAATGCATGGCAGTGGTGACAGCATTCCCTGCGGCGCCCGAGGGGGTCCGGGTGTACCTTACCTGGACGACTGGCTGATAGCAGCTCCCTCCAGGAAGGAGGCGGAGTGGTCCAGAGATCTGGCCCTCCGGTCTGCTCTCAACTGGGCCTCCTTATCAACGAGGCCAAGTCGAACTTCGAGCCGAAGCAGGTGATTCTATTCATCGGGCGCAGCTCGACTCTCTTGAGCCAGCGCGGCTCCCGTGGACAGGGGCCGAGGTTCTTTCCTCCTTTGCCCGATCATTTCTGGTTGGGCAATTGCGCCTGCCCGGGACTTCCTGCGCCTCCTGGGTCTCATGGCGGCCTGTACCAGCGTGGTCCGTTGGGCCCGCTGGAACATGCGTCCCCTTCAGTGGGGACTGGCCAGCCAGTGGTCACAACGCTGCGATCCCTTGGACCAGCTTGTGTCGGTGACACAGGAGAGATGGAGCGGCTCTCAGTGGTGGACCGTTCCAGATCATTTGCAGGAGGGCATCCCGTTCGTCCGCCCGAGACGGTCTCTCTGTCGACCGATGCCTCTCTGATGGGTTGGGGTGCCCATCTGGGGAACACGGGCTCATGGCCTCTGGTCCCCGCGGGAGTCCCGATGCCACATCCAACCTGCTGGAGCTCAGGCGGCTCGCTTAGCTCTCACCGCCTTTGCTCCGTTCCTCCGGGGTCAAGTGGTCCAGTCCAGGCGGACAATACCCACGACCATGTACTATCTAAACCGCCAGGGCGGGCGGCTCTCATGCTTCTATGCAAGGAAGCTCTCCGCATTTGGTCACTTTCGTCGCAGCCTGGAGGCGGATCTCCTAGCCATTCACGTGGCAGGAGCCTCCAACACCCTGGCCGATGCCCTGGGCGGATAGGGGCTGCATCCTGAGTGGTCTCTCCTACGGAGGTAGTACAGCATCTGTTCTCCCTTTGGGGCACACCTCAGGTGGACCTGTTTGCCTCCATGGAGAACGCGAAGCTGAGTCTGTTTCATGCCCGCCCCCCTCAGCAGGGCTCGCTGCAGGGGGATGCCTTCTCGAGGCAATGGACCCCGGGCCTCTTTTACGCCTTTCCCCCATTTCCCTTGATCCACAAGGTGCTTCTCAAGGCGAGGAGGGACAAGGCGCAGGTGATTCTGATAGCCCCAGACTGGCCTCGCCAGTTCTGGTACCCAGATCTCCTCAGTCTCAGCTCCAGGACTCCGCGCAGCTTCCAGCTCGCCGGACCTGCTCTCAGTCAATCAGGGAAGGTGTTCCATCCGGACCTTCAATCCCTGCACCTGACGGCTGGTTCCTGAGGCTAGAGTTCCAGGCTTTGGGTCTTTCGACGAGGTCCTCAATGTAGTTGAGGGCGTCCCATGAGTCGACCAGAAAAATGCTATGCCTTCAAATGGAAAAGGGTTTTCCATTTGGTGTCAGAACAAGGGCTTGGACCCTTCCTCCTGTTCCTTGGCAAGCATCTTGGACTATTTATGGTCCCTTTCTAGTCAAGGGCTTGGGTCGTGACCTAAGGTGCACCTGGCAGCCATCTCTGCTTACCGGGCGGGCGGGGAAGCAGTCGATGGCGCAGGAGAAGTGGTCTGGTCGCTTTTCAAAGGCCTTGATCACATTTCCTCCAGTGCAAACCCCACCGTGGGATCTACTGCTGGTACTGGCAAGCTCAGGCGTTCATTCAACCTATGCACAGGTGTGCTCTCTCTCACCTGTCGTGAAGACTGCCTCTTGGTGGCTATCACGTCAGCCAGAAGGATGGGAGAGCTCCAGGCGCTCCATCGAGTCTCCTTACCTGGTCTTTCCACAAGGGACAAAGGTTGTCCTGCGCCCCCCACCCGAAATTCCTTCCGAAGGTGTAGTCGCCAGTTTCCACCTTAACCAGGTATTGACTCTGCGGTGTTCTACCCCAATCACACCTCGGAGGCCGAATATAGGCTCCATACTCTGGACCCTAGAAGGGCGCTCGCTTATTATAAGGGGCGCACGGCTGAAATTCGGGGAGAGGTTCGCCAGCTGTTTGTCACCTACGCTGAAGCCGCATCTGGCAGACCTGCAGCCAAGCGGACGGATAAGCAGGTGGGTAACCTCCTGCATAGATCTCTGCTATAAGTTGCGGGGCATGGAGCCTCCCAGAGGGATAAGAGCTCATTCTACCCGCCATACTGTTGCAACGGTGGCTGCTTCCAGGGACGTCCCTATCCAGGAAATCTGCAGGGCTGCTACCTGGAAGTCAGCAAACACCTTCATTACCCACTACCACATCGACCTTGAGTCACGCCGGGATGCTGGTTTTGGGGCCTCGGTTCTCCAGTCTCTTTCCCAAGTAAGTATATGGGGTGATGCGTCTTGCCTCCCTCCTCCCGGAGAACTGCTAGGAGTCTGCCAATGAGTGTGGATGAACAACATATCCATGTCCCTAGAAATGAGGTTACTCACCTGTAACAGGAGTTCTAGGAATGGTATGTATTGTTCATCCCGTCACCCACCCGGACCTCCTCTGCCGTTAACCCCGAGCTTCCAGCGGGCAGATCTGGCGTCATGGGGCGGAGCCGAGAGTTATACCAACGGGTGGGCAGGGAGGAGTAAGCTTGAAGACCTTCCGCAAGATTTAAAGCGGCAAGGATACTGCCAATGAGTGTGGATGAACAACATATACCATTCCTAGAACTCCTGTTACAGGTGAGTAACCTGTTTACTCACCTGTAACAGGGTTTCAGGAAGGTAATGTGTGTTCATCCACCGACCCCCTCCCTCAGCCGGCTTCATACAACCTGCTTCCAGCGGCTAGATCTGGCGTCGTGGGGCAGAGCTGAGAGTTTTACCACCCGGGTGGGTGGGAGGAGCCAGCTTGAAGACCTTCCGGCAAGATTTAAAGCGGCAAGGAACCTGCCAGACAGTGTGGATGAACATATACCATTCTTAAAACTCCTGTTACAGGTGAGTAACCTGTATTTACAAGTAACATACACACAGTGTTGGGCTTTTTACCATCAGAAACATGTGGTGGTGTAAGAATCTAGTATGTACATTCAAGAGGTAACCTCAGTGGGAGAGAGTTTTAAACACGGCGAATGACGGCCATTTTAAATGATTTGAGTCATTCATTAAAACAGTGATAAAAGATGTTTAAAGTTAAAGTGTTTTTTCTTTTATATAAACATTTTGGGCTTCATAGCCCGTTACCCTGGGGCGGCGATAGCCCCTCTGTAAAAATTATACATTTTTACTCGCTGTGTAAAGTTTGAGAAGGGATTGTACTTCTGGCTGAACTGTCAGCCAGCTAATCCCTTCCCACTTCCTAGTCTGCCCCCCCCCGGTTTTGTGATGTGGTACCAGGGAGAGCACAGGGATGTGCCCCATACAGGTCTAGGGGCTAATTTTCTGAACGATTTTTCCAAACTTCAAACTACCTTTTGATAAAAATGAAAGCCTCCACTCAACTAATAGGGTCCTTTTTGTTGAGCGGTGGCTTTCATTTTTATGAAAGGGTAGTTTAAAGTTTAGAAAAATCGTTTTGGAAATGAGCCCCATAGACTTGTATGGGGCACATCCCCGCGCTCTCCCTGGTACCACGTCACAAAACGTGGGAGCGTGGGGCGGAGCAGACAGACCAGGAAGTAGGAAGAGATTGGCTGGCTCAAAGTCTGTCCAGAATTACGATCCCTTCTAAAACTTTACACAGTGAATAAAAATGTATAATATTGGGGCTGTTGCCGCCCCAGAGCAGTGGGCTGTGAAGCCCAACATGTTATCTCACACAATCTCTGTAAATGAATCTGAAAAAATAACTACACTCAGGATGAATCTGTGAATGTGTGAAATGCATTTTTGATATGGAGTATATGATATCTTTTGCTGACTAATAAATGCAATTGCTTTAGTGGGGGGAGAAACCCTTTAACTTAATATGCAAGAACTTTTATTCTTTCTTCTCTCCCACCCAGGACTGTTGGCAGTGCACTAAGTGCAAGAAGTTTAACTCTCCAATGAAACGATACTGCTTCCGCTGCTGGGCACTAAGAAAAGACTGGTATTCTGACTGCCCAAAATTGTTACATTCCCTTTCCACACCAAATATCACTGCCAAGAAGGGAAAGAAGAAGGAGGAGGAAGATGATGGTGGGATTGATATTCCAGATTGCCGAAGGACTGTTTCAGACCCGATCATCCGGACCGCGGATCAGCACACGCCAGGGGAGAAACTCCAGACCCCTCCGTGTGGCTCCCTTGAGTCTTTGGACTTGAGTCTGTCAAACCCTTCCATCACACCTACACCTTCCAGCAACAAAAAAGTGTCCAAATCTTTGAGCGGAGTGCCAGCAGCATCCCCAGAATCCAACCGGGAAATCATGGAGCCCTGCCGTCTTTGTCGCAGGCGCCCAAGGAACGGGAATATTATTCACGGAAAGACTGCGCATCTTGTGACATGTTTCTCATGTGCCAGGATGCTGCAGAAATTCAAGTCGCCCTGCCCAGCGTGCAAGCAACAAATTCAATTGGTGATCAAAACATTTATAGCATAGGTGCCTTGGATTGATTATGGAGACCCCGTGTCCAAACTGCACTTGTCCCAAAATATCCCATTCGCTGTGGGTTGCATCTTGGCTGGAGAGTCATTGCTGGCATGCCTGCCATTGTATGCATTTAGTGCACCCATTGCAGATAGGGAAGAAACTGTGCTGTGCTTGTAGACTTTTACTACCTGGTAATGCATGCTGGGAGTTTCTGCGTTGCACATTAGGACCCGGCTGAACAGTACAGTGTTACTTGGCTTGTGTTCATTTGTTTCTCTGTCTCTCCCTCCCCCCGCGCTCGCGCACACACATACAACATGGTAACAGCAGGGCAAAACACTACACAGATTTCTAACTGGCTGAATTATTTAAAAAAAAAAAAAAAAAAAAATATATAAGACGTGTCTTTCTAACCACAGTGTTTACTCCGTGACTTGCAGATTTGCTATCTGTCATTACTTTAACTCTTCCACAACATGTCCTGGGCACCTTATGGTTTTTCAGCTGTCTCACAAGAAGGCTGGACTGGAGACTCGTCCTAAATTGCACAATGTAAACATTCTGCAACAACCTCTTTAGTCCCCAGTCTCTGGAAGGAACCCATTCTGCTTAGGATTTTCATTGCATGTTGTCACCTTGCCATGTGCTTGGCCAACCCAGTCCTTACATCACCCACTAAGTGACCGGTTTGCTAACCCTGTACCAGTCCGCTTAGGTTGCTTACATTTCTTGAGGTTTTCTGTTATCAGGCTTGCTGTTACCCTCCTCGAGGGCTCAGCAGCCTCCCAGTGCAAGCACCATGGATCCAAGAATTCTTGCGGTACTCAAAACAGGCCTGGTAGTTTTATCCCATTTTTCTCCCTCCTCACAGCTATCCTGCAGAGGAGGGTGAATCCTCTGACTGTCCACATCATTGTTTCTGTGTTGCTCCACCATTAGCGCCCACATACACACACACGCGCGCGCGCACACACACACTCTCTCTCTTCTCTGGGTCCTGAACCCGGGTCAGCTGCATTGAAGTGTGACACACTAATGGCAAGCCATTGGGTGGACCCAGACTGCTTAGATTAAAGGCACATTCAGTTAGGGTGACCATTTTGGGTAAATCAAAATGCATTATTTTTCTTGTGCCTGGATAGGTCAAACTTTGAACACCTCCTCCTCCCTTTAAATTTGTTTTGTCTTGCTATATGAAAGTCCCTCACCCTGTCATGATTGCTGTCCCAGATCTTCAGTCAGTACCACCAGTGCCATTTTTCCAAGCGTCTGTGCAGACCGTGGCTTTGGGAAGCTGTGCTGCCCTGTCTGCCGCAGTTCCTTGGCAGATATGCTATTAGTTTTAAAAGAAAATTACCTCATTTTCCATGCTTGGTTGTTAAAGGGGAACTCTCAACTACCCCACAATAATGCTGTGGGGCGTAGAGGTCCAGATTAAGCAGAACAGCCTTCTTGCTTACTTTCCCTTTTGTGGCTTTAGTTTGTATTTGGTTGCTCCTGTGTGCCTCAGCAGTGTCCCCCGCAGCCATCCCTTGTTGACTCGATGACAGGCTGAGCTGCATGGACATCTGTGTTGCCGGAACATCTGTTTTTCAGTCTTACAACCTTACACTCTTATTCTAATGGTACCAACTATGTTGATCTCTGAGAGAAGCAGTGTGAAAAGGTGCTGTTCTGCATTGTGAGACTCAAAAGAGATGTTCCGGCACATATACATCCCTGTGGGGGCCACTGTTTTGGGCATGGCGGGGGGTGGGTTGGGGGGTGGAAGACAGACATAGGATCATCCAGATACAAACTAAAGCCAGAAAAGACTAAGTATGAAAATGTCATTTAAGTCTGTTCTGCTTAATCTGGACCTCTGCGCCCCACAGCATTACTGTTGGGTAGATTAGAGTTGCCCTTTAAGCCACAGCGGAAGTGGGAGAGGAATTGGTTTCTGCTGGGATGAGCATATTGAACAGCATCGATCAAAGGTCCTGCACATGAGTGCTGAACCTTCCGAGAGGGACAGCCCATAATGGACAACATTTTGAATGATTCTTCGCGTTCAGGGATATGCTGTATTTATTGTAGCCTAAAATGAGACGGGAGTGTATTTATCTGTGCCAGCAATGAGGAGCGCTGCAAACGTCATACTTGCCATTTTCATCTTGTACGCCCAAATGATCATGCTTTGTCAGTATTACCAGCATTGGCATCTTTTACCAAGTAGAGCAGCGAATGTTGCTCAGACGACCCAGGCAGGAAGATCCACTTCTTGGATATTCTGACTTGAGCAGTTCTGAAATGTCTACAGATTATACCATGGTCTCATTTGCCACAAGTTACTTAAGTTGTAAAAAAGAGTTGCCCGTTAACAGTTGAACCCCTTCAGTGACTAATTGCTATTCCTTATTTGTTTTGTACTGTTAGTAATGGTGAGGTTATCATAAGCTGGACAAGAGAGCAGACTTTTCTTTGTTTTGTTTTTTTTTTTGGTGTGGGCCAGCGAGTTCATAGTTTAGTCAGATCTTTATTTTTAGTCCAGTGTGATTGCAAGCCAAGTTTGCAATGATTCTTCTGTTTAAATTATTTTGAGCATGCAGTATATATAATTATAAAGTGGTTTGAATTAAACAAGCAGTCTGATTGGTCAGAACTGGTCACATGACTGTAGTAGGTTCATTTACTGCACCCCCTGGAGTGTTATTGCTTACGTGTATGTATCTTTGAATTCCATGACCTGTGACTGCTGTATTTAGCACAGCAGCAGGTCATTTACCAGCACTGCCATTTAATTAAAGAACTGGCACTGATTCAGCCTGCCAGTGCCCACTCTGTGTGATGAAATATTTTTGAATGCAGGGATTCAGTAAGTGGATTGTTCCACTTATTGAATGGGGGGGGGGGGCTTGACTGTTTGTGGTGTTAATTATTTATGGGATCAAGGGAACCTTGCCTTTCTGTTCCTACATCCTAAGTATATACAAGGAGACAGATGTGTTGTTGCCCCCATGTTTGCTCCACCAGTCAGTGTTTGGGGTATCTACAGATGACCCCTGGGAAGGTGGTTGAGTGACTGCCTTCTCAGCTGACTTTGTTGCTGCTTGTTCATTGACTGGAAGGGGTGGTCGAATGATGGGTATCGTCTCCTTTCCCCGGCAGTGGAATGTCTCAGCTTTTTGAGACCCACTCAGCCCTCAGTCAGTCTTGACATGGTATTCCTGGCCAAACCCCTGAAATCCAGTCTCCCAGGTGGCTGTTGCCATGCCACTGCACTGCCAAGGAGACGTTCCTGTAATGATAAACTGCTCCCTCCTCTTGCTGTAAGTATGTACAGAGGATTTGAAGTCGCAGCTGTCTCTGTCATCTTTCTCCATTATACATCGTAGGAGAGTTCCACCACCTAGAGATGACAGTTTTCCCCACATACATATTAAGAGTTTCCCCAACTAAACGTTTTCAATGTAATCTGTATTTGCCATGCACATCTTTGTTGAATTAGAAGCATAATTTTGGAATTAGATTGTTTTTGAAACAGCACCTTTTCTGGTGCTCGGAACAAAAACAGGAAGGACCTGTACCTGCCCCCAATCCCGCTGGTGCCACACTTATAATTATAGCCTCCTATCCCTTCTACTTCCTGGTACTCTGAGCACTGAGGATTTTGTCAGTTGAATGGTGGCCTTGATTTGTTCCAAGTGTCCATCTAAAATACGATGAATGGACTTAAAAGAAGAAAAAAAAGGGCCTCATTGATGTCTGTGTAGCGCACCCACATGCTCACCGTGTAGTGACATCGGGAAACGTCTTGGCGTGGGGCAGCGCTCACGAAGGGATTGGCAGCTCAGCCCCACGGAGCCAAATTACAGTCTCGTCCCTTCCAAAATCTGGAAATCTGTAGATAAGTGTGGCACCAATGGGATTAGGGCAGGTAAGGGTCCTTTCTTGTTTTTAATGGGCAGCTCTAGAAAGAGCAGGATAAGTGCTTTTAGAAGTTACAGGGGCCTTCATGAATTTAAAGGGGATGTCATGCAGTTATTAAAAAAAAAAAAAAAAAAAGTTCTTTACAGCTTTCTTCACCTTGGAGATGGCAAACTGCATCCAAGTTTGTTTTATTTTGGTTTGAAGTACATGGATTTATTCTGGAATCTGTAGAAACAGTTTGGGCATGCTTGTTGCCACAGTGATAAGAAACTTAGTGCTACCTCAAAGCTGTGTACGTGCGGAACAGTGTTGATGTGCCGTCACTTTGTGGGAGTCTCATGTCTGTCATGTGGTAGTCTCCTTTTCTGTGTCATTCCGTGCCTCCTTTTCTCAATGGTATGCCTGTAGTTAGATTGGAAGTGTTTAGAAGGGGGAGCTGTCAGCACTAGGAGGTGGAACTCTTCCACATTGATAAGTGTACAAAGGTGGCAAAAGAGTGGGAAGCCTCATATTGTTTTAAAGGAGGGAAATGGAGTTCTGCTGGGTTCCTCACCAATTTAACCTCAGATGGTGGCCTTTGAAAGAAGCATATTTGGGGGGTCTGTGTATCCCTGTCTTCACTGGTAGGGTTAAAAGCATATTCTGAATCTTCCTCAGACGTTTTTCTGTTCGTTGAATGTCTGTTCATTGCAGACCCGGTGTTAAATGTTTAATTCATAGCTTTTATGTCTGTATGAGTTTTTAAAGCAGCAGTGCAACAAACCATTCTTCAGAAATAAAGTTTCTGTCTTTACCTGTGTGTTTGATTTATTCAGTCTTCCGATTGCTGTTCAATATAGTACTTTTCCATATAAAGCACTAAATAGTTTGTTTAAGCAATATACCACTTGAGGGTGTGGGTGATGGCAGGATTTCCCCATGCCTAGTGTGGTTCGGTTGCGCGGCCACAGGCTTGATGGAGTATACTACTCTGAAGGGGGTAAATCCTGCCATCACCCACACCTCAAGTGGCATATTGCGACTATACAATTTGCCCCTGTATGTTTTTTGAGAGAAAAATGTATTTTTTTTTTGCATTTCAAATTTTTTTTTTTATTAGTTGTATAGCTCTGCCAGAAAAAATAGTTCCCTGTTGCTTGGGAGACGGACAGCTTAATTTGTAGGCAGGTGTCTGAGAAGCCAGAGGGACAGTACAGGCAGCAGAGAACTGTGTGACAGCGGAGTAACAGCAGCTGCTGATGAAAGCGTGGCACCATCCCCCATTCCACTAAACAAATAGATAACACTTTGAACAATGTTGAACTGGGGAAAGTGTGTCTAAATTAAAAATGAGGGCTGGAAGTTATGAAAATAACATCCGAAAAGCCAAGCCGTGATACTGGGCATGTGCCTTTGCTTGTGTATAGGTGGATGCAGAGTATCACGGCTCGGCTTTTCGGTCGTCATGTCTGTAACTTCTAGCCTTTGTTTTTAATTCAGAAGTACTTTCTCCAGTTAAGCATTGTTCAGAATGTCGAAGTGTTTGTCTGAATGGTGAATGATGCGACACGTGTAGAAGTCAAGTGTGCTGGTGTCCAGTCAGGAAGTAATGAAGTGGCGCTCATGCTCATTTTCTTTTCTTTTTCCGGGGGCACTGTGGAGTAGAGCTGCGGAGAGAGGGGGCATGCAAGGGAGTAGACGGTACAGCTAAAGAGGAGCTAGAAAAAAGAAAAGGTACTGATTTTTCTTGTGCGCAATGGAGTGGGGATTTAACATTGTGGTTTGTTTAGATTTTCGGGGTCGGATTCATCCCTTGGCAGATACAGCTGTCTGGCACTTCTTGCCGTGGAGTGTTAGCAGGATTTACACGTTGTAAATCATGTCAGCCAGGCAATCCGGAATGAGGATTTTAAGAGCCCATTGTGTAATAAAAGTTATATTAATTTGTGCAGAATTGCCGGCCCAGTGGCGCTGAGGGTTGAGGCGCTGGACGCCACACCTCGCGCCACGCCGGCGACCCAGGTTCGGGAACGAGCTCGGGTCATCGGGGGGTTGGCAGGGAAGGGAGCGTCCATAGGACTGCTCTCCTCCCAGGTAGGGGTTCTAGGGAGAGTTCTAGGGATGCTGCCGCACAGGGGTGACTCTGTGGAAACCAGGGGAATGCAGAGTCTGCGCCCATCAGCCACTCGCCACAGACCGGACTACTCTCTGTCCTGGGTTTGAGCCCAGCCCGCCCGAATTGTAGATAGAGCCTTTGGGTGATAGGATGGCTTCTTCCTTGGGGGCTCAGAGCCGAGGGGATAGTCGGGCTGGTGCCAGGACGGAGGGTGAGTTTCAGGCTAGGAGGTAGATTTGGGGATAAGTTGGATGCCTGAGAGAGTTCCCCGTAGAAGCAGTGAAGAAATAAAGTGTAAAAAAATAAATAAAAATTTGCGCAAAATAAATCTCCATCCGACATGTTTGTTTTCCTAACTTAATCCCCCTGATGCGTCTGTTTGTAGCGTGTTCATGCATACACTTTCCCGTATAGCAGGTGGAAAAATCAAGTCTGTCACACTGCTGCTTTCCAGACTGGGTATGCGTCTCATATACATAAAGTAACTGTTTTTGCAGACCTTGTCAACAGTCCTGAACAATTGTTCATGTAGATTTGGTTCCTATATCATGTTGAAATTATGCAAGTAAATGTTAGCTCGGGGGATGTCAGAATGCTCACTTCTTCTGACACGTATGAATGCGAGGCAACAGCACCCCAAACACAGAAGCAAGACAAATATGTACGGACAGATTAGGGTAAAAAAAACAGGAGCCTTTTGAGGTGCTGTTAATGTGTATGGGTAATACTACAGTTTGCTGGGCTGTCTTGTCTGGTCCTTTCCTGCAAGCTTTTGGGGTAGTGTGGCATTGGTGTTTGTGTGACCACCTATAATCAGACAGCAGCAAGGAAGCGTGGTGTGATGCAGCTTCTAAAATCACAGTTTACCTGTACTGTAGATAATGTGTTAATACATAAAAGTGAAAAAAAAGGTAAACTCTTCTGGTTACTACACTCAAGCGATCTAGACATATCAAATATGCACGTGAGGAGAGACAAAGCAGTAGGCAAGCAGACGTTTATGTTTTAACACACCTGCAAATGTTTACCTCTGAATAGATCCCTTATGTCCGCACATTCCAGAGTGGTAAAAAATGATCAAGACAGTATTCAGAAATTTTCGTTTAAACACAAACATAATAAATGATCAGCTAACTCGTTCAACACTGTAGCAAAAAAGACAGCATCTCTTCGTGTGTATGACAGGGTGGTGGGGGGGAGTTGAAAGAGGAAACCCAGCAAAGTGAAGGAAACACTGAAGTGTCAGAAGCAATCACTTAGACCTTTTGTTTTATTGACAGCGGTAGCAGTTTCAGAAAACGCATAGGCTTTTACAAGTAGCACTGATGTGATGCTCGACTGTTTAAGCTGACATTTCAAAGTGGTCACTGTCGGTAATGTTTATGAACGCACATGGAGCAAGGACATAAACATTGTGTCGAATTTTGGGCAAATGGAAGTGCATTGTGGTGATCAGGTTGGCTCGCAAAAATCACCATGTTGCACGCTGTTTGCAAATGGCGATCCTGGCAAGGGTATATGCTGCTCAAGAGGCGAATCAAACATGAAAAAAAGGAAAAATAAAAGCTAAGAACGACAAGTTCTTTTTTAAACTTAGACCAGTTATAACAGCTCTACTACTATAGTAGAATAAAAAAAAGTTCATTGCACTGCTGCTTTAAAAAGGAATATGACAACTGCTTGATTATTTTTTTGGGGGTTGTATTTAAAACAAAATCCTGTCCAGAATCGTATGTGGTGCTTTAGAACAGTGTGCTGACGTCGGCTCAGTGGCGTTATGGCAACAAGGCCAGATCAGCAGCATTGTAGCAACGAGTCTGGCGCAGTGGCATTATTGCAACAAAGCATGCTGAGACCTCGGCTTGTGTGCAGGCTCTGAGAATCCCTCACTGAGACTCTCTCAGGCCTGGGCACATGTGGGGTGCAAGGAGCTGCGCCGGGGGGTGGGGCAGAATGCCTGACATTTGTACATGCCTGCTGACTGACTGTGGAACAAGTTTTCCAGGCTGAGGGTGTAGCTATGGTGATCCATTATTGGGATGGGGGACAGAAGGTAAGTTGGTGGGGAAGGGGAGAAATTAAAAAAAAAAAGGACAGATTTAATTTCCTCTGGAGCAATACTGGTTTTCCTTCCTGAAACCGAAGTTATTTTTGTTTTCCTAAGCGCGATGTACAGAAAGCCCTCTAATGTTGTATTGACTGTGCGTGTGTTAATAGCTATTTCTTGAACAGTGGTTGTACACTTCCGGACACTTGCTTTTGTATCGTTGGATGACTGTTGTTTTTCAGAGTGCTGCGCCAGTGGTGGGGCCAATAGACTCTTTTTTTTTTTTTTACAGTTTGAAAGATGCAAAGAAACGAAGAGGTACGGCTAGTGGAGTTGCTGTTTTAATTTTTGAGAAATAGGTTCAGAATGGGCCTTTTTATGTGTAGGATAATAACACATAATTTTGAAATTGTTTAAACTTTAAATAAACAACACTGCCATAACTCCACTTTGAGGACCTCCCTGAAGTGCAAGAATGGTAAATGGGGATGTCACAGTAATATGATATATCACAATATTTTTCAATGATAATTTATCACTGTACAAAAAAAGTGATTATTGTGTAGCATGATACACCGTGGTAAATCACCATGACTTTCACAAGTCTGCAGCTCTGGTACTGTGCCCCTTTCCAGGTGAGACCAAGATTCCGCCACCACTGATACCAGATTTTCACTGTTTTGCCCTAGAAAGTAATAATGCTATAAATTATCATGATAATATATTGTGAGAAATTCATACAAATGTAGCTGTACTCAAAATCTGGTCTTGTGACATCCCTAATAGTAACCAAGATCTTGGTTTTAGGTTAGGTTGGGGCACCTCATTGGAGAAAAAAGTTGTCTTTGAACCATTGCAGATTAATCCATTTTCCATTGTTGGTTTAATTTATGCTTATGTTAAAGCAGTAGTTCATGTTATCCCCCAATTTAATATGTAACTTTCCCAAAATGGTAGCTGATGTTGGCGATGGTCCGTTCCCGTCACCGTTGACAGTTTTTGTGTAGCCTGTATTTAACTGGAAGGGATCGTAGTTTGGCCCTGGCAAGGTGGCCAGCTGATTTTTCCACTTCCCTGTTCATGTACACGCCTCCATTGTCAGGCATGTTGTGTGTAGCAGGGGAGAGTGAGGGAGTGCGCCCTTGAAGTGACTGGGAATCTTTTATCATTATTTTATATATTGTGAAGGCCAGTTGGAGATTTTATTTAATGAAGACCACCGCTCAACGAACAAGGCCCTTGTTACTTGAACGGTGGCCTTCATTAATCTTCAACTGGCCATCATAATATATAAAATAGTGATAAAAGAATACTCCCATTCACTTCAGTGGGGCACGCCCTCACACTCTCTCTTGTTGCACACCATAACATACCTGGAAGGGATCGGCCGGCCACCTTGATGGGGCCAATCTGTGATTCCATCTAGTTAAATACAGGCAACACAAAAAATTCCAACTATGACAGCAACGGACTATTGCCAACATCAGCTACCATTTCTGGTAAGTCGTACCCAAAATTTTGAAGGCCACTTTTATAATGCTAGTGCTGTGCTACTTATTATAGATCAGAGGAGCGCTCCTAAACAGTCATAGCGCTCTTATCCTCTGCGTGTGAGACACTTATTCTTTGAGGGGTGTCTCGCGTGCAGCTACCCTGAAAATGGGGCAGGTTTTTAAAAATTGCAATATATTATTGCTCAGTCTGTATCAATAATATATTGATGCCATCACTGAGACCACTGTTACAGTTGTAAGAGAAGTCTATATTGCATCCTTAGGGTATCAGAACCACTCACTTTTGGTTCACAGTTCTCATACCTTAAGAATGCACGAGACCACTCTTGTTCGTCTTGCAGTCCTGCTCAGACACTTGCATGGTCCCCTTTCTTTACTTCTCAGGTGGGGGTGGCATGTGCAGATCACTGGTGGAGACATCTTTTGTGACACTGGCTGTGCCTGCTACTTCCCTTCTTGACACCAGTATGGTGGCACGGAGTGGAGAGTCGTGGAAACATTGGGCATGAGACCATTCGATGGAAAGAACCCAGAGGCTGAGCAATGCCGAGTCTCTCTCAAAGTTTGAGAACGTAGTAACATTTGAACTACTGCTTTAAAATAGTGACCATATGAAGGTGTGCTAAATAATTTACGTTTTTTATTGTATTTTTGAAAAATGAACGTGTTAAATAAAGAGTTTTGTGATACACTTTGAGTTGCAGCTTTTTTCCCCCCTGTTGCGGCGTAGCTGATTGCCAAGAAAATAGTAACAAAATGCATTTTACCCTAAAGCCATTACATGTTTTTAATATCTTACTGTAAGGTACTGTATGCTGTAGCAGATTGAAATAAAGTTCTTTCTAGAACCTGTCTGTTCATAGAGCCACATGTCTTGGTCTTGAGGCCGAAGGCACTAGGGCCCACAGGAACCAAAACATCAGGGGCTGGCGACCACTGGTAACAGTACTGGCATACAGCACCATGCATGTGCCTGCAGCTTATGAAGCAGCGCAGGCCCAACTTCCCTCTGTTCTTTTTTTCCCTGTTTTCGTACCTTACAGCTCACCTTGTCAAGAACCATAACTTCCTTCCTCAAGTAACATTTGTTGTTTAGTTTGTGCTATTTCTCTGTTTATTTTAAATCTTTTTTTCAACGCAGTTTCAGTAAGTTTTATCTGCACCTTTTTTTGTTTGCATTTGTGGCTTTGTGTTGTAGCAGCCTTTTACTTCATTTGATGACCTTTATGCCAGGTATGGCTCCTTTTAAAACCTGTTGCTGGGGCAGCATGATTTTGGCTCAGGACCCCCAGTCCTTTTGCCTGGAGAGTCTAGGTACTGCACGCCATGTCCTTCATTGTCTGGATTGCCAGTCAGTGTCTGGACGGGTCCATAAGGATGAACTTGTACATGTTGTGTCTTCTGAGTGGAGTCATAACAGGTTATTCATGGATGCCAGAAAAGATAATGTCCCAGTAGTGACCTAGGTGTGTCACTTGGGTAAGAATTTGGTGGGGGGTAGGTGTTCATAGGCATAGGCTCTGATGAATACGAAATCTTGAGGCCTAGAATGACTTTGCAATTTAGTACATCCCTTCATAAAAAAATGTTTCAGCTATTACAGTTTACTGGAGAATACTTTTTTTTTCCATGTTCGGTGTTCATTTCCAAGGTTTGCATCTCATCTTTGTAGTCTGTTTAAAAAAAAAAAAATCTGTATAAGTAAACATTTGCTTCTCCCTTGTTAACCTCACAGTGCCTTTATGACACCACAGTGCTCACTATGACGACAGACTGTGATGACACAAACAGCAGTTGTGTGATTTATAAGGGCGAGCCAGATACAGTTTGAAGGGCTCAATGCATTATCTATAATATTTACTTGACCAGCAACAGGGAAAAGTAACAAAAAAAAAAAAAAAACTAGAACTAGCATTTTGAAGGTTTTTATGATAGTAGAGAGTTAGTTGCTCTTTAAAGGAGCAAACTAGCAACAGGCATTGTGTAATCCTAATGGTGTTTATCCCAGAAAAAGGATTGGGGCACTTATGTAGATATGATACATACTATCCCTGTCTCTGTTCCGTGATTTTTCTACTCATTTCTTTCTCTACGTACTTTGGCTTTTCTGTTTTCTGTCAGCACTTACAATTTCCTATCTCCTTTCCTCTATTTTTTTTTTTTTCTCTTCCCCCTCTCTCTGGTCTCACAAATGCTGTAGCTATGCCAATATTGTGGACCAGGACTCTGGTTGAGATATGGGGGAAGCTTATAGGTGTTGCAAAAGCACAGGGACTCAAAACAGAAGGTTGGGGGAAGGAACCCATATGTATAAACGCCTTGAAGGGAGAAGCACTGGAAACTGCTAAATCCATAACATGAACGGTTGTGATAAGAGGCACAATGTCTTCTGTTAGCACCCTTTGCAAACTGTGTGAGAGGCCTTCCGGCACCATGCAATTCTGCTTAAAGTTGGACCAGCATAACATTCTGTGGTGATTTGCATATGCAGCCCATGATGCTTTGCATTGTGGGGGCATGTGTGATTTTGTATTTTCAGAGGCACAATTACAGGACTGAAATGGAGAGAAAAAAAAAAACTGTGTCCTGTTTGCTTGATGAGTGTTTACCAAGCTCACTGTGCAGCCAAAAGATTGTCCCAGTCACCAAGTGGAGTGAGGTACTCAGTGGGCACAGTGGCGGTGTGCTGCCTTTCTGCTAGTAAACCCACAGAGAAGAATCCCTCAAGGGTCCTGGAAATAAGGGGCATTGCCAAGTGGAGCAACTGTTCCCTCCCTGTTTCATCTGATCTGACTGCGAAGTAAGCCCCCGATGACCTGACTGGGTTCCTGGGCCTGGGGCGCAAACCTGGGTCGCAAACCTGGGTCGCAAACCTGGGTCTGAAAGCACAAGACAGGTTATCGGACCCTTCAGGTTTTTTATTTCTTTAACAAGTCAGGTGGTTTATAATAACAGTAAAAACCTCATACCATAAGCAGTAGTCATCAGCTCTTCCTTTTCAGCTTCCAGCAGACAGTATGATGGAGCCTGACAATTGCCTTCAAAAATGCCTCTGATCCAGTGATAACCTGTATGTAAGCTCATCACTCTAACGTACAAGCAGTAACCTCCACCACTGCTAACTCGAGTATCCCTGGTGAGAACATAGTACATTACTTTCAACAAAAATCTATTTTAATTCTAAATTATCTTTCAAACAGCTGAGCAACTTCATTTTTTAAACAAATCTACCTGTCAGCTAAAGTTAAAGATATAAGCATACCTGATGAATACGATTTTTCTCATAGCTTTCTTTTTTTGGCACCATTTGTGCACACATTCAGGCTTCTCTGCCTCTTGCCTGCTGTGGGACACTGCCTTCTTGCAGCCATCTCCCTCCAGACCACTTACTGCCCTCCATACCACACAACCTCGGCTAATACTCTGATTGAGGGTCTCTTTTCTAGCTTGACCAGGGTGCACTTTGGGGGAGGGTTTCATACTCATCATACTATGCACAGAGAATTTTGCACTGTAAAGCATTTTTCATACACATTATATTACAACGTGTCACACTAACAATGAGAAAGACTGGCAGTGAAGTGACTGTAAACTTGATAGCGGCAACCATTCCACTCATCAACACCCACACACAGTCGCAGACAAGTGTCTGTACCATTTTTATAGGGAGAGGAATGTTAAAAACATAGACACTGTCAGCAGGAAATGTCCATTGGGCCATTCAGTCTGCCCAGTTTTACCCTACTCTACGCCGTAACCTGCTTTCCAAATGAAGTTTCACCCTCCCCCTCGCTCCCTGCCTTACTGATACCCCCTGAGAAACTATTATGCCCTCTGCTCTGTTCCAGCCACACTTGAACCCATTAATGGTTTTCTCGCCCGTCACCTCTGGTGGAACGCTGTTCCATGACTCAGCCACTCTCTAAAAACTTCTAGCATTCCTCCTGAATCTCCCCCCCCCCCCAACCAGCTTACATTCGTGTCTCCTTGTTTTTGACACATCATTCTGCTAAATAGTTCCTCTCAGTTTACCTTTGTTTACCCCTTTCAGTAACTTGAAGGTCTCTAGCATGCCCCTCCCCCTTCTGGCCTCCAGTAAGTACATGTTCAGTGCCTAAGCCAGTCCTTACAGGATCTGGCCTGTTGATCCTGAATCATTTTGGTTACTCTACGCTGCACTGTTTGCAGTCTCTCTCTCCTCAGCTGAGGTCTCTAGAACTGGGTACTTGGGATGGAGTCTCATCAGTGATCTATAGAGAGCTAGTATTACCTCTTTCCTTCTGCTACTGAAACACTTTCCAGCACACCCCAACATTTTGGTTGCCCTGCTGCAAGCTTTGTTACATTGGCTAGTTTATTTTAGGGAGTCGCTTATGATGACCCCCAGTTCCCTTTCCTCTGAAGTGGTGGCCAGCTTAATCCCTCCCATATAGTATTCCTTCCTATGATTCAAACAGGAATCCATCAATGATATATTTTACAGAAAGCATCACACTGCCAGAATGTGATGCATGCTGCAGAGACGGGACTTCATATTCTTATTTTGGAATTAGAATGCAAGTTCAAATTCTGCTTTGTGGTCATGTTCCCCCATAGTGTTTTAATGTCTAGATTTGCTTCTCCGCCTGAAGTACAGTTCCAGCATTCTGGTCTTCATTTTACCGTACCTTTTTTCAGCGTTAGGTGTTTGTGTTAATTTCTTTGCATGTTTTGCAGTTTTTTGTGCTTCCTAATCAGTTCCGGGAACCGGAGAAGGCCGTGCAGGGAACAGACTACAGTTGTTAAAGGAAAACTCCTGTAAGGACGGTAAGTACAGCAGCTGCTGCAGAAACACCTGATTAGGGCTTTTAGCATTAAACTAAGTTTTTATTTGCCTGCTGCCTGGTGATTTTAATTAGAAAGATCCGCTCCGTCCGTAATGACTGCAGAGCCCCGGGCAGACATATCGCGCACCTTGGGTGGCTTCCGCTGTGAAGGTTATGTTAAAGAGGGCAACCAGCAAACAGCAGAGTTGATACCCCCTCATTAGCATAACCCCGGACGTCCCGTGCAGTATATAGGAAGCAGCGATCCCCTCGTGCTCCATTTCTTTCCTGCCGTTGTACGTGTTAGCTCTCGGCTATACCTTCGCCAGTACCGACCACAATTTAATGAAGTTGTTATTCTTTATGTCCACTCCACTGACAGGGCACACTAACAACTGGTCCTGCGGGTGTCATATCCCCTCTAAGGACGGTCATTCCGCCTGTCTCTACTGCTTAGGCCCAGACCACAACATCTGGGCCTGCTTCCACTGCCTGGCCTTTAACAGCAGAACTCGCATAAGGCACCAGAAATCTCTCCAGGCCCTCCTCGCGCAAAAACAGTTGGCTGCCATGCAGAGAGACCCTTCGTCTGAAGGGGGTGGTTCTACTCCCGCTAGGAAAAAGTCCCACAAGGACAAGCACGGAGAGAAGCGCAAGGAACATGAGAGATCCTACTCAAGGTCCCAGTCCTCTGGATCGCATGTGGCCTCCAAGTCTAGCTCTTCGGGCCACGAGTCCCACCTGACGACCCTCAAGCCTTCTGTTCCCAAGTCCACCGGCTCCTCGACTTCTCTTCAGCCGATCAAGATCCGCCGTCCCCTGGGCTCCTCAGGGAAAGCCGCGGACTCTGGTAACTCTTCATACTGCTCAGCCTCTGTCTCCAGTGCCAACTCCCGGGAAGGAAAAAAGGCCTCCGGATATTCATCAGGCAGGGCCTCTTATTTGCCTCCAAAATCCAAGTCCTCCGACTGCCATCAGCCTCCGGCGTCTGATTGCATCCGTCAGACAAGACTCATAAACTTCTTGACTGCCCTCAGCCTTCCGCAGGGTGCCCGTCTGATAAGACACACAGGCCAAATCCAGACTGCCTCAGGTCCCCCGGCTACCTCTCCACCCCCATCGGCTGAGGTTACTCCGACACCAGCGACATCGGCCGGAGCTGACGCTGGTTCCAATGTCATCCCTCTGTCCAAGAACCAGACACCAGTCCGGCCGCCTTCAGAGCCCGATGGCGGCCTACAGGAGGCCCCACCGTCGTCACTCATTCTGCCGACGCCTGACCGGCCTAACGCCAGTGCTGACAACAGCACTGAGACACCAACGCCTGAACCAGCCCCTAGCTCTCCTAGGCTGAACATGACTCGGTTAAAAAAAGCTGTTTTCCCCATTGGTGGGACACTGTCAAGCAGGGCCTGAACCCCAAACCAGGCCCACCTCCTCCACCTCAACCTGATTCGGTTCCCGAACCTCCACCAGATGTTAGAGGTTCCGCAGCCACAGGGAGAGGACACCGGAAAGCCACATTTGCTTCACAGTCCCCTTAAGCTTACTGACAAGCGTAGGCACAGGCGATCCTGTTCTCGATCCCGGCACCGGTCCAGGTCCTGGTCCCATTCGCAGCCTTCTCCCTAGACAGTCTGTGGGTTGACGGGCCCAGGTGAGCATCCTAAGACTAAAGAACAGGCTAAGGCTAGACCTTCGGGGGAGAGGTCAGAGAAGCCTAAGGTGACTCTGCCAAGGGTCACCGTGAAGTCCTCTGAGGCACAAGCTTAGGCTCTGCCTTCCAAGGTCCCGGCGCCGCCAGTCAAGAGCGCGCCCTTGGAGTCAAAGGACACTCCTGCGCCCCCAGTCGAGACCCC
The DNA here is from genome assembly GCA_016271365.2 of Neoceratodus forsteri. Lineage (NCBI taxonomy): Eukaryota > Metazoa > Chordata > Ceratodontiformes > Ceratodontidae > Neoceratodus > Neoceratodus forsteri. The sequence goes on along the minus strand of JADMNL010000029.1, from coordinate 106,485,174 downwards.
GTCGTTGGTCCCCTTACCAACGATGGGTGATGGGCGACGGATCCAGACGAGCCGGGCGAGGGGCTGCTTGCATCCCCTGTCATCCCTCCGGGCTCAGAAGAGGGCCTCCTTCAAGGTCGACCCGAGATTCACTTTCCAGGAAGGCAGCCTCTGTTTTTTCAAGGATGAGCTCCAAGATCTGCTTTCCTTCTGGTGGGGGTAGGTCCAGAAGCAACCCCCCCCCCCGAAGCCGGCCCTGTCACCGGTCCTGGACCCTTCGGATGAACCACAGCCAGGAGGTGCTTTTTCCTTGAGGAAGACCACCGAGAGGCCACCTACACCTCCTCCTCCTCCCAAGACTCGTTCCCGATCACGGTCCGTAGACCGACACTGGCCCTTTACCAGATAGGGTAGCCGACACCGGGTCAGGTCTTATACCAGGAGCCATTCCTGTTCTGCTAGATGGGACCGCTCCCGGCATCTGTCCCCTGACTGTCTGTCTCCGCTCCGCCATTGGTCTTCGGACCGATGTCAGTCGGTGAGCCACCGATGCTCGAGTGGGGCTGGCTATAAGGACAGGTCTGGCTACTCATCACCCAGTAGCCAGTCCTCCTCTTTGTCTTCTACCTCTTCCTTTTCGAGAATTGGGGGTTTCCCGGGAGAGGAGGACCAGCTCCGTTCGCCTCCTGATGATCCCACTTTCATGGACGTCATGAGGCACATCCAGGCCTCCAGTGAGTGGGACACGGAGAACCTGGATCCAGAACGCCGATGTTTGGCTAAGTACCTGAGCAAAAGGAGCCCAAACCCTTGGTGGTTCCTCCTTTAGTGGACACTTTCAAGACCTCACCAGAGTAACCTGGAAGTGTCTGGCTTCAGTCCTGGCAGTTCCGAAAAAATCGGACAGGCTGTATAGAGCCCCGAAGGATGAACCATTTTTTAGTGAACATCCTCAGGCGGACTCTTCAGTTATTACGGCTGCTCACGACAAATCTAAGCAGCCTAAACATTTCAGCTCACAGGCTTCCGACCCGGAATCCCGCTACTTGGACCAGGTGGGCAAGAAAGTCTATTCTGCCTCCACCTGTTCAATTAGGTCCCTGAATTTCCTTACGCACGTGGTCCAGTACCAGAATGCGTTATGGGAGCGAGGACAAGAGCTGGTTAATGCCTTGCCAGACTCCGAGAAGAAAACTGAGATTCTGGACCTTCTCAAATCGGGCTTGGATGTAGGCACACATGTTTTGCGTGTCTCATACGACACTGTGGATAAGGCAGCCAGAGCAGCAGCGGCAGGTGTCTGCCTCAGGTGCCATTCCTGGTTGAAGGTCTGGGGCTTTCATCAGGATCTGCAATCCGGAATCTGGGATTTACTTTTCCAGGGTTCCGTGGTGTTTGGGCTGGAAACGGAGTATTTGATCTCTCTCCTCCAAGAGTCAGGAAAAGCCATCTGGCCTGTCCGCCAAATGTACCGTGGAGACCAGCGGAGACAGCAAAAGTGGCCATTTCGGAAGCCCTCAGGTGGTCAAGCCCGTGGTAACCAACAGGGCCAGAGAGGAGGCTTTTGGAGGAGAGCCAGCAACCAGCAGCCTGGAGGCACTCCTCCCTGTGGCCTCATGTCCTCCCAGGCCTCTCTGCCCACCCCTAGCTCCGCCCAATGACTCCCTTCTGAACCCCCCCTTCTCCGGCGGAGATACCAAGGGAGATGGTAGGGGATCATTTCTCCCTGTGCTTTCAGGGATGGAGCTCAATAACTACGGACAAATGGGTCCTAGATGTCATAAGGAGAGGACACACCTTAGAGTTCACAGAGATTCCTCCAGACACTCCACCAAGGTTCTCCAGATATCCTCCTTCTCATATTCCTCTCATAGAAGGAGAGATACAGGCCCTCTTGCAGGAAAGGACAATAGAACCAGTCCCTCTGAGTCAACGGGGAAAAGGGTATTGCTCCCACTTGTTCCCAAAAAAAGACTCTGGACCTTCTTCCCATTCTGGACCTAAGCTCGCTAAATCTTCATATAGAGTACAAAAGGTTCCGAATGGTGACCCTTTCGGGTCTTCTTCCTCTGCTGCACCAAGGGGACTGGCTCTGCTCCCTAGACATACAAGATGTGTATATGCATATCGGGGTCTTTCCCCCTCACAGGAAGTTCCTGAGGTTCCACTTCCAGAGGGAGCATTATCAGTTTCGAGTTCTTCCGTTCAGCCTCTGTTCCGCTCCTCGAGTCTTCACAAAGTGTTTGGCAGTAGTGGCTGCGGCTCTAAGGTGTCAGAGGCATTATGTCTTCCCTTACCTGGATGATTAGCTGCTAGCGGCCCCGTCAAGGTCACGCCTGCTTCAAGCTCTCAGGGATACCTGTACTCTCTTCCAAGACTTGGGAATCACCCTGAACCTTCCAAAGTCTTCCCCAGACCCCAGCCAAAGACTCGTCTTAATTGGTGCGGTCCTGGATTTGGTCCAGGACATGGCTTTTCTACCCCCAGAGAGGGGCGATGGCTTTCAAGAGATAGCCGGATCGGTTTGAGTAACTCCTCAGGTCTCAGCAAGGACCTTCCTCAGACTTCTGGGGCACATGGCGGTGGCCATTTTAGTTACTCCTCTGGCCCGCCTCCACATGAGAATCCCACAATGGATGCTTAGGGAGCAGTGGGATCAGTGCTTAGACGACCTCGACCACATGGTCAGAGTCATGGAGCCAGTAAAGAGAACGCTTCTTTGGTGGATGGATCCCCTCAATTTGGAAAGAGGGGTCCCCTTTCATCTGGAGCCCCCAAATCAGACCCTTATGACGGATGCCTAGCATTTGAGGTGGGGGGCGCACCTAGGGACTTGCCAAGCACAAGGCGTTTGGACCCCTGAGGAGCACGAACTCCACGTCAATGTCCTGGAGATGCGAGCTGTTCTCAGTGTGCTACACGCCTTTCAGGAGGACTTCATGCTAGGCTCTCTTCTGGTTCAGACGGACAACATGGCGGTCGTCTTCTACATCAACAAGCAAGGGGGAGCTCATTCTTACCCCCTTTGCAAGGAGACGATGAGAGTCTGGTATTGGGTGCTGGAACGGCACATCACTCTCTCCACGGTGCACGTTTCGGGTGTCCTCAATGACTTGGCCAACCGTCTCAGCAGATCTCAGTCTAGGGCACAGGAGTGGGAGGTACTGCAGTCAGTAGCGGAACAGCTGTTAGACAGATAGGGTCGTCCAGAACTGGACCTGTTTGCGTCACCACGGAACGCCAAACTGCCGCTTTTCCACTCGCGAGAGCCCGCGCCTGGTGTTTTCTGGCCAGACGCATTGTCCCTATGTTGGGCAGGGAGGTTTCTTTATGCCTTCCCTCCCTTTCCTCTCGTCCAGAGGATTCTGTTGAAGTTACAGGCTGAGGGAGCGCGAATGATTGTGGTTGCCCCGCTATGGCCTCAGCAGATTTGGTTCCCACTACTTCAGTGGCTTTCCATGGAACCTCCATTTCTGCTGCCAATATGCTCGCACTTGCTGTCCCAGGATCAGGGCCCGCTAGTTCATCCCGATCTCCGATCCTTGCACCTTCATGCATGGCTCCTTCAGACGTAGCAAAGCACAGGTACGGGGTATCGCAAGAGGTGGCAGAAGTTCTTGTGTTGGCGAGGAAGCCCTCTACGCGCTCCACTTATGCTGTGAAATGGAAGCGTTTTTGTTTGTGGACCTCGTCTCTCCAGTGAACTCAGCTCTTCAGTATCTCCTCTCCTTATACCAACAAGGCTTGAGCTACTCCTCCATTAAGGTGCACATGTGGGCCATCTTGGCTTATCACGCCCTTTCGGGTGACAGAACCCTAACCCAATTGGACGTGGCATGCACCTTTTTAAGGGGGATTCTTCATAGGAGACCTCCCATTCGGGATCCTATCCCACCCTGGGACCTCCTTTTTGTGTTGGAGAACCTTACCCTTCCTCCGTTTGAACCTGCAGCGGATTGTGAGCTGTGATACCTGTCTTGGAAGGTTTGTTTTTCAGTTGCCATTACTTCAGCTCGAAGAGTCTCCGAGCTTCAGACTCTGATGTGTAAAGAGCCGTACTTAATTTTCCACAGGGAAAGGGTTTCCCTGAGGACGAGCCCTAAGTTTCTTCTGAAAGTGGTCTCGGAGTTGACCCTCAACCAGTCGGTTGACCTTCCAGTTTATTTTCCTTTGCCCTCTAACAGAGGGGAAGCTCTCCTTCACACTTTGGAGATTCATAGACGCTGGGTATTACTTGCTTTAACGGCTAACTGATCAGAATTGAACAACTGTTTGTGGCCTTTAGCCACAACACTTGGGTAGACCAGTGTCCAAGCAGACCATTTCTAAATGGATTGTCCACTGTGTCTCTTTCTGCTATGAAAAGCACAGTGAGCCCCTCCCGGGCCCGGTTAGGGGTCACTCCACCAGGGGAGTGTCTGCTTACTTTGCCGTACTGCGGAATGTAGCCATTAAGGACATTTGTGCGGCCGCTACCTGGAATTCAGTGCATACTTTTATAAAGCACTACAGCTTGGACATTGCCTCCCAGGTGCCGTGCAGGCTTCGGCTTGGCTGTCCTTCAGGGACTACTGTCTTGAGCTTCTATGTTTAGCTTCATCTCCACCTCCCGGGGTCGATTACCTCCTTGGCAAGGGACTGCTTGAGATTCAGTACTAATTGTAATAGCCTGCTGCAAGAGCTCCCACTCGAAGTAAGATAGTACAGTTATGTAAAAACTTACCATAACAATAGATCTTCGAGAGGAGCTCTTGCAGCAGGCGTTACTTTCCCACCCTCCTTCCCCCTCTGAGGTGTGTAGAATTCCATCTTTGTGCTCCGCTCCATTCTCCTGTCAGGGCTCGTTCTCAGGACTTGGGCGGAGAGCTGGGGGACTGGTCCGCCCCCTTTGTACCAGAGCTGACCGGGTGGAGCCAAGTCGGGCCGTCCTGCTGGGTATTGCTGGCTGAGAAGTTTTCTGGAGGGTCCTAGTGCCTGCGGCATAATCCTAATTGTGATAGCCTACTGCAAGAGCTCCTCTCTAAGATCTACTGTTATGGTAAGTTCTTACGTAACTGTACTTTCCTGGTCCCCGTCAGAGGAGAGTCTACACATAAATGTCCTAGAGTTGAGAGCAGTCCTGTATGCGCTGCAAACGCTGGACTCTGTTATCCTTCCGGGTTACCTCCTTGTCCAGACGGGCAACACTTTGGTGGTCGTTTACATCAACAAACAAGGAGACACCCACTCTTATTTTCTCTGTCAGGAGGCCATGAGAGTTTGGGATTGGGCCACCAATCATTTGGTCATTTCTGCCATTCACATTCCAGGGATCCAGAACGAATTAGTGGACGCTCTCAGCAGGTTGAGGTAGCAGTCCTACGAATGGTCTCCTGCATACCGTGGCAGATGATCTCTTCACCAGGTGGGGGACCCCAGATCTGGACCTTTTCGCGTCTCGATCCAACGCAAAACTGCCCAGTTTCTGCTCGCTAGATCCAGGGCCTTGTGTGTTTTGGTGAGACGCATTGTCCCTCTCTTGGACAAAGGGAGGTTACTTTACGCCTTCCCTCCCTTCCTGCTTCTGCAGAGGGTTCTTCTCAAAGCGCAATCAGAAGGAACTACTATGATCCTGATCGCTCCACTGTGGCCTCATCAGATATGGTTACCCATGCTACAGTGTCTTTCAGTGGAGCCTCCTGTTCCCTTGCCAGTCTCAACACATCTGTCTCAGGACAACGGGTCATTGATTGATCCGAACCTGCGTTCCCTCCACCTGCATGCCTGGCTTCTCAGGACCTAGCTAAGCTTATGTTTGGAGTCTCTAATAAGGTGGCGCAAGTCCTGGTGGAGGCGAAGAAACCCTCCCTGAGAGCTGCTTACACTGTGAAATGGAAAGGTTTCTGTCTTTGGGCCACAGCGAGAGATTTGGATCCTTTGGTCTGTCCAATCAATGCAATTCTTGAGTATTTGCTTTCCTTATCGGAGTTAGGTTTGAGTTACGCCTACATTAAGGTACAGCTGGCCTCTCTTTCTGCCTACCATGCCCCTGTCCAAGGCAGAACAGTGGCTCAGTTGGAGGTGTCAAAAGCCTTCCTCAGAGCCATCCTACACATCAGACCCCCGATTCGGGATCCTGTTCCTCCTTGGGATCTACTTTTTGTGTTGGAGAAGCTGACGCTCCCTCCCTTTGAACCAGTCACGGATTGTGAGTTATGCTTTCCTTGAAAATGCTGTTTTTAGTTGTTGTTACTTCCGCCGGAGGATTTGTTTTCAGGTGTCATGTGTAAAGGAGCCTTACCTGATTTTTCACAAGGATAGGGTAGACCTGCGCACTAATCCTAAGTTCTTACCCAAAGTGGTGTCGGAACTCTCATTGAACCAGGCGGTTCAGCTCCCTGTGTACTACCTGAATTATTCTAATAAAGGGGAGGCTCATCTCCACACCCTGGATGTTCATAGAGCACTACGGTTTTATTTGCCCAGGACCTCAGTTGTTTCTGTCCTTTGCTTCCAGGTCCTTGGGCTGCCCAGTCACCAAACAGTCTCTTTCGTGTTGGTTGGTGCATTGCATTTCTTTCTGTTACCAAAAATATGGCAAATGATATGCTGTTGTTTTTGGGAGACCTGCATAGCTCCATGGGGCACCTAATGAATATCATTGAGAAGTTTGCTGATTTCTCCGGATATAAGATCAATATTAGGAAATCTGAAATCATGGGATTCCCAGTTGTGAGTCAAGAGGTGCGGCGAATGGGATTTAAGGTGGCTCAAACAGACTTTAAATATCTGGGGGTGCGGAGATGGGAGGAGCTATATAGACTGAATTATTATCCCCTGAGAAAAATGATCCTAGCAGACCTCAAGCGCTGGACGCCGCTTCCTGTGTCTTGGATAGGAAGGATTAATCGCATAAAAATGAATATTATGCCCCACATTATATATCCTATGCAAATGCTTCAGCTGAGGTTGACAATGAGGGACGTGAAACGGTTAGAGAAGGGGTTCTCTAATTTTATATGGCAAGATAAGAAGCCCAGAATTAGTCTGAAAAGGCTCAAGGCGGATGGGACTAAGGGGGGCTTGAATTTCCCGGATCTAGGCACCTACTATAGGGCAGTGCAGCTTAGAGGAATAGCAGACTGAGTCCATAAACCAGACGTGGCCAGTTGGGTAGGATTGGAACGGAAGGGGATCCCAGGGAGGCTTACAGCCTACCTTCATAGCAGGGGTTTGTGAGCACATAGGACTTTGGGGAGTGGGAACCCACTAGTTAGAGAAACACTAGAGGCTTGGGACCGCTTATGGAAGAGGGAGGAGTTGGCTCGGAGGGAGACTGTGCTACTCCCAATACCTCTGAACCCTTTTTTCGTACCAGGGATGGAAGACTGGTTTGTAGAGTGGGAGAGGGGAGGAGTCACATACATAGGGACTCTGGTGGAGAAAGGGGAGCTAAGCGAGTTTGTTAGGATACAGAGGGATATGAGGTTGGGGGCATCTCAATTGTTTCGGTACCTGCAGGTGAAAGCATTTGTAGGAAAGCTGGGAGTGGGAGATAATGGAGGATTACATCTGAACAGGATAGAGCAGATGGTATGTCAGGCCAAGAGAGATCCCAAAGGATTTATTGGAAAAGTGGCTAAACAAGACGAACAGAATTTACCAGATCTGACGAGGCCACAAGGGCTCTATGGGAGAAGGATTTAGGGCAACAAATATTGGAGCAGAACTGGAGGACGGTCTTGGGAATGCCTGAAGGGATCATGGTGTGTAATAAGTTCAAGGAGTCGTTTTATAAATGTTTGCATAGGATATATTGGCCTCCAGTGGCGGTACACGGAGTGCATCCCGCGGTGTCACCTATGTGCCAGAGGTGCAATAAAGGATTGGGCACCTTCTTCCACTGCTTTTGGGCATGTCCGGTACTGGTCAAGTTCTGGGGGGAGGTAGTGCAGGAGGTGAACAAGGTGGCAGGGGGAGGACTAAGGCGGGATCCGCTGACTTGCCTGTTTGGAGTAGAAGTAGTGGAAGGGGAGGAGGAGTGGTTGCCGTTATCGAGATGGATAAAAGTTTTATTTGTAATGGCGAGGGCACTGCATACTTGGGTCATTGGAACAAGCCCTACGGTAATGGAGTGGCGGAGAATGGTTATCCGCTCGCTTGCATTAGAGAGACTTACTTGGGCTGTAAGAGATAAAGAGGAGTTCTTGAGGGAGTGGGCCCCCTTTCTGGCGTCCCTGAGTGTGTCTGAAAATCTGATGCTTCGTGTAGGGCTTAATATTTAGGCGCCAGAATAAGCTTTCTCTCTCACTGGGATAATGACTTACTGCTCCTAGAGATGTACTCTCTGACACTGATACTGATGTATTTTCTTTTTCTTTCTTTTAGTGTGTCAAGGATGTTTGTCTGTCTGTTTGCCCTATTGTCTGTCGAAGTTTGTTTCCTGCGTGTATTGTTTCAAAGAGAAAATTTTCAATAAACAAGAGTATTCAAAAAAAAAAAAAATGGCAAGACCCTATTGGGCCCGATAAAGACTCACTCCACTAGAGCAGTAGCAACATTCGCAGCTCTCAAGAGGGTATCAGCTGCAGACATCTGTGTTGCAGCTACATGGCACACTGCTCATACCTTCGGGCATTACAGTCTGGATATAGCCTCCAGATGCAGAGCTGGTTTCAGCCTAGCGGTTTTGCAGGGCTTGATCTGCGGAATCTTCCCCGACATTCTGTTCTTACCTTTTTCCTGTCCTCCTCCCAAGTAGCTGTTTTTAGTTTTATACTGCTTGGAAATCAGTCCTATGTGTCATCACCTGCTGCAAGAGCTTCCTCTCGAAGTAAGATAGTACAGTTACATAAGAACTTAACAGTAGATCTTCGAGAGAAGCTCTTGCAGCAGGTATAACTTCCCTTCTTCCATCCCCCGAGGATTAGGCTGTTATTGCATTGGCCATGCCGACTTTTCTGTTTGGCAAGGGAAGTGTGGACTGTTTTTCTTCCTTTTGGCTGCAACCTCATGCAAGATCTGCCTTTCCGGCATCCAAGAACTGGAGCACGAGGGGACTGCCACCTACTGTATACTGCATGGGACGTCAGGGGTGGAGCCGATGTGAGGTGGGCAGTCCCCTAGGTACTGCTGGAAAGTTTTGCCGTGATCTGCCACCAGGTGGCGCCAGTCCTGTATGTAATTACATGCTGCTAGAGCTTCTCTCGAAGATCTGCTGTTACAGCAAGTTCTTAGGTAACTGTACTTTCCGCTTCCTGGACCTCCAGGACAACTTCTTTCACATTCCCATCCATCCATCCCACCAGTGGTTCTTACAGTTCTTCTCGGAAAGGGTTTTGTATGAGTTCCAGGCCATGCCATAAGGCCTTTCCTTGCCCCCAGGGTCTTCTCGAAATGCATGGCAGTGGTGGCAGCCTTCCTGCGGTGCGGAGTGTCCAAGTGTACCCCTTCCTGGACAACTGGCTGATTGCAGGTTCCTCCAGAACAGAGGTGGAGCGGTCAAGAGATCTGGCCCTTCAGACCTGCTTGGCCTTGGGCCTCCTGCTAAGTAAGGCCAAGTCGGAACTCAGTCCATCACAGGTCATCAGTTTCATCGAGGTGGAGCTAGACTCCCTTCAGACCAAGGCCCATCTCTCAGCAGAGGCGCCAGAGGATCTTGCCTCTTTTGCCCAGTCATTTTGGGTTGGGCATTTGCGCCCTGCCCGGGACTTCCTGTATGTGCAGGGGTACATGGTGGCTTGCACCAGTGTGGTTCAGTGGGCCCGTTGGAGGATGCCCCCCCCCCGTAGTTAGAACTGATCTGGCAGTGGTCTCAGCACATCAGTCACCTTGACCAGTCGGTCACAGTGACCCAGCTAAAGTGGGACACCATCCAGGGGTGGATTATTCCGAAACATCTCCAGGAAGGAATCCCATTTGTATGCCCAGAGCCGATTGCCACTCTCATGACCAGTGTGCCTCTACTGGAATGGGGAACTCACCTGGGGGACCAGAGTCCATGAACTCTGTACCCCCCCAAGAAGTCCCAATGTCACATCAACCTGTTGGAGCTCCGGGCAGTGTGTCTAGCACTGATGGCCTTTGCTCTGCATGATCAGGGTCAGGTAGTCCATGTCCAGACGGACAACATGACGACCATGTACTACCTCAGCAGGCAGAGTGGGACGCATTTCCTCCCATTCCGGGAAGCTCTCCGCATCTGGACCCTCGTGCGCAGTCTGGGCACCGACCTTCTGGTGATTGATGTGGCAGTTCATCTGGCGTGTCCAAGCAGCTTGCGGATGCCCTCAACCGAGTGGGCGAAGCTTCACCAGGAGGTAGTCATTTGCTGTTCTCTTTTTGGGGCACTCCCCTGGTCGACCTGCTTGCCTGCTGGGAGAACGTGAAACTGAGGCTGTTTTGCGCATGTGCCCCCCCCCCCCAGTGCAGAACACTGCTGGGGAATGCCTTCACAAGGCCCTGGACCCCGGGCCTTATGTATGCCTTCTTTCCTCTTCCCCGATTCACAAGGTGCTGCTTAAGGTTCGGAGGGACATGGCGTAGGTGATCCTGGTAACTCCTGATTGGCCATGCCAGTTCTGGTACCCCAGTCTCCTCTACCTCAGCAGCAGGCTTTTTTAGTGACTGCCTCTCCACCTGGACCTGCTCTCTTGCCATCGGGGAAGGTCCTACACCCAGACCTTCACTCCCTGCACCTGACAGCCTGGTCCCTGAGCCGCTAGAGTTCCAGGCTTTGGGTCTCTCTGACGAGTTCCTCCATGTCATTGAGGCCCCTTGGAAGGAGTCTACTCGCCAATGCTACGCCTTAAAATTGGAAGAAATTTTGCATTTCGTGCTAGAGCAAGGAGCTGGACCCCTTGTCCTGCCCAGTGGCTAGCATCCTGGAGTACCTGTGGTCCCTCTCCCAGTCTGGCCTTCGTCCGATCCTAAAGATGCACCTGGCAGTCATCTCTGCATACTGGTTGTGGGCTGGTATGCCAACAGTGGTGCAGGAAAGGGTGTTCAGGCACTTTTTCAAAGGCCTTGACCACTTGTCCCAGCCAGTGCGGGAGCTACCACCTCTTGGGACTTGCTGCTTTTGGCGATGCTTATGGGCAAGTCATTCAAACCCATGCAGAGGTGCGAGATGTCACACCTGTCATGGAAGACCACCTTCTTGGTGGCTATCACGTCCACCAGAAGGATCAGTGAGCTGCAGGCGCTTTCAGTGGAGTCCCTTTACCTGGTCTTCAGCAAGAACAGGTTGTCCTCTGCCCCAACCCGAAGTTCCTACTAAAGGTTGTTTCAGAGTTTTGCCTTAACCAGGTAATGCATGTCCTGGTATACTTTACTAACCCAAGCTTGGAGACCGAGCACAGGCTTCATTCACTGGACCTGAGGCGAACGCTTACATACTATAAGAAGCACATGGCTGGAGTTCGGGGAGAGGTTCGCCAGCTGTTTGTCACCTGCACCGAAGCTGCACCTGGCAGACGATTGGCAGGTGGAGAGTCTCCTGCGGCGACCTCTGCTATAGGTAGGGAGCCTCCCGTTGGGTTTAGGGCTCATTCCAGCAGACATACTGCTGCCTTGATGGCTGTTTCCAAGGACGTCTCTATCTAGGAAGTCTGCAGGGCTGCTACCTGGAAGTCCACACACACACACACATACACACCTTCATCTCCTATTACCATATGTACCTGGCTCTCTGCCTTTCCTGTAATACCTTGTGTGATAGCCATTTACCATGTCTCTGTATGTTATTTCCTGAGATCTACTGTCTGTACCTGACTGTACCCTGTAAACTACTGTTACCTTGTCTGTATAATGTCATTGCCTGTAGCTTTTGTAATTCTCCGGGTCGCACCTGAAAATAGGCACCTGACTGTCTAGCATGCTTACCCGGTAAACAAAAGCTAAATAAATAAATATGGACCTTGAGTTACACCAGGATGTTGGTTCTGGGGCTTCGGTTCTCCAGTCTGTCTTCCCTAAATGGGTGTGCATCTTGTCCCCTCATCTCAGAGAGCTGCTAGGAATCTGCCAGAAGTGTGGATAGTACACCATATCCACATCCCTAGAAATAAGGGTTACATATAACCATAGTTCTAAGAGTGGTATATGGTGTGCATCCACACAACCCACCTGACCTCCCCTGGCAATTGGCGCACTGAATCTTGCTTCCAGCGGGTAAACTCTGACATTATGGGGCTGTGCCAGGGAGGATACCACTCGGGTGGGTGGGAGGAGCCAGCTTGAAGACCTTCTGGCCAGTTTTAAAGGGCAAAGGATTTTGCCAGAAGTGTGGATGTGCACTATATACCACTTTTAGAACTGCGGTTACAGGTAACGCTCATTCTAGTATCGTGGATATGTTGTTCATCCACACTTCTTGGCATGTCCCTTTCCCTTCAAGGATCGCCAGAAGGTCTTCAAACTGGCTCCTCTCACCCACCTGGGTGGTATATCCCTCGACTCCGCCCCATGACTCCAGCTCTTCCTTCCCGCTGGAAGATTCAGGTTGCCTCCTTCGTGCTCCCACATTTTGTAGGCCCTGGCTTCAAAACCTTAGGTTATTCCGAAAATTCGTCTAGTTCGCATTAGTGATCGCGACTGTTTCTCTTCGATTATGGAAGACAAGTCTTCTCCTGGATTTCGATGGCGTTCTTGCAGCCAGAAGATGTCGCGCGCTGATCCCCACACCATGTGCGTCTGTTGCTTGGTTGTCAACCATGACACCTCGGAAGTGCGATTTTTGCCTTGCATTTCACCCTAACGTCCTTGACGACCATCTCGCATGCCTGAAGTTGGAGAGGCCGAAAACTGAATCCTCGGTGAACTCAAAGGAGGCTTGATGGGTGGTTTCCGCAGCCGCAGGATCCACCGAGCAATTGAACGCATGCAAGCCTCTGAGGAGGAAGCGGTTATGTTGCGGAATCTTCCTCTTGGAGCTTCTTCGTCTCCGCTCAACCTGGGCTCCACTTTCTTGGGTTCTTTCTGAGTTGTGCCAGTCTCTCCTGACTAAGGGAGAGGGTCTTGTGGTCACGCACTCCTCTTGGTCCCGTAAATGGGAAAAGAACCGGGGATCATCTTTGTCTTGGCAAATACATTCTTGTGATTGGGAGTGAGCTCAGTCCCAGGAACCAGCAGTCTCTACATCGATCGAAATTGCCTCTTCGGCAGCTGGCTTTCTTGGCCTTGCCGTCCGTCCAGTTGACCGAATTGTCGATCGACGTTGAAATAATCGTTCTTGGATTGTGGATATGTTGTCATCCACACTCTTTGGCATGTCCCCTTCCACTTTAAGATCCACCAGAAGTCTTCAAACTGGCTCCTCCCACTTGGGTGGTATATACCTCGGCTCTGCCCCATGACGCCAGATCTTCCTTTCCTCTGGAAGATTCAGGTTGCCTCCCTCATGCTCATGCATTTCATAGGCCCTGGCTTTCAAACCTTTGGTTTTACCGAGAATTCGCATTATTCGCATTAACAATCACAAGTTTGTAGTTTTAATAATGGAAGACAAGTCTTCCCCTGGATTTTGCCGGTGCCCTTGCGGCCAGAAGATGTCGCACACCGATTCCCACGCTGCGTGCGTCTGTTGCTTCGGTGTTGACCATGACAAGTCTTCTTGCAGTATGTGTTTGGCTTTTCATCCCAATGTCCTCGAAGACCGTCTCGCACACCTGAAGCTAGGGAGGCCGGAAAAGAGGAACCCTCCGGTGAAATCCAAGGAGGCTCAGTTGGCGGTTTCTGCGGCTGCGGGATCCGCCGAGCAGTTGGAACACATGCCGGCATTCGAGGAGGAAGCAGCTTATGCTGCGGATTCCTCTCGGAGCCTCCTCATTCCACTCAACCTGGGCTCCATCTTCTCGGGTTCCTTCCGGGAGTTGTCCCATTCTCTCCTGAGCAAGGGAGAGGTGCCTGCAGGCTCGCACTCCTCTCGATCTCGTAAGCAGGAGAAGGATCCAGGATAGTCTTTGTCTCGACGGAGACGTTCTTGGGAGCGGGAGAGATCTCGGTCCTGAGAGCATGCGGTCTCAACTTTGGTCGAGATCACTTCTTCACCTGCTGGCTTTTCGGCTTTGCCGTCAGTCAGTTGACCAAATTATCTGTCGATGAGGTTGAGATCGTGATCAGTCCCATCGATCCGATATCGATGACTCCAGTTGACGATTCCCTAAATCGAAACCCTAATCGAGTCTTTCCAGATGAGGAGACCCAGCCTACTGGGACTCCAATCGAAGATGTGGTCCGTGATCCTGGGAAATCACCAGTCCCGCCGGTGTCTCCCAAACGAATGAGTCGGCCCGCCCGATCTCAATCGAGGTCTCTGACCCCCTCATCCGACAGGCCGAGGAAGAGCCATAAGCACTCTAAAAAGAGGTGACGCCATTGGGTTGTCTTCGTCCTCTTCGAATGAAGAGAGGCTCCTGTGGAAACTGTCGGTGCTATGAGGACCTCATGTGGCAACAGCTAATTCTGACTGGGCACAAGCCCACTCCTGTTTCTACACTGGCCATTACTTGGCTTTCACTTCCTAGACCGAAGCAGACTCCTTTGGAACCGATCAAATCAGTTCCGCAGCCCACAAAACTACCTATTCATCCCAAAGCGGCTTCTCCACCGATAGTGGTGGAACCACCGTCCAAACAGCCTGTGGGACGGGCTCCTTCCAAGGAAGACAGACCCGACACCGGGCTCCCCCGGCATTTGTCGGTCACGGTCACCCCAGACCGCCCTTGGCGGGTTGAAAGTGACCTGGGAGGTATGCCCTTTTATATCCAGATTCCTTGGATTCGGACGTCACTGGCTTGCATTCACATCCAGGCGGTGATGAATTGACTGTTGACTTGGAGACGGAGGAAGGTCCCTCATCTTTTCAAGGGATCCTTCACCTCGTCTCTGAATCTACAGGGATGCCCCTGGGGCCAATCTAGGAAAAAGGCGGAGGACCCTCTTACGGACATCCGTAAGAGAGGGATACCCCGACAGAGGCGATTGCTGGCCCTGCCCTAGAACTGTGGCAGTGCCCTGCCTCTTGTCCAGCACCGTCTGCCTACATGGCCCGCAAGTATGCGGTGCCCATGGGTTCCCTCGCGGGGTTCACAGAGCACCCTTCGGCCGAGAGCCTGGTGACCGCCTCTGTGTTCAGGCATACTGGCAGATCTTACTTCGAGAGGGCTCTTGCAGTAGGTAATTACATATAGGACTGGCTGGGTGGGCGGCAGGACCCCGCCAGAAAATTTCCCAGCTAGCGGTCCCTGGCGGACCGTCTCCATGTCAGGTGACCAGCATCACACGACATTGGTATAAAGGCGGTCCCAGACGCCCGCCCAGTTATTTTCCTCAGCTCGTGCAGCGCCTCATGTTAAGTTCATGTCGCCAGTCCTGTTATCACGGTTTTTCCGAATAGTTTTCAGTATAGAATTTTATTCTTCTTCGCCAGGTGAACGTCGTATATGTCGTCCTCTTCAAAGAATAAGTATGGTCATGCGGCGCCTAACTGCCTCACAAAGACGGTCACTCCTCTGCCTTTTCTGCTTAGGCCCCACCACGCCGGTCGACAAGTGTCCGCAGACTGCTTCTCGGGATTCAACGCTGCCACCCCAGACGACGCGCCAGCAGTCCTCAAGCCCATCTCCTCAAAAGATGTCTGCGATGGAGCAGGAGTTGAGAAAACTTCGGCAGGCGTCGACCTCCCCTGAAGGGCATAAGAAGCGGGATAAGGAAAGGCACTGGGAGAAGGCCTCCTCCTCCGCGACTCCATCCGGATTCGCAGGCAAAGTAATATCCCTTCCAGGGGATCGCCCGACGGCAGCCTCCAAAGCTTTGGAGGAGGTGTCGGCCCGCCGTCAGGTTCGTGTTCGAGCCCGCCAGGCGTCTCCGGGCAAAAGGAGACTCCAGCCCCCAGTACTGCCGCAGGCCTGCAGCCTACTGGTGCGGGCATCTCCCTTAAGCCGGACGTCTGCTCCTCTGATGTACGCCGGGAGAAGGCCGCTAAGATGCTCGACCCCTCGCGGCGACGACGGCAGTGTCCTCCTCGACTGGCCTCCTCTTATCTCGCCCGCCCGATTAGGACTGGAAGTCGGACGCCAGCTCCACTGGCGCCCGCCGATTCGCCCATAAGCCACACGCCGGCTCCTCCGACGCGGCGCGCTGGCCTTGAGCCTACGGCAGACCCTGCTATATCTGTCGTATCAGGCTCCCCGCAGCCTTCACTGTCATCAGGGGAGCCCCAGTCCCCCCTGCCCGACCCCGGGGATTTTTCCCCTCTGTCCTCGGATGAGGCTCTGGACCCTGGGCTACCGTCTGATCCTCTTCCTGAAGAGCCGGATCGGACGCTGGCGCCGGCTCCTCAGACGCCGGCGCCACCAACGCCGGTTCTGACACCGGCCCATCCGATGCCGGTGGGGGTTTTTTCCTCTTCCATCAGGCCCTCCACCCCACGGGCCTATCCCGGGTGATCCACCCATGGAGTACTCAACTGGGCCGTCTGCTCCGGCAGCTCCTCCAGTGCCTGGGTATCTGCTGTCGTATCCGAACCCGGTTTTCCCAGGTCCGCAGTATCCTGCGCCGTAGTACCTGGTGCTGACTCCTTCGACGCCGCAGTACCCGACGCCACAGTACCCGACTCCAGTATACCCGCAGCCGGGTTACGGATACTCCCCCTACGGATTTCCTCCGTATAACTATCCCCCTCCTCCTCCACCGCCCCCTAGGCGGCCGGTGGATCTTCAGGAGACTCTTGCCTCCTGGTGGGCTGAGGCCAAGGCTCAGCTCACCAGGGAAGTTGAGAGCCGCTTCACGGCACGGTGCCACCCACTGCCTCCCGTGACGCCCCAGACGGCACATCCCTCTCCTCCTCCAGATTCCCGGGCTTTACCCTCGGGATCCAGAGAGGGGCAGGACACACGTTCTGGGATCCCTCCCAAGGAACCCGTTCCTCCCCCATATGAGTTAGGGAGTCTTCCTCTGCTTCAGATTCTTCCTCCCCTTCTCTCTCGGACTCCTTGGAGGCTTCCGATGGATGTTCGGAGAAAGATGACGAGCCACGCTCTCCGTCCAAGCCCCGGCCGAGGACTCCGCCGAAGTCTCCTCCAGAGGATCCTTCCTTCACAGAGTTGCTCAGGAAGATCCAGGAAGTCCATCAGTGGCATTCCTTAGAACCAGATCCTCAGTGGGTTAAACTCACCGAACATCTGGACTTGCCCCTTACGGCTCCTACCCTAGTGCTACCCTGGATCGAGCCTCACGCCCACCTTGTTTCCACTATTTAGAAGCAACCGTCGGCTTTAGCCCCACTTCCCAGGAAGTCGAACAGGCTATACCAGGCTCCAGAGGGTGTAGGCTTTTTAGACTCTCACCCCCGTGCAGACTCGGTTGGGATTAGTGCTGCTCACGGCCAGTCAGCACACCCGAAACACTTGAGCTCGTCTCCTTCGAATAAGGAATCTCGCCTTCTGGATCAATATGGAAGGAAGATCTACGCTTCTTCCACACTGGGGATTAGGGCCCTGAACTATGTAGCACATATGGGGGATTATCAGAAGGCCGTCCTTACCCAGGCGGAATCTAAGATTGACTCCTTGCCTGACTCCCAAGTCAAGCAGGAGTTGCCGGCCTGGTCCTTTCTGCTCGCTTTGGCCAGTCGTCATATTTTGAGGACGACGCATCACGACGCAGTGGACAATCGGTGAGGCGAGCTCTGCTTGCCGCAAGTCTTGGCGTCATGCATGGCTCCGTGTGTCAGGCCTGGCCCTGGAGGTACAGCCCGCGATCCAAGAAGCACCCTTCAGGGGTTCTGTGCTTTTCGGTGGTGATATCAAGGACATCATCACTGATTTGCAGGAGAAGGGGACGGCCCTTAAATCTGTTGATTCAATTTACGCCCTCGCAGACGCAGCCGGCCTCAAGCGAAACCTCAGGGAAGGCGGGCCACTAAACGGGCCCCCACAGCTGCCAGGCCCCAGCTGCGGCGCTGCCTCACACCACCTGACTCCTTCCCTCTCCCACCGCCTCAGGATGCCCCGGAGGAACTGGTAGGAAGGAGGTTCTCCCTCCACCTTCCGGGTTGGGAGAGGATAACATCGGATTCATGGGTGCTTCAGATCATAGCAGAGGGGCACTCCATAGAGTTTCTACAGAAACCTCCACGTCACCCCCCTCTGAACTCCGCTTACTCAAGGGACCATCTTCCTTTGGTCAGGGAAGAAATCTCTGCGCTCCTTGCAAAACAGGTTATAGAGCCCGTCCCCCCTCACCTCTATGGGACAGGTTACTATTCCCACTTCTTCCTTGTACCAAAGAAGACGGGAGATCTCAGACCTATTCTCGATCTCAGCTCTCTGAACCTGTATGTGGAATACAAGAGGTTCAGGATGCTCTCCCTTCAAACCCTTTTGCCCCTGCTTCGGCTGGGCCAATGGCTTTGTGCACTAGATATGCAGGATGCGTACCTGCACATCCCCATTCGCCCTTTGCACCAAAAGTATCTCAGGTTTGCGTTCCAAGGGGTCCACTACCAATTCCGGGTGCTCCCATTTGGTCTGTCCTGGGCCCCCTCGAGTCTTTACCAAATGCCTGGCGATGGTAGCGGCCCACCTGCGTTCTTTGGGGGCTCAGGTTTTTCCCTACCTGGACGATTGGCTCCTGGCGGCCCCGTCCAGGGAGGAACTCCTGCATTTTCTCTCCCTCACCCAGCAGGTTTTCACTGGCCTGGGCATTACCATCAGCCATTCCAAGTCTCACCTGGATCCTTCACAGAGGCTCCAGTTCATCGGGGCAATTCTCGACACAACATTGTGCAAGGCCTTTCTGCCTCCGGACAGGGGGCCTCCCTCCAGTCACAGATTTCCCTCCTATCGGAACACAGGAGGGTCCCGGCGAGGTCAGTACTCGGTCTACTGGGGCTTATGGTGGCGGCCATCCCAATGGTTCCGTGCGAACGCCTCCACATGAGAATCTCTCAGTGGCCTCTCCGATCTCAGTGGGATCAACGGGTAGACCTAGATCATCTGGTTCTGATCTCCTCGCCGATGGTAAGAGACTTGCAATGGTGGATGGTTCGAGAGAACCTATTCCGGGGGGTCCCCTTTTTTTCATCCTCCCCCCGATCAGACTGTGACCACGGATGCTTCAGGCGAAGGTTGGGGAGCCCATCTGGGTCCTCACTGAACCCAGGGCCTATGGTCAAAGTTGGAGATAGTTCTCCACATCAACGTGTTCGAGCTTCGAGCAGTGCTGTATGCTCTCCAGGCCCTTCACCAATACATCCTCCCCGGTCACCTAGCTGTCCAAACGGACAACATGTGCGTGGTGTGGTACATCAACAAGCAGGGAGGGACTCTGTCCTACCCGCTGTGCAGGGAAGCGATGAGGGTTTGGGATTGGGCAACATTTCACAACCGTCACCTCACGGCGATCCATGTTCCGGGAGTGGACAGTGTCCTGGCAGACAGACTGTCGCTCGTCGGCTCTACCACACAAGTGGGAATTGCCACATCTGGGGGGACTCCTCAGATAGACCTGTTCGCTTCCTCCCAAAACGCAAAGCTTCCCATCTTTTGCTCGCTCGCTCCAGAGCGAGGCGCTTCTGGAGGACGCCTATCTCTAAGCTGGAAGGACAGATTCGCCTATGCTTTTCCCACCTCTGGTCCTTCGTGGTGCTACAGAAGTTTGTTTTAGAAGGAGCGAGAATGATTCTGATCGCTCCTTTCCGGCCCAGGCAAATCTGGTTCTCTCTTCTACAACAACACTCAGAGGTTCCTCCTCTTCCTCTTCCTTTATCTCCAGGATTGCTGACCCAGGATCAGGGGACCCCGGTCCATCCGGGACTCAAGTCCCTTCATCTTCATGCATGGCTCCTGCAGACCTAGCTCATTCTCGTTTTGGCGTTTCTCCTAAGGTGGCCGAGATTCTGATGGAGGCTAGAAACCCTCCACTAGGTCCCACCACGCCATGAAATGGAAAAGATTTTCTATCTGGGCTGGGCCCAGGAACGTGGGAGCCCTTTTCCTGCCCTGTGACCATTCTGCTTGAGTACATGCGTCATGTTTTCGACCTGGGTCTCAGTCACTCCTCTTTGAAAGTCCACATGGCGGCTATTTCAGCCTACCATGTCCCTTGCACTGATAAGGCATTTACCCAGCTGGAGGTATCAAAAACTTTCCTCAGAGGGGTCCTTCATCTCAGGCCCCCTATCCGGACTCCAGCTCCACCTTGGAACTTAAACTTTGTCCTCGAGAAACTTACCCTTCCTTCCTTTGAGCCTGCGGCTTCCACAGACTTGAAGTTTTTATCGTGGAAGATGCTCTTCTTGGTGGCCATTACTTCTGCCCGCAGAATTTCCGAGCTCCAGGCCCTGATGTGCCAAATCCCTTATTTGATTTTTCACAAAGAACGAGTAGCTCTTCCCACGAATCCTAAGTTTCTTCCGAAGGTGGTAGCGGAATCTACCTTAAATCAGTCAGTTGAATTACAGGCTTTCTTCACGCAGTATCCAATCAAGGAGAATACCTGCTCCATACCATGGATGTATCACAGGATTCTGAGATACTACACCGATAGGATGAAGGATCTCAGAAAGACTTATCAGTTGTTCGCCCTTTTCGTCACAAAGAGAAGGCAATGCTGTCTCTAAGCAATGCCTATCAAAATGGTTGGTCCATTGCATCACTTTCTGTTATGACAAGTACAACAAGACCTCCGGGTCAAGTCAGAGGTCACTGCACTCGTGGAGTTGCTGCCTCTACGGCTTGTTTCAAGAATGTGTCTGCGGCAGACATCTGTGCTGCCGCCACTTGGACTTCTGTCCATACCTTTACTAAACATTACAGTTTGGACATTGCCTCTCGCGTAGAGCAGGCTTCGGGTTAGCTGTCTTGCAAGGCCTCCTTTCTTGAGACATGCTAGATTATTTACACTTCTTGAGTAGTTCCTTCTGCCGTGCCTTTCATTTGTTCCAGACTGCTTGAGATTCTGTCCTATATATAATTACCTACGCAAGAGCCCTCTCGGAAGATAGTACAGTTAATGCAAGAATCCTATCGTAACAGTAGATCTTCGAGAGGCTCTGCAGTGTAATACCTCTCGCCTCCATCCCCCAGGCTTTTCAGCTCCTTTTCCATTGAGGAAATATCTGCTTCTCTCGTCCGGCCTTCCAGACCTGTGGTGGAAAGAACTGGAAGGCGGGCGTCCTGGGACCGCCTTATACCAACGCCGTGGAGACGCCGTCACCTGATCGGGCGGTCACCGCCAGGGACTGCTAGCTAGAAATTTTTCCGTGGGGTCCTGCCGCCGGCCGGCGTCAGTCCTATATGTAATTACCTACTGCAAGAACCTCTCTCAAAGATCTACTGTTATGGTAAGTTCTTACGTAACTGTACTTTCTGCTGACACTGACTGACCTCCTGATAAAGAGTCCAAGCTTTTGGACCATTCGGCCAGGAAAGGCTATGCGGCTTCCTCCTTGGGCCTTCATCAAGCAAGTTCGCCCGTCGTCATGGCACACTTCTCTCACGCCCTTCTGGGGTGGCTAGATGAAGTCCTCCCACTTCTCCCCGTGGGCATGCAGACTATGGTCAAGCAAGTCCAGGATCAGGGCCGCACTGTTGCCAAACAGCAGCTTCAGAAAGCCCTAGACATTGGGGATTCTTGTGTCCACTCGATGGCTGCCGTAGTTGCCTCTCGCTGTAGGGCTTGGCTGAGGCTCTCCTCCTTTCTGGTGGATACAGAGCACAAACTAGCTGACGTGCCCTTCCTCTGGACCGACTTGTTCGGCCCAGGAATGGCTGGTCACCTTCAGTGCATTGAGCAGTCCAGTGCCACCTTGAACACTACTTCTGCCAAGATTTCTTTGGGCAAGAACCAGCAGAAGAAAAATAAACCTTTTTTGGCACTCTTCCCCTGCAGCTCAGTAGTCCTCCTTTCAAGGTGGACAGCAGCATCAGCAGCAGGCTCAAGTTTGGCACCCTGAGCCCAAGCCCGAGCTGCAGCAGGCCCATAAAGGAGGCCGAGACTCAGGTCCTGGAGCCACCTCCTCCAAGCCTGCTCAGTGATGGTGCGGCCAACCCCTCTCCCGTCACCTCAGCTCTGGGTCCTCCCATGGGGGGGCCGGCTCCGCCACTTCCTTTCCGCCTGGTCCATTGTCACTTCGGACAGGTGGGTTCTCAGAAGTGGTTGGTCAGGAGGAACTGCCTCTGTAATTTGAGCATTACCCTCCCAGCCGGGCCCATGCCCCTCTGGAGTAGAGTATCTGCTCAGACCCAGTCAGCTCTTCAAGACGTCATTGCTCAGCTCCTCCTCAAGGAGGCAGTAGCTCCAGCAATGGATCCTCCAGCGGACCCAGGCTTTGTCTCCAGGTACCTCTGGTGCCCAAGTGAACGAGGGGCTGGCGCCCCATTCTAGATCTGCACGACCTGAATCAGTATCTCAGGTCACGCACCTTTCAGATGATCACTCTGTCTCAGATCATACCATCCTTGGAGCGAAACATGTGGTTCTGTTCACTGGATCTGCAGGACACGTTCTTTCACGTCCCAATCCATCCATCTCATCAGCGGTCCCTCCGCTTCAGGGTCGAAGGGACCCTATATGAGTTTCGAGCCATGCCGTTTGGCCTGTCATCGGCCCCATGGCTCTTCACCAAATGCATTGCAGTGGTGGCGGCCCATCTCTGGGGGGTCAGGATTTACCCCAACCTTGACGACTGGCTCCTAGCAGGTTCCACCCAACAGGAGGTGGAGAGGTCCAGGGACCTGGCCCTCCAGACCTGCTCTCAACTCAGCCTCCTGATCAACGAGGCCTGGTTGGAATGCGTGCCTTCTCAGGTGATGGGCTTCATTGGGGCAGAGCTCAACTCTTGTCAAGCCAGAGCTTGGCTCCTGGCGGACAGGGCGGAGGTTCTTTCCTCCTTTGCCCAATCATTTCTGGTTGAGCACTTGTGGCCTGCCCAGGACTTTCTGCGCCTTCTGGGTTACATGGTGGCATACACCTCAGTGGTTTGTTGGACCTGGTTGCACATGCGCCCCCTCCAATGGGAGCGGGCCACCCAGTGGACTCAGCACCACGGTCATTTTGACCAGCTGATCGCTGTAACCCAGAAGATGTGGGACGCTCTCCAGTAGTGGACCGCCCCAGACTGGTTCCAGGAAGGGATCCCGTTTGTCCGCCCCGAGCTGACGGTCATCCTCATGACTGATACCTCCCTCACAGGCTGGGGAGCCCACATGAGGGACGAAAAGGCTCACGGGCTATGGACCCCCGAGGAGTCCCGGTGCCACATCAACCTTTTGGAGCTCAGAGCAGTCAGACTGGCACTGTCAGCTTTCGCTCCTCAACTCCGGGGTCAAGTGGTTCAAGTCCAGACGGACAATACCACAACCATGTACTAACTCAACAAACAGGGCGGCATGCAGTCCCGTCTGCTCCGCATGTGGACCCTCGTGAGCTGTTTGGAGGCAGAGCTCCTAGCCTTCTATGTGGCAGGAGCCTCGAACCATCTGGCTGATGCTCTCAGCCGCTTAGGCCAGACATCCCACGAGTGGTCTCTCCATCCAGAGGTAGCTTAGTCTGTTCTCCCACTGCGGCAAACTGTTAGTGGACCTATTTTCCTCCAGGAAAAACACCAAGCTGAGGCTGTTTAATGCCCGCCCCCCTCAGCAGGACTCACTGAAGGGGGATGCCTTCTTGAGGCCGTGGACCCCAGGCCTCCTCTACTTATTCCCTCCATTTCCCTTGATCCACAAGGTGCTCCTCAAGGTGAGGAGGGACAAGGCGAAGGTGATCCTGGTAGCCCCAGACTGGCCGTGCCAGTTCTGGTATACAGATCTCCTCAGCCTCTGCTGCAGGCACTCGGAGAGGCTTCCAGCATGACCGTACCTGACCTCAGTCAACCAGGGGAAGGTATTCCATCCAGACCTTCAATCCCTGCACCTCACAGGCTGGTACCCAAGCGGCTAGAGTTACAGGCTTTGGGTCTTTCCAAGAATGTCCTTGCAGTGGTAGAGGCATCCAGAAAGGAACAGACTAGGAAATGTTATGCCTTCAAATGGAAAAGGTTTTCCATTTGGTGTCAGGGCAAAGGCCTGGACCCTTGGTCCTGTCCAGTGGTTAACATTCTCAACTACCTTTTGTCTTTCTCCAAAGGGGGTCTGTGGTCATTGACCCTTAGGGTGCTCCTGACAGCCATCTCTCCTTACCGGGCGTGGGCCGGTCAGCCAACGTTGGCGTAGGAGACAGTGGTCAGGCGCTTTTTCAAAGGCCTGGATCACATATCCCCTCCGGTGCATGAACCTCCACCTCTGTGGGATCTGCTGCTGGTACTTGCAAAGCTAATGGGCAAGTCATTCGAAAAATGCACAAGTGTGCCTTGTCACACTTGTGGAAGACTGCCTTCCTGGTGACTGTCACGACTGCCAGAAGGACAGGGGAGCTCCAGGCGCTTTTGGTGGACTCCCCTTATTTGGTCTTCCACAGGGATAAGGTTGTCCTGTGCCCCCACCCAAAATTCCTGCAGAAGGTGGTGTCAGTTTCACCTTAACCAGGTGTTAACTCTGCCTGTTTGCTACCCTAATTACACCTCTGATGCCGAGTGCGGGCTCCGTACCTTGGACCTGAGACAAGCTCTCTATTATAAGGAGAGGACGGCGGAAATTCAGAGAGAGGTTCGCCAGCTGTTTGTCACCTACGCTGAACTCGCTTCTGGCACACCTGCAGCCAAACTGACTATTGCAAGATGGATCACATCATGTATAGGTCTGTGCTATGAGTTGGCGGGCAAGGAGCCTCCCAGAGGGATAAGAGCTCATTCTACCCAGCATACTGCTGCATTGGTGGCCGCTTCCAAGGACATTCCTATCCAGGAAATCTGCCGGGCTGCTACCTGGAAGTCAGCAAACACCTTCATCACCCACCACCACATCGACCTTGAGTCACGCCGGGATGCTGGTTTTGGGGCCTCAGTTCTCCAATCTCTGTTCCCTAAGTAGGGGGTGTGCGCCTTGCCTTCCTCCTCCCGGAGAGCTGCTAGGAGTCTGCCAAACTGTGTGGATGGACAACATATCCACGATCCTAGAAAAACCGGTTATTCACCTGTAACAGTAGTTCTAGGAGTGGTATACGTTCATCCACACGGACCCACCTGATCTCCCCGGCTGCAGACTCACAACACCTGGCTTCCAATGGGCTATGATCTGGCGTCACGGGGTGGAGCAGAGGCATATACCACCCAGGTGGGTGGGAGGAGCCAGCTTGCAGACTCCCGGTGGATCTTAAAGTGGAAGGGGACATGCCAAAGAGTGTGGATGAACAACATATACCACTCCTAGAACTACTGTTACTGGTGAGGAACCTGTTTATGTGATCGACTCATTGTCGCTGACTCCAGTAGACGACTCTCTCAGTCGGACGCCAGTCCTTTCTTTCCCCAGCGAGAAAACCCAGCCCGCTGGGAATTCCGTCCTAGGAAATGACTGGTCTCGCCAGTGTCTCCCGGACGACCGAATCGGCCTGCCCATTCTCGATCGAGGTCCAGGACCACCTCGACCGACAGGCCGAGGAAGAGCCACAAGCGCTCGAAAAAGAAGCGACACCATTGGTCGTCCTCTGATGAGGAGAGGCTCCGGAGGAAACTCCGGTGCTACGAGGACCTCATGGCAACAGATGACTTTGACCGGTGACAAGCTGACCCCGGCTTCTACCCCGGCCATTACTTGGCTTTCGCCTCCCAGGCCAAAGCCGACTCCTTTGGAGCCGATTAAGTTTGTTCCCCTGCCCGCGGAGCCAGCGAAACCTCCAGTTCGGCCTAAACCGGTCTCTCCACCGATGGTGGTGGAACCACTGCCCAAGCAGCCTGTGGGAGGGGCTCCTTCTAAGGAAGTTAGACCAGATACAGGGATTCTCTGGCATCTTTCTGTCACCATCACCCCGGACTGCCCTCGGTGAGTCGAAGGTAACCTGGGTGGTCAACCGTTGTATCAGGATTCCTTGGATTCGGATGAGAGAGGCCTACATTCTCATCCTGGGGATGATGAATTGACTGGTGGGATAGATACAGAGGAAGGTCCTTCGTCCTTTCAGGGCATTCTTCACCTCATCTCTGCGTCTACAGGGATGCCCTGGAACCTATCCAGAAAAAGGTGGAGTTCCCTCTTACGGAGATCCTCAAGAGAGGGGATACCCTGACAGAGGCCTTTCCTGTGGCCGAGGCCATAGTTGGCCCGGGCTTAAAACTTTGAGAGTGCCCTACCTCTTATACTGTTCTATCTGCCTGCATAGCCGAAAGTATGCAGTGCCCATGGGATCCTTTACGGGGTTCACAGAGCATCCTTCGACCAAGAGCCTGGTGGTGGCCGCCTCTGTGTTTGGGCGTACTGGCAGTTCTGCCAACACTGATCGACCTCCCAAGAAGGAATGCAAAAAGTTGAATCATTTGGCTTGGAAGGTCTGTGTGGCCTTATCTTTAGGCCTCCGTCAGGCAAGTTCGGCTGTCATCATGGCACAATTCTCCCATGCCCTCTTAGGGTCATTGGATGAAGTCCTCCCACATCTCCTCACGGACATGCAGACCACGGTCAAGCAAGTCCGGGACCAGGGCCGGGCTGTTGCTAAACAGCTTCAGATGGCCGTGGACACCGGGGACTCCTATGCTCACTCATTGGCAGCCACAGTTGCTTCTCGGCGCAGGGCTTGGCTGAGACTCTTCTTTCTCGGCAGATACTCAGCACAAACTAGCTGATGTGCCTTTCCTGGGTACCGATCTTTTCGGCCCAGGTGTGGGCCACTTTGGACACCACTTCTGCTAAAGGTTCTTCGAATAAGCAGCAGAAAAAGAAGCCTTTTCGGCACTCTTCCTCTGCAGCCCAGAAGCCCTCCTTTCAAGGAGGGGATGGCAGCAGCAGAAGCATCAGGCTCAAGCTTGGAGCCCCCGGCCCAAGCCCGGGCCCTCTTAGGTCTGTAAAGGAGGCCGGGTTCAGGTCCTGGATTCTCCTCCTCCAAGCCTGCTCAGTGACCGGGTGGGAACTGCCACCCCCTCTCCTGTCACACCAGCTCTGGGTACTCCTGTGGGGGGCCGGCTCTACTACTTCCTTTCCACCTGGTCTGCTATCACTATGAACTGGTGGGTCTTGGAGGTGGTCGGTCAGGGACTGCCTCTAGAATTCGAGCAGTACCCTCCAAGCCAAGCCTCATGGGAGGAAAGAGTATCCGCCCATACTCAGTTGGCTCTCTGAGACGACATTGTTCAGCTCCTCTTCAGGGAGGCAGCAGCTCCAGTGGCGGATTGTCCAGCAGATCCAGGTTTTGTCTCCAGGTACTTCCTGGTGCCCAAGTGGATGGTGGGACTGGTGCCCCATTCTAGAGCTGCACGACTTGAATCAGTATCTCAGGTCATGCACCTTTCGGATGGTCACTCTGTCCCAGATCATACCATCCTTGGTACGAAACGTGGTTCTGTTCACTAAATCTGCAGGATGCGTTCTTTCACGTCTCAATCCATTCATCTCATTGGCGGTTCCTCCGCTTCAGAGCCAAAGGGACTCTATATGCGTTCCGAGCCATACTGTTCAGCCTGTCATCGTCCCCTCGGGTCTACAGTGGTGGCAGCCCATCTCTGGCATTGGGAAGGGGGATCAGAATTTACCCCTACCTCGATGATTGGCTCTTTGCAGGTCCCACCCGGCAGGAGGTGGAGAGGTCCAGAGACCTGGCCCTCCAAATCTGCTCCCAACTCAGCCTCCTGATCAACGAGGCCAAGTCGGAACTCGTGTCTTCCCAGGTGACGTGGTTCATCGGGGCAGAGCTTGACTCTCATCAAGCCAGAGCTCTGCTCCCAGCAGGCAGCGGGGAGGTTCTCTCCTCCTTTGCCCAGTCATTTCTGGTTGGGCAATTGCACCCTGCCTGGGACTTTCTGTGCCTTCTGGGTTACATGGCGGCGTGCACTTCCGGGGTCCGTTGGGCCCAGTTGCACATGCACCCCCTCCAGTGGGAGCTGGCTGTCCAGTGGACTCAGCGCCACGGTCATTTCAGGATCACTGTAACCCAGAAGATGTGGGACGCTCTCCATTGATGGACCACCCCAGGCCAGTTGCAGGAAGGGATCCCGTTTGTCCACCCCGAGCTGATGGCCACCCTCACGACCGATGCTTCTCTCATAGGCTGGGAAGCGCACATGGGGGACAAAAGGGCCCATGGGTTCTGGACCCCCCCGAGGAGTCCCGATACCACATCACCCTGTTGGAGCTCAGAGCAGTCAGACTGGCACTGTCAGCTTTCGCTCCTCAGCACCAGAGTAAAGTGGTTCAAGTCCAGACGGACAATACCACGACCATGTACTACCTCAACAAACAGGGCGGCACGCATTCCTGTCTGCTTTGCAGGGAGGCGCTCTGCATCTGGACCCTCGTCAGCCATCTGGAGGCAGATTTCCTAGCCGTTCATGTGGCAGGAGCCTCAAACCATCTGGCGAATGCTCTCAACCGCTTAGACAAGACATCCCACGAGTGGTCTCTCCATCCAGAGGTAGCTTACAGCCTGTTCTCCAACTGGGGCAAACCGATGGTGGACCTGTTTGCCTCCAGGGACAACACCAAGCTGAGGCTGTTTTATGCCCACCCCCCCAATCACAGGGATCGCTGCAGGGGGTGCCTTCTCGAGGCCGTGGACCCCAGACCTCTTCTAAGCCTTCCCTCGATCCACAGGGTGCTCCTCAATGTGAGGAGGGACAAGGCAAGGTGAAGGTGATTCTGCTAGCCCCAGACTGGCTGCACCAGTTCTGGTATCCAGATCTCCTCAGTCTCAGCTCAGGCCCCTGGAGCGGCTTCCAGCATGCCCAGATCTGATCTCTCTGTCAGGGGAAGGTATACCATCCAGACCTTCAATCCCTGCACCTCACAGCCTGGTACCTGAGTGGCTAGAGTTCCAGGCTTTGGATCTTTCCGAGGATGTTCTCACTGTGATGGAGGCATCCAGAAAGGAATCGACCAGGAAATGTTATGCCTTCAAATGGAAAAGGGTTTCCCTTTGGTGTTGGGGCAAGGGCCTGGACCCTCTGTCCTATCCAGTGGCTGACATTCTCGACTATCTTTGGTTTCTGTCCAAAGGGGGTCTTCAGTCATCAACCCTTAGGGTGCATCTGGCAGCCATCTGTGCTTACCGTGCATGGGCTGGTCAGCCGACGGCGCAGGAGACAGTGTTGGGCGCTTTTTCAAAGGCCTGGATCAGATATCCTCTCCAGTGCGTGAACCTCCACCTCCGTGGGATCTACTGCTGGTATTGGCAAAGCTCATGGGCAAGTCATTTAAATCAATACATAAGTGTGCGTTGTCACACTTGTGGAAGACGGCTTTCCTGTTGGCTATCACGTCTGCCAGAAGGACAGGGGAGCTCCAGGCATTTTCGGTGGACTCCCCTTATGTGGTCTTCCACCGGGACAAGGTTGTCCTGTGCCCTCACCCAAAATTGCTTCCAAAGGTGGTGTCAGAGTTTCACCTTAACCAGGTGTTAACTCTGCCAGTATACTACTCTAATTACACCTCTGAGGCCGAATACAGGCTTCATACCTTGGACCTGAGACGAGCCCTCTCCTATTATAAGGAGAGGACGGCGGAAATTCAGGGAGAGGTTCGCCAGCTGTTTGTCACCTGCGCTTAAGCTGCTTCTGGCAGACCTGCAGCAAAATGAACTATTGCAAGGTGGATTACATCTTGCATAAGTCTGTGCTACGAGTTGCTGGGCATGGAGCCTCCCAGAGGGATAAGAGCTCAGTCTACCCACCATACCGCTGCACGGTGGCTGCGTCCAGGGACATCCCTATCTGGGAAATCTGTTTGGCTGCTACCTAGAAGTCGGCAAACACTTTCATTACCCATTACTACATCGACCTTGAGTCACGCTGGGATGCTGGTTTTGGGGCCTCAGTTCTCCAATCTCTTTTCCCTAAGTAAGTATCAGTGGAGGTATGTGCCTTTCCTCCCAGAGAACTGCTAGGAGTCTGCCAAGAAGTGTGGATGAGCAACATATTCACAATCCTAGAAAAACAGGTTACTCACCTGTAACAGTAGTTCTAGGAGTGGTATATGTTGTTAATCCACATGGACCAACCCGACCTCCCCGGCTGCAGACGCACAGCACCTATCTTCCAGCAGACTAAGATCTGGCGTCACGGGGTGGAGCCAAGGGATATACTACCCAGGTGGGTGGGAGGAGCCAGCTTGAAGACCTTCCAGCGATCCTTAAAGGGAAAGGGACATGCCAAGAAGTGTGGATGAACTACATATACCACTCCTAGAACTACTGTTACAGGTGAGTAACCTGTTTTTTCCAGCTCCTGGCAAAGGCGAACTGTGTTTAGCTTTGCTTTAAGTCCCTGGGTCCAGATCACGATTCTATCAGTTACATGCTGTATAAAACATTTTGCCTTAAAATCCAAAGAAAAGGGCCCAAAAAAAGAGAATAGTTTAAGGGTTGTCGGTCTGCCTCTGTTACCTAAGCAAAATAAAGGCTTTAAGGGAGTTCTAACCATGGTGAAAAGCATGCATGTGAGGTTCTTCTTATAAACAACAGCAGTCGCTGTCAAAGGGGACAGATAAAAAGAAAAAGCTGCTCAGACTTCAGGCAGTCGTGTGTAAAGGTTCCAGGGTGCCCGAAAGGGGGAACACTGATTCAGTGATGGCAGAAACGCAAAAGAGCCTCAGAGCAGGTACTGAAAGCAGTGCCTTTCAAGACAAAAGGAAAAACCTGTCCATGCCACTACTGCAAAGGAAATGGACCAAAGACAAATGCATTTAACAGAGGACATGGCCAAAGCATGGCAGTTTTTCCAAGTCTTCCAGGTTACACAGGCTTGGGTCTTAGCCCACTCGTCTGTGGAGGAGGAAGTTGTGTATTACTAGGAGGAGGAGGAGGAAGGTGAACCTATAGAACCTGATGGTTCACCCAACCAAGAGTTTGGCTCCCCTCTTAATCCCACAGATGGTTATACGTCTTAATTCCATGTTCATCAGATAGTGAACACCCTCAACATCCTCTTTCTTGAGGCAGAGCAGGAAGTGGAGGTCTATAAGAATGTCTCATCTGGTCACACCTTTCTAACTTACAGCCACCAGGCAGTAGGAGCACACAGAAACTTTTGCAAGCAGTTGGCCAGGGGTCACCCCCGACGACATCCGGCATCAGTGTATAGACAAACTTGGGTAGCCATCCTCTCCTCAATTCTTTTCCTGCCATCGATCAGGCTGATCGGACACGTCGCTACTCATAGCCGCCATTTTATTTCTTTTTATAGCTAAGTAATCACTTTTACAGTGATTTTTTGACAACCTGTATCTCGTTGAATGAACCATCAGAACTCTTCCGGTACTGTGAGAGCGGAGAGAGAGTCTACACAAGAGACTCACAAAATGTCTGTGCCTGCTGCTTAGGCCTAGACCACAGCGTGAAAAATCTGCCCGGGTTTCAGTTCCACAACCAGGCTACACAGAAATTGGGCTTTGAAGAAATTTTCACTCTAAAAGACTGTAGCAAGAATGGTGAAACAGCTCCAAGAAAAGTCTGCATCACCGGCTTTGTCAACCGAATCGCAGTAGTTGAAGTCTCGGCGAAAAATCTTCAGGGAGTCACAAGCACCGGCACAAGGATAAGACCTCCTCGGCTCTCTACAGGTACGACCTCTGCTTTGACGTCCACGTCGGCGATGCCGACTGCCCCCCTCCCTGGAACCATCAACCAGACACTAAGGTCAGGGCTCGATATAGTCGCTAACAGGCCTCTTATTGCCGGTACGTTGATGATGGGGACCAACCTCCTCTGTCAACTCCTCCAGTCGTGCCCACTAACCAAAGTGGTGTCAACGCTCAGGTAGATTTTCTCTCCTCCTTGGATATAAGATGTTTATTGCCTGGTCTCCATGTTCAGGAAGCCCATCCATGGGGCCTTCTGTGCCTACCCTCAATGCTGTAAGGCACTCCCGTGCCACAGAAACCTCCACCGCCGGCACGGTCTCTTAATTTCTGTTGACACAGTCTGCAAATATGAATACAACTCTGATCTGATGATGCAGGAAGAGGAGGAAGACATGCTGAGAGCCAGTATGAACATGGCACCAGCTCCACAGTCCCCACATGTAATGAGGATTCTGTTGTGACCACACCAAGATCACCTCCAGAGGATCCCTTATTTTTTATCATGAAGCATCAAATGGAAGTTGCCATGGGCTTCATTTCAGAAGAGCAGGATTCTACTAAAAATAGTTTGCTGGAGTTTCTGGAGCTGCCAGAATCTCCCTCTATTGTGGTCCCTCGTCTGCTTCCAGTCTTAGAGGATGCCATCAGTGCAGTTTGGTATAGGCCAAACAATATACCACCTGTGCCCAGAAAGGCAGACAGGATGTATTCTGCCCCCTCTGGGAAGCATTTTTATGCTACACAGCCCGAGACTGACTCTGTAGTGATCACTGCTGCCCAAGACTGGTCCAGGGCACCTAAACACCCGAGCTCCCTTCCTCCCGATAAAGAATTCAGGAGGTTGGATGTCCTAGGCAAGTGTACATACAGTATGCCTTTACCTCATTGGGCCTTGGCATTGCTACCAGGCCCATATTGATGAAGTATCAGAACACCCTCTGAAGGAAGGCTAAGGCTGCATTACAGGCTTTGCCTGAGGGCTCTCCAAAACAGGAGTTAATATAAACTGACTGCTGGTGCTGATGTGGGCAAGCATTTGCTCTTCGCAACCTATGATGTTTCTGATGCTTCTGCCAGGGCTGCGGCCTCTGGCATCTTTCTGAGGTGCTGTTCTTGGCTCAGTTTTGGAGGCTTTGCCAACAATCCTTAATGCCTTATTCAGAAGACAGCAGGTTTTTTTGGCCATTAGGTAGAAGAGGTTTTAAAGGATCTTTAGTCCTCTAACAGGACTTTGAAATCAGTACATTCACCATACCATACCCAAACCAAGTGTAGAGGAAAGAGTACCTTTCACCTAGCCAGTGTCAGGGGGCAGTTCCCAGCCTACAGACAGCAGAGGCAAAGGTGCAGGGGCCTTGTCAGTTGCCGGCACTAGCCTAGATGCTCGTGCAAAAGCACCCAAAGGTGGGGGAACCACCCTCATAGACTCAGCCTGACTCCATATACACCACCCTACCACATTTACTTCCAGTGGTGGTTGTAGGGGGTTGCCTTTCCCTCCACTTAGACCAATGGAGGGAGGTGGCTGCATGGGTTCTGGAGATCATAGAGAAGGGGCATGCTATGGAACTTCTGGACAACCCTTCAGCTCATCCCTCAGTTGTAAAAACATATCCCCAGAGCACATGTCCCTCTTGCTGGAGGAAGTAAAGACTGCTCCAAAAACGGGCCAGAGCACCTGTCCCACTAGAACAGAGGTTTTTATTCCAGATACCTCATTGTTTCAAAGTGGCCAGGAGACCTGAGATCTGTTCTGGCTTTAAGAGATCTGAACTTCTTCATAGAATGCAAGAAGTTCAAGAATGGTCACCCTGCAAGGTCTCCTTCCATTAAATTCCTGTTTCAGAGGGAGCATTACCAGTTCAGAGTGTTGTTCTTTAGCTTGTCTCCTGTGCCACAAGTCTTTACCAGATGCTTGGCGATGGTGGCAGCAATCCTTTGCAGGGAAGGCCTATATGTTTTCCCTTACCTGGATGACTGGCTGTTTAAAGCCCAATCCAGGGACCAGCTGCTGCAGACCTTAGCTCAAACCAGACAGCTGTTCAATGCTCTAGAGTTGACAGCATACCAAAATCAGTACTGACACCCTGCAAGTGACTACAGTATATAGGGGCAGTACTGGATACGGCCCAGGGTCCTCTTTTCTGCCTCTGGACTGGGCCGACCATCTCATTGCCAAGCACAGTTAGTGCATGACAGCCGTCATGTCTCAGCAAGGATGATCTTTGAGGATATCTTTCATTAGACAACACATATGGAACTATAAGCCGCCAAGCACTAGGACTACACAGAAACTTTTTCCAAGCAGTCCACCAGGAGCCACCCATGATGTCAGACGTAGGCGGCCCCTTTTCTGTCTCAGCAAGAATGTTTTTACGTCTTCTGGGACTCATGGCTACTGCTGTTGTTGTAGTGCCACTGGCCAGACTACACATGCTGGTTCCCCAGTGGATCCGAAGAGTCCAGTGGGATCAGATGATCTAGAACAGCTTGTTACAGTCACGTCTCCCTTGCGCAAAGTAATCAAGTTGTGGATGGAATACAGTAGCCTGCTCAGGGGGTTATGTTCTTGATTCCTTCCCCTCTTCAGATCCTTACCACAGATGCTTCGGGATTAGGATGAGGAGCTCACCTGGGCCTTCATCAGACACAGGGCATGTGGACCCAGGTGGAGCATCAAGACATAGGGCATGTGGACCCAAGTGGAGTGTGCTTTGCACTTCAATGTTCTGGAAATGAGAGCAGTCCTGTACGGACTCCAGGCCTTCCAGAACAACTTGTCTTCGGATCCTCTAGTAATACAGATGGACAATTATTGCGTTGCATTACATCAGCAAACAAGGGGGGACTCATTCCTATCTACTGTGCAGGGAAGTAGTGATAGTTTGGTATTGGACTGTGGAACACAGTCTACAACTATCAGCAGTACATGCTCAAGCATCCAAGACGTCTTGGCAGACAAGCTGAGCAGGTTACAGTCCAGGATGCACGAGTGGAAACTGCTGACCTCAACGGTTGATGACCTGTTTGAAGGGGGGGTCATCCAGAGTTGGACCTTTTTGCATCCCCACACAATGCAAAACTGCCATGTTTCTGCTTGCTCTCTCCAGGGCCTGGAGTCTTCTGGCATGTCGCGTTAACCCTCTCTTGGAAAGGAGGTTTCTGTATGCTTTTCCTCCCCTCTTGCTAATTCAGAGGGTACTACTCAAGTTGAAAATGGAGGGGGGGAACTCCAGTACTCATTGCTTCCCTATGGCCTTTGCAGATCTGGTTCCCACTGCCACAGCAGCTGGCAGTGGAACTCCTAGTACCTCTGCCCCTGTGTGAGGGTCTACTGTCACAGGAACAGGGAACCCTCATTCATCAAGACCTGAAGTCTTCATCTGTACACATGGCTCCTGAAGACATAGCTGTAGCTCACTTTAGGGTTTCACTGAAAGTGGCGGATGTTTTGGTGGCTGCTAGAACTCCACCAGATGTACTTACTCCATGAAGTGGAAGCTTTTAGCTTTATGGGCTGCTTCTCACCACCTGAATCCATTTACTCATGTCAATCAGGTTTTTTTTTTTTTTTTATTTCATTGTTTAACCAGGTATAGCCCACTAAGCTGAAAGCTGTTTTACAGGAGCAACCTGGGAGCACAAGGAGGTTAAGTGACTTGCTCAGGGTCACACAGTATGCAAGTGGAAGTTGTGGGATTCAAACCCAGGTCTGGTCTGCTGGATGTCACCAGGTTTGCAGCTCAGAGCCTTAGACCACTGCGCTATACTGCCTCCTAGAGTAGTTCGAGTAGTGCTGTCCTTTCCGGATTCAGGCCTCCAGTATTCCTCAGTCAAAGTGCACGCGGCCACAATATCTGCTTTCCGTGTGCCTGTGGGTGGCCATATGGTTGCTCAGCTAGAGGTAGCCTGTATGTTCTTGAGAGGCATTATATACATAAAGTCTTCTATTCAAAATCCAGTCCCAGCTTGGGACCTGAATTTTATTTTGGAAAAGCTGACTTTGACTCCTTTTGAGCCAGCTGCGACTTATGGCTTACACGGTCTTTCTTTAAAAGTGCTACTTTTAGTTGCAGTCACTTCTGCGCTAAGGATTTCAGAACTACAGACTCTGATGTGAGAGCCTCCTTATTTGATTTTTCACAAGGACAGGTTGCCTTTTCAAACCAATCCTAAGTTTCTCCCAAAGGTGTCTGACTTTATTTTAAATCAGACCATCCATCTGCCAGTTTATTATCCAGAGCATGCCAGTCCAGGGGAGCATTGCTTCATAGCTTAGATGTGCATAGAATACTCCGGTAATATACACACAGCTTTTTGTTTTTCTGTCCTCCTGGAAAAGAGGGTGCCCCAGTTTCTAAACAGTGCTTGTCCAAATAGCTAGCTAGCCGTATTACATTGTTACAGGAAGTGTGGTAAGGAGCTTCCTGGTATGGTTCATGGTTAT
The DNA here is from genome assembly GCA_016271365.2 of Neoceratodus forsteri. Taxonomy (NCBI): domain Eukaryota; kingdom Metazoa; phylum Chordata; order Ceratodontiformes; family Ceratodontidae; genus Neoceratodus; species Neoceratodus forsteri. The sequence continues at coordinate 106,449,108 of JADMNL010000029.1, read as the reverse complement.
TCCATCAGAGGCATGGCCACCTCTGTTTCTCATTTCTGCTGCAGAGATCTGTGCAGCTGCTACACTTCAGTTTGGACATTGTCTCTCGTGAACAAGCTGGATTTGGCTTAGTTGTGCTGCAAGGCCTACTATCATAGCTGGGGTGCACCCCAGGGTCCTTAAAGAACTAAGAGAGGTGGTGGCTGAACCTCTGGCTATCCTGTTCAGCCAATCACTGGAAACAGGGGAGGTACCCAAAGACTGGAGGACAGCAGATGTAGTCCCCTTATACAAAAGTGGGAACAAAGAGGAAGCAGGGAACTACAGACCAGTCAGTCTCACCTCGGTAGTGGGAAAGATCATGGAAGCACTACTGAAGGAGAGATTGGTGGAACATCTGGTTGTCAATGGACTACAGGACCCAAGGCAGCATGGTTTCACCAGGGGGAGGTCATGTCAGACCAACTTCATTGAATTTTTTGACTGGGTGACTAGGGAGGTGGATCAGGGGAGGGCAGTGGACATGGCCTATCTGGACTTCAGCAAGGCCTTTGACACTGTGCCACATAGAAGACTATTACACAAACTGGGGAATATGGGTGTGGGCAGGACAGTAGTGTGGTGGGTAGGTAACTGGCTGGGTGGCAGGACACAGAGGGTGGTGGTAAATGGCTGTCACTCCACAGAGGGAAGAGTGACCAGTGGGGTACCACAGGGATCAGTGCTGGGACGGTCCTATTCAACATCTTCATCAGTGACATTGCACAGGATCTAGAAGGCAGAATTTCACTGTTCGCTGATGACACAAAGCTCTGTAACAGAGTAGACACACCAGAGGGTGTAGACAGAATGAGAAGGACCTGCAGAAACTTGAAGAATGGTCAAGGGTTTGGCAGTTGAAATTCAATGCAAAGAAGTGCAAGATAATGCATATGGGCACAAAACCCTGGCACAATATATCAGTTGGGGGTGAGGATATAGCATGCACCAAGCAGGAAAGGGATCTTGGGGTTGTCATCTCTGATGACCTCAAGGTAGGGAAACAGTGTGATAAGGCATCAGGTAAAGCAAATAGGATGCTGGGATGTATAGGCAGGGGCATCACCAGCAGGAAAAGGGAGGTCATAATTCCGCTATACAAGACACTAGTGAGGCCCCACCTGGAGTACAGTGTACTGTTCTGGAGACCATACCTACGTAAGGACATAGACAGGGTAGAGAAGGTTCAGAGGAGGGCAACAAAGATTGTGCATGGGTTGCATCACAAGTCCTATGAAGACAGGTTGAAGGAACTGAACATGTACTCCCTGGAGGAGAGGAGGGAGAGAGGGGATATGATAGAGACATACAAGTATCTTACAGGGAGGAACAGGTGCAGGAAAACACTATTTTAAGCGAAAAAGATGTTTCAGGACTAGAGGCATGGGATGAAGTTGGAGGGAGGACGATTCAGAGGAAACATGAGAAAGAATTTCTTCACAGAACGGGTGGTGGACAAGTGGAACACCCTGCCAGAGGAAGTGGTGGGAGCTGAAACAATCACAGGATTTAAGAATGCATGGGATAGACATAAAGGAATTCTAGAGGTAAGGGGAAATAGACTTCTAGGAAAACAAACTGAACTTACAAGCTCAAATGGGCAGACTAGGTGGGCCATAGGCCCTTATCTGCCGACACTGTCTATGTATCTATGTATCTATGTACCTGGAGTACTGTCCTCACCTTTCCTAAACACTTCAGTTTGGACATTGTCTCTCGTGAACAAGCTGGATTTGGCTTAGTTGTGCTGCAAGGCCTACTATCATAAGCCTGTTGGTTCCATCTGCTAGTGCCAAAGGTGTGACCTGATGAAAGATCTTGAAGAAAAAAAACAGTTACGTACTTAGTGTAACAGTAGATGTTCAAGAGAGTCTCATCGGGCCATGCTGTCCCACCCTCCTTCCCCTTTTTGGGTCTGCAGCACAGGGTTCTTGTGCTGCTTTCTCCACTGCCACATTTTCCAGCCCTCTGTCTTGCTGGATGTGTGGAGTGCTGGGATCTCTTATGGTTCCCTAGAGGGAGGTCCTCTGAGAATCATCTCTGGTGGGGAAACTGAGGAGGGGCTGCCCATGTTTATCTATACGCTGACAATTGATGTCGTCGTGGGTGGCCCCAGGCTGACTGCTTGCAAAGTTACCATGTGGTCCTAGTGCCTGGCGGCTATAAGTTCCAAAGGTGTGGCCTGATGAAAGATTGTCTCTGAGATCTACTGTTAGTATGCAACTGTTCTTTCATAGACATGATGGAGCTAGCCCCCAGAAGGAGACTACTAGTTCCCATCTCCAGAAAGCTACTTCAGAAATTATGTTGGTGCCTAATTTAGCTGCTGGCATTATATATATAGATATAGATAGATAGACAGACAGACACCCCCCTTGAAAAGAAGCATCCAGTGGAAAGATGGGGTGGAATTCATGTATACCCATCCTGATCATGAGTGGTTCAGGAAGCTGCTTGTGAGAAGGCCAAGGTGCCCTTCTCTGCACAGCCTCTTGAGAAGGATTCCAGGAAACTGGGTACTGCTTCCCTGCTCCTATGGCAGGCAGCTTATTTGGCATATTCAGCTCAGTACTAGAAAGCACTGTGGAATGCAGTGTTGGCACTGACTGATGAGACTGATGGTGAGGTGACATAGGACCTAGCTGCCACGGCAAAGTCAGCCCTGGATGCCAGTAAATACCAACGTTTCATGACAGTCAACACCAGTGACTTTGTTTCATGGGTCTCAGGCCATGCAGTGGCATTAAGGAGGTTTGCCTGTCTAAGGGTTACCATCTCTACCCAGGGCACCCAGCCTAAAGCCATTGTTGTACCCTTCAAGGGAAATTCTTTGGTGAAAAAAACAGAGGAATGCATCAAACAAACTCTGGTCGGAACCGCAGTGGCTGCTACTTCAATAGTATTGAAAAAAAATAGGTCCCGATGAGCAAAAATGGAAAGCACTTAAATGTTTTCAACAACTCACATTATCTGTATTATATCTTTTTATCTGGTTTGATCCTGCAATTCCCCCGCCAACCATTATCGTCAGCTACCAGTCACACAATCCCCTGAGGCCAGCCCTTCGATAACACGCAGGACAGGCTAAGCCACGGTGGACTTCTTTATGCCCGTAAGTTTATAGTAAAGTTAATCTGCTTATTTAGCATGTCATTGCACTTATACTGCCACTGTTGATCAGCCGAGGCAAGCACTGTCCTCGGCTGATCACAAGCAGCAGTAGAAGCGCAATATAAGATGGTTCTAACTAAGGTGGGACTCACTGTCCTAGCCAGTGCCAGTCACATAGCCTTTGTGTAAGCACTAGAGTGGTGGAAGAAAGCAAAATCAGAGAGGACATTCTCTTCCTCCAGCAGTCCCCAGTGAGTAGTGTCTCAACAGATGCCTCACTCCTAGGGCGGGGCACCCACCTACAGGATCTCGCAGTAAGTGGCATCTGGAGCCCACAGAAGACTCTGACATCAGTCTCCTAGAGCTTGGGGCAATATTGCTGGCAATGCAGTCGTTTTCCTCCCAGCTGCAAGGTCAGTCTGTTCAGATTTGAACATACCCCAAAAGTATATTACATAAGTTGGGGGGGGGGGCAAGATCCTCAAAACTGTGCACAGAAGCCATGGGGATCAAGGATCCAGCTTACTCCCTAGATGCAGAGATTTCTGTTGTACATCTGCCAGGCAAGGACAATGTCCTGGCAGACTCAGGGGAAACCATGAGTGGACCTTGAACCAGCAAGTGCTGGCCTCAGTCCCCAGAAGATGGGGCACTCTGGAAATAAATCCGTTTGCCTCTTGGGAGAACAGTCAGCTCCCACAGTGTTGTTACGGGCTACCAGCAATAGGCACAATCCCCAGAGGATGCTCTAGTGCTGGACTGAACAGGGAGGTTCTTGTAAGCCTTCCCACAATTTCCAGTCATACAGAGAGCGCTCATAAAGCTCAGGAGAGAGCAAGCAATAATGATCCTGGTAATCTCAGCCTGGGACAGACAAGCTTGGTACTCGATGCTTCTGACCCTGTCCAGCAGGACTCTAATCAGCCTGCCGCTGAGGTACAACCTGCTGACTCTGTTTCAGGGCAGAATGAAAAAATTTCTCACCTTAGTAGTTATGTTTCTTCTATTGGAGTCTTGCTGTATTCTGACAAGTGCAGTTAGCCCCAGCCTTTAAACTGCCCCGGAGAACAAATGGTTAACTTTCTATGCAGAGCATAGAATGCTGAGCTCGAGCTCGGTTGATGTCTCTATCTGTTTCCCTTTGAAAGCTAACCGTCAGATTCTTACAAGCAAAACTCTAATAGTTATTCCATGTGGAAATTGTAAAAATTTTAGTAGCCAACTGGCAACAAAAAGATTTGGATTCCCAAAAGGAAAACTCAAGTCAGGAAACCCAAACCCAAAACCAAACCAAACAAGAATAATAATCAAACACACAAACCAAAAGACAAGGGTGTAAGAGGAGCACCCCTGAGGTGCAACACTGCACCTGCCCACCCACTTCCCAAAAACTAGGTTCTGAGAGGGGAGGCAGGGAGGGAGGTCAGAATACAGCAAGATTCCAATAGAAGAAACATAATTACTAAGGTGGGTGATTTTTTTTTCTTCAAACAACTTGAAATCTTGCTGTATTCTGACAAGTGTAGACTACCAAGCAGTACCTCCATGGAGGATGGACAGAACCTACTTTGTGAATAGGCTCTGAAGTACTGCTGTGCCAAACTGAGCATCACTCCTAGCCTGGATACCAGAGAGTAATGCTTGGTAAAGGTATGGACTGTTTTTCCAGGTGGCTGTTTGGCAAATTTCTAAAAGAGGGATATCCCTGGCTGCCAGGGAAGCAGCTGTACCTCTTGTAGAGTGAGCCCTCAGGCCTAAGGGTGGAATCTTTCCCAGCTTATCATAGCAGAATTGTATACAAGACACAATCCACCTGGCAATAGTTCTTTTGGTGGCAGGTTTGCCCTTTCCCACTTCTCCATAGGTGAGAAACAACTGGAGGGAGTCAAACCTGTGACCCTTGGTACGCTCTATGTAGTAGCTAAGGGCTCTTTTAACATCCGAACTGTGTAGCCTCCTCTCTACTGAGGAAGAATGGTCAGTGAAGAAGACAGGAAGAGACGTAGACTGATTCAAATAGAAGTCCAAAACCACTTTGGGCAAGAACCTTCTATTGGTTCTAAGGACCACTTTATCCCTGTGAAAGGAGATAAAATCAGGTTCCACTGACAGGGTTTGCAACTCACTGAGACGCCTGGCAGAGGTAATGGCTACCAAGAACACAGTTTTCCAAGTCAAGTACTTGAGCTCTGCCGAGGACATAGGCTCAAAAGGAGGTTGCATAAGTTGAGCAATTCAAACATTCAAATCCCAGGCAAGGGCAAGGCCTCTAAAGGGAGGATTGGTGTGAAGTAATCCTTTGAAAAATTTACGAAACACAGGGTGGGAAGATAGTGGGGAAGACTTCCCCACTGACAGAAAAGCAGAAACAGCTGACAAGTGTACCTTGAGAGTAGCTGGTCTGAGGCCTAGGCCATTAAGATGGACCATATAATCCAGAACCATAGGCAATTCAGCAGTATGTGGAGAAATATGCTTCCTGGAACACCAAATGCTGAATCTTTTCCATTTGGAGTTTGTAAGTCTTTCTGGTGGAGGGCTTTTGAGAAGCTTTGAGAATATCCAGAACCCCCTGAGAAAGATGCAGATCTGCAAACTCTAACTCCTCAAGAGCCATGCCTTGAGATGGAGAGACTGAAGATTGGGATACCAAATTCTCCCCTGAGAGGAGGTTAACAGTTTGTAATTCCTGGGAAGAGACAGGGGAAGATGGACTGCTAAGGACAACAACAGGGAGTACCAAGACTCTCTGGCCCAATCTGGAGCAATCAGAATTACATTGCAAGGTTGTGACCTTATTTTGACTAAAACTTTGAACAGAAATGGGAAGGCACACAGAAATTTCCCTTCCCAGTTCAGAGTCAGAGCATCCAGGGGGACTGAGCCCAAGACTTGGGGTATGCAACAAAAAAGAGGAAGTTGGTGATTCTCTGGGGCTGCAAAAAGATCTATCTCTGGAGTGCCCCACCCTGGAAAAATCACCTTCAAAACCTGAGGGTCCAGGGACCATTCATGATGGCCCTGAGAGATCCTGCTCAGTGCATCTGCTAGCACATTGTCCTTCCCTGGAAGGTGAACTGCTATCAGAAAGGTTTGCAGGAAGTAAGCCAGGGACCACAACTTCATGGCTTCTGTGCACAAGGCCGTGGACCGAGTGCCTCCCTGTTTGTTGATGTACCACATGGTGGTGGTGTTGTCTGTCCTGACCTGAACCACCTTGTTCTGCACCGATTGAGAAAAAGCTTTCAGGGCCAGAAAAACTGCCCTGAGTTCTAGTAGATTGATGTGGAGAAGGGATTCCTGGGGGGACCACAGTCCCTGGGCAGTGAGGGCCCCCAGATGGGCCCCCAGCCCAAGAGGGAATCATCCGTGGTAAGGACCACTGAATGAGACTGAGTGACAAATGGGACCCCTTGTCTTAAATTGTCCTGATCCTGCCACCACTGAAGGGCTAGGATCAGGTTCAGGGTCACGGATCTGTTTGGTAAGGGAATCCTTCCTCTGAGACCAAAAGTCCTCAGATTGAACTGAATATCCCTCTTCTGGAATCTTGCCCCATGTACCACTGCTGTTGAAGCTGCCATGTGGCCGAAGAGCTGGAGGAAATGCCTCGCTGGTCGAGATACCTGAAGGCTGAAGGAAGAGGCTAGATCTGTAAGAGCCCTTGCCCTTTCCAGGGGGAAGAAAGGCTCTTTCTTTGACTGTATCCAGTTCTGCCCCTATAAAGGTAAGAAGCTGGACTGGTTCGAGAACTGACTTGGGAAGGTTGAGAAGAAATTCTAGAGAAGTGAGCACTTGCTGGGTCACTTACAGATGTGACTTGACTTGGTCTGGAGACTGGCCCACTATTAGCCAGTCATCCAGATATGGAAAGATGGAGATCTTTTGCCTTTTTAAAAAGGCAACTACTACTGCCAGGCACTTTGTGAAAACCCTTGGGGCTGAAGTTAGGCCAAAGGGCATTGCTCTGAACTGATAGCGGCCTGAGGGCAACTTGAACCTGATGTACTTTCTGTGAGAGCACCCGATAGGAATGTGAAAGTAGGCATCTTTGAGGTCCAGGGCTCTTTGGGGCGTAGCAGTTTAAAATTGGTCCAGAACCAAACCCAGAGGTATGGGCTCTTTGGTGTGAATGGTTCAGGTGGTGGTTACAGTACCGGAAGCAAAACTCGAGCACCACTGAGGTTACCCTATCTCTCTTTTACTGTAATCTACTGCCTGGTATGTTTGAATTGCTGACTTGGCTGTGGCTATTCCTGGGCTGCAGCAGTACGAGACTACATTTTGATTGGATTGGGAGCTTGGCTCTCTGGTGTGTGTGTGTGTGTGTGTGTGTGTGTGTGTGTGGAGACCTCTGTGGGACTGGCTACCTTGTTGTGGTGCAGAGGCTTGTCACAATACAATATTGTAACCAAAAGCCAGTCTGTGTCTGAAACCTGTTGGTGTGGCATGTCTGGTGTGGTGGGAATGGACCTCTGTACGACTGGCTACCTTGATGTGGTACAGAGGTTTGTCACAGTGCAATATTGTAACCAAAAGCCTGTTGGTGTGGCATGTCTGGTGGGAATGGACCTCTGTGGGACTGGCTACCTTGATGTGGTACAGAGGCTTGTCACAATGCAATATTGTAACCAAAAGCCAGTCTGTGTGAAACCTGTTGGTGTGGCATGTCTGGTGGGAATGGACTTCTGTGGGACTGGCTACCTAGATGTGGTACAGAGGCTTGTCACAATGCAATATTGTAACCAAAAGCCAGTTTGTGTGAAACCTGTTGGTGGTGTGTCTAGTGGTGTGCTGGCATATAATACAGAAAATTACGCATTGGGTGAGAGGGTATGGATGGGGGAGGGGTAGCTCACCCTAAAGGGGGAGGGTAGCAGCGACTCCACACTTGGTGTGCAGTTCAGAAATTCCTGGCTACATCCCTGCCCCTGGCCTTAGAGAGGGAAGGATTATTCCCAGAGTTACCATCTTGAACATTGGTTTTAAAAGATGCTTGTTTAGGTATCGTAGGTCTAGGATGGGTCGCCACTCCCCTGTCTTTTTTGGGGTAAGGAAGTACCTGGAGTATAGACCTTTGCCCCAGTGTAGGGTAGATACTCTTTCTATGGCTCTTAAGGCCAGCAGAGATGAAACCTCTGCCTCTAGGGCAAGGGTTTCGGAGAGACTTGCAGGTGGAAAAGACCTGGCTCTCATCTTTGGAAATTTCTTGAAGCTGAGAACCAGTCCCTGGCTCACTACTTCCAGGACCCATTTGTCTGATGTAATAGACATCCAGTCCTGGACAAAGTGAGCCAGCCTACCCCTACTGGAATAGAAGAGTTGACCCAGGCAGGCCCATCAGGGTGTCTGCTTGGCAGGGGCCTTGGGCTGAGGAGTGGATGCAACCCTGCTCATCCCCCTTCTGCCTCTCCCTCTAAAGAATCCCCTCTATGAAAAGGGAGAAGAGGCCTGTGCTTGGTAAAAAGGCCTGCCCCTGCCCCTAGACTGCTGCCTTTGAGGAGTTGCCTGCCTCTCCTTGGCCTGAGCACTCCTGTAGGTTGTCCTGTACTCATCCATTTTCTTCATGTAATTCTCTGTCTGCTCCCCAAACAGAGAATTACCCACTACAGGAAAATCCATGGCCTTAGCCTGGTTATCCTGCGAGAGGCTAGTACATCTGAGCCAAGGCATTCTACGAAGAGCCACAGATGTAGCCATGACTCTTGATGACACATCATTGGAGTCTACAGCAGCATGAAACTGAACTTTTGATGCCTCAATCCGATCTGCAGCCACCTCCTCCTGCTCTTTGGCTAGCTGGGGGGAGGCCTGTTTAGCCAGTGCCAGTACAGTGTCCCACCTGGACTTCTGCTACCTGGCTGTATAGGCCATATAATTTGCCTGTCTGAATCCCAAGGAAGATGCCATGTACTGCTTTTTTGCCATGGCTCAATCTTCCTGGAGTCTTTGTCTGGGGTGGAAGCCAAGGGAATGTTTGCCTTGTCACAGGCAGCAGCCTGCACAACCCCAACATGGCTGCATTGCTGATATAAAAACTCCGTATCTGAGCCTGAAAGTGTATACCTCTTGTCCATTCTTCTATCCACAGGAGGTATGGAATTGGGAGACTTCAGAATTTTTTGTGTCTGTTTCCCAAAAGATTTGTGGAGGGGAATAGACAGTCTCCTGGACTCTGGGATGTCCATCATTTCTACGTAATCAGGCTCCTTCTGATCCTCCATTGCCTTCTCCACAGGAAGCTGGAGGGTCTCTGCCATCTTTCTGTAGAACATAAAGTGGGAAGGGGACTCAAAGCCTGGGGGGGGGGATACACCTTAAGGTCTGTCTGGGGTGATGTCTGGTTCCAAAGACACATCCAGACTTTCACCATCACCATTATCATCCTCAAACTCTGATTCATAAAATTCTTCAGGGATATAATTGTGAACCAGCCAAACCGATCCCTTGCCAAAAGGTGCCGGATCGGTCGGAACTGGGCGAAGCGATTCCACAATCCGAATCGCTCAGGCTATTTCTTCGGCAGTTGGAACATGGACTTCCGGATCCGAACTGGACGATTTTTCTTTGCGTTTTCTTTTTGTCGGAACCGACCCCTCGGGATCGGCTCTCCTTTTGCCCAAAGAAGTATCGCTCTGGTCAGAGGGCACTCCTTTTGGTTCGATCGGACCCGAACCGGGCTGGCCATCCGGGTCAGCGGACTTCTCGGCCTCCTTTTCCCTCAGTCTACCTAATCTCTTTTCAAGGGTAGATTTGGGAACATTTTTGCAAATTTGGCAGTCTAAATCGAGGTGTTAAAACCCCAGACAATAAACACAGGTGGTGTGGGGATCGGCCTTAGAAAAGACCTCCCCACACTCATTGCAGTGTTGAAACTCAGTGGGCCCGGTTTTCTTCTTGGGTTTCTCAGACATGGCCAACCTAACAAAACTTGCCCTTTTTTCGGCAACTGCCAGGCAAGACTCCCTTATCGGTTCCTGACCGTGTCATGGGTCTTGGAAAAAAACGTATTAAAACATGTTTTTTTTAGAACCGATAAGGACCGGTAACCACACTCTTAAGTTTAAACACAAGTATTAACAAAATGATTGGTTCAGCTGAACCGATCCACACTTTTACAAGTTCCACACAGAAAAACAGGACAAAACCTATCTAGTACTCATGGTACTACAGACAGAGACAGAACCGGCTATTCGGAATAATTTTTTGGTTAAAACCCGACGGAAAACAGACACTTGAACCGAGCTGCAGGAGAAATCTCCGGAGCGACTGTTTAGTGAGGCGGAGTAAAGAATCTGACTGTTAGCTTTCAAAGGGAAACAGACATCAACCGAGCTCGAGCTCTGCATTCTATGCTCTGCATAGAAAGTTAACCATTTGTTCTCCGGGGCAGTTTAAAGGCTGGAGCTAACTGCACTTGTCAGAATACAGCAAGACTTCAAGTTGTTTGAAAGCATTCTCAGACCTCAGAACATTGTGCCTAAGAACATGATTCTTGAGGAGCTAGGGTTCTCTAGTTTTAATCCGTCAATGGAGGGGCTGAGAGTGCTGAAGGTTTCCAGAAAACCAGCAGCAAGAAGAGCATACTTCCTGTACGTGGAAGAGATTATTATACTGATGTGCCCCCAGCAAGATAAGGGACACTGGTTTACCTTGATTATTGAAGGGCAAATTCCATTTTGCAGATGGGGAAAAAAGGTATTGTCATCGGTACCTGCAATGCCCAAATCCGTTATTTACCAGTGTTCTATCCGTGTACCCTTTTGGTATGTGTATAAATATTCAGAATGAAAGAAGGCCAAGTTTACATCAAATTAAATGAAACAAAATGAAAATAGTACAGGAAAAAATTCATAGAAAAATATCATTTCTGAAGATTCAGTGATTTGGTAAAACAAAACAAAAAAAATCGCAAATTCTGTGAAATGCTTTGTTTTTATTGGTGTATTATAGAAAGACCAAATTCCAGAATTGTACTGGATTTTCTGGTTTAAAAAAAAAAAAAATCAGTGTCCTTGAGATAATCCCAGTGTAGGTAGGGATGCCTGCAGTTCTGGAGTACGTGGTACATTTGCAGTCCTTGGGTCTAATACCCTCAACCCTGTAGGTAGACCTTGCAAGTGTCATCCTCGCAACCTGCTTTTGAAAGTTTTTTTAATGGCCTCTATCATCCGTCCCCAAAAGGGACCCAGTCTGACCATGGGACCTAAATATCTGTCTTGCCCAGCTGATGGAGGCTGCTTTTGAACCTATGGCAGTTGCTGATTTAAAATATGTCACATGGAAAAGTTTTCCTGCTTTCCATGACATCTGCCACGAGAGTAAGTAAACTGCAAGCCCTCTGTACAGATTCAAACTATATAATCTTCCACATGCATAAGGTAGTCCTTGGGACCAGTGGGAAATTCCTACCTGTGGTAGTACCTGACTTCCACCCAAACTAGTCAGTTGCCTGTCCTGTGCTCTACCCTGAACATTCCAGTACATTTGAACAGAAATTGCACTGTCTGGATTTAAAAAGAAACATTAGGCCACTACCTGGACCGGAGAAGGGATGTCCGGTCCCAGGGTACATAGCTTTTTATTACCTATGGAGAGGTAGGCAAAGATAAGCCAGTAGCTAGGAGAACTGTCTCTTGTTGGATAGTCTCCTGCACAGAGTTCTGTTATGATAAAGCTGGTACCGTACCTCCCAGAGGCCTAAGGGCACATTCCACAAGCAGCTGCAAGGCACATCCTCTTCTCGACACATGTAATATCAGCTATCTGTAAAACAGTGCACCCCTTTACTAAGCACTACTGCCTGCACATACAGTCCAGGAGAGATGCCAGTTTTGGAACTATATTGCGGAACCTTTTTCTTAAGTAGCTTCTGGACTTAGCCTCCCAAAATGCTGCATAGTCTTCTTATTGTAAAGCATCATTGAGGGATTCTTGTTGTTTGAAGAAAAATTATGGTAGTAATGTTTCTTTTTAGGGACCCATCAATGAGATTTACAAACTCTGACCCTGTCTCCCCCTTCCAGAATTAACGAAAAGTTAGATAGAAGCTTTCGAGGCCTGAATGCATCTTCGGCAGGTATATTAAAACAAGCATTTGCCAATGCCGAATGTTTGCTTGCTGGCATTGGCATTGATAGTGTAGGAGTTAGAGAGCTGCATAATAGGAATGGCAGTGAAGTATTGAACTGAAGTCAACCCCATCACCACCCTGCAGATAGTGACAGGCATTGGGGAGTGCCTTTGGGTCATCAGGCATAACAGCCATGCCATTTCACCACACCTTACCCTGCAGACACCAAGTGTCATGGTGTGCCTTGGGGTCTTTGCCCTTATGCTCACCCCATTCCATCAGGAAAGATGATGAGATGGGTGCTGTGTAGGAGAATGGGGTGAACTTTGGGGCCGAAGAGTCCAAGACACACCTTGATGCCTCTCACTGACTGCAGGGTGTGGAATGGTATGAGCATTACAGGCGAGAATCCCAAGTCACACCCCTGATGCCTGTCAGTCTCTACAGGGTGGGGCATTATGGTAGGAAACCCTAACGCCTCAGGCGTTCATTGGCATTTTCACTTCAAATTTTCAACATGGGTTTTTTGTGAGCCCCACCTTATGAACAGTGGCAATATCAGTTTGTTAGCCGAAAGCTGATTTTGCACAGCAACTACGCCATTTGGCACCACAGGTACGAAAACACATTTCGAACAGGATGTGAAAAATGACAGCTGTACTGTTCATGGGGAGGTGCAAAAAATGGCAGTGTTGAAAATCTGCAGTGAAAATATTTAAAAAACTGGTGACGTCACGTAGCGCATGAAACTGCGCAACGCACACCCATAATGCAATTAGTTTGGGGATTTTTTTACAGCAGATTGTCAACACAGGCATTTTGGAATCTCCGCTCATGAGCAGTGTCACTGTGATTTTCTTAATCTGTCCCGAACAGTGATTTCCCACAGCAACCACGCATTTCTACGCTGGAAGTGCGAAAACACATTTCGGCCATGATGTGGAAAATGACAGCTGTGCTGTTCATAAGGAAGTGTGTAAAAATGCCAGTGGTGAAAATCTGGACTGGAAATATTAGAAGTCCATGAACTTACGAGGGTGCGTGGAACCTGCGCTATGGTCGCTCGTAACACAGTCATTTTATAGACTTTTTTCACCAAATTTTTAACATAGCCATTTTAACACCTCTGCTCACGAACAGTCTCTCTGATTTTCTTAATCTGTCCCGAACATTGATTTCGCACACCGACTGCGCCATTGTGCGCTACATGTGAGGAAGCACATTTTGGGCGAATGTGAAAAATGACAGTTGTACTGCTCATAAGGAGATGTAGTAAAATGGTAATGTTGAAAATCTGGAGTGAAAATATTGAAAATTCACAAACTTACGAGCGTGCGTAGGAACAGCGCAATGCATGCTCGTAAAACAGTCATTTTGGGGATTTTTTTCACCAAATGTTCAACATAGGGTTTTTGCGGGCCTACCTCATGAACTGTGACACTGTCTTTTCGTAAATCAGTCCCAAAATGTGGTCCCGCGCAGTGACCTCGATATCACCTTTCGGGGCCGATTAACAAAATGACAGTGACAGAATTCATGAGGGGAGTTCCCAAAAACCTCACATTGAAAATTTGGTGAAAAAATTACTAAAAATGCCTGAGACATATATCAAAGTTGGAAAAAAACAAACATTTATTACATTATACAGCTTACTCGGCATTTCCTCAGTTCGCGGACAGCTTTGAAGAGTGCATACATGTTCCTGGTCCACGAGAAGATCATCACGGCGGACTCCGGAGGGCAAGTATGGGGTGAGATGGGGGTGTGGGGAGGTGGGCGTGGGTAGGGGAGGGGCAGACAGTCAGCGAGGAAGGTTTTTCTTGCAGGTTTTTTTCTTCGACAACACGGGACTTGTACCATGCTGGGGTGGGCTACCAGCATGACAGCTGTAATGCTGTTTGGGGGGGGCAGTGGAGCCGATGGGGGATTGGGCACTCCCGTTGGCCATACGGACTGTTGCCACGCTGGGGTGAGCTCCCAGTGTGGCACCCGGTTGGGGGGGACATTGGAGCGACAGGGGATTGGGCACCCCCGTCGGACATACGGATTGTTGCCACACTGGGGTGGGCTCCCAGCATGGCACCTGGAACTCTTGGGGGGGAAGAGAGCAGCAGAGACGACGGGGGATTGGGCACCCCTGTCGGCCATACAGTGTGTGCGTGTGGGGGGAGCACATTACCATGCTGTGTGTGTGTGGGAAGGGGCGCATGCACATGCGGTATCTTCTCGCTGCTCACTGAAGCGGAGCTCTCCCTTTGAACTGTACGGCACTGCATTTTAATCTGCTGTCATAGACAGCTGCAGCATTCATTGGAGAACTGTGGCCATGCCTGCAAACACACTGACTGCACTGGAAGACAGGGTGCCACACCTACGAAAACTCGGATGATGGCACTATGTTTCTTGCACATGCGTGCAAGCAAACATAATGAAGGCTGAAGTTGCCTGCCCTTTGTAGCTGGGTTTGATTAGCAGCACAAGAAAAAAAAAACTGCAAAGGTTTGCATAAACTTTGAAGTGCTAATTAACACATCAGATTACTAACCTGGTTGTAACCCTAAAGTTTTAAAATCTCTGTAGCTTCCTGTACTGTGACTGTGCTTTGAATGTAATTAGTAACATTATTCCTATGCTTTGGTGTTAATTACTGTAGCACTTCGGGTTGATTCAAGCCTTTGCATATTTTCCTTCTGTTTTCTTGCACAGTTTTTTTTTTTTTTGTAGAAATTTTTATTAGAGAAGATTTTACAGTTTTTACACAGTTTGACAGTCACAATACATCATGTGCATTAAAAACTTTACATCCGACGTACAGAGGTACAAGTCTATTAATAAGATTCCACAAAGTTATCATAATAACCTTCCTGATCCAGTGATAAATGCCTTAATATCACTCTACCAATTATCCCAGACTGGAATCATCTAGCTTTTCCTTACAAAACATTTCCTCCAGATCCCTCCCACCTCCAGTCAGAGCCCCACTTGACCGATAATGGTTGTACATTTAAAGGTCCAAGCTGGGACCAGGAGCCCATATACCATGGTCTGAGCAGTCGGACAGGGGACATGTTGTATTAAGGCACAAAGTGAGGGTCCTTAGTCATAATATATATGATCCATCTCTTCCATTTTAAAGAGCCAAGCTCTGCCTGATCGTTTAGATTGTAGGTTATTTTTTCTGATCTATATATGAGGTGGACTCTCTCTCTCTCTCCAGCCCGAAAGGGTAGGGGGCTCAACTGTGAGCCAGTGTTTAGTGATAGCTTTCTTCGCTACAAGGAGAAGGATATTTAATAGGTATCGGGCATGGGGGTCACTCAGGTCAGGAGGGAAGCAATGCAGGATAAAGAAATCGCAATTATAAGGAATTCCAACCCCAAAGAGGTCTTCTAACTCCCCAAATAGAGCCTGCAGAAAAGGCTGCAATTTTGGGCAGGACCAAAAGGTATGAGAGTGGTGAGCAGCAGCCGCCTCACCACATAGGCACCAACACGCTGCAGATCGGGTAGCACCATAGTGCGAGGTTATTACCGGGGTTCGGAAAAATCTTATTAGTAATTGCCATGAAAATAACCTCCAGGAATGAGAGTAGGTGACACCTGATACCATACGCCAAAGAACTTCCCACTGTTGAGGTGTAATTTGGGATCCCAATTCCTCGTTCCATTTTTCCCTTAACCCTGATGTATCTTCCCCTGTTATTTCTAGCAGGGACTTATATAGCATGGAAACAGCGTGTGGAATTCCCTGGGATTTTAATACTTGTTGAAGTATTCGGATCACGGGGGTGTGTACCTCAGGGGAGTGGACGTTAAGGGGTATGGATTCAAAATAGTGTAGAAGTTGTAGATATCGAAAAAATCTAATTGGCGTAGGTGAAATTCAGGGCCCAAATTCTTTAAAATAGTGGTCCATCTGCAGTTGCGAAAGTTGCAAGAGATGGGTATGCCTCCAATTCCGAAAGGTATGGTCTGAGAAGGCTGGGGGAAAATCCTCCAATAGGTCTATTGGGGAGAGTATGTCCAGAAAGGGGATAATCCCCAAGGCCCTTTCCATCGAATACCAAACCTGTGTTTGGTACACCATCCATGGGTCCCAAGCAGGACGGCCAGGCGAGGGTGGGTTTTTGTGTAAGATCACTTCTTGGTATTCCCGGTGAGGGAGCGCACTCTCCTCGATTTCCCTCCACCGGGCCGAGGTCACTTCGATAAGGTGTTGTATTATAAAGGAGAGGTGGGACGCCCAGTAGTAAAGTTTTAGGTTGGGAAGTGCCAGACCTCCCTGAGCTTTAGGGCGGTGGAGAATCCCCACCTTAATTCTAGGGCGTCTTCCCGCCCAGACAAACTTCACCATGGCCTTGTTCCAAACCTTAAAAAGACTATTCGGTAGATTGAGGGGTAAATTCTGGAACAAGTAGAGAACTCTCGGATGAGTTACCATCCGGACCACTTCAATGCACTGAAGCATATTCAGTAGGAGGATGTTCCATCTTTCAAGGTCTTGTTTCATCTGAGATGTATAGGGGTGGTAGTTATTCAGGGCATCCTTGGCCCAATGTGAGAGAGAAATTCCTAAATATTTTAGCTTAGTGAGCCCCCAGCGGAAAGGATACCTTTCCTTAAATGCTTCAGAGGGAGCAAAGTGAAAGGTGAGGGCATCCATCTTGCTGGTATTCAGCTTGTAGCCTGAATATGATCTGAAGTCTTCCAAAAGACAGAAAATGGAAGGTACAGATTGTTCGGGTTTAGTAAGGGAAAGCAGGATGTCATCTGCATAGAGAGCTATCCGGTGCTCTGTCTCATATATAGTCACTCCCGAAATCTCAGGCGACACTCTAATTGCCTGGGCCAGAGGCTCAATAAAAATGGCAAAAAGGCCTGGTGATAAGGGGCAGCCCTGACGCGTACCCCTGGAAAGGGGAAAGTATTCGGAGTGATGGACGGATGTTTTAACACATGCCTTTGGGGAGACACAGATTTTCTTAAGAGTAGCTATGAAGGACCCTGGGAAGCACATAGCAGTCATTGTGGCGAACAAAAATGGCCATGATACCCGATCAAAAGCCTTTTCAGCGTCAAGGCTGAGAAGGACCGAAGAGTCCTCCCGGGATTGCATCTCATGGACCAGATGCAGGGCCCTTTGGGTGTTATCTGAGGTTGACCTAGAACTTACAAATCTTGTTTGGTCGAGACCAACCAAAGCTGGTAGTTTGAGGTCCAGTCGCCGGGCCAAGGTGGACATAAAGTATTTGTAGTCCAAGTTAAGGACCGATATCGGTCTATACGAACTACATTGTAGAGGGTTCTTGCCTGGTTTGGGAATGATGGAGATTGTGGCATATGCCCAACTGGGTGGGGGAGATCCACCGGAGAGGACCTCGTTAAACGCCGCAAGTAGCAGCTTACTGTGAGACTGAGTCGAGCTTTTGTAAAACTCAGCCCCATAACCATCTGGCCCTGGGGCTTTTTGGGTTTTGGACTTGGAAATGACCAACATCAGCTCCTCAAGTGAAATTGGTCTCACCAGGAGGTCCTGTTGTTCGAGATTAAGTGTAGGTAACTTTAGGGCTGATAGGACTCTCTGTGCATCAAATCTGTCTCATGGTCCGGAGTGTACAAGGTTTTATAGTATTGACAAAAGGCTTGAGATGTGTTTTTAAATTTAGTATGACATTCTTCTGTCCCAGGGTCCTTTATCATTGTGATAGTAGACAGTTTACGGTGTTGACGGAGTCGGTACGCCAGCAACCAGGAGGCTCGAGGCCCGATCTTGCCATATCTCTGCCGGAGATATGCAAGGGCCACCTCCGTTTGCTGCAGGCATAAAGAGTCCAGATTACTCTTGGTCTGCTTTATCTGGGGAAGAACCGAGTCATCACCTTGCTGGTGAGCCATCTGAAGGAACTGAAGTGTCTGTTCCAGCTGTAGCTGTCTTTCCTTTCGCACCTTCGCTAGCCTGGCTGAATATTTTATTAAATGACCTCAGGACTGCTTTTAGAGTATTCCATTGAATTGTTGACGGGGTCTTCTGGGTAGAGTTATCCTGTATGATTTCCATAATTTTATCACTAAGGAACTCTTTAAACTGTTCACTTTTTAAGTGTACGGGGTTAAATCTCCACCCAGTGTTGCGCCTCTCTAGGCCCAGGCTCCACTGAGTGATGAGTGGCGCATGATCCGAGTGGGCTATAGGGCCCAATGTGGCCTCGACCAGTGAGTCGAACTGTTCCTTCTGGGTGTAGCAATGATCAGTTCTTGTATATGTCCCATGGACTGCGGAATAAAAAGAATACCCCCTGTCTCTAGGGTGTAGAGTCCGCCACATATCTAGCCACCCCACTCCCTCTACAAACCGCTAAAAAATTTGTGTGAGGCCTGGTTGTGCACTGGGCCAAGTCCTGGTAGTATCCAGGGCTGGATTTGGAGCAGTATTAAAATCACCCGCCAAGATCAAGGTCCCCCTCGTTATCTCCATCACTTTGTCCAGCAGGAGGCGGATAGTCGTGGAGTTTGAAGCCGGTGGAAAATGGATGTTGGCCAGGGTTAATTCTTGCTCATATAAAATCCCCTGGACTATAATTAGTCTACTGGCCGGATCAACCCATTCTTTAATTTTTCGGAATGGGAGAAGTGAGACCTGGATAGCAGCTCCTCTCTATCTTCCCCCCCGGCATAGCAGAGGCAAAAACCTGCGTGTAGCCCCTGCCTTGAAGCTTCCCATGCTCCTCTGAAGTCAAGTGGGTTTCCTGCCAGTAAACTATGTCAGCACTTGACTTCTTAGCTAACGTTATCATTCTAGATCTCTTGACCGGGCTGCTCAGACCATTCACATTCCATGAATATACGTTTAAGTGCTTATACGAACATACGGAATTTGCCAGCAGATAAAGGCCTAGAGGTCTATCAAGTCTGCTCGAATGTGCAGCTAGCACCACTTATTCTGCAGCTGCCCCTCCCTTCCACCCTTCCCCTTCATTAACCCTCCCCCCTTGTCCTGTCCCATCCTCGTTTGAAGCAGTCCACTGTTCTACTGCATACCACTTCTGCAGGTAATGCATTCCACCCAGCCAGCACCCTCTCTGTAAAAAAGTGTCTCCTTATCTCCCTCCTGAACTTTCCTGCAGCTCCAGTCTCATATCCATGGCCCCTGGTGGCCCTCCCTCCCTTACTTTGAACAGCCCCTCTGTACCCGTCTTGTTTATTCCTTTCATGTATTTAAAGGTTTCCAATCATGTCACCCTGTCTCTCCTCTCCTCCAGTGAGTACATGTTCAACTCCTTCAACCTCCTCTCGTATGATAAGTCCTCAGCCCCTTGATCATCTTTGTCGCCCTGCGCTGCACCCCCTCCAGTAACTTAATGTCCCTCTTCAGATACGGCCGCCAGTACTGCACGCAGTACTCCAGGTGTGGTCTAACTAATGATCTATACAGTGGCAGAATCACCTCCTCCCTCCTCGAGGATATACCCCTTGCAATACAACCCAGCATTTTGTTTGCCTTTGCAGCTGCCTTCCTACATTGTGCCGAGTTGTTCATTGACCCTATAATGAGCACACCCAGATCCTTCTCCTCCTCTGTCTGGGCTAGCTGCACTCCCCAGCTGGTAATTCCTCCTTGGGTTCTTCATCCCAAATGCAGCACATTGCACTTTTGGCATTAAACCCCAGTTGCCAGGTGTCTGACCAGGTTTCAAGCTTTGCCAGATCATCCTGCAACCCTGCCATCCCCTAGGTCATCCACCACTCGCCAACCTTGGTATCATCAGCAAACAGACTGATCTTGCTCTTGATGTCCCACGATATGTCTGCAATGAATATCCCAAACAACATTGGTCCCAACACCGAGCCCTGTGGGACACCGCTCGTCACTGCCCTTGGGTGTGAGAGCTCCCCACCCACCACCACCCTCTGTTGCCTTCCCTGCAGCCAGTTTTCTACCCATCTCACCAGCTTTGCACCCGCCCCTGTGCCTACTAACTTCCTTCCCAGCCATCTGTCTTCCCAAGAAAGCTCTACCTCTGTACATAGCCTTAAATTCTCCAGGAAAAGCACTGTTATCTCTGATTTATTTGCTAGTGAGTCGTGACTGTCTATTCCCTTTTGGGATTTATTCTTCTCTATAATACATAATAACCATAAAGTATCATAACTAAAGCCCAAAATATAACCTTGTGGGCTTAACTGTATTATTTTATCAACACAAACTTTAAACAGAAGTAACATTGTACTAGCTAAACTGCCCCGTGGGCTCCACCAATCCAAAAAACATTCCTGGGTCCAGAAGAACCTCATGCTAAGCCTGTACCATCTAGGTTTCCTAGTAACACCAGAATGATGGTGGGGTCCAGGGGGCATGTCTCTCTCTCCCTGTTCAGATTCAAGTGGAGATACTTGCGGAAAGGGAAAGATTTGTGTCGCATCTTGCAAAATTTCCAAACGTGCATTAATTATATACATATATAAAATCCAGACGCTCCCCTCCCAAAAAACAGGTCTTAAGTGACTTCCAAGGGTTGCTGATGATGGTGATTCAGCAATGAGGCAACTGCCAGAGTGCAGTATGGGGAGGGCTCCCCTACTATTGAGGGGAGAGCCCACCAGCTCTAGGGTGTAGTCCCTATATCGAGCTTGCCTCAAGTTCAGCGGGGAAGTGTCCAGTCTGCTCTACCCTGAGGGAACCCCAACCGGACCAGCATAAATGTCAATAAAAGTAAAATCACCTAGTTAGCGTATGTTAATGAAGTATAGTGAGTTGCCAGCCTAGGG
This sequence comes from Neoceratodus forsteri, assembly GCA_016271365.2. Lineage (NCBI taxonomy): Eukaryota > Metazoa > Chordata > Ceratodontiformes > Ceratodontidae > Neoceratodus > Neoceratodus forsteri. The sequence continues at coordinate 106,428,141 of JADMNL010000029.1, read as the reverse complement.
GGAAACCATGAGGCATGAGCGACAGGAGAACTGCCAAGTTGGGGGGGGCCTCTGTCTAACTCCGCATAAGTCCCACCATCTGCTTTTGCCCCACGAGGAGGCAGGCCGTGTATCCCGAGCCCTGCTGGCGAGTGGGCCCCACTGGGAGTCCCAAACCCGATTAAATATATCAGATTCAGTATGAGAGCAGAGACCCCCACTAGGTGTCTGATCCCCACCCCAAGGTCATCCGTCTATTCGAGTTAATGGAGGAGTCCCAGAGGGGGTCCACCAAGTCCATGCAGAATGCCAGGGTGAGCACCCCCTCAACCCCGAGAGCCCCCCGAAGATATGAGAGAGAGAAAAAAACTGAACCGGGGGGGGAGGGAGCCCCTCCAAGGGAGCAGGCAAAAGACACCCAGCATCCCTCCACCAGGAAAATGCAAAGTGAGCCAACATGGGTCACCTCGTAACCCAACAGCATAGGCGTACCTCGGGGGGATGCCCAGATATAGGTGATAGTTTATCCTCAAGAGTGACCGCCCTACCATGGCCCCCATATCCCACCCCACGGTCCCCACCCTTCCAATCCAACTGCTGGGCGCAGCCAGGTCCACATACTATCTAATGCCAGCCTGCAGTTTCCACGAGAGGCCCTGGCGTCTACCTCAGAAGGGCATAAGCCTCGCGGTAGCGCCCCGCGACAAGGAAAGGGGGGGGCATGAGCCTCACGCCAGGAGCGCCCCGCACCTTACTGCCTGCCGAGGGGGGGAGCTGGGTGCGCAGGAGCCAGGGCATTTAAATCCCGAGATCGCAGAGGGGCAACCCGAAGGAGTTATCAGGAAAACTGAGAAAAAAAACGTCCTCCGCTCCCATTCTAAAGGGATGTCAATCAGCTTGCCAATAGGAGAAAACAGGGAAAACCAAACTCCCTCTGGATGAGGCCCACCTGCGATCCCCAGGAACACCCGATGGTCATGGACCCTTTTAGAGGCAAGAACCCCTCCCATGCAACCCTTGAACTACCCCCATCAACAATATCTTCCTCCGAAGGGGACCCTGCACCCCTGCGCACCCACAGAGGCATCTCTTCAGCAGGTACTTACAAAGACTTGACATAAAGCAACTGAAAAGGTTCTCCCCTCCGTATTCAGAAGGGGAGTAATTCGGCTGCTCTGAATGTCCCGGGAGTGCTGGGCGAGGGGAAGCAACATCACGACAGGAGAGAGCAGGGGGAAAGGAGAGGGAGCCTCTCACAAGGGCAAACCAGCAGTGAGATGAAAAGCTCATCAGACAAGGGGATCAAGTGTTCATTGATGCTAGCTGCACATCATTTTGAGCAGATCCTTGAATGTCTTCCAGTAGGTGCGCAGCCTTTTTATTCAACATGGAGGGGTCACCGTATCTTCTCAGCAGGGCAGCAACATCCGCTCGCAAGTTCGTGTGTGGAGACCTCTGCGACGATCCGGGCCTAGAAGCTCCTTTTTGTGATACCGACCAAGCTGAGGTGAGTAGATCCTTTTCTAACCTTTCTTTGGTGGGGTGGGGGGAGCAATCCCCTGGGAGCTCAGAAACGAGGAGGCAGCCAGCAGATCCGGGAAGATTTTCGGGCCCGCTTCTGTAGTAACTTTCAGCCTTGCCGGAAACAAGATTTGGGCTTTGATGTTTTTAGCCTGAAGCTGCTTCACCACTGGCCAAAGAATTCTCCTGGATTCCTGGACTGCTGTCATGTGGTCATTGTCCAGGGAGATTCGGGAGCCGGAGTAATTCAACTGGTCTTTCTGCCAGGCTCTCTGCAGTAATTCCTCAACTCTGTAAGACGTTAGCTTGGCAACAATCGATCAAGGCTTTAAATCTGGGCCACTGGGCTTGGGAACAAGTCCTCTGTGCGCCCGATCCATCTCTGTTGTGAACTCAGCTGGGAATTCCAAAAGGTCACGCAGTAAGTCCTGAAGAAAGGCTATCATGGTGGAATGCTTGTTTTCCGAACCCTCAGGGACCCCATAGATCCTGAGGTTCTGCCTCTGACTTCTGCCCTCAAGGTCATCCAGGCGGTGGGTGAGCTCACAGTCCCGCGCCAGTAAGTACAGAATCAAGCAGTCCTGGCGATCTGACTGTTCCGAGACTTGGGTGGCACATAGCTCCAACTGATCAGTTTTGTGGTTGATGCTATTTATGTCTGCCTTGAGTTCGGCCAGAGACTGGTCAATCTTGTTAACCGTGTGCGCGGTTTGCTTAATTGTGGCCATTAGATCGGATAGCGGGCCCTCCTCATGTGGACCGGTCTGGAACGGGTTGAGAGGTGCCTCAGAAGAATCCGACACATCCCCATACTCCTCCTGCACTAAAGCTCGCAGTTTTTGCACCTGAGTAAGCTGAGGTCTTCCTGGCCTATTCTTCTTATTTTTGGCTGGCGAAGACATTCTGATAGAGGCGATTAAATGTTTTTATAACCAGCTAGGGCATGGGGCTAGGCAGCCATTGCTACGCTGACGTCACCGGAAATCCCCTCCTTGCACTGTTAATCAAAACCCAGCTTCTGCAAAGGGCAGGCAACTTCAGCCTTCATTTTAATATACCTGGAGAAAAAGGCATTCAGGTCTCGAAACTTGTATCTCTAGCCTAATAAAGGTATTATCTTGACCCAGCAAAAATATTTTTTTTTGTTTCTCTCCTTCTTTGGTAATTTAATAATCTTAGTAGACTTTGTTTTGAAAAATCTTGGTAGTTTTAGTGGTCACTGCTCCCCCAGCTATAGAAACAAATCCAACGTTAGTGCACTAGGGGGAGCATGACCACAGTGCAGAGTTTGAACTTGCATTCTAATTATAAAAGTAGCATAACATTCCATCTTCGGGGCATCACATTCTGGTATGATGATGCTTGTAAATTTGTTGATGGATCCCTGAGAAGAAACAACATTACAGTGGTGCATCATTTTTTACTTCTTGTTCCCATGTGTATCACCTTGCACTTTTTGGCATTGAACAACCAGACCTTTGGATCACCTCTCTAACATTAACAGGTCCCCCTTCAACTCGGTACCCACTCCGCACTGTCTGCCCTGCCACAGCTTAGTGTTAATCTGCAAAGACGCATCTTGCCCTGTATTCCATCTCCTGTGTTACTGATGAACATACTGAAAAGGACAGGTCCCGGGACTGACCTCTGTAGTACACCACTTGTGACCTTGATTTAATTCCATTTATCTCCACCCATTGTTGCCTCCCCCCAAACAACTTCCCACCCATTTAACTAGGTCCTTTACTGCTCCCAGATACTTTGATTTCTTCTACAGCCTTCTGTGTGGCACCAAGACAGATGCCTTGCTGAAGCTGAAATAGAGTAAATCTGCTTGTCCCTTATTCACTCCCCTTGTTATCCAGTCAAGGAATACTACCAGGTTGGTCTGAGAAGACCTCCCTGCCACAGACCCATGCTACTTTACTATCTTGGAGCCCATATCTCTCCAGGTAGTCTACTAGGTCCTCTTGACTAATGTCTTCATCAGTTTACCTATAACAGAGGTAAGAATGATGGGCCTGTAATTTCCAGGTTCCTCCCAACTACCCCCCCCCCCCAGTGGAGGGGCACCATGTCTGCTATCCTCCAGTCTTTCAGAACCACCCCTCACTGTAGTGAGCTATTGAACAGCCCTGCCAGGGGTTCAGCCAATTCTAATGCCAGTTTTCTGAGCACCTTTGGCTGCATCTGATCTCGCCTTTCTTGGAGGTTTGTCTAGTTTTGTCTGTTTTCTGGGCTGCAAGCTCTTTTCTAACCCTTTCTCCTGTAATTACAACCTGTCCCATTTCTGGGATTCCCCCTTGCAGCAGTCTTTATGCAGCTTTCCCTTGGAGGCCCACTATCCTACACTGCGAGTACTGAGCAGTAGTAGTCATTCAGAGTGACTGCCTTCTGCTTTTTCCTCCTCTACTACCTTGTCCCCTTCTGTCAGCCTAGCAATTCTTTCTCTCATCTTTCTTTTCCTCTTGCGTACCTGAAGAATATTTCCCCCTCCATTAGCCCCCCAGCAGTACATAGCTCTGTTTCTATATCGCTCCACGTTGTCAGTGAGGCAGGTAGCTAATTCATGTGGGGTAATGTGCTCCCCCACTGGGGTAGTGGTGCAACTCCAAAGCTGTGACCTCAGCACAGACCCCCAGGAACATGGTACATTCCAGCTGCACCCCACCTCCATTGTTGCGGTACCATGATAAGGGGTAGGTGCACAGAACAACACTCTGGATGATCTACACATTGTTTGTTGTCTTGTGCATGGGGTTGTGTAACTCTGGGCAGGTTGGGGCATCCTCGTGACAAGACACATTTCTCCCTTTTCATTCCTGTATCTTGTTGTAGCCAGTGAAGGCCGTCACTGCCTTCCTGACCTTCTTAGAGATTTTTAGCTAGGACACTGGGGCACAAACCCATACTCTTGCAAAAAAAAAAGGGCCACGGTTAAATGCCTCATGCAAAGGATGGTACCTCTTGACAATACAGCACCTCCATAGTACTGCGATGGAATGGTATTTGGGGTTAGAGATCATGAACTGGTGTGGGACTAGAACCCATGACCTACTGGCCCTGAGTCAGCTGTGCTACCATATGAGCCACACAAATGCCGATGCCCTCCTGGGTTTGGGAGAGAACTTGAGTTGTCCATTGGGGCTGGCCATGAGAAGGAAGGCTATACTGTAGCATGCCAAGTACAGTTCTCTTTCAGGGTGGGTGGAACATGTCGGCAGTAGAACCATCACCTAGTGATGGCTGGGTGAGATCGCCATCGGGGTCACCAAGAGGAGAGATGATGTCTGATGCCTGTGTGGTCGCATGTCTGTCTGCACATGCACGTCATTACATAGCTGCTGTTCTGGAGGAGAAAACCCAGAGGAGAAAAGTCCTGGTCCACCAGAGTTGATGCTGGTGCCCCTTGCAGGCTCATGCACCACTGACATGGTTGTCCAGTGACCATGAGTTGCTCTTGTGCAAGCGGTGGGTATGCTTAGATCCGTGAAACAGTAGGTGATGGAGCTGGGGGGGATGGTGTTGGAAGGGGGCAGAGTATTGAAACAAAGAAACAGCTTGATTATATTAAAAAAGAGCAGGAGGAACCTGTCATGCCTTTAGTATGTAGTGTTGGGAGTGGCAGATTTAAAGAGCCCCTGACACCGTTATGACAACTTTGGAAAAAATGTAACATTTGGACATAATTTAGCTTGTATCCCCTGTAATTTTCACCCTTAGCACTTTATTACTAAGGACATTTGCATCTAAACAGGATCACTGCCCTATCTGTTCTGGTTGCTTGCCTGCACCTGACATTACAGTTCTGTTTATAACATCACAGTCTGTTGCTGTGGAGGTAATTACGATGCCATAAACGGGATTATGATGTCGGGTGTAGGCAAGCAGAAAGAGCAGAATCAAAGGAGCAGTAATTCTGTTTCATGCAACTAACCTCAGTAATATAGAAAAGGAAAGAATTATAGAAAATATGTGAAATATAAACTGAGCCGTGTCTAAATCTCACATGTTTTCATGTAATGGTGCCAGTAGCTCTAAGCTAATTAAATGTAATTGATTTTTCAGGTACTTCAGTTTGAAACGAAAAAATATTTACTGAAAGTTTTCTCACTGGAGCCCCTGCATGTTGTTTCACCCTTAGTATTTCCATTGTTTTGGTATTCCTTCTGGGTATGGGGTCCAGAAGTGAGTTTGAACTGACTGCAGGGTCAAAAATCTGCATGCATTGCTCACAAAGGCTTAGGAGCCAGCTTTGGCTGTAGTACCACCAGAAGACACAAGATGGCACTAGCAGTCTGCTGCATTTAGGGCAAAGACTTGACTGCAAAAGAGCTTTTGGCTATGTTAATGGAGTAATTTTCCACGGATCCTGGAAATAATCCAAGCTGAGAAGTTTTAAAATAGAAGTTTTGTAAAATAGATCAAGACACAGGTTTGGGATCCTGAGTCTGTTCCTGGACGGGAAGAGGGTCTGTCATGTAGGTAATGCTCTCATTCTGCAGACGTGGGGCCAGACAGTATTACTGTTGCACCCCACCCCCTGTGACCAGATGTTAAAGGAGATAGGACATGATTTTTACATAAAGTGCCCTTCCACCTTCCTTCCCATGCCAGTTCTGTATTCTGATATGTTCTGACCAATGTTTGAGAAATAATCTAGCTGTGGGATGCCCTCAGATCCACATTAGAATTCCACTCCACTCACCAGATACTGCTCTTTCTTTACGTTGTATTTCTGTGACATTCTGTGACATCAATAACACCATTCCATGCTATGCATCTGAATGGCTTGGAATGGTGTTATTGATGGCATAGAATGTTCAGGCACTATGAAAAGAGAGAGCAGCTACTGCTGAGGAGAGAGGGTTTGAGGTAGTTACAAAGGCAACAAAATTAAATGATTAATTTAACAAAAAGTAAAAAAATAAATAATATTGCAGAGACACTAAAAGAAAAACAACCCAGTCATCTAGAGGTGTAAAGAGTGTTTACTGTTGCCTTTAAGCAAGACTTAGCCAAGCTTCGGCAGAGACCCCCCAAAAAAAAAAAACCTGCACATCTCATGACTGGATTGGGTGTGTGCCTCGGCTGGAACCATTGCGATGGAGATGCTAACTGGAAGATTCCACCTATTGACAAATTATTAAAAAGGAATAAAAAAACTTGAGCAGTGTGGATGAAGCAGATGCATGTTTTATGGTAATTATAAAATGGAGAAGAGAAACCAAGACATGTCATTGGTCAGTATGATCACATGGCCGTGCATTATTCTAGTTCAACCGTACAGGTCTGGAACACAACTTTCAGAACCAGATTCCTTGGTTTTAAAACTCAAAATCAGGGGTGTCCTTTTATAATCACGATAAGAAACTCTAGGATGTGGGTAAACAGGATATTTAATGTCTGAGGCATGCTGTTATTCCACAATAACAGATACCAGTTGTGCCTTACTGCCTAGTTAAGATGGTTGCTGCCCAACTTTAAGGGAGCAAGGAGCAAAACCTTTTTTTTGAAATGTCTCATAGCACTTCAGCATCACCGACTTTTGGTTTTGGGGGGGGGGACTTCAACCAGTTTGAACTGCTCTGTACAGCCATTCATTTTTTTCCACTGTTGCTTTCATGTTTGCTGTGGTTTGGAGTCAGAATGTCACAGCTAGTCGAGGCGCTCTCTTCTTTCTTTGAACTGTGAATCCGCATTCTGCAGCATTAAAAATGGGGCATTTCTCTCTCTCTCCCTCCCTCCCTCTCTACCCCTTCTATCGCTCTCTCGCTAAGATGACCCTTTTTTCTTGGTCCATAAATGTGCTGCTCTCCTGGGCAACCTTCCCATCCAGATGTCCTGTCTTTGACACCAGAATCTAGATGGACTTGCTCCCCCACCGCCACCAGTTGAGGGTTTCTCCTTTGCTTTGTACTGCCCCTCTTGACATAGCTGAGTGAGCAACACAGTGGAACACCTTCATGGCTCTTAGTCCCCTTTCCTGCTCCTGAGGGGGCTAGGTGAACACCTCCCCCAAGGGTAAGTGGACAGATGGGTAGCAAGCTACTTCAGTCTATGGGATATGGTCCCTTTTAAGCATGGCTCATCAGTTTTTATTCTCCCTCCACTGGAATGCCAAAATCATGATTTCCTTGTGGTCCTCCAAGCACCGGATGTTCTGTGCACCCCCCCTGGCATCCTACACTCTGCGTCCATGTAGTGCTGCATTAGGAAGCAGCTGAGCAATAGGATTGGGTCGTTCCTGAAAATAGGCAGGATTTTTGCCTAGTGTACTTACCTGGTCATCAAAAACAAATAAATCAACCTTCCCCCCTTAGGGAGTACGGCCTTGAGTTGCATGTCTGATCTAACCCTGCCTGCCTCCACTCCTGATCTCCTTGAAGGGAAATCTAGGTTGCCATTTGTTTGAGTGCTTCCCTACCACTTGGCACCATGGGAGTTAAGCATATAATTGTGCAATCATACTTTATACTGTACGGACTTGGCACCCAGAGCCTATCCCAGAATGCATTACCTGCAATTATAGCACTATTTTGTAATATTGAGCTTTGATTGCACACTGAACTACAATTTTCTGAGTACATAAATGATTTGAGTCCCTCATCCAATCAGTTTTGTTGTTTACTAGCCCACTTTGTCAATGGAAGCCCTGTAGAATTATGTAATTAATCATTCTAAGGACACAGATATGGTACACTATCCACACTTAAGCAGTCTTCCTTTCTTCTGTAATTCCAGCCGGAACATCTTCAAGCTAAGCTCCTTCCACACACCTGGGTGTTATATTCCTTGACACTGCACCATGACATCAGATTTTCCTTTCCACTGGAAGAATTAAGTCTCCTCCTTCACAGCTCCCTGCTCATGGTGTAGGCAAGTTTTCCTCATCCGTTTTCAAGCGATTTTGTTCCGCGTTGTTAAAAGCTTGTTCTCCATGATGGAACGTAATGAACCGAGAACCGGACCCGGTTTTAAAAGATGTGTCACATGCAGTCAGAAAATGTTGCATACTGACCCGCATGCCTCATGCATTTACTGCCTCGGGGCAGAGCACAAGTCTCAGGCCTGCGGGCTTTATAAGTCACTGCTTCCTTCATCTCTTGAGGACTGGTATGCTGACCTCCTAGGCTGCCTGGACAAACGAGATCGCCTGGTCCATTTCAAGGACCCCTGCAAAGCAGTTTCGGCAGCAGTGGGTTCGGCCTCCCAGCTTGTAGCTCTCGAGGAGGCAACGGCTCAGGCCAGGCAGCAGTGGTCTCGTCTTCGCACCCGTGTTGCTCCTGGTGGGCGCCAGTGTCGGGGCTTCATTCACAGGCTTGATCAGGGACATGTCAGTCTCTGCAGATCCTTGGGGAGGGCCCTTCCTTAAGTAATGTTAGAAAAATCGAAATGAGCCTGCTGTAGGTCATGGGGCCAGGAAAGGGCAGGCTCTTCCTGCTCCTGCGATTCTTTTGACCGCTCAATGGCTATCAAGCTCAAAACTTCGGGTGATCCTCCTCTGATCGAAGGGCAGGCTGCTAGCTCCATGGTAACCTCATCTGGCTTGTTTGCCAAGAAGCAGGCCGACCAGCCAGTTGAGATCTTTCTCGACTCGTAGGAAAAGATTGAGGATGACTTGCTCTCTAGGACTCTGGTCCTTTCAGACCTCTCTCAGGAGGGGCAGGAGAAGCCAGCTGACCAGGCTGTCTCCTCCCAAGAGACAAACCCTTTGAGGGTTCCTCGACAGGACCCAGTCCATGTTGAGTACATGACCCTTCCTCCCATATTTATTCACCATTGACACACTCATCGCTGGTTGGTCCAGGTTGAGGACATGGTCGAGATTACGATGTCAGTAATCAGGGTGTTCCTGTGCTCAGCCTTTGACCAGGAAGCACCATTGATGCTCCTCTTCCTCCTCATACTCAGACGATGAGAGGTTCCACCGCAAGTTGCGCTGGCGCTAGGAAGAGCTGATGTGGCATCAGTGGGTCCTCTGCCAGGGTTGGCCTCTTCCAGGGACCCTGATGCTCCTTTGGTCTCCCTTGGTGGATCCCACTCTGGTCCTGCCCCATCTGGTCAAGCCTATGCAGGTTTCTCCAATGATCCTGGTGGAGCCCCCACCCAAGCAGCCCTTACACTGGGCACCATCTAAGGCTGGTCGCCCTGCTACTGGTGTTCTCCTGCTAGTTGCCCATTCACATCACCCACTCAGATGAGTCCAGGGTGGTACATGGGGAGAAAGGGCAGAGGGAGGAGTGCTGGACTGATGGGTCCTCTGTGCACTCCTGCAGGACTTCAGATTTCGATCGAGAGTCAGCCAAAGAGCTCATTACCAGCTGTCATCTGGTCTTCAGGGCTTTGCTCAGTCTCATCTCCGAGTCAGTGGAGATTCCCCTAGAACCAGTTCAGAAATGAGCCAGATACCCCCTTAAGGAAATCCTCAACTGGGATGATTCCTTAGGGGTTGCCTTCCTGGTGATAGAGGCTATTCTGAGTCCAGCATTGGAGCTTGGCAGCATCTGGCTTCACTGCCGGTGCTATCCACCCATATGGTCTGCAAATACGTGTTCCTGACTGGGTCTCCTCTGGATTTCTTGGATCACCACTCAGCTGAGTGGCTAGTGGTGGATTCCATCTTCCGGGGGTGTCGCCAAGCCCCCCCCACCAAGGAATCCAAGATGCTGGATCATGCAGTGAAGAATGTTTACACTGCATCCTCCTTGGGTCTCCATCAGGCGAGCTCCGCTGTGATGATGGCCAACTTCTGCCATGCCCTTATTAGGTAGCAGCCCCTCTGCCCTGATATCCAGTTGCAGAGTGGGCTTAAAACAGTGCTTTGTCTGTCCGTCGCTGGTGCCGTAGTGCTATCCCCCAGGCAGCTAGCAGATCTCATTGGTGGTGCAGGGGTGACATCCCCCAGCAGTCACGGCTGCTGTTAAATTTGCAGGCATTTATTAGAGCTTTTTAAAAGTTACTTTTTGGGGCCTTTCTGGTACCTCCTTCATGTTTCTGGATCCCGATTAGTGGATCCAAGGGTCTGGAAGCATATGGGGGGACATTTGTTATGTCACGCTCACACGCTACTGCACATGCACGGACTGCCAGCTCACACATTCGTGGTGCGGCTGCACATTGGTCATGTGTCTTTGTTTCTCTGGCCCTCTTCTTCCAGGAAAAACATTGTGGTAGCCAGCTGGAGACCACAAAGGTCACTATTGACTCTGGCAAGGTGGTGGTGAGTAGCGGGAGTCCCCCAGAGCTAAAGGTAAGCCCCACACTCTTTGTGGTGGGGTTACGTACAGAACATTAAACTGAGTGCTTTCACTTTGCATTTCTGCCTGTGCTCTTTCACCTTAATTAACTGATTCCTGTTATAAGTAACCAGGATTTGACCTTTAGCATAGTTTTGAGGGTAAGAGATGTTCTAGGATTGTGGATATGTTGTTCATCCACACTTATCGGCAGAGTCCCTGTCCCTTTAAATCAGCCGGAAAGTCTTCAAGCTGGCTCCTCCCACCCACCCAGGTTGTATAACCCTTGACTCCGCCCCATGACGCCAGATCTTCCTTTCCACCGGAGGATTCAGGTTGCCTCCTTCATGCGCTCGCATTTTGTAGGCCCTGGCTTCAGAAACTTAAGTTATTCCAAAAATTCGCCTTGTTCGCATTAGCGATTGCGATTACTTTTCTTCAATCATGGAAAACAAGTCTTCCCCCCAGATTTCGCTGGTGTTCGTGTGGCCAGAAGATGTTGCGCACTGACCCGCATGCCATGCCCATTTATTGTTTGGGTGTCAGCCATGACAACACAACGTGCAAGTTTTGCCTTGCGTTCCAACCCATTGTCCTCTATGACCATCTCGCACGCCTTAAGCTGGGGAGGCCTGAAAAATGGAACCCACTGGTGAAAATCAAGGAGGCCCTGTGGGCAGTTTCTGCAGCTGCGGGATCTGCTGAGCAATTGGAGCGCATGCAAGCCTTCGAGGAGGAGGTGGCTCGTGCCGCGTAATCTTCCTCTTACAGCTTCTTCGTTCCGCTCAACCTGGCTCCACCTTCTCAGGTTCCTTCTGAGAGCTGTGCCACTCTCTCCCGACTAAGGGTGAGAGTCCTGCGGGCACACACTCCTCTCGGTCCCTTAACTGGGAGATGGACCCGGGACTGTCTTCGTCTTGATTGAGACGCTCTTGTGATTGGTAGAGATCTCAGTCCCAGGAACTGGCCATTTCGACCTCAGTTGAAATTGCCTATTCGGCCACTGGCTTCTCAGCCTTGCCATCTGGCCAGTCGAGCGAAGTGTCTATCAACAAATTTGAGATAATTCTTGACCCTATCGACCCTTTGTCACTGACTCTGGTCAATGACACACTCTCTCGGACTTCGGTCCTTGCTTTCCCCGACACCTGCTGGGAATCCCGTCGAGGAAGTGGTCCTTGACCCCGGGAAGTCACCGGTCCTGCCAGTGTCTCCCAGGCAACCGGGTCGGCCCATCCAATCTCGATCCAGATCTCTGACCCCCCTCAACTGAAAGGCCAAGGAAGGGTCATGAGTGCTGTAAAAAGAGGCGATGCCATCAGTCATCCTTGGATGAGGAGAGGTTCCAGAGGAAACTCAACATGCGCTACGAGGACCTCCTGTGGTAACAGCTGATTTTGACCGGGCACAAGCCGACCCCTGCTCCTACCCTGGCCATTACTTGGCTTTCACCCCCCAGGCTGAAACCGACTCCTTTGGAGCAGATTGTCAGTTCCTCTGCCCGCGGAGCCGACGAAACCTCCAGTTCAGCCTAAACTGGTCTCTCCACTGATTTTGGTGGAACCGCTGCCCAAGCAGCCTGTGGGAGGGGCTCCTTCTAAGGAAGCTAGACTGGACACCGAGCTTCCCCGGTGTCTCTCGGTCACTGTCACCCCTGACCACCCCTGATGGATCGAGGGTGATATGGGCAGTCCACCGCTGTATCCGGATTCCAATGAAACCGACCTCCATTCTCATCCAGGGGATGATGAATTGGCTGGTGGGATAGAGACGGAGGAAGGTCCTTTGTCCTTTCAGGGCATTCTTTGCTCATCTCAGATTCTACAGGGATGCCCCTGGAGCCTATCCAGAAAAAGGTGGAGTACCTTCTCTCTGAAATCCTCAAGAGAGGGGATACCCTGATGGAAGCCTTTCCCATGGCCGAGGCCATTGTTGGCCCGGCCTTAGAACTTTGGCAGCACCCTGCCTCCTGTCCAGCTCTGTCTGCCCGTATGGCCCACAAGTATGTGGTGCCCATGGGGTCCCTTGCTTGGGGTTCACAGAGCACCCTTCGGCTGAGAGCCTTGTGACCACCTCTGTGTTCAGGTGTACTGGTAGTTCTACTGATACCGACAGACCACCTGAGAAGGAATCCAAATATTTGGATCACTCTGCCCGTAAGGTCTATGCGGCTTTGTCTTTAGGACTCCGTCAGGCAAGCTTGGCCGTCATCATGGCACACTTCAGCTGGCCTGGTGGCGCCGAGGGTTGAGGCGCTGGATGCCACGCTGGCGACCCGGGTTCAGGAGCAAGCGCAGTTGCTGGCGGGAGGGATTGGATTGAACACCTGCTGGGCTGCTCTCCTCTCCCGGAGGGAGGGTACTGGGATGTCTGGCGCTCCAATAGCCCCTGGTGGAGAGCAGGGGCACTGCAGAGTGCTGAACCGCATGTAGACAGCATGGCCTAATGCAGGAAGGGTTGCTGTGCACTGCAATGTCTGGATGTGCACCACGCACATGGGAGGAGGACATACAAGGGGAAAAAGCCCCTCCTGCCGAATAGGTGATGGCTTCTCCAGTGCCACAGCCACAAGCCCAACGCTGGTTCTCCGCCACTGCCCCTTCGATCTCCCCGGGGAGTCATAATGACTTTGAAGATGGCGGGGAACACAGCAGGTGGTAAGTGGTTCAGGCGAGTGAGGTAGCCTGAGAGAGTTCCGGTCTGGAGGAGAGAGAGAAGAAACGTGACAAAAATCATGGCACACACCTCCCATGCCCTTTTGGGGTCCTTGGACGAAGTCCTCCCACATCTCCCCAAGGACGTGTAGACCACGGTCAAGCATGTCCGGAACCAAGGCCGTGCTGTTGCTAAACAACAGCCCCCGATGGCCCTGGACATCGGGAACTAAGGTGCCCGTTTGTTGGCAGCTGCAGCTGCTTCTAGCCGCAGGGACTTGGCTGAGGCTCTCCTCCTTCCGGTAGATACTGGCACAAACTGCTGATGTGCCTTTCCTGGCACAGATCTCTTCGCCCAGGTGTGGCTGGTCACCTTTGGCGCATTGAGCAGTCCAGTGCCACCTTGGACGCCACTTCTGCTAAGGGTTCTTTGGGTCCTAAGAAGCAGCAGCAGAAGAAGAAGCAGCCTTTTCGGCACTCTTCCCCTGCGGCCCAGCAGTCCCCCTTTCAGTGGGGGGCGGCAGCAGCAGCAGGCTCAAGCTTGGCACCCCTGGCCCAAGCCTGGACCCTCCCAGGCCCATAAGGAAGGCCGAGGTTCAGGCCCTGGATCCTCTGCCTCCAAGCCTGCCCAGTGACAGGGTGAGGACTGCCACCCCTACTCCCGTCACGCCAGCTCTGGGTCCTCCCATGGGGGGCTGGCTTCGCCACTTTCTTCCTGCTTGGTCCACTTTTACCATGGACAGGTGGGTGTTAGAAGTAGTCAGCCAGGGACTGCCTCTGGAATTCAAGCAGTACCCTCTATGCCGAGCCCGTGCCCCATGGGAGGAGAGGGTATCCACCCACACTCAGTCGGCTCTTTGAGACAACATTGCTCAGCTCCTCCTCAAGGAGGCAGTAGCTCAAGTGGCAGATTCTCCACCAGACCCAGGGTTCGTATCCAGGTACTTCCTGATTCTGAAGCGGACGGGGGGCTGGCGCCCCATTCTAGATCTGCATGACCTGAATCAGTATGTCAGGCCATGCACCTTCCAGATGGTAACTCTGTCCCAAATCATACCATCCCTGGAGCAAAACGTGGTTCTGCACACTGGATCTCCAGGATGTGTTTTTTCACGTCCCAATCCGTTCATCCCACCAGCGGTTCCTCTGCTTCAGAGCCGAGGGAACCCTATACGATTTCTGAGTCATGCCATTTGACCTGTCATTGGCCCCACGGGTCTTCAACAAATGCATTGCAGTGGTAGCAGCTCACTTCGGGGGGGGGGTGTTAGAATTTACCCCTACCTCAACGATTGGCTCTTAGCATATTCCACCCAGCAGGAGGTGGAGAGATCCAGGGACCTGACCCTTAAGACCTGCTCCCAACTTGGCCTCCTGATCAACGAGGCCAAGTCGGAGCTCATGCCTTCTCAGGTGATGTGCTTCATCAGGGCAGAGCTCAACTCTCATCAAGCCAGAGCTCGACTCTCTGTGGACAGTGCAGAGGTTCTCTCCTCCTTTGCCCAATCATTTCTGGTTGGGCAATTGCGCCATGCCTGGGACTTTCTGCGCCTTCTGGGTTACATGGCGGCATGCACCATCGTGGTCCGTTGGGCCCAGTGGCACATGCGCCCCCTTCAGTGGGGGCTGGCTGCCCAGTGGACTCGGCGCCTCAGTCATTTTGACCAGCTGATCACTGTGACCCAGAAGATGTGGGACGCTCATCAATGGTGGACCGTCCCAGGCCGGTTGCAGGAAGGAATCCCGTTTGTCCGCCCCGAGCCGACAGCCATCCTTACGACCGATGCCTCTCTCATGGGCTGGTGAACCCACATGGAGGACAACAGGACCCACGGGTTCTGGATCCCTGAGGAGTCCCGTTATCACATCAACCTGTTGGAGCTCAGAACAGTCAGACTGGCACTGTCAGCTTTCGCTCCTCAGCTCCGGGGTGAAGTGGTTCAAGTCCAGACGGACAATACCACAACCATGTACTACTTCATCAAGTGGCGGCACGCATTCCTGTCTGTTATACAAGGAAGCACTCTGCATCTGGACACTCGTGAGCTGTCTGGAGGCAGATTTCCTAGCCATCCATGTGTCAGGAGCCTCAAACCATCTGGCGGGTGCTCTCAGCTGCGTAGGTGAGACATCCCACGAGTGGTCTCTCCATCCAGAGGGTAGCGTACAGTCTGTTCTCCCACCGGGGCAAACCATTGGTGGACCTGTTTGCCTTTAGGGAAAACACCTAGCTGAGGCTGTTTCATGCCCGCCCCCCCTCAGCAGGGCTCGATGCAGTGGGATGCCTTCTCGAGGCTGTGGACCCCAGGCCTCTTCTAAGCCTTCCCTCCATTTCCCTTGATCCACAGGGTGCTCCTCAAGGTGAGGAGGGACAAGGCGTAGGTGATTCTGGTAGCCCCAGACTGGCCATGCCAGTTCTGGTACCCAGATCTCCTCAGCCTCAGCAACATGCCCCCGGAGCGGCTTCCAGCATGCCTAGACCTGATCTCAGTCAACCAGGGGAAGGTCTTTAATCCGGACCTTCAGTCTCTGCACCTCACAGCCTGGTACCTGAGCAGCTAGAGTTCCAGGCTTTGGGTCTTTCCGAGGATGTCCTTACAGTAGTAGAGGCATCCAGAAAGGAATCGACCAGGAAATGTTATGCCTTCAAATGGAAAAGGTTTTCCATTTGGTGACGGGGCAAGGGCCTGTACCCTCTGTCGTGCCCAGTGGCTAACATTTTTGACTACCTTTGTTCTCTGTCCAAAGGGGGTCTTCGGTCATCGACCCTTAGGGTGCACCTGGCAGCCATCTCTGCTTACCGGGCGCAGACCAGTCAGCCGACGTTAGCGCAGGAGACAGTGGTCTGGTGCTTTTTCAAAGGCCTGCATCACATATCCCCTCTAGTGCGTGAACCTCCACCTACGTCGGATCTACTGCTGGTACTGGCAAAGCTCATGGGCAAGCCATTCAAACTGATGCACAAGTGTGAGCTGTCACACTTGTCATGGAAGATTGCCTTCCTGGTGGCTATCACATCTGCCAGGAGGACAGGGGAGCCCCAGGCACTCTCTGTGGACTCCTCTTATCTGGTCTTCCACAGGGACAAGGTTGTCCTGTGTCCCCACCCGAAATTCCTTCCGAGGTGGTGTCAGAGTTTCACCTTAATCAGGTGTTAACTATGCCGGTGTACTACCTCAATTACACCTCAGAGGCCAAGTACAGGCTCCATACTTTGGACCTGAGACGAGCTCTCTCCTATTATAAGGAGAGGACGGTGGAGATTCGGGGAGAGGTTCGCCAGCTGTTTGTCACCTATGCTGACACTGCTTCTGGCAGACTTGCAGCAAAGCGGGTGATTGCCTGATGGATAACATCTTGCATTAGTCTGTGCTATGAGTTGGCGGGCAAGGAGCCTCCCAAAAGGATAAGAACTCATACTGCTGCATCGATGGCTTCTTCAGGGACATCCCTATCCAGGAAATCTGTCGGACTGCTACCTGGAGGACAGCAAACACTTTCATTACCCACTACCCCATCGACCTTGAGTCACACTGGGATGCTGGTTTTGGGGCCTCAGTTCTCCAGTCGCTTGTTTCCCAAATACTAGTCAGATACTCCCAGAGAACTGCTAGGAATTTGCCAGTAAGTGTGGATGAACAACATATCCATGATCCTAGAAAAACAGGTTACTCACCTGTAACAGTAGATCTTCCACGGAATTATCTCTTGCAGTAAGTCATTACTTCTGGGAGTTCCCAATAGGTGGCGCTCCAGCATGGAAGTTTCTTCCAGCAGTGTCCACACTAGGGACCACCCACACTACCTCGCTTCCTGGGCTGTACTTATAAAAGTGGGTGGTCCCTGGTAATCTCCGTTCATTTTCCTGCCAGCTTCATCTCTGGCAGCATCTCTCTTCTACAGCAGTATACGAAGTGGAATGAAAATATAGCCTGGGGTGCCTGGACTTCATACACGGCACCAAGCTCCTGTACTAGATAAGACTACTACAGTGGATGTTTCCCTGTCACACACACACACAGGGTACTAATTTAAAGGACTCATGAACAGAGTCCCATTCAACAACTAACATAGGGAAGGTTACCCCTTCACCTAAAGTCCTGCCTGACCGCCTTTCAATGGTCATACTTCCGAAACAGAGATCACCAAGAAGACATTCATCATCGACGAGCATTTACCCCCGTCGACGACAGGCACTACTTCATCAAAAGAGCACAGACGGGCATTCACCCCCATCGACAGCAGGCTCATCTTCATCAAAGGAACATTCCTCATCGATGGAGCTTCATTCTTCTGCTCCCCTGTCGACGGGGCTACACTCACCATCGACGACGGAGGTCCTGCTATGTTCCCCATTGGGGCATACTCCCTCATTGACTGGAGGGCTCTACATGACATCGATGAAAACACTTCCTCCATCGACGGAGCACACTCCACATGCTCAATCGTCGATGTGGATGCCTCCCCCCCCCCATCGACAGAACATGCTCCAAAGCTCCACTGTCGATGGGAAGCCTACCACCATCAACGGGGCTTGCATTCGACTTCTCATCATCAACGACAGCATTTCCATTGTCGACGGCACATGTATTCACTATTCCATTGTTGACGGCACATGTACTGTCTTCCTCATCATCGATGGAATGTATTCCACCGTTGACGGAGCATGCTTTTACTTACCTTTCATCTATAAGACATAGTACATCATCGACGAGGCATGCTTCTCCTCCTCTTCCATCGATGAAGCTGCTGCCACCATCAACGGAGCAGCCCCTGCATCATAGAACTGCAACTTTACCTGCATATAATACAATTATGGAGGATCCTTATTACAAGTTTACCATGGACTTCCATGAATACTTTCAACAACATACATCAAAAGATACTATGGGGCTACATCACTACAAAATAAAGAATTCTATGCTACTGAACGCAGGGGCGTACCAGCATCATCTGCTCTCATGCATGATACTCGCACACAAAAAAAAAGAAAAATTGACTAGCCGTATTTAATAAATATATATCCCCTCCTATGCGATTCAGTCCCAAAGTAATACTGAAAGCATTTGGGTGGTAGTACAACTCAAAGCTCTCTCACAAATTATTATTGGAAACTGTTATAACTCCCTATCATCTTATCTTTCATATAGAGATACATAACTTAAGGATATTATTTACTTTTCTGAGCATAAAGATGTAATAATTATGGGAGACTTTAATATGCTGCATATAGATTGGTCCACAAACTCGAACAGTAGCAAATCTGAACTCGATTTCCTAGCTATGTTATCCAAACAGGGGTTGTCACAACTCGTTTCCTCTCCTACTAGAGGAAATAATATCCTCAATCTTCTTATTTCAAATTTGAATCATAAACTGACTAATATTCAAATTTTAGACCCTTTGGGTAATAGTGACCATTATGCAGCTATGTTCGAATTACTAGTGGAACACCATAGTCTTATTAAGAAAACTACATATAGGAATTATGATGGAGCAGATTTCAAAAGTATTATCAAGAAATGAAATAGCATCCAGTGGAATAAAACTTTTTTAGGACTTACAACAAATGAAGCATGGATCAAATTAAAAAACATAATTCACCACTTGGAAGTAAACCATGTACCCATAAGAAAAAATATAATAAAAAGGGTAGAATACCTACATGGTTAAATAAAACAGATTGCAAATAAAAAAAAAAAAAAAAAAGTTGTTTAAAAAACTTAAAAATAGTTCTCCAACTGAAAAAAATGATCTATACTAAATATAAAAATACATTTTAGAATTTGATTAAAAAGGCCAAAATGAAATTAGAATTTAAGCTGGCACATACTAAAGATGGCTATAAATCACGCTTTTCCTACTTAAACAATAAAAGGGGAAACTGCAGAAAGATAGGTCCACTTACTAACAATGGTATTACTGTACTGTCTGATACTGACATAGCAAATCTCTTCAATGATTATTTCTGCTCGTTTTTTCAAACAAAGTATCCCACCTACTGAAAGTGGATCCCAGGATGTGTTTTCTCTCTAGTTTATCTCACAAAATAATTGTGTCCGATGATGTTTCTTTTTTGAAATCCTTAAACAAAAACACTAGTCCAGGGCCTGACAGAATCACAGCTCGATTTCTTATTGAAACTGCTCAAGCAATATCTGCCCCTTTAAATATAGTATTTGACAAATCCTTAAAATCAGCCGAAATTCCAGCTGACTGGTTAATGGCATCTGTAACCCCTATACACAAGAAAGGTATCAGATCACTTGTTCAGAATTATTGCCCTACAAGTCTCACTCCTATAATCTACAAAGTTATGGAAAAAATAAGTCTTTTCTAATGGATGAAATGAGGGAACTAAATATATGTGATAGTACACAACATGGGTTTAGAATTGGACACTCTTGTACTACAAACCTGTTAGCATTTTACAATAACATCAGCCAGGGTCTTGATAATAAACATCAGATGGATGTCATTCTACTTGATTACAGCAAGGCCTTTGACAAAATCCCCCATGATAATCTAATTATAAAAATGGAATCCTTAGGGTTTTCCTCTTGTCTAACAAACTGGATAAATGCTTGGTTAACAAGTAGAACCCAGAGAGTCATCATAAATGACTGTGTCTCAAACATTGGTTCAGTTACTAGTGGGGTTCCTCAGGGCTCTGTGCTTGGCCACCTGTTGTTTAATATTTACATAAGTGAAATGAAAATAGGTCCCAAAAACTGGTTATCCAAATTTGCTGATGACTCCAAACTAGGGGGTATTGTGGATAATTCTCATGATTCTGACTCTCTTAAACTTGATCTTCATTATATCGAGAAATGGGCACTAGACAACAAAATGGACTTTAACACTGACAAGTGCGTGGTTCTGCATTTTGGGTTACATAACCCTCAAACACAATACTATATTAATAATATCTTAATTAAATCATCAAATAGAAAGGATTTGGGCGTTCTGGTTAATTCTGGATTGTCATCTTTTGATCACTGTCTAAAAATAGCTAATACATCAAATGGTTTGATCAGACAAATTAAACGTTCCTTTGTTTCTAAAACCGAACAATGCCTAATACCCCTCTGTAGGTCATGCATTAGACCACTCATTGATTATGGATCTCCCTTCTGGAGCCCTTATTTAAGGGGAGATATAAACTGGCTTGAAAGGATTCAGAGATGGGCAACCAGAATGGTCCCAAGATGATAACATTCCCCCTGTCAGACTAGACTTCAGATTACAGGGCTAAATTCTTTAAAACATAGAAGAATTAGAGGGGACCTACTCTTAGTTTTTAAGTTGATGAAAGATCCAGAATTAATGAATAAGTGTGGATTAAATTTAACTTCTATGCGAACTGTACCAAGGTGTCATAACAGACAATTAATTGTTCCCAAAGCCAAAACCAACCAGAGATTAAATTTCTTTGTGGTCAGGGCACCGAGATAGTGGAATAAACTTCCACAGGAACTGGTCGATGCAAATAGTGTAGAAGTTTTTAAAAAGGGTGTCGATAATTGGTGAAACCAGAACTGCATGTTTTAATTTACCCACATTGTGTGGGGGAAAATCTAGATCGGCCTCGGCCATTTTTTTTTCTAGACAGCCTAGTAGTAAACTGTGGATTCTGTGGTTTTACAGCTGCTCACGACTGCACTGTCATACCTGAACATACAGATACTATAACCAGTGTCTGGTAAGTACCTCTGCTGGTGACCCTATAAATAGACTACCTGCATCCTCTGAAAAAGAGCAGGATGCAACATTACCGATGCTTAAGCTTGAGCCTCTGCAGTCGATATTTTCTATGCCGTCAGGCATGGCTCCTAGTCTCGGGGCTAGCACCTGATATTCAACGAAATGTTGCTAATGCCCCTTTTAAGATGATCATCTTTTGGCCCCAGGGCTCAAATGATACTGGATAATCTACAAGCCTCTAAACCCGTGACTGCCCCTGTGGCCAGCCAGGTGCCACTTCTAAAGACTTCAACTGAAAACAGGCCTTTTTCAACAGGCTCTATACATCTCGCCATTTTCAGAGATATCACTGTTACAGACCATCACGGTCATTCCATCAGGATGCCTCTTGGCCTGTTGTGCGCCAGATTCCATGTCCCTCCCACGAACAGGTCTACTTACTACTACTACTCACATGCTGAGACTCAATCGATATATCCTGGTATGGATTATATTATTTTCGATTTTCTACTATAAGCAGCTTTCACTTGATCATGAACATAGATCACATGAACAAGGGTGAGTACCTATAAAGAGATTATAAGTCCTAAAAACTCTACATGGCCTTTTGCTTGGTCAAAAAAAAAAAAAAATATATATATATACACACACACACACACACCGTTTTGTGATCTCAAGATTGAGATCCACTGCCTTATGATTTCGATTATATTGTTCGTTATTTTAGCTTCTGTTCTCCAAACAGTACACATAATGGACTCATCATATGAACATTTCAGATTTACACCTAACAAGGTTGCAGGCCCTGACATACCTGGGACCCCCTTGTAAGTAAGATTATCAATATAAGATGGATATATCAACATCACTCTATTACTTTACATGTTCTTTAAACCAACTGCAAGATTGGTTATAGCTGCTGATTCTAAGAATCACTGACTTCCTTTATGTCAGATACATTGTTTCATTTTGCAACATTATCTGCTGTCTCAGTATCCTATTTATGCCAAATGGATACAGTTTCTACTGTCTGTACAGACAGGGCAGGATGATTACATGAAACCAGTATAAACTGCAAGATTTATTACACTTGCTGATCCTGGCTGCTTGGACAACAAACTATGGACAGGTTACAAACCTTATGATTTTCTTACATTTAACATCTCAAATACGGGATCAAATGACTCCTAATATATAAGTATCCAGATCTTTGTTTACATGTCTGTTCACACAACAGTATCTATAAAGGGCCCATCACACTAACATTTCAGGTTTACACCTGGCAAGGCAGTAGACCCTGACATACTTGGAACCCCCTTTCAAATGAGATCACTAACACATAATAGAACTGAATACATCACTCCTTTGCATTCTATGTCTTTACCCTAAAGTGGGTACAATGTTGCCACTGACTCTGTCACTGGATTGCATCATGAAATAGATGCATTGTTTTGAAGCAACAAACTGTACTGACTTGCTACAATGTAACACTACAAAATAACATTGTATTGTTTGGGTTACTATTCCAAACTCAGACCCCAATAGGATTGGACATGACTGTCTTTTTCAGTGCATGCCACCAAGATCTACCAATTACTCCATTATATGGCTGACTTTCTTATGATTTATTACAGTACTTGATATGCCATACCCTAATCGGGTTCACATCTGCTTATACTCATCTGATGATGCCAACTAATAGTCAATCTGGCTTATCTTTCAGCCATAATCCTAAAAAGGATTACTTACAAAATCCTTTTTTACGTGCTGATACACGGTTTTCAGCCCCTTCTGGTCCTAAGACCACACTACAATAAAAGGCAGAATGCCATATATGGCCACCCTCTGCTCGATAACTGCTTGGGAATCTCCCAGAAGTAATGACTTACTGCAAGAGACCATTCCATGGAAGATAGTACAGTTACACAAAGACTTTTGCTGTAACAGTAGATCTTCTAGGAATGTCTCTTGCAGTAAGTAGTTTCCCTCTCTCAAACCCCCCCTGCCATTTTACTACAAGAAAAACAATGTAGGGTTGGGAAGCTTTGGTACCTCTGTTCCGAGCTGAAACAGGTGGGGAACGGAGATTACCAGGGACCACCCACCTTTATAGGTATAGCCCAGGAAGTGAGGTCATGTGGGTGGTCCCAGGTGTGGAGACTGCTGGAAGAAACTTCTGTGCTGGAGCGTCACCTATCGGGAACTCCCAGAAGTAATGACTTACTGCAAGAGACATTCCTAGAAGATCTACTGTTACAGCAAAAGTCTTTGTGTAACTGCACTTTCTAGGAGTGGTATATGTTGTTCATCCACACGGATCCACCCGACCTCCCCGGCTGTGGACGCACAAACCTGGCTTCCAGAGGGCTAAGATCTGGTGTCATGGGACGGAGCTGAGGGTTATACCACCGGGTGGTGGAAGGAGGCAGCTTAAAGACTTTCCGGCTGATTTTAAAGAGAAAGGGACTCTGCCGATAAGTGTGGATGAACAACATATACCACTCCTAGACCTACTGTTACAGATGAGTAACCTGTGTTTTTTAATGTTGGGCTCTTACTGTATTGTGTTTCTTGGGAATTTTTAACTTTTTACTGGGATCACTCTATTTTGGCATGTCAGAGAGATCTGGGGTACCCAAAGGCTCAAGAATATTGTTTAAATTGTTTCTCCTGTCAAAGGCAGACTGCCACAAGTTCTGCTTAAAGTGTCTAGGTCCAGACCATAACTTTACAAACTGCAAGTCCTGTCTTGTTTGCCCTAAAATCTTAAAGAAGAGGGTAAAAACGATTTAAAAAAAAATGTGGTTTCTCAGTCTGCTTTGCCTCCTTTTCACCAAAAAAATAAAGGCTTTTGAGGGAGTTCCCAATGATGGTGGAGAGCACGCATCAGAAGGGTCCGTCTCCTCATACAGCAGCAGCAACCGCAGTAAAAGGTGGCAAGAAGAGATGAAGCTGCTCAGCAATCTGAAAGGCACGGTAAAGATAGATCAGACACAAGGGTGTCCGAAAGTGATGACAAAAATGAAAGAGCCTCAGAGTAGATGGTAGAAATGGTGCTTGCTGAAATGGAACTTAAAGAAAATAAATGTCACTGTTACTCCACCTGAATGGAGAAAGGAGCAGGCAGATGAGACAGAAAAAAAAATGCCCTTATCTGAGGACACATCAAAGGTGTGGTAATATGTCCAGGCTACCCAAGTCATGGAAATTTGTAATAATGTGACTGGCGCCACACGCACACACACCCCCAGGCTCAGGCTCCAATCTGCCTGTGGAGGATGAGGAAGAAGCATTCTATGTACAGGAAGAGGAAGGTGACCCCATGTAATCTGAGGGTGCTCTCGAGTGGGACTTTAGCTCTCCTACATGGCACTATGAGGGCTATCCTTCCCGTTCCTCATTTGTCAGACAAATGCTTGATACCCTTAGCATTCCCCCTCAAGAAACTGAG
Organism: Neoceratodus forsteri; assembly: GCA_016271365.2. NCBI lineage: Eukaryota > Metazoa > Chordata > Ceratodontiformes > Ceratodontidae > Neoceratodus > Neoceratodus forsteri. The sequence goes on along the minus strand of JADMNL010000029.1, from coordinate 106,403,593 downwards.
GGAGGTGCTGAATTTATGGATATGATAGGGATGGCACTTGCAAGGATCATGACTTGTTTACTCACTGTGCACCTTCTACTGTTGTGAGTTTTGACTTGGCAGTTTTGTTTGCAACACTGAAATTGTCTATGCTATGTATTGTTTTATCCCTTGCTCCCCTCCCCTGGGTCGCACCTGGAGATGAAGCTTGGCTCCGTGTGCCTTTACTGGTTACCAGTTTTCAAATAAATAAATGATGGAGTTTGCTAGTCCCCTTTAATGAATCACTTCAAAAAAATAAATGGGTATGCAAAGAAGCAGGCACATGCGAAAGTAGAGATGCTGTAAGTGCAAAATTTATTGGAGTCAGGTGACAACAAAAAGACCACATGAACTCCTCGGCGCTTCGGATCACACTGATCCTTCCTCAAGAAGCACATAATTATAACTCAGTTATGTGCGTGTTAAGAATGCTAACAAGTAATAATATATAGAATGTTTTTTTTTACACACACCCGAGGTGTGTTTTGCTACATAAACCATGACAGTGAATCTTGCGTGATTCATAAAGACAACTCATACCAAGAGTGTGTGTTTATTAAAAAAAAAAAAAAAAAAAAAGTCACACGGTCACTCATTTTTTATTTTGACAATCTCTATTAGGGCCTGACATCTGACACCAGAACTAGACTAGAACTATGTTACTTTTGTGTGTGTAACAAAAACAAAAATGCAAATAAACTGACATGCTGTCACAGCTGTTGTCAGCAAGTGTGATCGTGTAATGACTTCCCGCGCAGGTAATTGAGCAGCTTTGATCTTCTCTGTATCAACCTGGTGTGATGTCACACTGATTAGATACAGAGGGCTCAATTCCAAAGCCCCGAGAATGCCCCAAGCGCCTGGTGTGCCAGTCGTTTGGTGCACTGGGCTTGCGGCCTTCTCCCAGCTGGCGAGTGGGATTTTCAATCCAGAGCGCCAAATGCCACAAGTTAGATTGGCTTTTCCCTGTCTAATGTCCACCTTTTGGGGACGCTTTTTAAGGGGCTTGTGCCAAATCTTTGGTGCAAACTGAGGAAACTGTTGCAGCTGCGCGAGACAATGTACAATCCGGTGCAGTTGCGACAAAGGAGTTTGATGCAGCTGTACCAAAAAATGGCTTTGACACAGGGCTTGATACAAGCCCTGTGTCAAAAATCGAGGCCGGAGACATTTCAATATCAGCATGGTGTGACATCCAACCTGGTAGATGTGGAGACTATAGGGTCTGATTTCTGGTTATAAGAAACCTACCAGTTATTACAGTAAGTTGCTGGATTATGTGAGGGCATTTCTGAAGTTCAGGAAGGATGCACTGAGATGGGGTCAAAGATTTTAAACAAACAGGTTTTGATATGATTAAAGCAATAAGGACCGAGAAGCCAGTAATTTCCAAGGGATTAATGACTGGTTGAGGGGATGGGTGGCCCAAGGTTCAGCTAAGGGCCACCTCCCTTCAGCTGGTTGTTAATTAAAAGAAGTGACCATCTTTGAGGTTGTTATTGTGCTTATAAGCAGGGCCCCTAGTGCTCTGCGGCAGAACTTTCTGTTTTCTGCGGCAGGGCTCCTTGGTTTCTGCGGCAGCATTTTCTGATTTCTGCGGCATGATTTATTCATTTCTTTGGCAGAACGCAGTTCTACCATCGGTTAAAAAAATTATGTGATATCATCAATGACATCATATGCTGAGCATAGAGGAGGGGCTTCAGGATAAACAAGATGGGAAAGAAAGCCTGGCACTGTGGAAAAACAGTATATTTGAATAAAAATTCACCAAAAACAGTGAATTCTGCGGCAAGATGCAAATTCTGCGGAAAATTCCGCAACCGCAGAATTGCAGAATTCCAGGGGCCTTGCTTATAAGCCTAATTGCAATCACAGCTTTTGTTTTTTACCGGGTTTTTTTTGCTTTTAGGATTTGAGCAGAGTGGTCTGAGCCATGCATGCAGCGCAGCGTTGGTTGGTGGCAACTGGATCGGTCATTTCTAAGACATTAATAACTGATCAGGTAGCCAGTCAGGAGCCTTGCTCAGCTCATGGATATTTAATTAAACTTACAATATACAATAGCCTTTCTTTTTTCCCTTCACTTTTTCAGAGGAAGGAGATAAAAAGAAAAAACTGTATTAACAAATTCTACAGTGGGTGAGCATTGTAATCGCAGATTTTTTTTTTCATGGTATGTTTAAAGAATATGCAGTTGAAGGGGTCAACAGTATTTCCTCTAAAGTGTTTTAATAAATAATAGTAGTTAAAAAAGGATTGCGGACATGTAACTTAAGGAAATAATTCTCGGCATTCATCAGTGGCTAGAGCAGAGCTGCAGATCGTGTGTTTAATGGGGAACAATAACATCCCTTCGGAGACCACAGAAAATACCTCTTTATGAAGAGATTGACCCAAGCTCGCATCTGCTTTGTTCCTCAGCCTTGAACTTTACTTACAGACTGTGTAATTCCTGTTGGATGCCAGAGTCGTATCCCGTTGGATTACTTTGTATGTAACTGGAACCTCAAATGCCATTGACACCTCTAGAGAAAACACAAACAAGGAAACATGATTGTTTTTTCCTATATTAGCAGTTATCTTTCCCTTACTATAGGCCTGCTGTTTTTAGCCTCTGAAGTTTATGAGCGAGGCCCATGGACACCCTACAGACATGACTAAAGCACAGCCTGGCTAAATTCCTTCATGGTGATCTGAATATATTGCCCATGATGCCATGCACTAGGTGGGCATGTGTAATTTTATATTTCTTTATCACTTCTTTTTTTTTTGTTAACGTATTCTGTGTAACCCTTGCTTCACTGCTTCTGCAGTGAGGTTTTTGCTTTTTAAATTATTTTCCTACTTTGTACTCACTATGGTCGACATAATCATCAACATTTCATTGACCACACTGACTACTGTGTCCTACGCTAAGACAAGAGCTGTAGCAAAACAGATAATTCCTAAGAAGGATGAAGCAAGTGTTTGCTCTGTTTTTAGCAAATTGTTTGTGATGCCGTTTGGTAGCGTGCAGTCCTGCTTAATGCAGAGTCAGCTCAAATTCTTTCACGGTGATGTAAGGAATAAGGCATGACAGGGTGTGCGTTGTGGGATAATGGCACACCTTGGGAAATGATGCACGAGACACCCCCAAATATCTTACACACTTGCAAAGTGCTGTTATCCCAAAATTATGCACAACCTGGAATGTCTTATTGTGATTATACAATGGTTCCTCTGATTTTTCTTTTAAAAAACTTAGTGAGGTTCAAGAAAGTTAAGAAATTCTGACCTGTGCTGGAATAACATATGGTCATGTGATCACATTTGACCAATCAGATGTCTTGGTCTCTTATCTATTTTATAATGGCATCTATTAACCTTGGTGCCATGTGTATCCCCCCCAAATCCACAGGACAAACAGAACCCGAGATGTCACATGACTTCAACATTCCTTCCTTTGGATGAACAACCCATTGTTTGATGACATTCATCAGGTTAGACTGAGGTAATATGAGGAAGTTTTTCTACACAGAAAGGGTAGTTGATGCTTGGAATAGCCTGCTGCAGGAGGTAGTGGGGGCAAGCACAGTGGAGGGGTTTAAGCATGCGTGGGACAGGCATAAGGAACCTTGGGGGGTGGGGGAGTGATGAAAAGTCATTGATCACATGGGGTCTGTGGCCACATGCAATGTATAGGGCCTACGGGCAGACTGTATGGGCCTGGTGGTCCTTGTCTGCTGACAGCATCTATGTAGGTTTTTATGTGTTGGAACAATGCATCCACCTGAGTTGATTCTTTTTTACACCCCAAGGTACAATAGATGCTGCCCGGAAATGGGATTGCTAGGGATGTGGTTATGGTTCACTATCCACACTTTGGCAGCTCTTCCTTCCCCTTTAATTCTTGCTGGAAGCTTTTCAAGCTAAGCTCCTCCCACCCATCTGGGTGGTATCTTCATCGGCACCACCCCATGACGTCAGATCTTCCTAGATCTTCCTTTCTACTGGAAGCATCAGGTCTCCTCCTTCACAGCTCCTACGTGCGGTGTAGGCCCAACTTGGTGTTTGACTATTTTTTTACGTAGTATTTAAAAAAAATAAACCTCTAATAGAGTGTGACAACCAGAAAGCTGGTTCAGGGTTCAAGCAGTGCACCGCTTTCAACCAGAAGATGGCATACACCGACCCTTGTGCCTTGTGTGTGTATATTGCCTCGTGGCCCAGCACGATCCACAGGCTTGCGGCCTGTGCCAGTCCCTTCAGCCCTCCATGTTGGAGGACCATTATGCCCGCCTTCACTTAGGTCACCCAGATAAATTATATACTCCTGTTCATTCCAAGGATGCCTGTAAGGCAGTTTCCATGGTGGTGGGTTCAGTGGTACAGCTCACTGCCTTTGAAGAGGCCACGGCCCAGGCTGCAGCGGCCACAACTTCGGCCTCCACACTTCTCCCAGTGGGCTTGGGGGCTTCGTTCACCAGAGCATTTAGGGACTTATGTCAGCCCCTTCCTCCACTGAGAGAGACCCTTCCCAAGGGTCCAAATCTTCTCAGACTTCTAAGTCTAAGAGGTCCCATTGCAGGTTGTGGGACTGGGAGTGGGTGTGCTCTTCCTGATCCTGCGATTCTGCTTCTGGCTTGACTGCTGTTGAACTGTCTGCTTTGGCCGACATTCCTGTTGTCCTTGTCCAGGCTGCTGGCCCCTTAGTATCCCCGTAGGGTCTGTGGATTGAGACACAGGTCGACCAACTTGTCAAGATTTTTCTCGACCCGTTTTTGGAGGACAGTAGGGACGACTCACTTTCAAAGTCCTTGGTCCTCGTGGCTCTCTCTCAGGACAGGCTGGATAGACCAGTCAATCTGGCTGTCTCCCCTTGGGAGGTTAACACCTCAGGGCTTGGCTCCAGTCAATTGCATGGTGCCTTCCCGTGTCTCCTCCCTGACGACCTGACCATCATCGATCAAGGTCCTGGTCGAGGTGTTGGATCAGGCTCTCAGTCAAGATTTAGGGAGTCTCTGCATTCCCGCTCTCGGCTATCGACCAAGAAGTCCGTTAGCACTCTTCATCTTCCTCATACAAAGACAGGCTCTGCTGTAAATTGTGGCACCATTATGAAAAGCGAATGTGACTGCAGTGGATTCTTGGCCATGGCCGCATCCCACCATAGCCTCCGGTGCTTCCATTGTCACCCTTGCTGCGGGCCCCCTTCAGTTATCTTGGTTGAGCTGATGCTGGCTTTGCCTCTCATTTGGGTGGAGCACTCACCTCTGCATGGGGCCCCATCCAAGGTAGCCCACCCTGCTTTCAGCCTCTCCAGTTGACTCTTCATAAAAATCACCCACTCAGCCGGGCTGATGGTGCTGAGGGTTGAGGTGCTGGATGCCACACCTTGTGCCATGCTGGTGACCCGGGTTCAGGAATGAGCCTGGGTCATCGGGGATCAGCTTGGGGGTAGGGCAAGAAGCTGGATTGAGCTGCCGTGAGGCAGCTCTCCTCTCCCGGGGCCCAGGTCTTGGCTGCTACCCAGTGGAAGATGGGTGGGCACCAAGCCACAGGAGCCCAGCAGTAGCTGTGGATGGTGGTGCCATTACCAGTGCCACAGGGTACATGTGCACCTCTGCATGCATGCGTCACCGTGTGCTAGGGTCCCGGGACTATGGGAGAAAAAGAGAAACACGAGGGAAAAAAAACTGAATTAAAGAAAAAAATCACTCGGGTGAGCCGTGGATTTTCCAGGGGGTGCCTGAGTCGAGAACGGTGTTTGAGGAGTTCTTGGATTCAGAGGACTCCTCCATACGCTCCCTTTGGACTCTGGCCTTCGACCAGGAATACTTCGAGGAGCTCACCACTGAACATGGACCGGTCTCCTTCAGGGCTTTGCTTCACCTGATCTCCAAGTCTATGGGGATCTCACTGGAGCTGGTCCAGAAGCAGGTCAAGTACCCCCTGACTGAAATCCTGGACAGGGATGACTCCACGGTGGTCTCATTCCTGGTGTCAGAAGCCATTCTGGGTCCCACTTTTGAGCTGTGGCAACGTCCAGCCTCCTGCCTGGTACCTTTGGCCTGTATGGTCCGCAAGCATGTGGTACCTACTGGGTCTCGGCATGGTTTCACCGACCATCCTTCAGTGGAAGGTCTGATGGCAGACTTGGTGTTTCAGTGGACAGGAAACATTGGGGATGTGTGGATAAGCCCCCTGACAAGGAGTCCAAGAAACTGGACCATGCGGCAAAAAAAGTCTGTGCTGCCTCCACCCTAGGCCTTTGGCAGGCTAGTTCAGTTGTCATGATGGCCAACTTCTCCCATGCTCTCATGGGAGTCTTAGACCAGGTTCTTCTCTACCTCCTTGCAGACTTGCTGTTGGTGGTCAAGATGGTCTAGGACCAGGGATGTTCAGTTGCCAAGCAACAGCTCTAAATGGACTTGGACATCAACAACTCTTGCTTCAGATCTGTGGCCATTGCAGTCGCCATCTAGCACCAGGCATGGTTAAGGATCTCGACCTTAATGGTGGATACCCAACATAAGTTGGTGCATGTCCCCTTCTTGGGTACTGACCTGTTTGGTCCAGGTGTGGACGGTCACGTTACATGGATCGAGAAATCCAGTGCCACTCTGGATTCCATTACGTGTCCTCATCAAGACCCTAAGGGCCAGAAACAAAAGAAAATTCCCTTTCATTTTTGGCCCTATGTGATGCCTCAGTCCAGACCGTCGCAGACCCAAGCAGGAAAGCCCCGCATGGTGGCCCAAACCTAAGCCTGCCATATCTGGCTCCAAGAAGTCTAGAGGCCAGGGGAGCCAGGACTCCCCTAGCAGCTGGCGCTGGAGCCTCTGCCAGCCCTGGCCATTGATGGGAACGGGGATGTCATACTCCCACCTGTCCTGCCCCAGCCTTGGAATCCTGTGGGGGGGTCAGCAGTGTCATTTCTTACATGCCTGGTCTGTCATCACATCAGACAAATGGATGCTCGAAGTGGTGGATCGTGGTCTGCCTCTGGACTTCGAGGCTCTCCTGGCCGTCCAAGCCGATTGCCCCATGGGAACCATGGTGTCCCTGGACATGCTGTCCACCCTCCTGGAGGACGTCGTTCAGCTCCTTCTGAAAGGTGCTATAGCCTCTGTCCCAGACTCCATGGCTGATCTGGGGTTTGTCTCCAGATGGTTCCTAGTTCCAAAATGGACGGGGGGGGGGGATCTTCACAGTCTCAACCAGTACCTGAGGGAAGCACAAATTCTGGATGGTCACTGTGAGCCAAATAATTCCATCCTTAGAGCGGGACATGTGGTTCTGGTCTCTGGACCTCCCAGGATGCCTTTGTCCACATTTCGATCCATCTGTCTCACTGGCGGTTCATTTGGTTCCGCTCAGAAGGGGTGCTGTACAACTTCTGTGCCATGCCGTTAGGCCTCTCCTTGGCCCCCATGGTCTTCACCAAGTGCATAGCAGTACCAGCAGGGTTCCTGCTGTCCCAAGGGGTCCAGGTATACCCTTCCCTGGATGACTGGCTGATCACCCGGTTCATTCAGCAGGAGGTGGAGTGGTCCAGAGACCTGGCCCTCCAGGCTTGCTTGGCCTTAGGTCTTCTTGTCAACCCAGCCAAGTCAGAACTCCACCCTTCACAGGGGCCAGATTCAACTCCCTTCAAGCCTGGGCCTGATTCCCAGCAGACAGGGTGGCAGATCTTACCTTCTTTGCCCGATTATTTCAAATTGGGTACTCGCGCCCTGCCCAGAACTTCCTGCAGCTGCTGGGATGCATGGTTTCCTGCACAGTCATGGTCCGGTTTGCCTGCTGGCAGATGTGCCCCCTTGTAGTGGGAGCTGGTCCACCAGTGGTCTCAGCGCCTCGTCACCTTGACAAGCTGGGCAGTGACGCAGCTGAAGTGGGATGCCATCCAGTGGTGGCTTGTCCTGGAACATCTGCAGGAAAGAGTCCCATTTGTCTGCCAAGAACAGATGGTCACTCTCATGACTGATGCGTTTCTGGTGGGATGGGGAGCTCACCCGGGGGATCTCGGGGCCCATGGGCTCTGCAGCGTCAAGGAGTCCTAATGTCGCATCAGCCTGCTGGAGCTCTGTGCAGTGTCTCTTGCTCTGATGGCCTTCACTTCATCCATTCAGGGTCAAGTCATGCAGGTCCAGATGGACAACACCACAGCCATGTACTACCTCAACAAGCAGGGCAGGACTCATTTCCTCCAGTTGTGTCAGGAAGCCCTATGCACCTGGACCCTCATGTGCCGTCCTGATGCCAGTCTCCTGGCAATCCATGTGGCCCATGCTCCAGCCAGCTGGTGGATGCCCTCAGTCGAGTGGATGAGGTGTCTCAACAGTGGTCTTTTCACCAGGAGGTAATAGATTGCCTGTTCTCCCAGTGGGGTACTCCCCTGGTTGACCTGTTTACCTCCCAGGAGAATGTGAAGCTGAGACTGTTTTGTACCCATGCTCCTCAGTGCGGGACACTGATAGCAGATGCCTTTGTGAGGCCTTGAACCTCGGGCCTCATGTACGCCTTCCCTCCCTTTCCCCTGATCCACAAGATGTAGATCAAGGTGTGATGGGACAAGGCACGGATGATCCTGGTAGCTCCAGACTGGTCAAACCAGTTGTGGTACCCAGATTGCCTCAGCAGCAGGCCCCTGAGGCGTTTGCCTATCTGCCCAGACCTGCTCGCTTGCTCTCAGGGGAAGGGTCCTCCACCCAGACCTTCAGTCCCTGAACCTGACAGTCTGATTCCTGAGTGGCTAGAGTTCTAGACTTGGGGTCTCTCCAACGAGATTCTTCATGTTGTAGAGGCCTCTCGGAAGGAGTCAACCCACCAGTGCTATGCCTTCATTTTCCATTTGGTGTCTAGGAAGGGATAAAACAGGCTAACGGTGCTGCTCTCTTTGAGGGGGGACATCTCTGGCACACACCTGATACAGGGTCTGAAACCAGAATCTGTTAAAGGTAAATAATTATTTTACCTGTGGAATATTTTGGTGGCGGCTGCCTTAAAAGCAATAAAATGTAAATGCTTAAAAAAACTCTTCCCCCTACCTTATAAGATTGGGAAGAAATTGTTGATGAAATAGCTGAATGGGAATGAATAGGGGAGAAGCATACTTGAACCCTTGGACTAGTTGGGGGCTGTCTAAAGTAAACTAAACACAAAGATCCAAGGGATAATGAAATGAGCTAGGTGGATATCCTGTGGGGTGTGGAGGACATGGGTCTGTTTTGTAGGAAACAGGATGAAACTGCCCCCCTGTTTCTTTAGCCCCATTCATACCTTTGATGATGGTGCTGGTTATATATTCTGCTGCAAAACAATTTTTCAGAAATCCTGCAGACACTAAAGAAAAAATATTATGTTACCCCCAAGTAGTTATCAGTAGTTGTTACTGGTTAATAGTGTGATTTTATTATCTGTTGTCATAATTGTAATTTTATAAAACATTTAAAAGAGGATGTTATCCTGGAATGGAGTATCCAGAAAATCTAAGAGCTTATCATATCTGTATTATATAATTGCAACTTCAATCAATCATTTTTTATTTATAAATAGCACTAGTACATAACCATAAAATACATAAAAATAACTACACCTGTCAATACATATAAAAACATCTGCAGTAGATCAGATAACAACAGGAAATGCCAAAGTAAAAAAGTTTTTAAAGCAGACTTAAAGTTCTCCACCGTCAGGCATTGTTGAATTCGATGAGGTAGAGTATTCCACAGGGATGGGGCCACAAATTCAAATGCACGGGCCCCAGATGACTTTAAATGAAACCTGGGAATCTCTAGCAATCTCTCGTTGGTGGAGCGAAGCAACCAGGAGGGGCAGTAGAGATGAAGATCTTGCAGATAGCTTGGATACCTCTATATTATGTGAATATATTGAGTGATCCCTAATAAAGTATAAAAAGCTAGACCCCTTGTCTTGCCTTGTGGCTAGCATCCTGGACTACTTGTAGTCCCTCTCTCAATTGAGCCTGAGGTTGATGACCCTCAAGGTGCACCTGGCAGCCGCACAGGAAGAAGCGGTCACGTACTTCCTTATGGGCCTTGACCACATTTCCCCACCAGTGCATGAACCACCACCACCACCACCACCTTGGGACTTGTTGATACTGGTGATATCAAACCAAACCAGTGCACAGGTGTCTCATCTCCCACCTGTTGTGGAAGACCACCTTCTTGGTGGCCATCACCTCCTCCAGAAGGCTGAGAGAGCTCCAGGCATTCTTGGTGGAGTTTCCGTATTTGGTTTTCTATAGGGACAAGGCTGTCCTCTCCCAGTTCCTTCTGAAAGTTGATTTGGAGTTTCACATTAGCCAGGTGATTAACCTCCTGGTGCACTTCACCAGCCCAGCCTCTGAGGCTGAGAACAGGCTTCACACATTGGACCTGCGGTGAGCGCTCGCTTATTACACTGAGCACATAGCTGGAGTTTGGGGAGAGGTTCACCAGCTCTTTGTCACTTGTGCTGAAGCTGCACCTGGCAGACCGGCAGCTAAGCGGATGATTGGCAGGTGGAGTGTCTCCTGCATCGGCCTGTGCTACAGATTGGCTGGGAGGGAGCTTCCCGTTGGGCTAAGGGCTCATTCCACCAGACATAACACTTCCTCGGTGGCAGCTTCTAGAAATGTCCCTATCCAGGAGATCTGCAGGGCTGCTACCTGGAAGTCGGCACACACCTACATCTCTCGTTACCACATTGACCTTGAGTCACACCAGGATGCTGGTTTTTGGGGCCTCAGTTCTCCATTCCCTTTTTCCCCCAGAAGGGGTGTACGCCTTGCCCCCTCCTCCCGGAGAACGGCTAGGAATCTGCCAAAGTGTGGATAGTGCACCATATCCACATCCCTAGAAATCAGGGTTACTCACCTGTAACCGTAGTTCTAGGAGTGGCATATGGTGCACATCTACATGCCCCACCTGACTTCCCCTGGCAAGTGGCACATGGATCTCTGCTTCTAGTGTGCAAGATCAGATGTCGTAGGGTCGTGCCAAGGATATCACTAGGGTGAGTGGGAGGAGCTTAACTTGAAGACTTTCCAGCAAGAATTAAAAGGAAAGGAAGAGCTGCCAAAGTTTGGATGTGCACCCTATACAACTCCTAGAACTAGGATTACAGGTGAGTAACCCTCATTTGCAGAGCAAAGGGGTTGGGAGCCTAGAGGCACAGGAGACGCTGTCTGTCAGGGTCGGACTGGCCCACCTGGATACCTGGAAATTTCCAGGTGGGCCCCCCTCAGTTGGATAAGTGGTTACCTTCTGAACTCTGAAATCTTTTGCATTTATCTTCTTTTTTCTAATTAAATGGGGTATCTGGGACACTGTTGATAAATGTAAGATGCAAACACAGAGCTAGTGTATCAAATTGAAGTTGAATATTGATATGAGTGTGTCAACCTGGGCCCTCCTCTATTGATTTTCCAGGTGGGCCCTTGTATCTTCTTTCCAGGTGGGCCCTCTGTACCCCAGTCCAACCCTGCTGTCTGTAGACAAAATGCAGTAAATTAAACACTCATGCTCCTTTAAAGGAAATGTCAGTACAGCACTAATTAAGCTTCTTAACTGCACAAAATGGAAGTTAGTGCTGTAAAGGGGGGAAAGACTTAACATGAAGCCTGGTGAAATGCGAACTGATCAAAAGGCAATATTCCCTCAATGCAGACAAACTGACTATAAAAGGACAGGCAGTGAAGCATCATAGTCTGGTGGACTGTGGTGCATTCTGGGTGAGGCTCAAGTCCATGGACTTTTAAAGTAAAGCCAGTAGTAACCTGCTAAAGGACAAAAGAGTTTTAAATATATTGTTACAAACTTATTTTTAGATAAATGGGAAGAAGAAATGAAATCCCGTTTGATATGCAATATGACAGTATGTGTCAAAAACAATACCATCAGTTTTGAAGAACTCCTACTAACCAACTCTTGGAATGTCTTTTTAGCATTTTTTGATAGGAGTTCTGCTAAAAAATACACAGACTGATTAGTAATCTGATTTTGTCAGTACTCTGTGATGCCTATACTCAAATGGTTTGGTTGACTGCACTTGCGCTTCTGTCTTTTAAGGTGGTTACATTTTTTCTGTGGTTACAATCACCCTTCCCTAGGATGCTGACTAAATAGGAAACCATCCTCCTTTGTAGGGGACTGTGTGCATGATTGAGTTGGGCAATGGAACAAAGCTGAAGTGTCATGATGTCATTGTGTGGGTACATGTAATGCTGCCTGGTTTTTACATATAGTGAAAAAAATCCTCAGAAGCTGTAAAATAACAGCTTCAGCAGCTGAGGGTGCCAAAGGACCTTGAGCTATACATTCAAAGTTGTATTTTTATGTTGGCGCGCTTGCGCAGCCAACATCATGGGACAGTGCAGCTTTGGAGGCGGGGTCGCTGTTGGGCGAATGCAGGGCACGCACCGGTAGGTGCGTCCCTAATTCCCCAATCAACCTGCATGCTGGCACCACACCATGCATACATAATGTGGCGAGCACATCTAAGAAAAGGTCCGCTGCAATCCAAGCAAAGCTCGTCGCACACAGTGGACACTTCCTACGTGCTCGCCGACGTATGAGCGCCGAATCGTGATGTTGACTTAACTGCTGCCGACTCGGGTGCCCAACTCTGTCGGTTAACCCCCCACTCACTTTCTTTGTGTGCCGACGGGGAGCCCACTTCCATCGGCATAACCCCCGATTGTTGAATGTCGAGGTGTCTCAATCCCCCCGGCTGGCTCCCTCCCACTTTCTTTTTTTGTGGGGTGCTTCTATAGGTGCCCAATCATCGGCATTACTTCCTCATCCCCCACCATGTTGTGTGCTGACAAGGGTGCCCAATCCCCTGTCTGCTGCAGACACCACCCCAAACAGTTAGGTGGCATGCTGGGAGCCTACCCAGTGTGTCAATCCTGCAAAAAAAACTGTCCCGCGATGTTTATTTTTCTTTTTCCTGTATAATGAAAATGGTCCCTCATAGTCTCGATGCCCTCCCCCACCCACACCCACCTTCTGCACACCTTCCTCCCTCACCCCCACCCCATACTTACCTGTGGAGCCGCGATGATCTTCAGTAGACTGGAAACATGTCTGCACTCTTCAAAGACGACCGTGAACTGAAGAAATGCCGATAAGCTGTATAATGGAATGAATAGGGGTTTTTCAACTTTAATGCATATCCCGGGCATTTTTGTAAATTTGGGCCCCAAATTTTCAACATGGGGTTTTTGGGACCCCTTCTCATGAATTCTTGCACTGTCATGACATTATTCAGTCCCGAAAGGTGATTTCTCAGTCACTGCGCAGAATCACCTTTTGGGACAGAGTAACAAAATGACAGTGCCACTGTTCATGAGAGGGGCTCTCAAAACGCCTATGTTGCAAGTTTGGTGGGAAAAATCCCCAAAAATGACTGTTTTACGGGCATGCGTAGCAACTGCACAACACACGCTCGTAAGTTAGCGCATTCACACTATTTTAATGCCAGATTCTCAACATTGGCATTTTACCACACCTTCTTGTGAACTGTACAGCTGCCATTTTTCACATCCTTGCCGAAATGTTTTCGCACTTCCAGCGCAGAATAGCGTGGTTGCTGTGCGAAATCACTGTTCAGGACACATTATGAAAATGACAGTGACACTGTTCATGAGCAGAGATCCTAAAATGCCTGTGCTGAAAATTTGGTGACAACACTCCATAAAATGACTGTGTTACGAGCGTGTATTGCGGAGTTTGCACGCACACTTGTAAGTTCACAAACTTATAATATTTTCACTCCACATTTTCAACAATGCCATTGTTGTACACCTCCTAATGAACAGTATAGCTGTAATTTTTCACATCCTGACCAAAATCTGTTTTTGCAGTTCTGGCGCACAACGAGACACATTATGAAAATGGCAGTGACACTGTTCATTAGCAAATGTCCTAAAATGCCTATGTTGAAAATTTAGGGACGAAAGTCTATAAAATTAGTGTTTTACGAGCGTGCATTGCACAGTTTGCACGTACATGCGTGACTTTGTGAATTTGTAATACTTTCACTCCAGCTGTTAATTGGCATTTTTCCATACCTCCTTATGAACAGTACAGCTGGCTGAAATGTGTTTTCGCACGTCCGGTGCAGAATTGCACGGTCACTGTGTGAAATCATTTTTCAGGACACTTTGTGGAAATGATGGTGACACTATTCATCAGCAGAGGTCCTAAAATGCCTATGTTGAAAATTTGATGCGTGACGTCCAGACTATTGTATGTTGCAGCGTGCGTGCGCAGTTCCACGCACCCTTGTAACTTTGTCAATCTGCAGTATTTCATGCCATGCCACCACTGGCATTTGTGCACACCTCATTGTCAACAGTCCAGCTGCCATTTTCCACAGCCTGCCCAAAACGTCTTTCCGCAGCTCTGCCTCACAGTGGCGTACTCGCTGTTGAAAATCACCTTTTGGGACACATTAACAAACTCACAGCGCTGTGCCTCTCCACCTCTGCCAGTGCCAGCGCAACAACATTCGGCATTGACAAATGCTTGTTTAACACTTTAAAAGCATATCAATATAAGAAACTGCATAGAGATAATTGTAAAAGAGAAGATAGAAGACACTTACAATATCTCTTCCATTTTAATAGCCTTCAGAATGATAATCCTAAATAGAAGGGGAAAACGAGATTTGGTATAAATCTACTAAAGAGTGGCATAGATACAAAAGCTAATTTTAGATCTGTCAGTCAATATTTATTTTACCAAGAATCAACACCATTGAGCAGGCTCGTTTACAAGGTTGTCCCGGAAGGACGCAATAGAAGAAAGGCATTTCAGTACATACATTGATTAAGTGCAAAAGCAGTGGATAATACTAACAGGAAAGGACTGGATACATGACAGAAAATAACAGTACACTAAGGTATATGCAGAAAAAAAGCAGTTGCAGTCTAAACAAGTAAACGCAATATGTATAATCAGGTCAAATGTGTACACTGCTATTTTATATGATAATCGTAGGTGCCATCAAATGTGTAGAGGACTCTTAAACCCAGGGGAACTGGATGGCTCAGTGGACTGGTAGCGGGTTATGGAACCTTTCATCTGTAGGTCATGGGTTCTAATCTAGCACAGGTTGATAGTGGTCAAAAGTCATTCTCACCTGAGGGCTGTTCAGTGGCCTGTGTGGAATGTGTTGAGGTGGTTTTAGTCCAGTTCCCAGTGGGCAGGTGTCCACATCACGAAACCAGCAACACAGCTGGCACTAAATGGCACCCTTGTTGGCAATCTCACATGAGAGGCCAAGGATTGAATGGTGATGGAGTCTGTGAACGTGGGAACAAATGGAGTCCAGCAACAGTGTCAGGATGCAAAAGTCCAAAAATGTGTTATACAGCAATATAAAATAAAATGGACTGAGAACGGAAACTAAAGAACCCAAAATAAACAGGTCTATTCCATAGTTAGCAGCACTAATGGAAGACAAAACAAAATTCCTCCTAGAAACAGGCTAGGGGACTGGTAGGTTCGGCCTCCTACCACCAACTGATTTCTAAGTTCCATTCAGAGTATATTTATACTGTGGTTGGGTCACAAGACACAGCAAACTCCTCCCCTACAAATACTTTAACTTTAAATTATTACAGAGGAGCTTCACATTTTGCATCACAAATAGTCACTCATTGCTAGAACCTTTTAATGTTATACAAATGTTCCTTTCAAATAAAACACAATAAGAACTAGAAATGCAAGATTTGGAAGATACTCAGGCTCCTCCCAGCAGATACTGTCATAAAAAAGGAGGAGAAAGGTCCGTCTGGCTCTAATGGAGGTCATGTATGCTGCAGGGAGGCCTGATCAAACATAGACTTTGACGGCAGATAAGGACCGCTTGGCCCATCTAGTCTGCCCATTTCCCTACCTACAGGATAGGCTGCAGATCCTAGTTAACCAACAGCCTATTTCTTCCTACCCCCCACAAGAATTGCCTTATGTCTGTCCCATGCATTCTTGAATTCTCTCACGGTTTTAGACTCCACAACCTCCTCAGAAAGGCTGTTCCATGCATCCACTACCCTCTCTGTGAAAATAATACTTCCTCACATTGTCTTTGGAACCGTGCTCCCCATCTTTAAATTGTGTCCCCTTGTTCTGCACGCTTTTTCTGAAAGATGATACCCTCTTGGACTTTGTTGATTCCACTGAGGTACTTAAAAGTTTCTATCATGTCCCTCCTCTCCCTTCTTTCCTCAAGGGTATACATATTAAACTCCTTTAGTCTCTCCTCATATGACTTCTCCTGCAGACCCTGCACCATTTTAGTTGCCCTCCTCTGGACTGCCTCTATCCTGTCTATGTCCTTGCAGAGATGGGGTCTCCCGAACTGGACACAGTACTCCAGATGGGGTCTCACTAACTGTCTGTATAGAGGGATAACAACTTCCTGTTTTCTGCTGCTGATTCCTCTCCCTATGCATCCCAGTATCCTCCCAGACCACACCCCAAACACTAGACAAGGCTTCATGTGAATATATATCTATTTGAGTTTTGCCACCAATATTTTCTTTGAAAAACATTCTTCTAACAGCAACAAAAACTCGGTGGCTTTCTAGCTTTTTATTAGCATGCATGCATTTTATTTAATTTTCACTCTTGCAGTGCAAACAGCACTAGAAACAGGCTATCTTTGCTATAGTTGCCTGTGACAACCTTTGGGAACCCATAGAAAAGCAGTGTACTCTTTCAGGCTTTCCTAGCACCCAGTTTTGGGCTTAAAGTCTTAAAAGGCATAAAATAAAATTAAGTTTAAGCCCCGCTCACTCTGAAATGAGCAGAATGCAGGCAGTTTGGGCAAAGGGAGCGTCAGAAAAGTTTCAAGGGATAGAGGAGAATACCTTCAAGTGGCCAAAATGCAGGTATGGAAAATAATAAAGCGCAAAGCAGCTGAAAAGAAAGAAGTAAACAGAGAATATTGTTGCAACAGATTTTAGAGCTTTTTAAAGGGAAAGCGTCACTCAACCTCAGCCCAAAGAAGCAGCAATCTTGTTAATTATTAAATCCCCATTTTTCTTCCATTTTAACCAGTTTTGGAGATTTCTTACAACACTGAGGCTTAAAAAGCAAAAGGGGTGTAAGGGGGCACCAATATGACCCATATCACAGAGTCTAAACTACCCTCTCACCTATGTGGTGATCCCTCATGACGGGGTTGAGGCATATTGGTGGGGCAGTGTGAAGAAGCTGGCACTGTACTCACCTGTGCTGTACCTGTCTTATGGATAAGCAGAGCACTTCAGGTTCCAGTGCTGTCAATCTACTATCTTTCACAAACTCTAAATTCACACACAGAAAAAAACCAAAAAATCTTAAACAAAAGGAGTCTTAAACCCCTATTCTTTTTTTGTTTTATTCTATAAAGGTTTTTCCTTCCCTGACACTTCCGTCGATCTTGGGGATGTACACTTGTCCTAGGGATGTACTTTGTTCAGGCCTATGTCGCTGGCCTCCCCCAACTTCCATCAGCCCACCCTCCCACAGCTCTGCCCTCTTGGAAGGGGCTCCGGGAAGAGGGCCGTCTTCCCCTCAAGACAGTTCACCTCCCCTCAAGACAGTTCACCATGGGGGCCAGGATGCAGTGATATCAGGCACTAGGCCCCAGGAACCCAGGCTGTCATTCTGAGAGCGGTGGGGTTTTCTCCCATTTTCTGGTCCCTCCCACCTCCCTGACACGAGCGCATCTTGCTGTCGACCTTGTGCACATGCAGCACATCCTTGATGGCAGAAGCTGCAGGGGTCACTGCGGTGCCAGAGCTCACTGTTAACTCTATCTGAGACACAACAGCATGGTAGCTACGCCAACCTGGCCTGCCTGCTGGCGCGACCAGTTGGGTTCACTTACAAACCCGGATTGTCTACATGGCATTGCTATCGCTGCCATTGGGCCCCCGGTGGCAAATCCCTATTATTTTTATTATCTTCTATGAATCTCAAATAATAAGTTACATAAATCTCATGCAGTCTATTTCCATATTTAGGCCTTATTTTTTTTGCGACTGAGTCAAATATCGGACCACCGCTGTTAGCGTAGCGCAAAGCTACAAAGAATACAGCATAATTTCATCACGTGCTTGTGCTTCCTTGCAGTTAATTTCTATTTTGTCAGTTTATTTTAGTTTGGGGGGGCTTTGCCCCCATTTTTTTAACATGGGTGTGCAAAACCCCCAATCAAATAAACTAACAAAAATAACCGACAGGCCAACTTGGCCAAGTAGCGTAACTTAAGCTCTACGCTAATAGTGTGAGTCTGATGGTGGCCCGATATTGGACACAATTGTTTTTTTTTTAATTTGTAGTTTTAGGTCTATCAATCACCAAGCTTCCTTTTGTAACAACCACCAGAAAGGAGCACGTGCAACAATAGAGCCAGTGCTGATGCAGGGAAGCAACACAAAAACACAATAGAGTTGCAACCATGGAGCTACAGTAGATGGTACAAATATTATTTACCTTAAAATGAGCAGGGTGAGCCAGCCCAGTAGCACTGAGGTTTAAGGCACTGGTCACCACACCTTGCGCCATGCCAGCGACCCAGGTTTGGGAATGAGCCCGGGATGTCAGGGGTCGGCAGGGAAGGGAAAGGATTGAGTGTCTGGAGGACTGCCCTCCTTTCCCAGGGGTGGGGGTTTAGGCTAGCTGCTGTTCTGGGGGCCCCTAGCACTTGCTGGAGGTCACAGCAACCAGCAGCTCGCAAAGAAGGGGAGAGCTGTGGCGGACATCTTACGAGAGTGCACTACGTGCAGGATGTCATTGTACATCTGAGCTTGGGAACAAGCTAAGGGAAAATCTGTGGCTGCCTTCGGTGCTCCTCACACTTCCTGGATGCCTGTCTAGATTTCAGAAAGGTCGTTGGAGGAGAATGGCAGTCCCACCCCGGGGGGGCTTAAATCCGGGGGAACGGGCACCAGGAGAGGTGGAAATGGAGCTGGGCCAACCGGACGGCAGGACTGAGTCTTCAGGCTGGGCAGAATGGAGGTGAGTTGAGTCCCTACTGGAAAGAGTCTGGGGGTCGGTGTCAGGAGTTATAAACAGAGTTTACAAAACAAAAAATGAGCAGGGTACCAAAAAACAAAGTAGTAGTTACCACAGTGCTTTGAGGAAGCAAATGATTCTTCCTCAGGGGAAGAAGCATTTGCTGCCTTGAAGCTCTGGGGTAACTGCTACTTTGCTTTTGGTACTCAGCTCATTTTAAGGTAAATTAATTTTACCACCCAAAGTTGAGACTCTTCCTTTTTTTCCTCTGTTTTCTAACAGCAGCCTGCGCCAGTCACCTCTTCTTTTTTTTTTTCTAGTCAAGGTTTTTCTCTCAAGCTGGCCAGCTCTGCTGTGTCCCCAACTGCTGTATCACCAGCATCTACTTGCAGTGTTCTTCCATGGGCTACCTCCCCATATGCAGAGCCAAAAGGGGTGGTCCACCTCTCTTCCCCCCCCCCCGAAGTACAGTCTGGGCAGGTGGCACTGGGTAGCTATGCAGGTCTGAGATGAGCCGCGAGTTATCCACCAAATATTTTCCACTTTTCTCCCCACAATCAGTGGCATGCAGTGACACAAGTGTGTGTGTGTGTGTGTGTGTGTGTGTGTATTTGGACGCACACACACACAGAGTGTGCCAGTCAGCTGACAGCTCCACAGTGATGTCACTGCCACTTACCCTGCCACGACATGGTGGCAGCATTGCAGCAGTTCAGAATATCCACTTCCCTCCCATCAGCTGACCCCCAGCAGCCTGAGTCCCCTTCCAAACCCAGGCCACTGGCGGGGATGGAGGTGTGGCGTCCTGTGCCTCAAAACTCCATGCCACTGGCCCAACCAATCACCTCTTCTTCGTGGTTTTCCACTTGATCTTTTCCCTAAAACCTTAAACTTGAGATCTGGTGATTTTTGTAAGAAGGTCACATGCTAAGGGTGGCCTTTTGTTTTTTGTAGCTCCACTTTATTCAAGCATTTGTATAGAAATGTATACCATAAAAAATACATTTGCAAATTTAAACCAACTCAAAAAGCCAGACATGGCCTCTTACCAGCAGGGGTTCAGTTAGTTTATTGTTAGTGAAAGTCTAAAACTTCCATGAGTTGAAATCTGGAAGTCACTCCAATTTTGGGGAATTCAAATTACTTCCCGGAACCAACATTTCCGAAGACACTATTCTAGGAAGGACCAATTAATGGATGTTAATATAAATAGTAGTAGAATACAATTTTTTCAAAAAAATCCATCATTTTTACTTTCATGACTCCAATTTTGGAAGTCAGCTAATTTTTTGCTTTACATTTGGAAGTCAATGATATCCTTCCCCTTTATTTTGGAAGTTTTTGCCCTATTTTTGGAAATTGGATACTCCAAAAATGGAGTTAACTGACTCCTGCCCAACTGTGTGTGTGTGTGTGTGTGTGTGTGTGTGTGTGTGTGTGTATATGTATGTATATATATATATATATATATATATATATATATATATATATATATATATATATATATATATATATACATATATAATATATATAGAAGCTCAAACTAATAAAGTGCCTTCACAATATAAAGTGGTTTAAATGTGATGATACTTGATACAGGTTGTCTATTTCAACTGTAAGGTTTGTCCATAGGGGGACTGCTGCCTGTTTCTAGTTTACATGGGCATGTTATCCCATGAATAATAAACAAAGATGATTCTTGGAGTATTAGTTTAAAGAACAGACATATTGCAGTCCCTGAAAAGAGGCTGTTTTCAAGATCAATGTTCGTCTATCCTACTATACGAGGTGTGTCTATAAGAGTAGAAAGAATAGTCCTTCCCATCCAGGTGAAGTGTCCTCCAAGTATCTATCAACCCCAGGCTTTAAATTTACCAGGGCCCTTCTGGGGCTTGGCATCAGCTGCTGTGTCCTAGCATTGGATCTGTTAAGGAATGGGTCAAGCACCTCATTAAAATCCGCCCCCCCCCAACATATGATCTCAAAATCATTGTACAAACTTAACTGAATAGCAATTTCATTAAACAAAAACTGCTCTGAGCTCTATTGGGGGGCATATACGTTACAAATGACCATTTTTTTCCCATTTAAAGTACCGTCTAGAAATTGAAAAGTGCCCTTCCCGGTCAGCTATATGACTACTCTTTGGGGAGAAAAAAAAAAAAAGACCCCCTTTTCAAATCAATATGGAGGTGCCTCTTTTTTTTTTTTTTTTTGAGGAGAAACAGCTGTTTGGTTTACCCCACCCATGCCCTGACTAGTTTTACTACTGCCCCTGGCAGAAGGTGTGTCTCCTGGAGGAGGGTTATATTCACTCCTTCTGTAGATAACTCAGAATTTTCTTTCTTTTAATAGGTGATCCTAAGCCTTTAATATTCCATGAGGTGATGCAAATGTTATTAGTAGACATGATGTAATCACTTACTAACATATGTATATAGCACTGCCGAGTTAATACAGTTACATGCGGTTGGCTCCAAATCTTACTGCTAAGTAATTATAAGCTACCTAACCTGCAGTGAACACAAAAGGAGAGCAAGTTCAATAAATTAACTTGCTGGTGTCCAAGGGGTTGGGTACGGCTTTGTGTTCAGCAGATATTAAAAGTGGTGTGATCTCAGATCACAGCGTGGTGACAGTACAACTTCTAGTGGACTGGGATTTTAGCTTGGGATAGGCGTTGGAAGTTCAATACATCTCTTTTGCAAGATAAAGCTTTTAGGGAATTTCTTGAGGGAGCTGTGTCCGAATATTTTGAGAGGTATGACGATGGACACATGTCATATGCCATTCTATGGGATGCCTTCAAGGCGTATCTCGAGGGGAGAATAATATCATTTGCATCTCATAAAAAAAAGAATGCACTTAAGGATTTGGAAAAAGAGAAGAAACTTAGAGTTAGAAATGGAGTTTAAACAAGGGAGGAACAGGACACAAACCAGACTTCATGAGATTATGGTGCTGACGTTAACAAGATATTCTCTGCAAAGGCTGAATTTGCTCTGACTATTACTAAACAAAAATTCTGGGAGTCAGGTGAGAAATCAGGCAAACTACTTGCCTACAGACTTAAAAAATGGTCTAATCAGAACCTGATTGCAAGAATAAGAGATAAACAAGGCAGTATTAAAGTGGCAAATCAAGACATTAACAAAGTGTTCACTGAATTCTATACTAGCTCAGCCACAGCAGAGTGTGATCAGTTGTCCGATTTCTTGGGTGCCACAAATTTAACCCCCTTAGCTGATGAAGATAGAGAGGCTTTAGATAGGCAAATTTCAATTGAAGAAATATCTCTGATTATTAAAGATTTCCCTAATAATAAGGCCCCAGGACCTGACGGATTACCGGGGGAACTTTACAAGGCAGTGGACACTGATTCCTAAGTATTTGTGTAAAGTGTTTGCTGAAGCATTCCAAAGGGAAAAATTACCTGAGTCTCTCACCAGAGCCTTTATCACTCTGATTCCTAAAAAAGAGAAGGACCCCCCTTATCTGTGAGAGTTACAGACCGATGATATTGCTGAATGGAGACTACAAGATGTTGGCAAAGTGTCCCTTAGAATCTGCACCCTCGTAACTAAAATGGTAGGTGGGGAACAGGTGGGTTTTGTCCCAGGCAGCTCTGGCATGGAGGATGTTAGGTGTCTTCTTGGTGTGATATTCTCAGCTAAGATGGCCAAAAAGCCCTTAACTGTTCTATCTATAGATTTTTTTAAAGCTTTTCATACCCTTGAGTGGGACTATTTATTTAAGGTGCTAGAGGTATATAATGTGGGGAAGGGCTTCATTCAGTGGATTAAAACCCTTTATAGTGCTCCCACTTCTGCAGGAAGTAATAGCGAATGGGAAAATCTCATCCTCATTTAGACTGTACAGAGGGACAAGACAGAGATGCCTACTTTCCCCGTATCTGTTTATTCTGGCTCTAGAGCCACTTATTAAATGTATGCAATCAAATCTGAATATTCAGGGCTTCAGAACAGGTTTGGTAACTAATAAGACCTTTGCATACGCAGATGATTTACTATTTACTGTATCGCATTTGGGCAATTCCTTCAGAGAGCTGAAAACAGTACTTCATCAATTCTCTGGTTTCTCAGGCTTTTCAGTTAATTGGGAAAGAAACACAGGTGTTGCAGGTATTCGATGGAGGTGGACTGGACGGGAGGGATAATATTCTGGAGAAAAAGTGTTGGAGGAAGGACTCTCTTTTACCTAGGGCTGATAATTCCAAGCAATATTCACACTATAGTGGATATTAACCTGGATCCTTTGTTGAAGGAAATAAAGGATGACCTGGGGAAATGGGCCAAGCTATCCTTATCTCTGGGGAGGGGGAAATTAATTCAGTCAAAATGTTGATGGCCCCCAGACTTTTTTTAATTTTTTCCAGAATATCCCATCAGTATTTGGCGCCTCTAAATTTAAGATAATTACATCTATGGTTAGAAGTTTCCTGTGGGGCTGCAGAGCACATGGACTATCCCTTTCAAAACTCGGGTCCCATTGGTCCCAAAGAGGTTTCAGACTTCCTAAATGGGAGACATACCAGCTAGCCTTTCTTTTTAAACAAGCTGTATTTTACCTTTTGCCCCATCTGTTGATTCTCCTCTTTGGTTTGAGGTAGAATGCCAGCTATGCAAACCAGAGAAACCATCTGATCTTTTATTCAAAACAAGTCCAAGTTTATGTACTTCTAACCCTTGTATTCTCAGCTCTGTAAAAGCAAATAAGTTGCTCCAATCCAAATTATCACTAGACAGATTGCCTCCACATCTGGAAGGTTTGTGGTCTAACCCTAATATACAGATGGGGGACAAAGTATTGCAAAATACCATTTGGTTCAGACAGGGCGTTTCCAGTATGGATCACAGTTCAGGGGTACTAAAATCTTTCCAGGAGCTCAGTCAAGAGCTTAATCTCCCCAAGTTTAATTTTATGACCTATCTGCAGGTTAGAAAAGCCCTGGCCAATACCGTCCTAGGCTCCAATTTGGTGCTACCTAGTGGTGGGCTGGATTGGACCCCAATTAGTAGAGTAACTAGCTCCAAGGGTGGGGTATCAAAACTGTACAAGTTAGTGTGCTTTAGCACTAACAGTTCTGTTCACAATGGGAATGCAAAATCTAAATGGGAATCCGCTCTTGGCTTGAATATCTTCTCAGAAGATTGGGATTCTGCCTGGAGAAGTGCTCATCAAGCTTTCAAAGAGGTTCAGGGGAGAACTATACAGTATAGAATTTTACATCAATACTATTATTCCCCAGGCAGATTGGAGAAAATGAGTTCTGCCCTGGGGGTAATTGCTGGAAGTGCAATGAACCTCACACTGATCTCCTACACATGTTGTGGAGCTGCCCCCGGGTGTATCAGCTATGGGAACAAATTCATAAGATCTGTGAGACGATTACAGGGTCTAAGATCTTGTGGTCTCCTCTGACTTTTGTATTGGGGCTTTCCTCACATCTAGCTCCACTTCGGAAAAAACAGATTAACTGGGTTCTGTCAATGGCCCTGGCCCTTGAGGCTTTTACTTTCTTTCTTTTTTTTTTATACTTAAATTTTATTCAATTTTTCCTTTATACATCACCATTTTATCGATCAGATCAACATTTTACAATTGACATCTTAATTGGACATATTGATTTTCCAATTATACTGTTATTTTCTTCAATTAGACATAAAAGAAGAAGAAAATATACCTAAACTTAATAAAAAAGTAAAATAATTACATTATCAATACATTTAAAAAAAAACAAACAAAAGAAAAGCAGGGAGAGAAGTTAATAAAACCAAATGGAACTGTTGTTAACAGTTGAATTCTTTCTACTGCCATGATGAACAAGGCATCCTTAAAAAGAAGGGGGGGAGGGGTGTCACAATAATCAGGGACTAGCACACATTCCTCACATTCATTCCTAGATAAAAGAAAGAAAATTAGGAAAGGTTCTTAAATTAGATGGGCCATGGGGAGGGACATGAGGGGAGAGAAAAGAAAGAGGGGGAAGCAGGAGGTGAATGGAAGGAGGGGAGGAATGGGGAAGGAATGAAAAAAAGGGGGAAGGAAGGGTAGAAGTATATAGCTTCTAATTCTTAGTTTCAAGTCATTTTATCTATATATAGCTCCCATCTATTCCATCTAACAGCATATGCACTCCCCTCTTGATTTATACTATATGTTATTCTTTCCATTTGTCAGATCTGGCTAACTATATCCAGCCAGTCCTGTACAGTAGGAGGTAATTTCTGTAGCCATCTCTTAGTCATGGATTTCAAGGCAGAGATTAACGAAATGGACCAGAGGTATTGAGCATCCTTACCCATGGCTTCATCTGGGCACAGACCTAGCAAACAGTGCTCGGGGCCTGGTATCTGTGTCAGACCCAACAAAGCGGCCAGGTGTTTAGTTGCACCGGACCAGAAATCATAAATTCCCGGGCAGTACCAGAACACATGGGCCTGGTCAGCTATCATCTCCCCACACTCCCGCCAGCAGTGTGCCTGTACTCGTGCTCTCATTTTACTGAGCTTTTCTGGTGTATAAAAATACCTGATCCTTACCTTCCAGGCATATTCCCTCCACCCTGGTGGTGATGTTGTTTTCCAGGTATTTCGAAATACTATGCCCCATGTTTTAGAGCTTAATATTATCCCCAATTATATTTCCCTTGAGTACTGTTTTGTTATATGCTAAGTCTGCAATCCTGTTGCCATATAGCATCGTGATCGCGCCTTTTCCATGGTCTCCAAACTTGCTCAAACACCCTCGGATATGGTCTCTTGTCGAGCCACGACATATTATGTCTCAATTATTTGGCTAGATAATCCCGGAGCTGAAAATAGAACAAATGATCCCCTGGTGACCAGCTGTACCTAGCCTGAAGGGCTTCAAAGGGCATGATATCAGGCCCCCTGAAGAGCTGCCATGATCCCCCGTCCCATCTGCCCTCTATACCAACTATGTAAAGTAGCAGGAACAAATTCCTCATCATAGTACCACCATCTGTACTTCCATAGATTTTTGGCTGTACAACCTTGCCTGGTGCCCTGAATCCATCCCTGTAGGGTTACTTGTATTGTGTGGCTTCTGAAGGCAGATATATCAATTTGTGCAGGTGGAAAGAATAAGAGAGCTGTTAAAGGAGGGGAACTTGCTATGGAGAGCTCCATTTGTTGCCTATGCTTTATATGAAGGGTGGGACCACAGCAAAGCATTTTTCATTTGTACTGCCACCCAATATTCATATAGATCCGGGCAGGCCCTCCCTCCACTATGCTTAGGCAATGTTAACACTTTTTTAGATATCCTGGGATGGGATTTGGCCCAGAGAAACATCATTTTTTTTTGCCAGGCCCCTACCACCTTCTGTGGGATAATACACGGAGCAGCCTGGAACAGATAGAGGAATCTAAGCAATATATTGGTCTTAATTACTTGAAGTCTAGAATAAAAGGGGAGTGGTAAAAGTGACCACCTCTCTATGTCTGCCCAGACTCTTTTCACTAAAGGTTGGAAATTATCCTTAAAAAGATTTTTATGGAAGGGACCAATCCGGACCCCAAAGTATTTAATAGTGTGACAGTCCCATTGCATGGGGTATTTAAGTCTTTGTCCCTGGGGTACGTCCACATTAATGGCTAAGACCACGGTTTTGGTCCAATTAAGTCTGTAACCCGACAATTTAGAGTAAGTTTCAATTTGCTGAAATACTTTCGGGAGTGATTCTTCAGGCTGCGTGAGGTAAAGTAAGATATCATCTGCATAAAGTGCGATTTTATGTGTTGTGTTGCCCCACTTAAACCCCTATATTCCTCCATTAACCCTGATACTCTGAGCCAGTGGTTCTATATAGAGGGAAAATAGGAGCGGCGATAGCGGGCAGCCCTGGCAAGTGCCCCTAGTAAGATCAAACGGTCTCGCTACATAACCATTAGCTCTTACATAAGCTACTGGAGAAGTATACATCTTAGTTACTATGTTAAGAAGAGTCTTTGGGAACCCGAATCCAACCAGGGAGGCCCACAAAAATTCCCATGACACTTGATCGAAGGCTTTCTCAGCATCCAAGCTCATAATAACCGCTGAATTTTTGGTAGCCTGCATTTTTTCTATTATGTTAATTGTTCTACGGACATTATCCAGGGTCTGACGGCCCGGGACAAAGCCCGCCTGGTCTATATGAATCAGGTCTGGTAGAACCCCTTCTATTCTTTTGGCTAAAATTCCCACCATTATCTTATAGTCTACATTTAATATAGATATTGGGCGGTAAGACCCACAAATAGTTATGTCCCTGGCCAGCTTCGGGATCACCGAGATAATCGCCCTCGTCCATGAGGGGGCATTGAACTAGTGTTTCCAGAAAGATAATTATACACCCTACACAACAGAGGGGAAACCTGGTCCTTGAATCGCTTATAGAACTCACTAGGGAGCCCATCCGTACCAGGACATTTGCAGGATTTGATTGTCCCAATTTCAGCCCTCACCTCAGCTTCCGTGAAAGGACGGCTCAAGATCTCCCCCTGTGTGAGGGTTAATTTGGGCAAACCCAGAGGGGACAAGAAGGAATTGATTTCCTGTTCTGTTGGCTTGAGGCCTCCATTATAAAGCTTTGCATAGTATTTTGTAAATGCCTCTACTATGTTTTCAGTTTTGTAGTGTAAACTCTGAGTTTCCGGGTCTTTTATTTTGGAGATTGTCGCTCTGCTCTGAAATTGGTGGAGCCGACTTGTTATCAATTTCTGGGCCCGGGGACCTCCCTCATAAAACCTCTGTCTTAGGTAAATGAGACGCTGTTCTATCTGATAGTCAAGGATCTTGATGTATTCCTCCTTTAAATTTTGTAAAAGTTTACCTCTTTCTCTATCAAGGTTCTGGTATTGTAATTGCTCCAGACTATGAATTTGTTCCTGCAACTCATTACGTCTTTTCTCCGTTTCTCTTCAATCTAGATGAAATTTCCACCAGTGTCCCCCTGATTAGGGCCTTAATTGTGTCCCAAAGAATACCGGTGGATATTTCGGGTGTTGGTTCATTTGAATAGCCTGCTCAATGGATTGAGATATCTTTTCTTGTACCTCTTTCAGCTGAAGGAGAGAGGTATTCAGCCTCCAGAATTTAGAGCTTTTGGGGGGTCCTATTTTCAGTCTCATGTATACAGGGCTGTGGTCTGAAAGCGGAGACACCCCAATCTCTGAGGATTTGCATATTTCCAGAGTTTCCCTGGTGGTAATAAAATAGTCTAACCTGGAAAACGTCTGTTGAGGGGGTGAAAAGAAGGTGTACTGTTTACACCTGCCATTCAGGGCCCGCCAGACGTCCACTAAGCCCACCTCTGCCAAAAAACTGGCCACCTTCTGAGCCACTCCTTTCTCAGCAGCTGAGTCGAGGACTCCAGTCTGGGATTTAATCTCAAACTGAGATCTCCCCGATCATCAAACAGCCCTCCGCCCACCCCAAAATTTTAATAAAAAGATCTCGATAAAAAGTGAAATCTGAACCTGGAGGGGCATACAGTGACACCAGAGTTATCTTTTCTCCCCCTGCCAACATGCCTTTGGCTGCTACATACCTGCCCTGCCCATCCACTAACTTATCTTTTAAGACAAACTGCGTGGCCCTAGGAATAAGTATCGCGGCCCCCCTTCTACGGCCGTTGGAGTATTCGGATGCTATCATCTCATTATATTTAAATTTTGCCAATTTACCGTGCTCAATCTTATTCATGTGGGTTTCCTGGAGCAATAAAACATGCGCTCCGGTTTTCTTCAAATAGGACATAACCTGAGAACGTTTGATAGGGTGTGCTAGGCCATTAACATTGTAGGTTAAGATTGTTAGATCAGAGTTAGCCATCGTTATAGTTTGCGTTAAAACCTAGTTTAAGTAGATATAGTGCCTGTCCGTCCCCCACAACCCCCTACCCTTCAATTATCTTACTGGCCAGTAGTTCTCCTTATAATAATATAAAAAAAAATAACAGGCTTCTCAACGCAACAGTGTACCATAACTTTAGAACTATATACAAGTTAGCTTCCACGGTGGAGGTCATCCTTACACCAGGAGACCTCTGAGTGTTCAGCTTCCCCACCCGAAAGAGGTGAAGATAGCCGGACAGGGGAGATGGAGCTACAGTACTCCTCACTGCATACAAGCAGTTCTCCCAAGGAGCCTACGTTGGAAAACTCAGAAAAAAGGCTCCTCTTTAGCTGAAGTCTTCCCACTTAGGGTGCAGACCGCTGTAAAGGATGTCAAGTTGCCTTTAGCAAGCCCCAGCAGATACCCTTTTCACAGCAATTTGTATTTAGTAACTGCTTAGGTAGTCCCCCCCCCCCAAGGCAACTCATTCACATTTTAAAAAAGCCCCCAGCAACAAGCCTGTAATTATCAGCAAATTAAAACTAAATCAGTATGTTCTTCTTTCCCCTTTAAACAGGGATAAATCGTATGGACATTTCGAGAATTTTTGTTATGCTCATATTCGAGTAGCAGGATTGTTATCAATGCAGTCCTTTTCCCTCCTGTTAATACTCAAAGAGCATCATGAACAGTCGCGAGGTGCAGGGAGACTCTGGACAGCCACGTTGCTCCAGGCCTCAGTTGTATCCCTGGATTCAAGATCTTACAGTTTGTCTGAAAGTACTCTTATGTCAGTCCTGGGCCTGCGTTGGAACATTATTGCCCTGCGATCTCCGCTGAGTCTCCTTATGTCCTGTAGCGCACAGAGCATTCGTGATGGATCCTCTTCCTCTTTTCCATTTGTTCTGCACCATAAGCCATTCCACGGGTACCTTCCATAGGGTGGACTGTCCCTGCCCAGCGATCCCCTCCGGCACTGCCTCCAACCAGCCCCGCTGCACTAGAGCTTTCCCCACTTCCTCCGGTGAGTCGTATGCCTTCGTGCCTTCAGACCAGAAGACGTGGATCCTAGCTGGGTAGGGCGTGTTGAATCTGATATTTTTTGCTCTCAAGATTTTCAGGATGGGCCCATATTTCAATCTTTGCCTCTGAACTTCCACTGGATAATCGTGATCAAAAAATAAGCGGCTGGAGAGGTATTTGATCTCCTTCTGCTGCCAAGCTCTCTGGAGGATATCCTCCTTTATTTTAAAACTATTGAACTTGAGCACTACTGACCTGGGACTGGTTTCTGGTGGGGGTTTCATCTGTAAGGCTCTATGCACTCTTTCTATGCCCAATTGAAACCCTGGGGGCAGCTGCAGCACGTCTGTTATTAGATCTGTAATGAAGTCAGTCATTGGCCAGATTCAGCGCCTTCTGGGAGACCATGTATTCGTATGTTCTCTCTTCTCGAGCGACCTTCCAGGTCTATACACTTATTCTGGAGCTGTTCAGTGTGTTCCACCAGGGCTTGCAGTATTAGGCCCATATTGGTAGTATCATCTTCGGAATTACTTATGCGAGTCTCCGCTTCCTCCAGTCTCATTTCCAAACTTTTGAGCTGCTGATTAAGCTGCTTAAATTCAGCCCTGTTCTCCGCTCTCATTGCTCTGATCTCTGTAAAGAGCTTCTCAAACTGGGATCTAGATAGCTGATCAGTTTCTGCGTCTGTATTTGCAATACTCTCAGGGGAAGGGCTTCTACTTTCGTCCCCATGAGTCATCTTGAATTCTGCAGCATCGGGACGTTTATTAGCGTCTTTTAGTTTAGATCTACCTCTGGTGTCCTTTGCATGTTTGATAGTTGCCATTTCTGGTACTATTGGGCTGGTTTCTACAATTTAGGTAGCTTTTTTGGCCTCAGGGAGGTAGAGCTCTCTCTAGCTGGCTGCTATCGGCTCCGTGACGTCACCGGAAGTCTGAGGCTTTTACTTTCTAACTGGAAAGAACGAGCTATGCCCTCTCTATCTGAATGGTATAATAATGTAAATTTTAGCACAAAATGAGAGAATTTGTCATCTCCTGCTCAATCAGTCATCTGAGTTTCTTGCTACTTGGGCTCCCTTTTTAGAATTGGTAGTGTGACATCCTGTATATTTCCCTTATCTGTTTTGTAAGGCTGTGTATTATCAGTTTACTGCATGCTATGGCTTTGTCACTCAAGCACACTCCTTAAATTGCTATTTAGTAGTCTAAATTGAGTAAGTTCTGGTTTATGTAACCTTCTGGTAACCTGTTAATGTTTTTTTGCTTTTATTGATGACATTGTATCCAATAATCTAATGATCATTGTATTGTATTTTGTGTTTTGAAACTAATAAAATATTACTACAAAAAAGAAAAAAAGATCCATATTGGTGTAAATATCCCATGGTTGCCAGAGGTTCAGGAAGGCCTCCTAAGGGAGAGCTTACATCCCCTCTCCTTATTGCACTTTTGTATTCAGTTGGCCATAATTCTGGCTGTCTTGACATCTTACCAATAAAGGCTAGACTGCATGGGCATTTTAATTTTATACAGTAAACCACTTGATCAGATGCTTATGAGGAACTCTGATGGGGAATGTTTCACCCTTATTAATATTGTGAAGTTCCTTAGCTTGGTCATCGTTAGTATGGTGTTTACAGTATCTGCAAGTGTGGAAACTCGGTGGTTTTATATTATAGTATATGATTAGGGCTTATTGTAGATGGAAATCTGTGACTTTCCAAATCTTCTTGTAGGGCAGTTCAAAGGTACACAGCACTATTCAAGACAGGGGTTATGATCCCTGTATGGCTTCACCTTGTCCCCTTAAAGGGGACAATTTATGAGTAGTGCCCTTCATAGTTTAAAGTCCATGAAAAGATTTTACATTTTTGTGCCTTCCTCTGCACCCCTCAACCACTCATTCCTTCTGACTGCTCAACATTTCCTGTCTGCCC
The DNA here is from genome assembly GCA_016271365.2 of Neoceratodus forsteri. Classification (NCBI taxonomy): domain Eukaryota; kingdom Metazoa; phylum Chordata; order Ceratodontiformes; family Ceratodontidae; genus Neoceratodus; species Neoceratodus forsteri. Next base: position 106,371,742 of record JADMNL010000029.1, on the reverse strand, counting down.
ACTAGTCTAATTCTTCACTGCAGCTTCCTATCACCTGGCTCCCCAGGCTGTACCTACATCCTCAGAGGGTCCTGTTTATCCCTTCCAGGGGGACCCCCCCCGGGGAAGATGAGGGCAATAGAATTCCTAGGGGGGGTTCTTCCAAGGTACGCAAGGCTGGGGGTAGGCAGCGATGCACTAGGGGGACTGTGGCACAGTGGGGACTAGGCAGCCATCATCCAGCAGGCCTAGACGAGTGTTAGTTTCCATTTTCTGGGCCTTTCCCCACACCTCAAAGGTATGCACTGTGGCGACACTATGGAGGCAGTCAGCTGACGTGTGGTTACACATGCAGGCAAGGCTCCACACACCATCAGGTGTTGCTCTCTGAGTGGTATTCTGCAGCCCCCCTCCCACTGGGAGGAGAGTGTCCACACATATGCTCTATCACCCTCCCTGCTAACCTCCACTCCTGACATCCTGGGCTCAGAGCTCAAACCTGGGTTGCCAGCATGCTAAGTGGGTGCCCCACTACTCGGTGCCACAGAGCTGACTGAAAAGATGTTTTAAAGGAGGTATCAGGCTGCTCTGTAGCTGGCAGTAGTCCAAAGATATTACGTCTGCCCTATACCGCTACTACATTACCCCCAGTTTTAGAACCTTGTGAACAATGAGGTTAGCCCCAGCTTGATCATCAGTCACATCACAAGGTTCTAAAAATTGTGGCAATATAGTACCATTGTAAGACAGACACAGTCATCAGTATCTCTGGATTACTGCCAGCTACTGAAGAGCCCAATAAGTAAGCAATAACCCACTCCAGGGTGTGCGTTTATAGGGGATTAATCAACACCCCCGGGTGCATTGTGGCGCACGAGGCCACAGGCTGAGTGTCCTCGCAGCTCCTGGGGTGTTGATTAATCCCCAATAAACGTGCACCCTAGAGTGGGTTATTGCGCTTATAACATGGGCCACATATGGAGAAAAATGGAGCAAAACTGGTGGATTACAAGGACAAAGAGTGGGGACTACTTAGTGTTCCTACACTACTTATGGTCGGAGTAACACGTCCATGTGTGTTCTGCCACATGAAAATAGTGCTTGCACTCGCTTCTCTTTTTGACTTCTGGCAAGAGCTCTTGCTTTTAAAACTGCAGGAAACAACTTCTGGTTATCGCATATTGATTTCACTGCCCCCCCCCCCATGAATACCATGCATCACAATACACACACTAAGCATTGCTGACCCTGCAGTACATTTGCGGAAACAACTTATTTGCCTTGCTTGTCCTTTCTGCTATGTCTTTACCTTCTCTGCCTATGATCTCCATGGTCGCTGTCATGATTGTGAGGAGCGCGGGTACATCGTTGCGTTTCTCACATTCCGATTCACATCTTGGACAGGACACCTGTTTATGACATGCCACAGAGTTGTATTTTGCTCACTCGTTTAGGTCCACTAGCTCAGCACTATATTGCTCTCTACAGTACTTCCCCCATAACACGACCATCTCCCTCTGTGTTTGTGCTCCTCCTGTGTCACTGGTTTATGTTCCTCCCATCAAAGTACCCTGTATACAAAACGTTCCACTCATGCTCTGCCACCATACTAGACTGCACACACATTTGTTTGTCTCCTGAACATTCTTGTTGGCTTTCTAATTATTGTCCCATTATTACATGTCTCACTTCACTACTGCTGCATATCTTGCCATGATGCACAGCTACTGACGGTCAGCAGGATCACCATCTGATTCGCTCGTTCCACATGGAGGGTGTCTCATTCTGACAGCGTGTGTGTGGGTGGTATGGAGTGACGGTTTCTGTGCTTCTTACTATGTTTATTGTCTCTCTGCGGTTTCTGGTGCTGCTTACTGCTCCACTTATACTAGGAGTGAAGGGTGTCCAGTGAGTGGGTAAGGTCCATCGCTAATGGGGCAAAACTATGGCGGTGCTGCTTGCTTAACGCAGTCTGGGATAATTAGTTCAGACACTGGTATACCTTTTCTCCCTATGCGACTTATCACCACATCCACTTAGCGTAAAAATATGACTAATTAATGAAGGGTCATGTGATCCATGCTAGCCAATCACTTCTCTGACACGTAGATGCCCATGTTATAACTGCATTTAAAAGAGCTTTTCATATGCTTTCAAACTGTGATGGGCACAGTTCATAAATGTTCCACTTTAATACAAACCAAGAAGGTAGCCTCCCATTGATTCCATCCAAGGCCAGATTGGTTTTGAAGTAGAGACAGACTGTCCATTCTATCCAGTGTCAGTTTGCTTTGGAATAGAGGCCACCCGTTCATTCCATTCAATGCCAGTTTGGAGTAGGGATCTGCCGTCCCTTCCACCCAAGGCCAGTTTGGAATAGAGACCAGTGGTCAAGCTGAATAGAAACATAGAATTTGATGGCAGATAAGGACCACTTGGCCCACCCAGTCTGCCCATTTCCCTATCTAACGGATAAGCTGCAGATCCTAGTTAACCAGCAGCCTACTTCTAGTTAGAAGACTAACTGTGAGTGTTGTGTTTTTGTGACGGGGGTACTAACCCGATATCCTGGTGTATACTGCAACTTTAGAACCAAGCTCTCTAGAAATGAAAGTCTGCATGTAGTGACTTCATCCACCAAGCCAGCTTGAGATGGCTAACTGCCAGCTTTGCTGGATGTACTGTACAAAGCATGACTGAAGACCCATTAAATGATAAAAAGCCAGTTGCTGTATCAATTAAATGAGAAACCAGAGGCTTTATCAGACATAATTTAATTTAATCATTTAATTAAATTAAAAACCACTGTCCTTCTCAGGCGTAACATAATCATGTAATCATAATTAAATCATTTCAGATTTTGTCACTGTTCAGCTGTGATCTTTGATAGCAGCAGAGCTCTGGCAGACACTGAATAAATAATATTCATTATACATTGGCAAGAAAAAATCCTGGACTCTGATTGGTCAGTCTTGGGGTGGATCCGTGCTGTTATCCCAGCACATCACGGCTCTAGTCTCAGCCTCACTGTGAACCTGCAGATGAGCTTGATATGCTTGAGCACCTCCTGGATTATTTCCTCTTCTCTTAAAAAAACAAAAATATTTTTCCACACAAAAACATCTTTAAAATGAATTTTTTATTCTGTATAACAATGAGCCATTGTATAATAGCAATAATGCCCTCCAGGGTGTGTGTCATTTGGGATAATGTCACGCTTCAGTTGGATGCGCTCGGCCTGCGGCCTCATGCCCAACCACCTGAGGCGTGGCGTTATCTCAGCATGACACACACCCTGTTGGGCATTATTACTTAAATGTACTTAATAACTGGGAGACTGGAAAAAGTTATTTCCTATTCTTTAATTCTTACACGAAATGTAGAGGGAACACATTATCAAAGGGGGTTTTATGGGTGACATAACCAAAGCAGATGAACTTGGGTGAAAAGGAAATACTGGCATTCACATTTGTAACTCGCGTACATGATTTCAGCCAGTCAGCACTCAGGACAGGGCCTTTTATGCTTACAGTTTACCATCTTGTGCACGAATAATAAAATGGAGCATTCCACTTCAGAGATGGCGGGAGATGAGCGTTACATCCACTTTTAAAAAGTAAGTGTAAAACTTATTATAAATCACTCTAGGCAACTGGAGTGATTTTTTTTTTTTTTTTTAATGCCCTCCCTTTGCAGACATTCCTCCTTCTGCTGCTCCCCCAAGCCCTATCACCTGGCTTCTTCCAGACTTATCCCTGCCTCTGCTTACCCCTATGGTGGGTCTCCCAAGTCCCTTTGGAGAGCATATCCAGTAAGGAGATGGTGCCTAGGCCACCAGTGCAGGTCCTGTGGGAGCCCAGCTGTATTTTGTGTCAGTTGCCGTGTTTCTGTGTTCTCCCCATTCCCCAGGGACATCCGTGGTGAGGGCACTTATGCAGGCATACACAAGCATGGAACCAGCCAACACCCCCCCCCCCCCAGCAGCACTGCCTGAGGCCCCACATGCGGGCACTCCGATCTTGCTTGCATGGTGGCAGCTTTCGCCTTCCCTCCCTCCCTCCCTGGAGGAGGAGAGCATCCATTGGGATACTGGGTCCTACTCCCCTTGACTGGCCCCACAATTCTGTGCTTTCATTCCTGAATCCAGGTCGCCAGCATAGTGAGCAGTTAGTTCTGCCTCCGTGCTGATGGTCTGGCATAACTGGAGTGACTGATAATAAGTTTATCAATACTGTGCGAAATGTCTTTTATATATTAAGAATGTCATCTCGCACAGTTTGTGCAGACTGAACCGATCAGCTTTGCGTTGCGGTCCTCTCGCCAAAACTGCATGAGATTAGACTCTTATACCATAATAGTCCTCTCTCACAGTGCATAGAAACACATTAGGGACTTTGGTTCATACAGCCAGTGCTGACACTGAATGGGTGGGGTTGGTACAACTCTGAAGGGGTCATTCTTTGTGAGAGGCATTAAAACAAGCTCCCATTTGTCAGTTTGTTTATCCAGGCACAAGCTCAAGATCCCATGGCACTATTGGAAAAACTCATGATGTCCTGGTGTGCAGTCACAACATACCTTTTCTCTCTCTGTTTGCCTCTTGGGTCTCACTCTCTCTTCCCCCTCCATCTCTGTCTGTCTCTATTTCCCTCTCCACTTCTCTATCACCGTCTCTCTGTCTTTCTCCATCTCGCACTCCCTTACTTCCACTCCCTAACCCACTCTCACTCACTCTCCCTCCGTCTCTCTCTCTCCCAATCTCTTTCCCTCTTCACTTCTCTGTCTCCCTCTCTCCCTCTTGCTGTCCCCTACTCCCACTCCCTAATCATCTCTCCCCGTCTTTCCCTCCCTCTATTTTTCTCTCTGTTAGTTTAGACTTCAGTGTATATACACACACACACCACTGTCTCTGACTCCCTCTCTCTGCTGCCTTCTCCCTCACTTCCTTTACATAGTTCTTTTCTTTCTGTTTTTTAAATTGTGGTTTCTGTTGCTTGTTTTTTTTTTTTTCTTAAATTTAACTTACAGTTTCTCTCCAGAGGGACAGAGGAGGAAGAAGGATGCCTAGAAGTTGTTCTTTCCTTGCCCACTTCCACGGCAGTTCCTCAGGTCCCCCTGAGGGATCCTCACCCTTCGTCAGCTACTCTGACGTCGGGTCACCTCACATTTGCTGCCCCTCTCCTAACATCAGCAGCAACATCAGGTACCTTGCATCAGCCCCCCTTCGTCAGGGCCTATTGGCAGTCCTCTCATGCAGGGTCTGACATCCTTGGGGCTCATGTAAGCTAATCTCACGTCAGGAGCTCTGACATTTGTTCCTTTTTCATCAGTTACCCTGATGACAGCTATCCCAATGTCAACTGTCGTGATGTTGGGTATTTATCCTGGCCCATCCGAGCCTATTGGTCATGACTTACCATCCGGACATTTTTCTGGACATCAGGCATTCCTCCTTCTGCTGTCTGGTCATCGACGCCCATTACTCCCAGGGCTACTTCTCTGGATACCAACAGGGATACCCATATTATCAAGGGTGCCCCCTCCTCATTTTACAGTTTTGGGAGCTCATTTTTATTTGCCCCCAGCTAACCCACTTCCTCCTGCTCCACAATCAGAGTTCCAGGTGATGATCCAGTCATGGTGGAAGAATGCGAGGTCCCAGCTGTTTTCAGACCTGGAAAGTAGGCTCCCTAGTCTGGTGATAGTACCCCTTCCCCCACATCCCTAGCCCCTTGGCATATGGTGCATGTCTCAGGTACTACCCCTCAGGACATTCCTCTTCTGGACTTTGAGTGTCCAGAGGGTGAGGAGCCACCCAACTCAGATGCTGATGCATCCAAATTTTCATCTGACAAGCTATCCTCTCCTTCTAGGGGCAAACAGTCTCCTAAGTCCCCTCCAGAGGATCCTTCCTTCATAGAACTCCTCCGCATTATCCAGCAGGCCAGTGGTTGGAATGCGGAGGATCTGGATCCTATGCAAAAGCATTTGGACCCTAAGACAAATTCTGTGGTAATTACTGCCGCTCATGATTGCTTGTCTAACCCCAAGCACATAAGTACATCTCCCCCAGACAAGGAGTCCAGACAGATGGAACAATATGGCAAAAAGGTCTGTTTCTTGGCCACTTGTGCCCTATGCTCATTGAATTATGTGGCACAGATGGTGTCTTTCCAAAAAGTAATTTTAGCCAAGTTGAAAGACAGGATTTCCTCTCTGGAGGATTCTGACCTGAAGGCAGAAGTCACTAGGGATCTCAGTCTTTCCAAAATTTCCTGCAGGCATGCTCTTAGGACAACCTACAATTCTGTAGATGCTGTAGCCCATTCCTTGGCTACAGCCATTAGCCTCAGGAAGCATGCTTGACTGTGGATTTCTGGTCTTGCTTCAGACATGTAGGCAGCCATATTAAATGCTCATTTTAGGGGATCGGTCCTCTTTGAAGGGGGACACCAAAGTCTTGATCACTGGCCTCCAAGGCAGTGGTCAGGCTCTTAGATTGGTCCATTCTATGTACAGAACTGGTATCCCTAAGAAGCAGCCCTTTCAGCGTCAGTTCAAGCACCAAGGGAAGCAGGTGGCACCCAAGAAACAGACCAAAAGATGAGCCACCACCACCAGTTCTTCCTTTTACTTTCCACCAGCCGCCAAAACCCAGAGACTGGCAGGAGGGCCTTTGTCCCCCCGCCCCCTGACTTGCCAAGTCTTCCTTCCCCTCCACTTCAAAACATGGAGCCAGTGGGGGGAAGATTCACCCTTCATGTCCAGGAGTAGGAGGACATCACCTTGGACGCGTGGGTCCTACAGCTCATTTCTCAAACACGCACTAGAGTTACTGGAGCTCCCTCCAGACTCTCCTTCCGGTCACTCACTACTCCCCACACCAAGCCCTGTTGGTTGAGGAGGAGATCAGGACTCTGATGTGAAAGGCAGCAATCGAATTCATGCCTGTTGCCAGAGGGACAAGGATTCTACTCCCATTTCTTCCTGGTCCCAAAGAAGATGGGTGACCTCAGGCCAATCATGGACCTCAGCAGTCTGAACCTCTTTCTTGAGTACAAGAGGTTCCGCATGCTGACTGTTCAGAGCTTCCTGCCCCTTCTTCAGCAGAATCACTGGCTCTGTGCTCTGGACATGCAGGATGTTTACCTGCATATCCCGCTCTTCCCTGGCCACCACCGTTTCCTGAGGTTTTGTTTCCAAGGGGAGCATTTTCAGTTCACAGCTCTCCCCTTTGACCTGTCCTTGGCACCCAGAGTTTTCACCAAGTGCCTAGCAGTGGTGGCAGTGGCCCTACGCCACCAGGGTATAGTGGTGTTCCCATACCTGGACGATTGGCTAATCTCAGCTCCGTCCAGGAAAAACCTTCTGGACTCACTTTCAATTATCCTAGGCCTTTCCCCCAACTGGGGATCACAGTCAATTTCCCCAAATCCTTTTTAACCCCCTCTCAGAATCTTCAATTTATAGTGGTGGTTTTGGGTACGGTCCAGTGCAAAGCCTTTCTCGCCTCAGAGTAGAGACTCTCAGAGAGCAGGTCATTCTGGTGATCTCATCCAGATCTCTTCCGGCCAGAGTGTTGCTATGCTTGCTGGGCCTGATGCAGCCTCTGTCTCCACAGTTCCTTTAGCCAGGTAGCATATGCGGATCTCCCAGTGGACTCTTCGAGTCCAATGGGATCAGCACTTGGATGATCTGGACCACCCTGTTCTGATCTCCAGAGTGGTCAAGAGGGATCTACAATGATGGCTAGACCCTCTCAATCTGTCCAAGGGAATTTCCTTTTGAAGTTCCCCCCTCTATGGACCCTCACCACGGATGCTTCATGACTGGGTTGGGTAGTGCACCTGGGGGACCATCAAACCCAGGATTCATAGTCCCAACTGGAGATGTCTTTGCACATCAACATTCTGGAGATGAGGGCAGTCTTTTATGCCCTTCAGACTTTTCAGACCATCCTATTGGGAGGAACACTGCTAGTCCAGACAGACAATATGTCGGTAGTCTGGTACGTCAACAAACAGGGAGGCATCCGTTCATACCCCCATGCAGGGAGGTGATGCGGGTGTGGCATTGGGCAGTCCACCACAGCCGTACACGTTCCAAACATTCATAACATCCTGGTGGACAGCCTCAGTCAGACATTGTCCCTTGCCCATGAGTGGGAATTAAGTCAGGAACTAGAAAACACTCTCCTCCAGAGATGGGGTCACCCAGAATTTGATCTGTTCGCTTCCCCATCCAGTGCAAAACTTCACAGCTTTTGCTCACTCATTCCAGAGCCTGGAGCTTTCTGGCATGACATGTTGTCTCTATGTTGGACAGAGAAGTTCTTGTACGCCTTTCTCATTCTTCAGAGGGTACTTCTCAAACTCCAGCAGAGGGAGCTCAGATGATCCTAATTGCTCCTCTCTGGCCAAGGCAAATTTGGTTTCCACTACTGCAGCAGCTTTCAGTGGAACCCCCAATTCCTTTACCTCTCAGACATGACCTGTTGACTCAGGATCAAGACAGGCTGGTACATCCAGGACTCAGGACATTGCATCTTCATGCGTGGCTCCTTCAGACATAATCAGAGCTCGCTTTGGGGTCTCCCAAAAGGTCACTCAGGTCCTGGTGAAAGCCAGAAAACCATCCACCAGAACCACCTATGCCATGAAATGGAAGCGTTTTCCATTAGGGTGACTTCTAAAGATTTAGATCTCTTTACCTGCTCTGCTCCTCAGGTCATGGAGTACCTCCTCCACCTATCTGATTCGGGTCTGTCATACTCGTCCCTTATGGTCCACTTGTCGGCCATCTCGGCCTACCATGTGGCGGGGAAAACCGTAGCTCAGTTGGAGGTCTCTAAGACTTTTTTGAAGGGGATCCTCCACCTAAAACCTCCCATTCATAACCTCACGCCACCTTGGGATTTGAATTTTGTGTTAGAGAAGCTTACGCTTCCTACCTTTGAACTAGCGATGAGCTGTGACGTGTGCTGCCTTTCTTGGAAGGCGCTATTTTTAGTTGCTATTACTTCTGCTCGTAGGATTTCTGAGCTTCAGGCCCTGATACATAAGGAGCCTTATTTGATTTTTCACAAGGACCGGGTGGTCCTGCACACCAATCTTAAGTTTTTTCCCAAGTTCACTTTAAACCAAACTGTTAAACTCCTGGTTTATTACCCTAATCATTCAAACGGGGGGATCTCCTTCACACTTTGGATGTTCACAGAATCCTTAGATGCTATGTTCACCGTACTAAGGAGTGCAGAAAATCTGATCAGCTTTTTTTGTCTCCTTTGCCCCCAAATCCTTGGGATTGGCAGTTTCTAAATAGTGCCTTTCTAAATGGTTGGGTAATTGCATTCGCTTCTGTTACCAAAAGTACAGCAAACCTATTCTGGGGAGGTCAGAGGTCACTCTACTACAGGAATGGCTACCTCTACAGCGTTCCTACGGAATGTTTCTGCAGCAGAAATCTGTGCAGCAGCATTCTGGAATTCTGTCCATATCTTCACGAAGCATTACAGTCTGGACATTGCCTCTAGGCATAGGGCTGGGTTCGGCCTTGCTGTCTTGCAGGGCCTACTGCCTTAGGCTGGTCCTGTGCTATCTTTCTGTTGCTCCTCCTCCTGTGACTCTCTCAGTCTCTCTATGAGTGACTACTTGGGATTCAGTCCTATATGTGATGACCTACTGCAGGAACCCTCTCGAAATAAGATAGTACAGTTACGTAAGAACTTACAGTAACAGTAGATCTTCGAGAGAGGTTCCTGCAGTAGGTCACCTTTTCCCTTCCTCCTTCCCCCAGTTCTTCTGCATTTCTTTCAGTCATTTTGAACTGGGCTCCAGGATTTCATTCTTTCTCCTGTCTCATCCTCCTTGGCTCTCCGGTGGGAGAACTTGAAGGTGGGTATGGGGATCGCCCACTATATAGGGTCACGCTGATTTGCTCAGAGCTAAAACAATAGTATTATCAGCACAAAACCATTCATTTTCACCACAGAAAACATGTATTATCTCATTTGTGGTAGTGTATTACAGGAAAATTTTTGTATGGGTTTAGATGATATTATCATGGCATATCCGTATACAGTATATGCCACTTGTAACAGACTACTTTGTCCACTAACATTTTGTCCGTTACAACCACATCCACTACATCCATTCATCCCTTACACGATGTTGGCATTCATTTCTGACACGGTCAACATAGTACACTATATGATGATAGTGATTGCAGCTCTTTTAAATGTGATTTTTAGCCTTTTTTCTGGCAAGCCACACCAGTGTAAACTTTATTTATGCAAAACACAAAGAAACAACAAAAAGAAAAGAAAACCCATTAAAAAAAAAAAAAAATGCTGTGCACTGTACCATGCTCTTGTCGGCAATGCATCTATATGCTGTGCAGTGATCTAAGTGTCATTTGGACATCCATGTGATGCTGGTCCTCCTCCTCTTCCTCGGACTGAACCACCTCCGATTCAGCATTCTGCTGCATCCTATCGATAGCCTCGCTGATGTCCTCAATGTCAGACATTGGGGCTTCATCGCCTAGGTGACAGATCTCGTCTAGAGTCTCTGACGACCAAGGATTTTGCTTGTTTGAATCTTCTGGGTCATCTGGTTCTTCATCAACCATGCCAGCTGCTTCATCTTAGCTAAGGGTAGACAGGTTCTCTTATCTGACAGGGAGAATGATTGCTTAATTGCTCATGAAACATCGATTGACACCGGCTGGGTGAGGTGCTAAATGCTCTCTGGTGGCCATTACAAGCGGGAGTACAGGTCTGTTAAAACCATTACTTTTTACCATGGAATTAATAGGAAATGGCATTTGGAAACCTAAATCTGTCTGTTACAACCAAATGTTCATTACATCCAGGTCCGTTGAAAGTGGAGTATACTGTATTACAATATGATCATTCTTGTTATACCTGTTGTTTATTGTATTGGTCTGCTCTTGTATGTAACTTGATAGACTTTGACACCTTTGAAAAAAGGCTCTTGAGCTTAAAGGTCCTTCGAACATGAATGAATGCATGAATGAAGGAATGAATGAAATGAATAAATAATGTAGCCGGCCCAGTGGCACAGAGGGTTGAGGCGCTGGTGCCTTACCTCGAGCCACACTGGTGACCTGGGTTCGGGAACGGACTCAGGACACCGGAGGCTGGCAGGGGAAGGAGAGGATTGAGCATCCGTAGGACTGCTCTCCTCTCCTGAGGTGGGTACAGGGGTAGCATCACTCTGCAGTGGCATCCAGTGGAGACCGGAGGCACTGCAGATGCAATGTAGTAGAGAATGACACTAGAAAAGCATAAATACCCGCTCCATGTTCAGCCAGATGACAGCTGCCTGGCTGTCCAAGGCCATCGATGTCCCACAGAGCCATCTTTTTTTTGAAATTTAAGTTTATTGAGTTTAAGAAAACAAAACACAATATCACAAATAACACCAAGGAAATACAAGAAAACATTGGAATAAACGGTACAACCCAAGAAAATACACCCTCCCCCTACATACCCCGACCTCCCAACAAAAGACAATAACACAAAATCCCCACCCCAGCCCAGTCCCACCCACCATCCCACCAACCCACCAACCCACCCAACCTCAGATACAAAAACATTATACAACACTGAACGATCAAACCCCCATCAAACCATTCCCCTTCCTCAGGGTGCACCAACAAACGCCAAACATCTTCTGACAAAGCAACTTATCACCACAAAACTACAAATCCTGACATCTGTAAAAAGCAAGACAACCTTAAAAACAAGGATTAACATAGGTCTTAAAATAAAAGGCAGACATGTGGGATCGGGTCATAGAATTATATAGATTAAGTCAAACCGAGGGCTTGGAGTTTACTCCATCTCCTCTGAAACAGATCCAAATGACCTTTAAGACTAGCAACCAACCTTTTGGATTGAAGGTAAGAGACTAGTTCAGTTAACCAATCAGCAAATGACAAGGCCAGTTGGTCAGTCCAATGTCTTAAAACCATTTTTTTAACAGCCATAGACACCAAAGCCATATAATATCTACGTTCGACACTGTCTACATGGAAGAATTCACCCAAAATACATACCTCAGGACAGAAAAAAACGGACAGACCCAGAAGAGGATCAAGATAATCCCGAACCAGAAGCCACAGGGGGGCAACTTTAGGACAATCCCAGAACATATGGATTAAGTTACCCTCACCTTGTAAACACCTAAAGCACTTTGGATGAGAAGCCCTCTTGAGCTGAAAGAGTTTAACCAGGGTATAGTACAAGTTATTGACAATATAATACTGCGTTAACCGCAACCTATCCTGGGTATGGTATCTATGGAGACCTTTCCAAACACCCGACCAATCCAGGGAAATATCAGGTAGAAGGTAAGCCCACACACCCGAGCCTTCAACCATCTCCGGTGAATTATAATTCAAAAGGAAGGAATATATCAAGGAGATAGTGTGGGATTGGGAAGCAAGATTGATAATTTCAGAAAAAAAGGTAAACAACCGAGTCCCTAGAATTGGTACCAAATCTCCGGCTGATCAAATGCCTCAACTGATAAACTTTGAAAATATCCCTCCTAGATATGTCAAATCTCTAGAATATCGCGAAGAAAGAAGTGAATCCTGCTAAAAAATGCTCAAGTCTGGCCTCCCTAATTTGCGGAAGCCACTCCGAGGTAATCCATGAAGTACCCATCTTAACATTAGGATTACAAACAACCGGTTGTCCCAGGTCTGAGATAGCGGAGATACAAAAGAACTTTAAACATTGCATGAGCGACTTAATAGCAACCATCATAACACTATCCGGCACCCAATTGGAAAGTACCTTCGGGGAAACATAAAGTAAAGCATACCTATCTAGTTTAATCTCAGAGAGAGAGGAACGTTCAAGTTGAAGCCAAATTGGACAGGATAAATCTGGTTCCGTAGAGAACCATCTTCCCAACTTAGAAAGGTGAGCCGCCCAATGGTACAACAGGAGATTAGGTAACCTAAGACCCCCCTTCTCTCTAGGAAGCGATAATTTAGCATAGGAGCGCCTAACCCCCTTCCCCAACCAAACAAAGTTAGAGAAAAGCACATGAAACTACTGAATATAGGAAATAGGAAGCCAATGGTTAACCAGATTCAATGGGTAAAAAACCCGGGGAGAACGTTCATTTTAAGAATATTTATTCGACCCCAAAGTGAGATGGGAAGAACTGACCAATGCTTTAAGTCCTGAGAAACCGAGTCCTTGAGTCTGTCCAAATTTAACTTTCTCAAAAGAGAAGAATCAGTAGAGAAATAAATCCCTAAATATTTGATAGATCTAGGGGCCCATCTCATACCGAAAGAGGAGAAATCGTGCTCATTAGTGTATACATTAAGAGGGAGGATTTCAGATTTGGAAATATTCAATCTATAACGAGAAAAGACACCAAACCTCTCAATAATACCTATCACCGCCTTCAAAGATTCAGCCGGATCTGCTAAATGTAAAGAATGTCATCCGTATACGAGAGAACCAATTCCTTTGGTGTAATCTAAGCCCTTGACCTGAGCAGAAGCCTTAAGCCTTATAAGTAAAGGTTCCAAATACAAATTAAATAACAAAGGAGAGAGGACATCCTGTCTGGTGCCAGTATATAAACGAAAAGGAAGAGAACACCCCATTACAATAAATTCTGGCAGAAGGGCAACTATAAAACACCCGAATCTTATTTACAAAGGGAGGCGGAAAACCCATTCTCTCCATAACTGCCCAGAGAAAAGACCAATCCATGCGATCAAAGGCCTTTTCAGCATCAAGAGAGATCAGAGCAGCCAGATATGAAACGGATTGGGCATGCTGAGAGATATGCGACAGGGTCCTCAAATGGTCAGCCACCGATCTTCCAGGGACAAAGCCAACCTGCTCAAGGCTCAACAGACCAGACCAAACCATCCTGATTCTTTCAGCTAATATCTTAGCAAGAATTTTCATATCGTAATTTTGAAGAGAAATGGGTCTGTAATTGGCCGGGTCAGTAAGAATCTTATCAGGTTTAGGGATTAAGACAATTATAGCCTCAAACAATGAGGGATCCACATCCGGAAATACAGACAAGTATTCATATAACTTAAGAAGAGTGGGTATCAAGTCCTTGGCAAAAACCTTATAAAAGTTAGCCGGGAGACCATCAGGACCCGGTGTTCGGTTGGGAGCAAGGGAAGCAATGGATCTCTCAATCTCCTCCAATGAGATAGGAGCCAGCAAAATAGCCTGCTGGGTCTCTGATAAACATGGAATATCAATCTCCCTCAAATATTCCTCTAACTCCAAAGTAGAATACGATACAGGAGGTTTGCTATACAGGCCCAGATAGTACTCCTTAAAAATATGGGCAATTCCTCTAGGTGAAGTGACAGCCGCACCGGATGAAGAGAGCAGAGAGGGAATAATCCTGGAGCTTTCCAATGCCCGTAGACGCAAAGCCAAAAGCTTACCGGATTTTTCCCCCTGATCAAAATACTTGGCTTGAGTTTTAAGCAAGGAATATTCGGTTTTCTCCTTCAAAGATCCATATATTCACTCTTAACTGACAAAAGCTCTTTAAGATCAGTTAAAGAAGAAGTTGAGGAGTACTTAGCCTCCAAATCCCGGATTCTACCCATCAAAGATAGGAATTTGCAAGCCTTTTTCTTCCTAAGGAAGCCATTTTAATAAGATCACCCCTAAGATAACATTTTAAGGCAGACCAGACCATATCGAGCCTTGGAGTAGAATTAAGATTATCTGCCAGAAAGAGAGAAATCAGGGAACTAATATCAGATACATTTTGAGGATCCTTCAACAGCTGAGTATTCAGCCGCCAAACCGAATCCCGGGAAAAATCCGAAGTTAAGGAAAGCTTGATCCAGACAACAGCGTGGTCCGATAAAATAATTGGATCAATGCCGGATAAACAGAGACTTGGAAGAAAGGAAGTACTAACTAAGACCATATCTAGCCTAGATTTAGTACCATGCGACTGAGAAAGAAAAGAAAAGGCTCGGAGAGAAGGGTTAGCATGTCTCCAAGGATCACATAGACCCAGCAACGATCTCAAATCCAAAAAGGCTCTATGAGCCGGGGAGGGTGGGCGCCTGTCCTGAGGGTCTCTATCTAGAACAGGTGAATAAGGAATGTTCCAGTCCCCACCCAATATAAACTGAGCAGGAAGAAAATTAGCCAATTTCTCAGCAAGGGACATGAAAAAAACAGGATCACCCCCCACCGGACCGTATATAGAGCCCAGAACAATATTACCACCATTAAGAATACCTTTGACCAACATAAACCTCCTCTCTGGGTCTGACACAGTCGTCTCCTTGGTAAATAAAACATGCTTCTTGACGAGGACCGCCACCCCTCTACTAAAACAAGAATTACCCGCAAGATAGGATTGAGAAAAGCCCGAACGAGATAAAAGCTTGGTGTCACCATGGCTTAGATGCGTTTCTTGCAAAAAAAGAATGTCAATTTGCAGCAGTGAACAATGATTAAACATCTGCAAGCATTTGACCCGATCCCTAAGTCCACGTACATTCCAGGAGGCTATTTTGAGAGTATTCATAGCCATTTTAAATACAGTATACAAAGACCAAGTATCCAGACATATTCAGGATTATAAGAAGAAAAAAGGTGCACCCCAAAAGAAAAGGCTGGGAATACCTTACTCTCCCAAAACAAGCCAAGCTTTAGTCTCCACAGGGAGGACCCCCAAATTTTAATCCCCCAGAAACAACACATTAAACTAGATTGGTAGACTAAGCTGGCCCCTATACAGATCCCCAGCCCAATATTACTAACCCCAAAATAGACCCCAGTCCGAAACTGACCCAGACAAGAATTATGAAAAGTATACCCCCCCCATAACCACATGTCCTACTTAACCAAACGCCCTGTAAAATATAAAGGAGAGCAATCATCATTCCCAACCCCCCTCCCACCAGTCAAAACCCAACCCCCAAAGAGGCCAGTACAAGATCTTCAATGAAAATGACCCCCATCCTCTGACCCTAACTCTGAAAATCCACCAACAAGTAGTACTCATCAAGCCCACCAACCCACCCCCAAAATCAAAGAAAACCCCAAAACCCACAAGTAACTATTTACAACAGGAGGCCAAACTGAAGTACTCCTTCAAACAAACCGAGACCTGGAGGCGATGGTCCCCAACCCCATTTTGAACCCTACAAACCCCAGTGTAAGATATATACAGCAATAAAGGACACCTCAAAATACCTCCGTAAAACATACCCGAGATCCCCTACAATAAAACATAGTAGCCCCATCACCGGGAGGTTGGCAAAACCCCCTCATTTGGCCTCGGCGATACCACATCCAGCAATCCGCAACAGCAGACCCGAGCCCCTCCATCCCCCCCGCCAGTCACCAGCAATAACAGGAGTAGCCCATGAAGAGGTGAATCAGCAGGGAAAAGGCAATGAGAACCCACAACCAGGAACAATAAAACCAGAAAGAGCACCCCTCCACAACAACAGAAAAAACACCATCCACATAGGTAAATACCATAAAAGGGGGGGCACCCCTACAACAGCTCAAAAGCAAAGAAGGTGAAAAGCCACCTACCAAATATCCTCCATAGTCCATGGGAATAATCAGCACCCCGAGAGCACCAACCGATGAAAATTCTCGACATTGGGAGGCTGTTTCCGAGGGGACTCAAAAACCAGCAGGACTGGGAACGGTCCTGCCGCCAGGAAGTCCCCCCAGGAAACAGGAACAAACAGAAAAAAGGTTCCGCCTCCAGCACGAACGGCCAGGCCCACTGAGAGGGATCCCAACACCCCCGAAGAAAAACCCCCAGCCCGCGAAAACCGACCAAGGTAAGCAAGAAATTAAAACGAGAAAGGGAAAACAAATAAATTAAGCGAGATAGCAAGCTCAGAGAGAGTGACCAGGATAGCTTAGCCCGCAGGACCTACTAACCAAACAGCCCAGCTAAAGAAAAAAGAGAAAGGCCCCGACCAAGTAGCAATGATAAAACAGGTCCATTCAGTGAAATTTAGGCACCAGGTTCCCAGATGCTATAGCACAACGAGATAACCAGTCCTTTATTCATCCGGCCGACTTGAACAGTTCTGGTAGTCTGGAGGCTAAGTCCTTTAAAGCCGCTTCAGGAGAGTTGAAACTGCATACCGAGCCAGCCACCGTGACCTTCAGAATCGCCGGGTAGATCATCCGAAAGGAATAGAGGCTGCTATCAGCTTCTGGACGACGGATGGTAAGCTGCCCTTTTTTATCTAGTCTCTTTGGGAAGGTCCTGTGTAACACGGATTCTCGATGAGCCCCAGAGAATCTCCTTTAGTTACCGGGATCTCGAATAAACATGTTGTCTTTCAATATAACTTAGAAATTTAACAATAATAGGTCGCAGGGGAGAGCCAGACGGGGGCCTAGGACGTAGAGAACGGTGGGCTTGCTCCAGATGGTAGGAGGGACTAATGGGAGACGGGCCTACAATCTTCACCAGGAACCTCTGCAAAAAGGCCATTAGGTCCAGGCCTTCCTCCATCTCCGGCAGGCCTATAATAAGTAAATTGTTCCAGCGATTACGCCCCTCCAAATCCTCCGTTTTTGCCTGTAGCTTTTTGATCTGCTGCCTGAGCTCAGCAACATCAGCATCTGTTCTGGATCTCCATTTCTCTGATGAAACAACTCTGGCTTCAATATCTGAAACTCTGGTGGAGACTGACGACAGGTCACCACGCAATGATTTCAGCTCCCCAGCCAGCTCCTTAAGGATATCTTTCACAGGGTTCAGCTCCTGGAGAAACTTATCCTCCTTCAGAGGAATAGCCAGCTGCGGTTTGTCCCCACACCGTTCTAACTTAGCAGGGCCTTGGTTACGCTGCTTCTTTGAGAGCTTTTCAGGAGATGCAGGAGGAGTATGTTTAACCGAGGCCTGCTTTCCATCCACCTCCATCCTTTAAAAATTATTAGCTTCTTCGCAGGCAAAATCGGATTGCTGTTAGTAGGCACAGTATCCAATCCCCTCCGATGCAAATTTTTAAGTTTGGTGCTCAGATGGTATAGAAAACTAGCAGAAAGCGGCGACCGAAGGGGAGAGCTCAAAATCAAGCAGCTGCCTAGCTAGATGCCATCACGTGACCTCCCCCACAGAGCCATCTGTTCCAGCAACACCCTGTGGCCAAGCATTCTCCTGGTCTGTCCCCTCGGCCGGTGCCGTTCCCCTCGGAGGAAGGGGACCCACCCCGCAAAGGGTTATGTTGGAGTTACCTGCCATATGGAACAGTAGCTCAGGGAGTGAGATGTGTCAGAGTCAGCCTTGCCTCGCGCCTGAAGGTGTGGCTGAGATGGAGCATGTAGGAGAGATAAAGAGATGATGCAAAAAAAAAAATAATGTATGGGCGACCATACACAACGAGCCTGTATTTCCATTGAGAGGTTGAGATAACAGCGTATGGACCTTAAGAGCAAAGCTCAAGAGGTCCATGCTGGTATTTCAAGGCCAAGATGGAAACACAAGCTGTGTTGCGTATGGTCGCCAATATTTTATAGATAGTATAGGGTTTTAGTAAAAAATATTAGTGTACTAGGTTTTTTGCCTGTATATGGCACTGTGGTAAACCAGTTTTTTTTTTTTAATAATAATTAGTTGTGCATAAATATGCCTTTACTCCTTTATTTTATTTCTGTCTGTCTGTTTTGCTGTATTGTTGGTGTTACTAACAGTTGTGAAGAGACAGAAAAAGAGAGCAAGCACTTGGAAGTACGAGCACTGTGTGCTGTCATGGTTGCGTTGAGTGGCACTGAAGGCTAGCATGAGCGTTGTTTCCAGGTAAACGCAGCTATACATTTGAAAACTGGGGGACATTTTAATGAAAAAAAGGTTGCAATTCACTTAACTGGAGCAGGATCTTATCAGTGAATAAAGTAGGAAAGAGAATTCTGGAAATTGTTGTGATGAGTGTAAACTGACACTGAGTGCTGAAAAGAAACTGAAAGTGGACGGGCAGCAGTCAGCATGAGCAGAAAAGAAATTGAAACCAGGTGGGCACAGTTGGCCTGAGCGGGGACTCAGGTTCCTTGATTATAGAACATGCACAACTTTTTGAGAGCCACTTATTTTTATGCAGACTAAGACCTAACCATGTACTATAAATAAATACATACGTAAATATTGCCAATGCTGTTAGACTAATAACAGTACTCCATACACAAACTGCATGTTACATGAAATCTAAGATCTTACTTCGAGAGGGTTCCTGCAGTAGGTCTACAAATATAGGATTGCACCCCCTGACATCAGGTTCCAACGGCAAACTTATAGCTAGCAATCATCAGCGGGGACCGCCCCCGATGTCAGGTGATGCGACGTCAGTCCAACTACTGTATAAAAGTGGGCTGTCCGACGCCCGCGACCAGTTCTTTCCCGCTGTCGCCTCAGTTTGGTCGGCTCTCGTGTAAGAACAGCGATCAAATGCCTGTGTGTCATTCGAAGTTTTTTCTATTTCTAAAACGTTTTTTCTTTCAGCATCCGACTGATTGTATGTTGGCTCACCCTAAAATGAAGTGCTCTAAGTGCGAAGCTCAAATCCCACACAGGGATGACCATTCTTACTGCATTCTGTGTCTAGGCTTCAAACACAACTCGGACGAGTGTGCCGTTTGTCTGGCCTTTAATCAAGCCACCTGGACCAAACACAAGTGGACCCTCGAGGCCCACCTTCTTACACGACGGCTGGCGTCGATGGAGAAAAAGCTTCAGGAGTTACGGGAAAGGTCGTCGTCGCTGGCCCCGAGGAAAAAGAAGAAAGATGAGAAGAAGCGCCAGGAGAGGAGTCCATCACCACGTGGAAGGCCTGCTTCCTCAAAAACCGTGAGTACTTCTTCAGGTACCCCATCCGCTTCTTTGGGCTGGGCACCTTCTCCCCCTCCTGCTGAGGTGAGCGGGAAGCCAGGAGTAACCTCTCTTGAGGTGCCTATTGTGTCTCCTCTTCCCAGCACTGCCGATAAGTCATCCTCCGACCCTGTCGACTGGTGCATGGCTGCGACCGTTAAGCCTAGTGGCGGCCTCTTGGCGACTGCCAGCACAGTCCGGTCCAATAAGTTAGGTGACAGATCTACTGTCGTCCACCCGGACCCTCTATCTCGCCCATCGGGCTCCCGTGAGGACCCCAACACCGGCTCGAGCATGCTGCCTGGATACTCCACATCCCTTCA
Organism: Neoceratodus forsteri; assembly: GCA_016271365.2. Taxonomy (NCBI): domain Eukaryota; kingdom Metazoa; phylum Chordata; order Ceratodontiformes; family Ceratodontidae; genus Neoceratodus; species Neoceratodus forsteri. Next base: position 106,351,548 of record JADMNL010000029.1, on the reverse strand, counting down.
GGTCCTTCATCCCAGGGATTTACCACCCAATCCTGCTTTGTCTCTTCCTTCAGGATTGTTTTTGGACCTTTCATTGGGGTCTCTACCAGAGTTACCCCCATCGCCTGGTTTTTTGCTGCCCCTGAACAGGAGTGCGTCACTGGCCTGGGATCCTATTATGGAGCCTGTTCCTTTGGGACCTTCAGGGGCCCTTCCTGATCCCTTGCTACCTTGTGACCCTCAGGCACCCCCCCCCAGTAGGTCCAGTAGAACCTCCAGGTGGTTTTCCGGGGCCAGAACCCCTTTTTCTGCCACTGGGTGGGCCTCCATCGGCACCTTATTACCCGATGCCAGGCCCTGTGCTGCTGATGCCGGGATACCTGATGCCAGGATACCCTGGGTATCCTCCCTATTGCTATAACCTGAGATTGCCAGGATTCCAGTATCCTCCTTGGCAACACCCACAATACCTGGTCTACCAGCCTCCTCCTCCTCTTCCACCGCCGCCGATTGATCGGGATACGATCCTGGCTTGGTGGCAGGATGTCAGGACCCAGCTGCTCTTGGAACTATAGCATCCGGTGGGTGACATTCCCCTGCCTAGGGCACCTCCCCCACCAATTCCCTCCGGACGAGCTTCGGGTTCCCTGCTGGTGGGTTCCTCTGGGGTGGACCCGTACATCCCCAGTGGTTTAGAACCTTCTGACTCAGACATAGACTCCTATAGGGCTGGCAGTATAGCCTAGAGGTTAGAGGAACGAGGTGTGAACGAGCTTGGTGCATCCAGCAGACCAGACCTGAGTTTGATTCTCACAACCTCCACTTGCATACTGTGTGACTCTGAGCAAGTCACTTAACCACCCAGTGCTCCCAGGTCACCCCTGAAAACAGGCACTTGTGCCTAGTGGGCCTAACCCAGTTACCAAAAGACTAAAAAAAAAAAAAAGACTCCGATCCTTCTGACATTCGGTCTCCAGTTGAGGTCCCACCTAAGGAATCTCCTAAATCCCCCAGAAGATCCCTCCTTTGGTGGTCTTCTGAGGACTATTCAGGCAGCAGGTTGGCCTTCTAAAGAAGTGGACCCCCCAGTGCAAGAGACTGGTGGAGCACTTAGATCTGTCCACTACAGACTCTCTACCCATCCCACCCTGGATGGGTCCTCATGAGGATCTGGTCACCACTATCTGGCAACAGCCTTCCTCTATCCCTGCTGTGTCCAGAAAGGCTGATCACACTTATTTTCCCCCAGAAGAGATTCAACATCTAACATCTCATCCGAAGGTAGACTCAATGGTCATTGCGGCCGCCCATGACAGGTCGGCACAACCCAAGCATTTGAGCTCCTCGCCTCCCGACAAGGACTCAAGGCAATTGGACCAGTTTGGCAGGAAGGTATATTCCTCTACTTCCTGTGCCATCTGGTCCCTTAACTATGTATCACATATGGTGGCCTTCCAGAAGTCTTCCCTCTCGGAGCTCGAGAGTGACCTCCAAGAGGTCCAGGATGAGACGCTCAGAAGCAAGGTACTGGACAAGATCCGTAGGAGCAAGTCTTCGTGTCATCATGCTCTTCGAGCAACGTACGATTCAGTAGACTCAGTGGCTAGGGAGGCAGCTACTGGGTTCTGCATCCAACGTCTTTCCTGGCTCAGGATTGCAGGTTTGGTGCAGGACATCCAGTCTTCCCTCCTGGATGCCCCTATTAGGGGTTCTGTCCTTTTTGGTGGCAATGCCAAGGATATAATAACTGAGCTGCAGGAGAGCAGACGCTCAATGTGGGACGTACGCTCTATGTATAGGACTGAGCAAAAGAAGCAGCCTTTTCACCATCAAAGATGATGGAATAAGACTCAGAGAAAGCATCAGGGCAAACGACGAGCCTCTAGATCTGGAGCCCAAACCCTCCAGTCTAAATTTCCCAAGCCGGTCTCCGGGGCCAAAGCTCCCTTCCCCTCAGTGTTCTGACTCCTTCCCCCCCCACTACCTCCAGTCGTCAAGAAGGAACCAGTAGGAGGGAGGTTTGGCCATCACCACAGATCTATGGGTTCTGCAACTCATCCAACAAGGTCACTCGATAGAGTTTATGGAGATCCCTGCCCCTCACCTCTGGGATGGTCTTTTTATCCAAGAGATCAGATCCCCATAGTCTTCCAGGAGATTCAGGTCCTCCTGCAAAAATCAGCCATAGAACCTGTCACAAACCCACTCAGCAGGTCAGGCCCTCTACTCTCAAAGTGCCAACCTCTGAGCACAGTCTTGTGAACAGTGTAACAGACAAGGTAACCCTCTTGTCTGTTTTTATGAGTTCGGATCAACCTTTGGTCTCAGTTCTGGAGGGATTCAAACTGTAACCTCTTGCTAGCATACCCAATGCACAGGCTCAGATATATCTGTCTTCAGGGGGCCAGATATCTTTGCTTACGGGCACCTAACCAGGTATTCAGAGATGAACCCTTAAAACTTAATAAAGACCTCAGATTTAAACTGCTTCTGTTTCCAGTTTGGTACCACCATGCAAGCTATATGTCTGCTGAACCATAAATATTTCTTAGCAAAAGAAAGCAATTCAAAGACAGACCAGGTTTGCTCTAAAATTAGAGTTTTTACTAAAATATATAATAATATGTCAAACATACAATACAGAACTTTTATAACACAAGACATACATATCTTTAAACAAAACAAGGTTTAAAACAGTGCAATTCCTATAACTACATTTAGATTTTGTCTAGCTTTCTAAATACCTGTTTTCAGTGCTCAGATGTTTCTTTAGTCAGTGTCAGATGCAAATGCCTATCTATAGTGAAAGAGAATAATCTTTTCAAGCAGTATTGGTCAACCCCTTTTGGATGAAGTCATCCAGCCCCATCTCTGGTCAAATATCTAACAAAAATATATTTTTATACAACCACAGGATGTAATTTTATTAATCTGTACTATACAGCTATACAGGATGTATTAATTCTGCAACCTTGGCATAACTCAAGTTTCAATGACACCTCTTTTGATCTCATGCTGTACCCTCTTCACACAGGCTTCATAGGGTCATTTACAACCTTACACCTCTATGTAACATCCTAGCTTCCCTTATTTTAATGTCATAAACCTAGTTTATGATTTCTCTCTTAACAAAATTAACTCAACAACTCTGTAATTAGCTCAGAGAAACAGGATCCTTAATAAAAGTCTTCCAGTAACACATTGTCTCTAAAAAACTGAGTGTGTGATACAATGCTGTCAGCAGTTCTCTTGGCCTGCATCTGTCAGCTAAAATCTGGAGGGGGGGGTGAGAGTGGGCCTTCCTAGAGCATTTGAATTTTCAGCAGAGACATTAATACATTTTATATTAAAAAAATATAATGCAGCACTCAGAACTGGCTGTCTGCGTCACACTCCTCCCCACCTAGACTGAATTTGGGGGCTCTGTCCCCTACATGGGATGAGCTTCCCAAATCAGTTTACTTCTCACAGACCCTAGACAGCTCATCGGCGTTCTGATTCTTAATGCCTGCCCTATGTGTGATTGTCAGATCATATCCTTGCAAAGCAAGACTCCATCTTAGTAGTCTCCCACTGTTCTTTCCCATCTGCGTCAGCCAAACCGGGGGTTATGGTCAGTCTGCACCACAAAATGCTGCCCATAAAAGTATGGCTTTAATTTTTTCAGGGCCCACACTATGGCAAGACACTCCTTTTCCACTGTGTAGTACGCTTGCTCCTTGGGGAGCAGCTTTCTGCTCAGGTACCAAACTGGGTGATTTGTCCCTTGGCTAGACGTCTGGCTAAGTACTGCCCCAATACCCACGTCTGAGGCACCCATCTGAACTATAAAGGTTTTGCTATAGTCCGGACTTGTCAAAACAGGAGCACTGCACAGTGCCTCCTTCAGTCTGGTTAAGGCTTCCTCACAGGCTGGGCCCCAAGTAATTTTCTTTGGCATTTTTTTCTTTGTCAGGTCAGATAGGGGAGCAGCCAGGGCACTGTAATTAGGTACAAACTTTCTGTAGTACCCCGCTGTCCCTAGAAAACTCCTGACCTGCTTCTGGGTTTCTGGTGTGTGCCACGCCTGAATCACCTCTATCTTTATTTGGTTAGGATGGAGCTGTCCTCGCCCTACCATATGCCCAAGGTATGCCACTTCCCCCATGGCCACCTGCCACTTCTCGGCTTTGACAGTGAGCCCGGCCCTCTGTATCCTGCCCAGCACTTCCCTAAGGTGTGAAAGGTGTTCCTCCCAGCTGGTACTGAAGATGGCAATGTCATCCGGGTACGCTACGGCGTACTCCTCAGCACCATTCAACACCTGGTTCACCAGCCTTTGGAAAGTGGCCGGGGGCATTCTTCATTCTGAAAGGCATTCCTTTAAACTCAAATAAGCCTATCAGAGTGATGAAGACCGACCTCTCCCTAGTTCCGTCTGTCAATTCTACCTGCCAATACCCCTTGGTCAGGTCAATAGTCTTAAGGTAGGTCGCCCCTCCCAACTTGTCCAGGAGTTCGTCTGTCCGGGGCATCGGGTGGGTGTCTGACTTTGTGACTGCATTCAGGCCATGATAGTCCACACAGAAATGAGTTGAGCCATCTGGCTTGGGCACGAGGACTATGGGTGAGGCCCAGGGGCTGTGGGATCTCTGGATTACCCCTAAATCCAGCATCTCCTCCACTTCTCTCCTAATGTCCTTTTGGACAACCTCTGACACCTGATATGCTGTCTGCCGTATGGGCGTCTGTGTCCCTGTCTCCACATCGTGTGTTGCTAAGGGGGTTAGTCCAGGCTTGGCACTAAACAAGGGGGCAAAGTCTACTAGAACCTCCCTTACTTTTGGGACCTGGTCCAGGGTCAGCTGGGGAGACAATTTTACTGCCTCCACAGAGGACTCCCACTTTACTCTCTTCCAGCAAGTCCAGAAGGGGGTCTCCTTCATCCATCCCTTCCCCATGACTACATACTGCGAACACCATGTCAGCCCTGTTTTCATATGGCTTCATCATGTTGGCATGGTACATCCTTTCAGTCTGTCTACGGTCAGGTAACTCCATAATGTAGTTTACGTCATTTACCTTCCTAACCACTTTGTACGGTCCTGCCCACTCAGCTTGCAGCTTGTCTTTCTGGACCGGAATAAGGACCATGACTTCCTGACCCACTATGAACAAGCGAGCTCTCACTCTGCGGTCATACCACACCTTTTGTCTCTGTTGGGAAGCTGCCAGGTTGCTCTGGGCTGTCCCCATAAGCTCCTTCAGCCTTTCCCTAAACCTAAGGACATAATCCACAATGGGAGTTCCCTGGGTGGTGTGCTTGCCTTCCCAGTCCTCCCGGATTAAGTCTAGGGGCCCCATACCCGGCGTCCATATAAGAGTTCGAAAGGGGGAAAATCCTGTCAACTCTTGGGGCACCTCCCTGTATGCAAAGAGGTGGGGAAGGTATTTCTCCCAGTCCCTCCCATGCTGTTCAGCAAACACCAGGAACATTGACTTTAGGGTACCATTGAATCATTCCACTAGCCCATTGGCTTGTGGGTGATATGGTGCCGTGCATCTCTGCACCACCCCACACTTCTCCCATAAACATTTCATCAGGTCCGACATGAAGGAACCCCCTCAATCGGTGATTACCTCCTGCGGAAACCCAACACGGGAGAAAATCCCAAGTAAGGCATCTGCCATTTTGTCTGTCCTCAGTGAGGATAGGGGCGACTGCCTCTGGGTACCAGGTAGCATAATCCACCACAGTCAGGATGAATCTCTTCCCTGAGGAGCTGGGGGTATTTAAAGGCCCCACAATATCCATTTCCACCCTCTGGAATGGCTCCTCCACTATGGGCAAAGGGATCAGGGCGGCTTGGGTTTTCTTGCCCGCCTTCCCTATTTCTTGGCACCGGTGACAAGACCTGCAATACTCCTTCACCTTCTGGGTGAAGTTAGGCAAGTAGAAATTCTGGGCCAACCACTGCATTGTGCACACGATTCCTAGCTGACCAAACAAGGGAATATCATGTGCAATTTTGAGCAACTGCTCACGATACCCCTGGGGAACGACAAGCTGCCTGCCTAGCATCCCTCCCTCTGTCTGTACTGCCTGTGTATACATAAGTCCATTTTTCCAGTAAACTTTGTCTGCTGTCACCTTCCTGTGTGCCCTCAGAGTCTGCCCACGCCCTCAGCTTCTCTAAATTAGGGTCACTCCTCAGAGCAGCTGCAAACCCCTCACACAGTCCCAAGGCATGGGACAAGTCCCCTTCAGTCACTAAACTAGGGTCCCTAGCACTAGCGTCAGGGCCCTCAGGATCTCTGTCAATCCCAACCCTCTGACAATTGGTCACCCCTCCCTCTTCGGAATAACCTTCCGTAACTGTGTGGTCACTCGCTACAAGGGACATTTTAACCCCCTTTTTATCAGTCTCCCCATCTGGAGACACAGGCTGGGGAACCAGCCTCTCTGTGGTTTCCACACTGGTTTCTGTGGGGTTCAGGGAACTACTATTTTCCCTTGGCACTTGGCTATGGGTAACTGCACATACCATCTCCTGTTGGAGATTGTTACCCAGGATCACATCTACTGCTAACATTTTAGCTACAGCCACCTGTTGCACAGTTCCCCCTGTTTCACCCCAGTCCAGGAGAACACTGGTCAGTGGCAGTGTTTTTGCTTCACCTGAAAAGTCCTGTACAGTCACGTATTTGTTTGAGATAAGCTGACCAGGCTGTACTAGATCCCCTTTCACCAATGTCAGGTATGCCCCTGTGCCCCTTAACCCCTGCGTCTGTACACCATTTACCATGACTGGGTGCATGTGTTCTCTCATGTTCACTGGCATGCTCTCAGGAACACACAAACAACCCACTTCTTTTCTGGTACTACTTTGCATATTATTGCTTGCCCTTCTTGGACACTGTCTGGCAATGTGCCCAGTTTCTTTACATAACCAACAAGCATTTCTTACTTCAGAGAAATCTTTTCTAGGAAATCTGGGGCTAACTGGTTTCAGTGGAGGCAGTGAGGGTTTTAGCTGCCCTGAAGGCACACCTTTCCCTTTCTGCACTGCCACGCCTGCCCCATTCACTCTCAGAGCAGGTCTGCTCTTGGCCTAGCGGTCTGAGAGTTCAGCAGCCTCTTGCACTGTTTTTGGATCTCAGTCCTCTAGCCAGGTTTTTAGCTCTGCTGGGCATGCCCAATAAAACTGTTCTAATAAAATCACATTTTCCATTTTATCAACAGTGTTTGCCTCAATTTCTTCCCACCAACGTTTTAAAAACTGCCGTTGTTTCATGGCTAGCTACTACTAGCTCATATCAGGGCTTTTCCTGAGCTTACGGAATTTAGCTCTGTATGATTCAGCAGTTAATTCAAACTTTTTTAGTAGTGCTGCTTTTAACTTGCTGTAATCATCACTGTCTATATGGGGAATATGGGTGTGGGCAGGACAGTAGTGTGGTGAGTAGGTAACTGGCTGGGTGGCAGGACACAGAGGGTGGTGGTAAATGGCTGTCACTCCACAGAGGGAAGAGTGACCAGTGGGGTACCACAGGGATCAGTGCTGGGACCGGTTCTATTCAACATCTTCATCAGTGACATGGCACAGGACCTAGAAGGCAGAATTTCACTGTTCGCTGATGACACAAAGCTCTGTAACAGAGTAGACACACCAGAGGGTGTAGACAGAATGAGAAGTGACCTGCAGAAACTTGAAGAATGGTCAGGGGTTTGGCAGTTGAAATTCAATGCAAAGAAGTGCAAGATAATGCATATGGGGCACAAAAACCCTGGCACAATATATCAGTTGGGGGGTGAGGATATAGCATACACCAAGCAGGAAAGGGATCTTGGGGTTATCATCTCTGATGACCTCAAGGTAGGGAAACAGTGTGACAAGGCAGCAGGTAAAGTAAATAGGATGCTGGGATGTAGGCAGGGGCATTACCAGCAGGAAAAGGGAGGTCATAATTCCGCTATACAAGACACTAGTGAGGCCCCACCTGGAGTACAGTGTACAGTTCTGGAGACCATACCTACGTAAGGACATAGACAGGGTAGAGAAGGTTCAGAGGAGGGCAACAAAGATGGTGCATGGATTGCATCACAAGTCCTATGAAGACAGGTTGAAGGAACTGAACATGTACTCCCTGGAGGAGAGGATGGAGAGAGGGGATATGATAGAGACATACAAGTATCTTACAGGGAGGAACAGGGTGCAGGAAAACACTATTTTTAACACTGTCTATGTATCTATGTCTTTATTGTCCATGTGACCCAATGCATCCTGAGCTTTTCCGGTAAGTAGCGGGGATAGCTGGAAGCTCCAGGACTCTCTAGAAATTTTAGCCTGAATACAAACTTTTTCAAAAAAATTTAAAAAGGTGTCTATATCCTCCCCATCTTTAAACTTAGCTATTAATTTAGAGTTCAATTTGTAACCCAGTCCAGCAGTCCCAGTTAAACCCAAGCCACTTACCTGCCCTGGTGCAGCTGGTTGGAGTCGTAGCTTCTCTAGTTCATGTTGCCTTTGGCGCTCCTCTCTCCTCTCCTCTGCAGCTCTACATTCTCGCTCTCTCTTCTCCTGTGCCTCTCGCTGGTGCTCACGGTCTGTCTCACTCTGTTGTTGCTCTGCCTCATAGTCCGCCTCTCTCTGTTGTCGCTCTGCCGCCAGTTCTATCGCCGCAACTCAGTTTGCAGCTTGAGTACCTCTGGATTCAGGATACTGGTGACCTTCCCCTGCTGCTGTGGCTCTTAACTGACAGTGTCCCTGCTGTCTGCCTCATTGGCTCGGGCCCCTCACTGGCCGCTAGTTCTGCCACACTCGAGGTCTGGTCCCTTTCAGTCACGGTCTGTGACTCCCTGCTCTGGGTGTCTGCTACCATCAGGGCCTCTATGAGGTTCTGCTTACTGGCTTTCACCTCAAACAGGACTCCTCTGTCCTCGCACAACTGTTTTAGCTGTTCTACAGTGTGTCTGCTGTAGTAGAACGCCATCTTTCCTAACTACTGCTACTCTGACTTTGCACTTTAGAAAAAAAAAAAACAGGTAGGAACTTGACTGTACACCAAGTGATATATAGTTCTGTTTTCTTTTTAGAATAAAACTTTTTCTTTCTTTCTTTGTAAGAGAGCCTACGGTCTCAGCTGACATAGAACAATAAAGCTTGTGATACCAAAATTAATGCCACCGCTGCCACCCAATCTGTCACAAACCCACTCAGCAGATCAGGCCCTCTGCTCCCAAAGTGCCAACCTCTGAGCACAGTCTCGTGAACAGTGTAACAGACAAGGTAACCCTCTTGTCTGTTTTTGTGAGTTTGGATCAACCTTTGGTCTCAGTTCTGGAGGGATTCAAACTGTAACCTCTTGCTAGCATACCCAATGCACAGGCTCAGATATATCTGTCTTTGGGGGGGCCACATATCTTTGCCTATGGGCACCTAACCAGGTATTCAGAGATGAACCCTTAAAACTTAATAAAGACCTCAGATTTAAAATGGTTCTGTTTCCAGTTTGGTACCACCATACAAGCTATATGTCTGCTGAACCATAAATATTTCTTAGCAAAAGAAAACAATTCAAAGACAGACCAGGTTTGCTCTAAAATTAGAGTTTTTACTAAAATATATAATATGTCAAACATACAATATAGAACTCTTATAACACAAGATATACATATCTTTAAGCAAAACAAGGTTTAAAACAGTGCAATTCCTACAACTATATTTAGATTTTGTCTAGCTTTCTAAATACCTGTTTTCAGTGCTCAGATCTTTCCTTAGTCAGTGTCAGATACAAATACCTATCTATAGTGAAAGAGTATAATCTTTTCAAGCAGTATTGGTCAACCCCTTTTGGATGAAGTCATCCAGCCCCTCTGGTCAATATCTAACAAAATTATATTTTTATACAATCACAGGATGTAATTTTATTAATCTGTACTATACAGCTATACAGGATGTATTAATTCTGCAACCTTAGCATAACTCAAGTTTCAATGACACCTCTTTTGATCTCATGCTGTACCCTCTTCACACAGGCTTCATAGGGTCATTTACAACCTTACACCTCTATGTAACATCCTAGCTTCCTTATTTTAATGTCATAAACCTAGTTTATGATTTCTCTCTAACAAAATTAACTTAACAACTCTGTAATTAGCTCAGAGAAACAGGATCCTTAATAAAAGTCTTCCAGTAACATATTGTCTCTAAAGACTGAGTGTGTGATACAATGCTGTCAGCAGTTCTCTTGGCCTGCATCTGTCAGCTAAAATCTGGGGAGGATGAGAGGGCCTTCCTAGAGCATTTGAATTTTCAGCAGAGACATTAATACATTTTATATTAAAAAATATAATACAGTACTAAGAACTGGCTGTCTACATCACAGAACCTGTCCCTCAAGACCAAATAGGAAGGGGATTTTACTCCCACTTCTTCCTAGTACCAAAGAAGATGGGAGATCTGAGGCCGATCCTGGATCTCAGCATGCTCAACCTCTTTGTTGAGTACAAGAGGTTTCACATGCTGACCCTTCAGGGTCTTCTTCCCCTGCTCCAACCAAACTCTTGGCTGTGCTCCTTGGATATGCAGAATGCTTTCCTATATATTCCCATCCTCCCAGCCCACCGTCGCTTCCTTCATTTCTCCTTCCAGGAGAACCGTTTTCAATTCTGAGCACTACCCTTTGGCCTTTCCTCAGCTCCCTGGGTGTTCATCAAGTACTTGGCAGTGGTTGCAGCTTTTCTACCCTGCAAGGGCATTTACATGTTCCCATATCTGGACGATTGGCTCCTCTCAGCACCCTTTTCAGACAGCCTGAAAGAGTCTCTCTCTTTTACTCTGAGCTTGTTTGTCCAACTGGGTATCACAGTCAATTTGACCAAGTCCCAGCTAGTACCCTCCCAGCACTTCCAATTCATTGGAACAGTACTAAACACAGTTCAGAGCAAGGCTTTTCTGCCATTAGATCGAGCTGAGACTTTAGTTTCTCAAGCCACCCTTGTGGCCTAGGCTCGATAGATCCCAGCACATACTGTGCTCCGTTTTCTGGGACTTATGGCAGAGGACATTTTGATAGTTCCCCTGGCCAGACTACATATGAGGGTCACCCAGTGATCTCTTCGAGTCCAATGGGATCAGAGGACAGATGACATGAACCAAAGAGTCATGATCTCCAACAGCCTCCAGAAAGATCTTTGCTGGTGGCAAGATCTTTCCAATCTACTAGTGGGAGCTCCCTTTCACTCCCCAAACCCCACCCAGATCCTCACCATGGGTGCTTCGGACATGGGTTGGGGAGCCCATCTGAAACATAGAAGCTGACGGCAGATAAGGACTGCAAGGCCCATCCAGTCTGCCCATTTCTTTTTCTACCTTATTAATGTGCCATAGGCCTTTGCTCTGTCAATGGCCTATCTAGTCATACTCATCTGTATGTCTCCCTTATGCCTATCCCATGCCTGTTTGAAGCCCTGCACTGTATTCATATCCACCACTTCCTGAAGTAGGTCGTTCCATGCATTCACCACCCCTTCTGTGGAAAAATAACTTCCTCACATTACCCCTTAATCGGCCTCCCTCTAATCTCATGCTGTGTCCTGTTGTCCTGCTATTTTTCTTATATTGAAACATGTTAGACTCTTTCACCTTGTTAATGCCCTTAAGGTGTTTTTTTTTTTTAACCTTGTATTTATCTGCCTGACCTGTCTCTTCCCTCCACTCACTCGGACATCCTCAGTGGACTCTCAAACCCCCACCGTGGTCTGCCCCTAGAGTGCCTCGATCTCACACACACACACACACACACACACACACACACACACACACACTCCCTTGAAGATCCCCCGGTATACCACCCAGGTAGGGGTGAAGAGGGGATGCCCCACACTTACCTCTCCCAACCTGCACTCTATGCATGTGTGTGTGTAAATCTGACTCAGCGGAGTCTGCCTTGACTAGTGGTCGGAGAAGTCCTAGGGAGGTGTCATCACCTAGGAGGGATGAGGTGTTTTTCCTGTTTCTTTCCCCTTGACGTCAGCGTGCAATGAGGGGCAGTGAGCTGAGAGGCACGCTGAGACCTCTGCCGACAGTCACCCAATCCCCTTACTGCTTCTCCACCTACTGTGCTATCCACCTGGGCTCCCCTAGGTGGTAGCGTTGCAGCAGGAGCCTGCAGTCACCCTCCCCAGAGAAGGAGAGCTGCCATCGGGCACTCTATCCTTCTCTGCCCTGGCTGACCCTCGGCGACCCGTGCTCGTTCCCGAACCTGGGTCGCTGGCGTGGTGCGAGGTGTGGTGTCCAGAGCCTCAAGCCTCAGTGCCACCAGGCCAGCTCCCTTAAGGTGTTTGAGTGTTTCAGTCATATCACCTCTCTCCCTCCTTTGCTCTAGGGTATACATATTGAGTTCGGTTAACCTGTCCTCATGTGTTTTCTGATGCAGTCCCTACACCATTTTGGTTGCCCTTCTCTGGAATGCCTCAATTTGGTTAATGTCTTTGTGAAGGTGTGGCCTCCAGTACTGCATGCAGTACTCCAGATGGGGCCTAACCCAGTGTCTTGTAAAGAGGGATTATTACCTCCCTCTTCCGACTTGTGATACCCCTACTAATACACCCCAACATCCCTCTAGCCTTACCTACTGCTTTAAGAGGTCTGCTTGGATGATTTCAGGTCATCAGTGATGATGATGCCCAAGTCTCTTTCTTCTCTTGTGACTGCCAGCAACTCCTCTCCCATCCTATAGGTGGCTTCAGGGTTTCTTTTCCCTGTGTGCATGATCTTGCACTTCTTTGCATTAAACCCCAGTTGACACTCTTCCGACCATTTTGCTAGTTTATCCAGATCTCTTCTCATTCTGCCCACACCATCTGGATCATCTACTCTGTTGCAGATCTTGGTGTCATCTGCAAACAAACAAACCTTACCCTCCAGTCCATCTGCAATGTCACTGATAAAGATATGGAAGAGGACTGGCCCCAGGACTGATCCCTGAGGTACCCCACTTGTGACTTGCATCTCTTCTGACTGTATACCCTTTACCACCACACTCTGTTTTTTTACCCGTCAACCAGTTTGCCACCCAGTTGACCAATGTTTGACCCACCCCAAGCCTACCCAGCTTATTAATTAATCTTCTATGCGGAACAGTATCAAAAGCTTTGCTGAAGTCAAGGTAGGCAACATCAACTGCTCCCCCTTGGTCCACCACTCTGGTTACCCAGTCAAAGAAATCTATGAGATTAGTTTGACAGGACCTTCCTTTTGTAAACTTATGCTGTCTTGGATCCTGTGCTCCTATGGATTCTAGGTGTTGCACTATCCTTTTCTTTAGGGGTGTCTCCATAATCTTGCCCACTACTGAGGTAAGAGTGACTGGTCTGTAGTTCCCTGCCTCCTCCCTGCTACCATTCTTGTGGAGCGGGATCACATGAGACCTTCTCCAGTCTTCTGGGACCTCTCCTGTGCTCAGAGACTCACTAAACAGTTCTGATAATGGCTCTGCTAGTTCCACCCTTAGCTCCTTTAGTACCCTGGGATGTATGCCATCAGATCCCATTGCCTTATCCACCTGGGCTTATCGAGCTCTTGTAGGACCCTTTCTTTTGTGAAGGGACTAGTGCACACCTTCCTCCCCCGTATCCATGGTGCAGAGCTGTGGGCCCTGTCCTACCTTCTCTTCAGTAAATTCTGAGCAGAAGTATCTATTTAGGCTAGATGCTTTTACTTGGTCCTCCTCCTCACACGCCCCCTTATCCCCTTTGATCTTAGCAATACCCCTTCTGGACTTTCTCCTTTCACTAATGTATCTATAGAAAGTCTTGTCACCTTCTTTTACTGTTCGTGCTAGTGTTTCCTCAGTTTGGGCCTTTGTCTGCCTTACTGCTTCCCTGCTTCCCATAGGGAAGTTTGGTATGCCTCTCTATCTTCATCCTGCTGCATTCCCTTATATTTCCTGAAGGCCAGCCTTTTGGCTCTGACCTTTTCTGCTACTCTGTTTGAGAACCAAAGTGGTTTCCTTCTTCTTTTGCACTTCCTTTTCTCACTAACACAATGGGATGTTGCTTCAAGTATTGCATCTTTAATGCTTGCCCACTTTGCCTGTACCCCTCACCTGTATTTCTTTTTGCCAGGGCTAGCTTAACTCTGTTGGCCATCTTATCAAAGTCAGCTCCTCTGAAGTCCCATATTTTTGCCTTGGAATGGGATGATTTTGTTCTAGCGGACATATTGAACCATACCATGTGATGGTCACTGGCCCCCAGGTGACCTTCTACCTGGAGATTTGTGATCCTTTCCCTGTTAGTCAGTACTAGATCTAGGATAGTTCTGTCTCTTGTGGGTTGTTGTACCAGTTATTTGAAGCCCTTCCCCTGCAGGGAATCCACCATGTGTCTAGTTCTGGCAGATGTCCCTGCTGGTATTGAGGGGACCACAAGGGTCTTGGTCCAATCTGGAGCTTCTGCTCCACATCAACATTCTGAAGACGAGCAGGCGTTCCAGTCACTTCTCCTACTGGGGTCACTTCTCATCCAGACTGACAACATGTCCACAGTCTGGTATATCAACAAACAGGGAGGAATTCGCTCGTACCCTCTTTGCAGAGAAGCAATGAGGTTTTGGTACTGGGTGATTCAGCATAACCTTTTCTTGACAACAGTCCACTTTCCAGGCATAAGCAACATCCTGGCGGACAGTCTGTCAATCAGTGGCCTGGGCACATGAGTGGGAGTTAAAGCAGGAGGTGGTCGAAGACGTCTTTCTTCAATGGGGTCTGCTGGAAGCAGATCTAGTCACCTCCCCATTCAACGCAAAACTTCCCAGCTTTTGCTTGCTCGTTCTCGGGCGTGGTGCTTTTCGGCAAGACGCACTGTCTCTCTCTTGGACAGGGAGGGTTTCTTTATGCTTTTCCTCCCTTTCCTGTCATGCAGAAGGTTCTGGTGAACTTCAGGAGGAAGGAGCACATCTGATTCTGATTGCCCCTATGTGGCCCCATCAGATTTGGTTCCCACTGTTACAACAGCTGGCGCTAGAACCTCCGATTCTCCTACCATTGTCTCACGACCTTCTGACACAGGAGCAGGGCACCCTGGTGCATCCGAGCCTTCAATTGCTCCATCTTCATGCGTGGCTTCCCGCTATGGAGTTTCTTTCCAGGTTGCTCATATCTTGGTGGAAGCCAGAAAACCATCTACCAGATCCACCTAAGCCATGAATTGGAAAAGATTTTCGATCTGGACCCTAGCCAGGAGCTTGGATCCATTTTCGTGCGCGACCACCCAGGTGTTAGAGTATCTCGTACATTTATCAGAGACGGGCCTTAGTTATTCCTCCATCAAGGTCCATCTCTCTGTGGTGTCAGCCTACCATCTCCCGGTGGAGGGCAAAACTCTGGCTCAACTGGAGGTTGCCAGAACCTTTTTGCAAGGTATTATCCATTTAAAACCTCCAGTCCGGAATCCCTGTCCCCCTCGGGACCTTAACTTTATGTTAGAAAAACTCACCTTGCCCCCCTTTGAACAGGCTTCAAATTGTGACATGTGCTTCCTTTCTTGGAAGACTTTATTTCTAGTTGCTGTCACCTCGGCCCGAAGGGTTTCTGAACTTCAGGCATTCGTCTGCAAGGAACCCTATTTGATTTTTCATAGGGACAGAGTTGTCCTTGGGACTAACCCATCCTTCTTTCCAAAGGTGATTTCAGAAACCACTCTGAGTGTAGAATTGCTGATTTATTACCCTCAACATTCTAACGGGGGGAATATCTTTTGCACACCTTAGATGTGCACAGTATCTTGAGGTATTACACAAACTGGACTAAAGAAGTCCGTAAGTCCAATCAGCTTTTTGTGGCCTTTGCCCCCCAGTGCCAGGGTAAGGCCGTTTCAAAACAGACCGTTTCCAGGTGGTTGGCTAACTGCATCCACTTCACTTATCAAAAACATGGTAAGTCCCTTCCGGGGGTGGTTAAAGGTCACTCCACTAGGAGTGTCGCTACCTCTACTGCCTTTTTCAGGAATGTGTCCACTGCAGAGATTTGTGCAGCGGCCACGTGGTCATCTGTCCACACCTTCACTAAGCACTACAGTCTGGACATTGCCTCTAGGCGCAGGACTGGTTTCGGCCTTGCGGTCCTGCAAGGTCTGTCATAAGACAGTATTCAGTTTGGCAAACTCCTCCTCCTCCCGGAACTTACCTCCATATTTTTCTTTTGGACTGCTAGGTATTCAGTCCTATATGTGAAGATCTACTGCAGGAACCCTCTCGAAGTAAGATATTGCACTTACATAAGAACTTACTGTAACAGTAGATCTTCGGGAGAGGTTCCTGCAGTAGGTCTAGTTTCCTGCCCACCTTCCCCCAACTCCTGGAATGTTTCCTTTATTTTCTTCCGGCCTAGCCCTTGGGTCTAGATAGGAAGCAGGATCCCAGGAGTTATCACTCCTTCCTTTCTACTTACCTATCTTTAGGTCTCGGGTGGAAAAGAACTAGAGGGTGGGTGCAGGACCACCCCTTTTTATAGTCGGCTTGACGTTGCGTCACCTGACATCGGGGGTGGTCCCTGCTGATGATTGCTAGCTACAAGTTTGCCATTGGAACCTGACGCCAGGGGGCGCAGTCCTATATGTGAAAACCTACTGCAGGAACCTCTCTCGAAGATCTACTGTTATGGTAAGTTCTTATGTAACTGCAAGTTATATGACTTATCTCAAATCTGATATTGAACAAGTAGACAGAATACTGTTGGGGACAGGGTGTTGTCTCCGACTGTGTAAAATTGTGACATTTTGTTAGATGCTCTACAGCTAACTTTATTGGTTTCGTATTTTAACCCAGAACGATATGCATCTAAGCCTCATCATTGATGCTGTAGGTTGGGAAAATGGGCAGACTGGGTGAGTCAAGCAGCCCTTACCTACCATCAAATTCTATGTTTCTATCTTTCAGTATGTAAAATGTCATATCTTTCTGTGAGAATTTTTCAAAATAGTGAACTTCTAAGAATCGGTCTTCTTCATAGAGCCCAACTCTTTGGTCTCAGGCTGGAGGTGTTAGGACCCTACAGGAGCAAAACCTTTTGTCAGGGCATTGGGCAAAGGTGCTGGCACAAGGGCATGTGAGGCACTGTATTTTGCATCTACTAACCATTGTTGATGCCTTAACATCCTCAGGTCTGTCGTTCCTGTTGTTGTGTGTGCAGTACAGAGTAGGACTGTGCCTCAGTTTTGTAAACTTGGCCCCTTTCCATTGATTATTTTTTTTATTTTTATGCCACATCAAAAGAAGTAAAAAGGCCAAACTCGAAGGGCCACTTTTTCATTGTGACTCTTTCCTCTCACAGGTGAGGCAGTCCCAAGAGTCAGAAGTCCAGGATGAGGTAGGAATTCCCTAGCCCACTAAGCCACTTATGTCCCCCATAGGTACTGCCTTAAGTGCCTCAGAATCTTTATGATAGGGTGGCAGAGACCCGTAGGTCCCCAGGGCCAACGTCTTCAGATCGCAACAGTACAACCAATGGATAGAGAATGTAAAATGCTGGTTTAGTGAGATGGACCCTGTGCTTTTCCAAGCGCCTCCCCAACTCCATCCACTAGTGACTTTCCTGTCTCTTTTCCCTCAACATCCTCTTCAGAGGACAGTGAGCCATCCCTCCATCTCTCCTCAACAGCTGAACATGTCATGTATCCATGATTTGTAAGGGAGATGTAGGAGGCCTTGGAATGGCCCTGTCTGATGAGTCTGGATCCCAGTGCCACGTTGTCAAGTCTGCTAGGAGTGCCCAACATGGACCCAGTTTTAATCCTTCCCTGGTATCAGGCCCTTGGAGAGGTGACTGTGGCAGTCAGAATCATCCCTATCTATGTCCCGTGTCCCTAGGGACCTCCAGATGCACTGCTGTGCTTCACCAAGAACTCCAGAGCTCTCACTTACCCCTCACAGGGGTTGACAACTCTCTTAATTCAGATGTGCACTATCCCTATAACTGACCACTCAGTACACCCCATCGCAGTAATTCAAAAGGATGGATGCCTTAGGTTGGAAGTTTTTTTTGCAGATCAGTCCTCTCTGACCCTTGCATCTCACTAGGCACATATGGTGGTCTGTCAAAGATGCCTGTCTGTTCAGATGCATGGTCCGCTGTCTGAACTGCTGGAGAGTGATAAAGTGTGGTCCGGCCTGGACATTGTGGTAAAGGTTATGGAAGTGGAATGGCACCAGTCAAGAGGATCGTATGATGTATCCAAGGTGGCTTCATGCTCTGCAGGTTCAGCAGTCTGTCTCATATGGATATCCAGGCTATGACTCTCCTGGCTAACTCTGGTCTCCTGCCAACATATTCTTAGTACCCGATCACTGGGGACACATCTCTTCTCACAGCAGGGGAGGCAGCAGCTGTATATGAAAACCTGCCTCCCCAGCACTGCAGGAACAACAACACTCACCCACCTGACCCTGTTCAAAGGTGACTGTAGGGATCCCCTCTTAGGCCTCAGGCCTCAGCAGGGTAGAACTATGTCCAAGCCTGCTCCTCTGATGAAGTGGAAAGATTGTAACTCTGCCAAAATGTTGGGCTCTGTTTAGAACATTGATCCTTACAAAGGAAACTTACCATAACTCCAGATCTTCGAGAGTATCTTCTCCATAGACCACAACTCAACCACCCACAGTAACCCCCTCTTTTAAGACCAGAGTCAAGGCTACTGGCTCTGGGGGCTCAACTTATGGTGTGGGGAAAAACTCTTTTTTCTTTTCTGAACTGCAGCTATTATCCGTCACAAGAAAGCCCTGGAACTTTATTTAAAACTCAGTCCTATGGAGGAAAAACTGCGCATGTTGCAGGCAGCTTCACCATCATCTCCTACTCTGTCTCTCCAAGGCTTGGCATTGACCCACCATGCTCCACATTTCTTGATGTTGGCCGCTGATTCTACCAAGAAAATGGGCAAATCTGCTAAATCGGCAGATGAGCACTGCCATGTAGAACTGGACAATCAGAGGCACAGAGAAAAAAATGCCTTTCTTAAATGGTTTCTCACTTCTCTTAAGAGAGATAGGTTCTCCAACAAAGACAGATCCCAGGCCAAGGCCACAGGTTCTGCTGTCCCCCAACCATCTCTGACACCAAGGTCAAGGGCTGGCTCAGGATGTAATCCCTCTCCAGGGATTCACAGCCGATTCCATCATTCAGCACTATCTCATCAGTAGTTCCATCATCACCAGTTCTGTTGGGGTCCACCAGAAGGCAGATGCTTTCTCAGATGATGTCTGAGCTTTTACAAAAGCTTCTACCCTGACTCAGTTGTAGACGCCAACCCCGTTGACACCAGGAGGGCTGCTGCTGTTGACTTTGTCTGACGGAGGAGTTCCCTCTGATGGTCACTGAACCAAGCAAGGACCATCCTTAACTGACACTTAGTCTGCTAATGATTTCTCCTTCACTGCCTGCTCTGGTTGTTGAACCGCTGCCTAGGACCATTGATGATGAGGAAAAGTTGGAATACAATGCTGAGTATATGGAGGAGGAGTATGAGGAGGTGGAGGAAGGTCTGAACCCCCTTGATGTCGTGGGCTCCAGTTCCACTTTATTCTCCTGTAGTGAGGAGAGTGTGCAGAACACTCCTAGGTCCCCTTCTGCAGATGCCTCCTTTCAGGCTTACCTCAGACAGGTCCAGTCTAAGCTGTGATTTGTGGCAAAGGAGGAGAATTCCTCCAAGAGAAACCTTTATGAGTTCTTGGTGTCTGCCTCCCTCACTGTGAGTATACCTCCCATCCATGCAGCTCTGGAGGATGCCACTCCAGCTGCTTCACACAGGCCTTGTGCTTTGCCAGCTGTACCCAGAAAGGCTGATAAAAAAAATATCCTGCGCCTTCTGGAAAGCTCTATTATTCCTCTTAATCACGGGCAGATTCTGCGGTTATAATGGCTGCTCATAACAAGTTTAAGGCTCCTTAACATATGAGTTGTCTTCCTTCTGATAAGGAATCCAAGAGGCTTGATGTTATGGATAAAAGGACATATGCTGCGGTGCCCCTTGGACTCCATATTGCCAGTTACAAGGCTTATATGATCAAATATCAGAATTGCCTGTGGAAGCCTATGGCTGCATGGCAAACAAGCTGCCAGATGGCCCCGACAAAACAGTGGTCCAGCAGACTGTTGCCAGTGGCCTGGAAGCTGGTAAGCACCTGTAATGGTTTGCTTATGGTGCCTCTGATGCGGTTGCTCATGCGGCTCCTTTTGGCATTTGCCTGCATCAACACTCCTAGTTGTTTGCTGCTGACTTTAACTCTGATGCCCAGCAATTGGTCCTTAATGCTCCCTTTAAAAGCTAAACAGCTTTTTGGCAACAATGTTGATTCTGCCCTGAGGGCCAACCAGACATCAAAAATGACCCTGAAGTCTCTGCATACTCTGAATACTAATCCCTGGGGAAGGGTTCAGGGTTCCTTTCATGGACCTTATGCCTGCCTCAGTAGGGATTACTCTTGGGGCCCCTGCCATGGCTGTTAGTGTCCTCACACCTCCCCTCTGGCCAGTTTGCCTCCCAGTGCTCATGCCATGCTCCCAATGCCCTTGGCAGCTTCAGACTTCCCCCTCCTTCCATTGGCCTCTGCAGTTCAAGATGTCCTGGTGGGGGGTTGCATTTTCCCCCTTCCTGCCAAAGTAGAGGGAGATCACAAAGGATACATGGGTGCTGCAGTTGGTTCAACTAGGACACTCCCTAGAACTCCTGTATGTCCCTCCAGTGCACCCTTCCTTACCCAGCCATTACCCTTTGGGATATCTTGCCCAAGTGCTGGATGGGGTGCCCATCTGGACCCCTTCCAGATTAAGGGTCAGTGGTCCCCCTTGGATACAGTTCTGCACAGCAACACTCTGGAGATGAGGGCTGTTCTGCTGAGCCTACAGGCTTTCACTGCTCTCCTTCTGTGTCATCAGCTGTTGATTCATACAGGTAACATCTCTGTGACGTAACACTTAAAAGGCCAAGGCAGTGTCCATTCATATCCTCTCTGCAGAGAAAAAATGAGTCTGGCACTGGGATGTGGAACACATGTTCCTATTGGCTGTCTTCCTGCTCGATACCCTCAATGCCTTTGTTTATTGTCTCAGCTGGTCGCAGGTACTCTGCTATGAATGGGAGCTATTGGATTCTGTTGTGGACAACCTCCTCCTTAAGTGGGGTCACCCAAATGTTGACCTTTTTTGCATCTCCAAACAGTGCAAAACTGATGCATTTCTGCTCACTTGCTCCAGGGCCTGGATTTTTTTGACGAGATGCATTGTCGCTCTCTGGGAAATGGAGAGTTATGAAAGTCTTTCCCCGTTCCCTATCAAACAAAGGGTTTTTGGTCAAGTTGAGGGCCGGGTTGGTCACCCTGATTCTGGTGGACCCATACTGGCTGAGACAAATTTGGTTCCCTCTGTTTCAGCAATTGGCAGTGGAACCCCCTGTCTTTCTCCTTCCATGAGTGGGACTTCTGTCACAAGAGCAAGGTGCTCTGGTGTATCTGTATCTTCAATTCCTGCATGTCCATGCCTGGATCCTGAGGATGTAGAGCTCTCCCACTCTGGGGTTTCCCCGGCAGTTGCTGCTGTTCTACTGACTACTCAGAAGTCATCCACTCAATACACCTACTTGAAAACTGGAAACATTTTAACATATTGTGAGCTGCCCATCAGCTGGACTCCTTTACGTGTCCAGTCAGGTTGGTGATGGACTATCTTCTGTCCCTTATGGACTTGGGCCTTGGGTATTCCTCCATTAAGGTTCACTTGGCCATGGTGTGGCTTTCATGCACTCACCAATGACAAAACAGTAGCTCAGTGTGAGGTTTCTCACAGATTCCCAAAAGGTATTTGACTTCAGCACTCCCTGGTTCATGATCTTGTTCCGGTGAGGGACTTTAATTTGGTTCTGAAGACCCTTACTGCACCTCCCTTTGAGCCTGCTGCTACTTGTGACCTCTGCGTTTTCTCTTTGAAAACACTGTTCCTAGTGGCTATGATGTCTGCTCAATGCATTTCAGAACTGCAAGCTCCAGCTGCAGAGCCTCCTGTTCTTGTTTTCCACAAGGATTGTGTCAACTTGCGTACAAATGCTATTTTTCAGCTGAAGGTCATTTCTGAGTGAAAACTAAATCAGACTATTGACCTTCCAGTTTATTTCTCAATTCCCACGAATAGTGGGGGACGCCATCTGCATACACTTGATGTCAAGTCGGACGTTGCATTGGTACCTTGATCGTACTAAGGATTGTAGAAAATCCTTGCAGCTATTTGTGATTTTTGCCCCAGGATGGTGGGTTTCCCTGTTTCTAAGCAGGGCCTTCCCAAATGGCTGGCCTGTTTTATTTTTTTCTGTTATGGGAAGTGTGGTAAGCAGCTTCCTGGCCCTGTCCGTGCTCACTACACTGGTGGAGTGGTTACTTCTGTGACTTGTTTTCACAAAGTATCCACTGCTGACATATGTGCTGCTGCCACCTGAAGTACTGTTCATACATATACTTAAGCAGTAAGGCACGACAAAGTGTGTGTTATTGTGTAATAACATCACTCCTGGGGTGGGTTGAAGCACGAGGTGAAGCCAAGTGCTTCCACCACCCGAGGAGTGACGTTATTACACAATAACACACACCTTGGAATGCCTTATTGCAATTATACAATGGCTCGATGTTATACAAAATAAACAAAACATTAAAAATGTTTTTAGTAGATTTTTTGTGTTTTTGAAAAGAAACAATGTGGTTAATCTGATGCTCAATGTGCTCAAGTAAATCCATACAGTGAAGTTATTGAGCAATAACATCACTGTCTCAGGCACCCACTGACCAATCAGAATACAGGAAATTTCCTTGCCATTGTATACTAAACATTACAGTCTGGACATTGTCCCTTGTAGATGTGCCAGATTTGGCCTTACTGTCCTGCAAGGTTTCCTTACTCAGTGTCCTTAGATCCTTCCTTCCTCTCTTGACGTTCTGGTACTGCTTGGGAATTGTTTCATAGGTCTTGGAACAGCTCCTGCTGTTCAGTGGGGAATGCCAGCTCTCGACTGGTTTGCAGAGCTTCCAGTCACTCTCAGCAAGCCTGGATTATAATCACTTTTTTCCCCCATCCGCTGGTGGTCCCCTTTGGTCCTCATGCTCCCCCAGCCTCATCTCCCACCATCTCTGAGACTTATCTTAGGGCCCCCAAGTGCCCCACAGATTGCCCCTGTGACGGGGCCATTCGGGGGGGGGGTCCCTCAAGCCCCTTCTGGTGCCATGTGCAAATCTGTGGTCCCTGTGCCCAATAGGCAGTGTGAGGTCTACAGGGCGGCATCCTACAACCAGCGGTGATTTTTCTGGTGTTCTCCCCTGAACCCACAGATGTTCCATGGAGGTGGCGATTTGATGTCTGCACATCAAAAGACATGCTTACATCTCCTGCCAGAGAGCATCCCCCACCCAGAACTGTTGACTGGCCGTATGGCCTACCATGGTTACCTAGGAGGCAGTGTTACAGCGGCACAGTCTGCCCTCCCTCCCTGGAGGAGGAGAGCATCCACTGGGACACTCAGTCCTTCTCCCCCCAGCCAACCTCTGAATGGCTCAGGATCATTCCCAAACCCAGATTGCTAGCATGATGGCAGGTGAGGCATGGGTGCCTCTGTCCTTCATGCCCTGGGCCAGTCTGGATCGCCATCACTTGACAGGCCATTGGTTGCTTCCTAGGCGACTGAATGAATGAGGTCCATTTCAGGTCCATGAGCCCTTGGTGGCTCCCTCTATAGGCTTCCAAGCTTCATTGGCTGGCCAGTCACCCTCTGACCCCATTGCCATGCAACTGTGGGTCAGAGGTGACAAAGATGGCAGCCAAATGTGTAGTCCTCATGCAGTCCTAGCCCAAATGCCTTTATTTGCACAAATCCATGCTTGCAGGCAGTAGTTTGTGCCCCAGACAAGTCATCTGCTGGTACAGGGAAGTGCACGGGTTCCATTTGGGCGATTATCGAGTTGTGAGAGCTGACGCACCAGTGGCAGCTTGAGCCTTTGATCTGTGAATGCAGAGGTGTTAAAGGTAAGCCCCCGTGGTGGTGGTCAGTGGTGCCGGAATGGTTTGAAAAGTAGTAGGGCCAAGGATATAAGGGGTACATTTTCCCCTATTAAATTACTATGATGGCAGAAAATGATAGGGCCACTTATGAAAGTGGTAGGGCCATGGCCCTAGTGGCCCCCTATTCTGGCACCTATGGTGGTGGTGGTGGTTGCACATTATCAAGTAAAAAATCTTCTAGTTAACAAAAGGAAAGTACAGTCTTCACCATTTAAAGCAGATGCACTTGTCAGGATGGATGATTATAGCTGACAAATCAGCTGAGCCGAAACATCTGAAATAAAACACAAATACTGGGTACTTTAAAAAATGAATTATATTTTCTTTGTACTAATTTTGGTGCGTCTAGTGCTTTAAAATGCTAGTCTGCCAAATAACAGTATTAAATATAGAATAATGCTTAGGGTAGTGTGCATAACATATAGAATAATGGTTGGGGAGGTGGTTATAATGAGAATTTTACAGACCCCCCCAAAGTGTGGGATGCCATGTGAACGCCTGCGAGCGAAGCTCCAGGGATTTGTAGAGGCATCACACACTGAGGGTGTGTGTAAAATTCGAGTTTCACACACCTCCCCAGCTTTTATTTTGTATAATTGCTGGGGATCGCTTATTCGTCTCAGCAGTTATATAAAATAAAGAGATCCCCATGGAGCCGTGCACTTGGTCACGTTTAGCGTGGTCCGCAGCACGTGGTAAAAATCCCTTCATGTTAGCCAGTTTGGGAAGCAGTCCTTTGAAATTTTTTATTTTATTTTTTAAATTAACTTACCGCTTATTCCTACTGGCGGCGAACTGCGAGGTGGTGTGTAGTGAAGAAGACCAGAGGAGTGGTGTGTGCGCATGCTCAGACCTGTTATAACTCATGGGTTATAACGGGGAAATTATAACCGGCTTTCCCTATGGGAGAAAGCACTCCCCAGTTGTTATGTAAGTAATAATATCTGACAGGGTGGGCGTTATATAGAGAATAATGGATAGGCAAGTGTGTGTTATGCATATTTTTTTTCACACCTGAGTTCTTTAATGAACAATAAACCTCAAGTGCGGGGCTCAAGAGGTTTATTTGGTCATCAAAGAATGAGGGTTTGAAAAAAATATGTATAAGTTAACACTTGCCTATCCATTATTTTTTATAACAACAGGTGACCCCCTTTAATTTCCTGAACAGTGATAAGGAAAAACAGTCTGAGAACTGTTGTGTGTTGTTTTTTTTTTATTTCAACTCATTGAACAGTCTATCTATATATGAAACCATTTGTTTTCATGCTTAAGGTTTCTCAAGCTATACTATTTTACATAAAAGTGCAAACATTTTAAAATATTACGATTACCAATTCGAAACATCGTCAGGGAATCCATCATGGAGCTAGGCTGAATGTGGTATCATTTTTTAAACTATTAATAAATATGGTTAAAACAAGCAAAACATTTTCTTTTTCAACATTTTAAAATACTCTATTCTATCTAGCGGTCGTTGTTTTTTCGATGTGCCATGCAGGAAGTCGGTCTGTATCTTTTAAGATCTTCCGGTTGCTGTGGTGAACCTAGGGACAGAGAAAAAAAAAATACTGTTAGGGACTGGGTTCAAGTACTTACACTCGTCACTTTTTTTTTAGATTGACGGCTGGAAATTTACTGCTTTCTGGGTTATTTATGTGTGGTATGTAATGCTGTTATATGAAATTGTGGTACTCACATGCTGCTGCTTCAGTCGGAATCAGTGTCATAGATGATCTGATGCCTGGGATTTTTCACAACTGGACCTTGATTTGTTACATTTATCGTCACTCCCTGATGGAAGACACAGTTGGGACCGAACATACTGTGGAGACTTTTAGTGTTGTCGTCCATGGAGAGCCTCATGGGTGCTAGTCTTGTTGGCGATGGTGATCACTGGGGCTGGACACAAGAAATGTTTTGAGGTACTTGGGATGACATCTGGAATCTGAACTTTATTTAGGATGTTTGAGATGTGTCGTTGCTTTTTTTCCACTTAGCACAGAGTAGTTGTTGATGCTCTGTAAGCTTTTATGTCCTGAGACCTGCTGAACATCTGTGGGTGGCACATTGGCATCTATGAGATGCTGAATTGATGTTTTGCGAGTGCTGTGATTAGTTATTCATTTTTCTTCTGGTATTCCTGCAGACAACTTAATGTTAAGCATCATCTTACGCAATTTGTTCATTCCTATTTTCATGGAACAGAACCCCAGTGATTTACCAGGGGCATAATTTATGTTTGGTGCCAGATAAAAGGGTGACTCTGCTGTTAGTGTTGATTTTGGTTGGTTAGATTTATAGATGTCATAGGCAGTAAGTGGGTCTCTGTTTGGATTGCGGGGGTTCTCATATAGTCGAGGAGCCACAGGTCGGACATCACGGGGCTTTTCCCCCATTCTTGTTTTTGTCTGCTGTTCGATATATTCTAAATAGCGATGCCCATCTGAGTCTTTCCCTTCAGTTATGTCTCCCCACGTTAAATCGTATTGTTCCTTTGTTCGCAGAGCGAAATGCAGTCCAATGTAGAAAAATATTAAATTCAGTAGTGTTGTTGGTGTTCGCATGGATACGGTGCCAGACATATGTAGGAGGTTTATGTCTTCCTCTGACAGAGCTTGCGCTTTCAGTGGTCGGTTTCCCTTTTTTTTTGTTTTTTTTAATAACTTTTGTTTTGCTCTTAATGTTTCTTTTGTCTGTGTGAATTCAGAGTCAGTACTTTGGAATATGGATGTGGGGTATTTCTCATTTCTGTGGTGCCTGTCAATGCTTGCTAATATCCCTCGTAATGTGCTGGGTTCATATTCGGAACCATCTGCTTTTTTTACACAAAAAATAAATTCTGCCAACAGGAGATCCAACTCTGTGGCACTTATAGATTTTAGATCTCTTGTTTCGTTTTTCTGTACCATGAATACTTTTAACAACTTTAAGTCGCTACCTGTCTTTCGTGCTGTGTTTTGATTCTCTTGATCAAGAATGAAGATTTCTCTCTCATTTCCTGAAGGTAACTGAAATCTTTGTGCCGTTTTCTTTTTTTTTTTTTTACAGGAAATGTGATGAACGAGACACTTTATAGTCAGGGAGGATGCTGCTCTGAATCTAGCGGCAGTAAGTTAAACTGATTTGTGGTTTAAATCTATTGCTTCACCGCTCAGACACGCTCAAGAACTGTGGATGAAGAATGTTTTGAAAAGGCAGTTACGGCATTTTGGCAGAGTCTGAAACAAGGATATTAAAGGGGGGTCACCAGTAATTATTGGGATATAATGGACCGCCCAGGGGCGTAATGAGGCCTGACGCTGCAGGCGAAGGACCTTGTAGCCCCTGGAAGGTCCGTTATTTATTTATTTTTTATTTTATTTTATTTATTTGTATTTCGGATGACACCTTTGAGCCAAGGGCTCTTTTATAAAGGTTCCACGTCATGGCAATAAGGACAATAAGGTACATAACATGATTATTACAATGGAACTTACAAAAAAAAAAGACAAATAAGGTTACAATAATAGTAGCCAAAGGCATTGTCAAGGAATTGTGTTGCGAGTTAATTATACAGTACAAGTCATAGGTGGCTCAGTGAAGCTTTGTTAGGAGTGGGTTAGTGGGGAAAAAAGAAAGAGTGGTGGTGAGGGGGTCATATGGGAGACAGAGAGAGGGGGGGAGAAATGGGAAGGGCATTGTGTTGGGTATGTGGTAAATGGGGAAACATCAAGGGAGGCGGAAGGGGGGGATGAAAAAGAAAAGGAGACAGATTCATCCTATACCCAGTAATGTGGGGTAGGAGAGGAGGAGGAGGAGCTGAGGCAGTGAGGAGGGATGCTTGAGGGTAGTATGCCTGGAGGGGATTATAAGAAGCAATCACAGAAGGCACTAGCCATGAGGTGTTGACGCAGTTTACACTTAAAAGCACCAATCGTGGCAATGTTGGAGATTTCTGTAGGTAGCAAGTTGAACCAGGTGGAGGCCCTGACAAGGTAAGAAAGCTGAGCTTGAGAGGTCCGACAGCGAGGTATTGTAAAGGTTAGACTGTCCGATCTTCTAGTTAGGCGGCGGACACGCTGTGGGGTCAATATTGATTGGACTCCAGGGGGCATAAGGTCCAGTGATATCTTCTTAGCTAGGATGCAGATCTGGTACTTTAGCCTGCCGGATAGCTGGAGCCAGTTAGCCTGCTCGTAAATGTCACACGTGTGAGAAAGGCGGGCAGCTGAAATAAGGAGTCTACATGCTTTATTAAGGGCTACAGCTATGCGCCGGAGTGCAGTATCAGTAACAGATCCATAGATAACAAGCCCATAGTCTGTAGTTGAGATAACAGTGCTCTGGATAGTGAGGTTCAAGGCTTCAGTCGTTAGGCAATGTTTATTCTTGTATAGTAGCCCTATACAGGAGTTCACAGTTTTAGTGATATTGTCAATGTGTTTGGTATTCGAGAAGGAGCAGTCAAGGGTCAGGCCCAGATATTTAAACATATCCACCTGTCAAGAGTGACGCCTTCGTGGTTGTTAATTATGAGCTCATGGTCCTTGTACTTGTTGTGGGTTCCATGGAACAACATTGTTTTAGGTTTTTTGTGGTTAAGGATGAGTTTATGTGAGCAAAACCAGCCTTCCACTTCTGTGAAACTTTTCTGTTGTTGAGACTGAAGGGAAGTGGGGTTGGTGTGGCAAGTGAAGATTACTGCATAATCTGCATACAGTAACATTCTCTCATGGCAGGAGGCAGGGAGATTGTTCAGGAATATGCTGAATAACAAGGGACCCAGGATAGAACCTTGGGGTACTCCAGAGTGGATTGGTAGGGATGATGAGAGGAATTCACCAATCCTGGTCTGTTGGGTCCGGTTACTGAGGTAGCTTTGAAACCAGAGGGTAGTTTTACTTGAAAGACCAAGGAGGGATAATTGTTTGAGGAGAATGGAGTGACCGACAGTATCAAATGCCTTAGTCAGGTCAATAAAAGAGGCGCCAACCAACTGGCCCTGATCAAGTGCATGATGGGTATGTGTGATGAATTCGAGGAGTGCCATGCTCTTTGCAGAAGCCATGCTGCTGGGAACATTGCAGGCTGTATTTTACAAGGTACTCCATGAGCTGATCAGCCACTATCCGTTCCAAGGCTTTGGATAGAGGAGGGAGGATGGATATAGGCCTCTAGTTGTTCGTGAGAGTCTTGTCACCACTTTTATGGACTGGAGTCACCACTGCCAGTTTCCTCTTTTGGGGGAACTGGGAGAGCATGAGGGAACGGTTGAGGATTTTGGTTAGTGGGAGCAGGACTTTGTCAATGGTGAGGGCGAGAAGTTTCATATCCAGTGAATCGCCACTGACTCTAGATTTTCCAAGCACTTTAAGAATGTGTTTTTTAGCTAGGCTTTCTGGGATTGCTTTGAAATGGAAAGGAGGGTGCCCTGGTGGCAAACCTGAACTAACAAGAGCTGGGTTGACTGTGGTGGGATCAAAAAAGTTAGGGGGTAGCACACAACTAAGGTCAGCAAAAGTGGTGTTAAATGCGTTGGCAATGATTACATGGTTAAGAGTGATGGTACCATCTATGTTCAACATTGTGGGTGTTGTTCTGGGATCCTTTCCAGTCACTTCAGCAAGGTTACGCCAGAATTTACTCCTGTCATTCCAGGTGCTGGCTAAGGCGTTCCTGTAATAGTTAGCCTTCTCATGGCGGATTGCTCTGGTACATGCATTCCTTGCTGTTTTGTAGGCCTGGATATCAGTCTGAGTGACAGTAGCCTTAGCACGATACCAGAGATGGTCTCGAGATTTCATTTGTGTAGGAGGCCTAGTGTCATCCATGGGTTATTGACACCCTTGATCTTACGCTTCTTGAACAAAGCATGAACATTGCAGGCTTAGTTGAAACAGGTGATAAAGTATTCAAGTGCTGTGTCTACATCGGGGGGTTATATCAATTGGTGACCAGTCATGTTCATGAAGGAGTGTGTTAAGTGACTCAAGATGACAAGGGGTCAGCATTCTCCTGTTAATAGATTTTGGGGGGGGGGGGTAGTTTGGTGTATTTGTTGGTCCAGATACACAAGGTAGGGGAATGATCACTTAAGGAATCTGGGAGGACTGTTGCTTCGGAGATGTGCTCTGGACGATTAGTTAGCACCCAATCTAGAAGTGTACAGGTCCCTGTTCTGTAGTTTACTCTAGTAGGTGATTTGACCATTTGTGAGAAGATAGCAGCAGCTAGGGCATCCTTATAACTATTCGAGCTGGAGGCCAGCCAGTTGATGTTGAAATCACCAAGTAGGATAACTTCTGTATTCTGATCCAGGGAGTTGATACAGTCAAGGAGGGAGTGAAAGCCCAGACTGCTCAACTTGGGTGGTATATAGACAGAGACAACAGTCAGGATCTTGTTATGAGTTCTGAGAAGTACTTTGGCAGCAAGGATTTGGATGTCATTTCCAGGGATGGGCACAGGCATGACATGACCCATGAGGGACTCTTTTAGGTAGAGGGCACAGCCTCCTCCGTTCTTGGTAAGTCTGTCCTGTCTGAAAACTACATATCCGGGAATTGCTATTTCGGAGTCAGGTATCTTCGGAGACAGCCTTGTTTCCAGCACTGATAGGATGTCTGGATTGTGCTGGAAAACCCAGGCAGAGAGGGTATCAAGTTTGGAGAGGAGGCTGCAGATGTCAATGCTTGCCAAGGAGAGTGACCCTGCACTGCTGTTAACCTTGTGTCCAAGTTGTGGTGGGTGGGGGTTAGGGTGAATGTTGCCTGAGAGGTGCAACAGCAGCAGTATTAGATGTTTTAAAAGGGGTTTAAAGTTGCTTCTGTGGGGCAGCAGGGCCCTTTTTTTAACAGGTTCCTTTCCATAAGGATGATGCATGAGGTAGTGACCAGTTAGTAATAGCAAGGAGCTGTAAGGACACAGTTGCAGTGCTTTTGAGAACAGGCCAAAAGTTTCATTTGTTCTTCAAAATGGTTGTTGGATAGATAGCCCTTAGAGACAAGTACATTAACAGTTGATTTCAATTGAAAATGTTTGATACCTGATGGTTAAGTCAAAAGCTAAAAGAAATGATCAACAGCTGAGGTCCACAGTCATAGAATGTGTTAGAATTCCTGAAAGGGATGAACTCTGCCTGTGCATATGCAGGATGTGAAATCCTTTTGTCTGTATGCATCTTTGTCATTCAAAGAGGTCTTGAAAAGCCCAAATACAGATCAAGGGGCAGGTCAGACGAAAATGTGGATTCAAGCAGGACCCAGAGTCACTGAATTTCAGACTTTGTTGCTTCACTTATGTTTTACTTGGGATACCTTCCAACAAGTTGATTTTAAAATGAAAAATGCAGATACCTGCTGATGATGCTATGTAGAAATCCAGTCCAGGAGACTTTCACGAATGTAGTGAGCAAGAATGGTGTAGTTACTTTATTTATTTAGTTTTTGTTGACCGGGTAAGTGCGCTAGCCAACAAGTGACTATTTTCAGGCACGACCCGGGAGGTACAGTTACAGAACACAGTGATACATAAGAGATTACACAAAGCAGGATACATTTGCAGGATACATAAGAAATTACACAGAGCAGGATACATTTGCAAAGGACAAAGTCACACAGTGTAGTCAAGCATAGCAATAAGGATAAAATTACATGTATTCAGTTGTTGAGAACTAGGGGGAGAGGTGGTAGGGGACAGGTGTAAGGGTAGGGCAGGAGAGACGGAGACAGGGGGTGGTAGGATGAATAGCAAGAAAGGGGAGGACAGGAGGGAGGTTAAGGCACCAAGTGCGGCATTAGCGGGAGAAGGTTACCACCTGTGGCCGGGACGGTGGAACCGGGAGTCGGCAAGAGAGACGGAGAGGTCGGGGAACAGGACAGTGAAGCTATGGGTGCAAAAAATGGAGAGGGAGAGAGGGTGATGTGCAGGGGAGGCGGTGGGGGACTAGGTGCAAGGGTGAGGAGGGATTTGAACTAAAGGAATGGAGGAGGGAAGGGTAGAATGGGAAGGGCAGGGTATAGGGGAAAAGGGATGAAGGGCACGGAACAGATAGGGAAATGAGTGGGGTAGGGAGATAGAGTGCACCTAGTAAGAGCGCAGGGAGCAGAAGAAGGAGGAGGACAAGAGGCGAGGCGGTGAAAACGCATTGGCGGGGTAGGAGTAGTAACTCGCGGGCCGAGCCGGTGGAACTACTAGACGGCAGGAGAGAGAGGGAGTCACGCAAACTGGTGGGAGGCGGGATAAAATAGGGAGGGGAGGGGTGAGGACTGAGCATAGGGAGAAGAGGGAAGAATAAAAGAAGGAGGGAAAGCTGGCAGGAGAGGGCAGAAAGGTGAAAGAAAGGTAGGAAGGGTGGCGGCAGTTCTGCATTAGCGGTACAAGGTAGCAACCTGTTACGGGCAGTGGAACCGGAAGCGGCAGAGGGGAGTGGAGGGCGGTTAGAGGGGAGTGAGGGCAAAGAGCAGGAGGGAGGGCAGGAAAAAGGAGGGGTAATGAAGGGGGTACTGGAGAAATGGCTAAGTGGAAGGGAAGAGAGCGGGGCTGGGAAAGTAAGTGTTACAGGAACAGAGGGTGCAGGATAAGGAATGAAGGTGGGGAAAACAGCTCAGGAGAGGGCAAGCTAAGTGACTAGGCAGTAATTAGAGAGCTTTACAATTGGCATCAGAACAACAATGTTATACAGTATCAACAAACATGAAACATAAAAGCAAAAAACAACCAAGAATAAAAAAGCAAGTGCCTATAATACATAATAGGGAAGGGGAGGAGAACAGGTTAGGAGCATGGGATTCAAGAGGGATCAAAACAAACACATTTGTCCATCGAGGTAAGGAAAGCTCTGAGATTGTGCTTAAATGCATCATGAGAAGGAGCATTTCTTAGTCCCTGGGGCAGCAAGTTCCAAAAGTGAGGGGCAGCATAACTGAAGGCTCCCGAGCCCTTTTTTGTGTGGCAGAGAGGAATATTCAATAAGGACTTGTCAGAGGATCTAAGGTCCCGTGAAGGTATAACCGGTTGGAGTAGTTTTGAGAGCTCAACTCCAAGCAGAAATCCCATAATGCCCACCCTGGAGGGTATTATTACACTTAGAAAATGGCTTATGTGTTACATTATTAATAAAATGGAATTAAACTTAATCGGAAGCTGAATAAATATGAAACGGAATAAAGCTATATATTTTTTGTAAAGTAGTCCCTGGGTGCTGTTGTTTAGGAGAGCCTGTGGAGTGATTTGGATTTTTCTCCCATGGATTCATAGGAGCTGTAGTCTTGTGATCCGAGGTCGCAAAAGGGACAGTAAAAGAAATGTTTTTAAAAAAAAAAGACTGTGAAGACTTTGCGGAGTTAAACAGAACACAACCTCATCATTCAAAAGGCTTTTGTGAGAGCGAGCGAGTCGGTGGGGATCGGGAAGAAGCGCAGCTAGGAAATAGAGGAGTGTGAGTTCTGTGCAGTTCATGCCACGGATGGAGTCAGGCTGCTTGGCTGGGACATTTACAAGAGCAGGTGGGGATCGTGAGTCAGAAGGGGTCTGAGCATTTAAGTAGTGTCAGCTTTTTGGTTGGGGGGAGGAATTAAAAAACTACCATTTTTTTAATTGTGAAGCGACTGTAATTTTTTTTTTCAGTGTCTGTTTCGGAGAGTTTTGGAGAGATCTTACCTCAAGATACAGCTCTTGCAGCAGGTAACACCATTAGGACTGAAGCCGCCAGGCATCAGGACCCCACAGAATTCTTCTAGCTAGCTATCTTCAGCGGGGACCGCCCCCGACGTCGGTCCTGCCTCCGACGTCAGGCATAGTACATAAGGGGGCGGTCCCGCCAGATTCCCCAGTTCTTTCCCGCCGTCGACTTGCATGTCTCGACCCTTCGGATCATTTCTAAGCGCGCGACACACGGTTAAGTTCTTCCTTCGGGAAAACATTCTTTTCTTCAGCTCAGTTGCTGTCTGATGTCCTCTCCAACCTCCGTTGAAGGCCATCCCTCGAAGTGCGCCTGTGGGAAGCAAATCCCATTTAAGGATCCGCATTCAGCACTTGTCCGGTGCCTAGGCCCAGACCACGACACCCGGTCCTGCAATTTCTGCCAGGGGTTCAACAGCCGGTCTCGGATCCGTTGCCAGAAGGCTCTGCAGGCATTCCTGCTCGAGGAGAAGATTAAGGCCATGGACACCTCCAAGGGGGATTCAGCAGAAAAGGCCCGGAAACACCCTGAGAAGCACAGGGAGAGGGTTCCTTCCAAGTCCCCTTCTAGGGCCTCTGACTCCCATAGTTCCGGCTCCCGGTCCGACTGTTTGCCCTCCCGGGCCCGTTCTCAGCCTCCCCCCGCTGTGGTGAAGAAACCTCCGGGCTCCTCTTCCTCTTCACAGGCCAAGACCTCCAGGCCCTCTTCATCGTCTTCCTCCAAAGCCCTGGTCAGGTCTGGGGACCGTCATCATCATCACAAGTCTGGTTTCCGCGCCATTCCGAACCCGATGTCAGGTCTGTCTCCTTGCCTCCTCCTCCTCCCCAGCGAAAGACCAAGGAGCTCACCTCTCTTAAGAGGCCATCGGACCCGACGTTGGCCTGTCCGATGTCGGCCACTCATCACAGGTCCCAGGAGCCGTTGACTGCCAGACGCCTGTCGCCAGTCAGGCCTTCGCCCTCTCGGTCGTCAGCAGGAGGTCCGAAGTCCGTACCCGTACTTTTAGAGAAGAGGACCCCAACGCCTCCTACCGACGTCGGTCAGGAGACTATCACAGAGAGGAGTTGACGCAGTCCGAGGACCTGACGGGCGAACCCGGTCCTGTCACACCTCCCAGAGAACCCTCTCCACAACCTGAAGCCCCTGAGGAGCCGACGCCGGAACCCGATGACCGGCCACCGGCGCCCGGTCCGTCGTCGGGCCTTTCCCTTTTCGAGGTTAAGGAGCTCTTTTCTCACTGGTGGGATACCATTAAAAGGGATATGGTTCCCATACCGCCTCCTCTTCCTCCTCCTCCTCCTCCACGACCTGTGACCCCTCCGGCTCTTGCGCCCCCTTCTCCGTCTGGGGCTGCAGGCCAAGTACCTCTCCCCCAGGAGCCTACGGACCCTCCAAGGGGAAGACCTGATAAAAGGAGACCTCCGTCTAGATCTTCTTCAGGATCACCCAGTCCTAAGAGACCCAGAAGACGCCGTCGTTCGCCTTTGATGAAGGTTACGGGATTGGAGTTCTCAACAGGATCCAGATACCCCTCTCCTCTCCTCTTCACATCCCCTCTCCGGACCCACGTGAGCTTCCTAGATCTCCGGATGACCCATCGTTCTCTGAAATCATGAGACATATCCAAGAGAACATGGGATGGGATGGGATGCGGAAGAATTAGACCCCGAGAGACTACACCTTGCTAGGTATCTTCGGCAGAAGACCCTAAGCCTGTGGTGGTACCACCCTTGCGTGGGCACTTTTGTGGACGTCACCAAGGCAGCGTGGAAGCATCCACACTCGCTCCCGGCGATGCCAAAGAAAGCTGACCACCTGTACAAGGCCCCTAAGGAGGACCAGTACTTGGCTCAACATCCTCTGGCCGACTCTCTGGTCATAACAGCCTCTCATGACCGGTCCCAGAGACCGCAACATTTGAGCACCCTGCCACCGGACCCGGAGTCCAAATGGCTGGACGCTATGGGCAGGCGCACGTATGCTTCCGCTACTTGCGCCATCAGGTCCCTGAACTACTTGACCCACATGGTACAGTTCCAAAATGCCTTGTGGGAACAGGGACTGGATCTGGCGGAGAAATTGCCAGAAGGTGAGCAGAAGGAGGAGATATTACAACTCCTCCGTACGGGTTCGGACGTGGGAACCCAGGTGCTGCGAGCCACGTATGATTCCGCGGACTCCTCGGCCAGAGCGACAGCTTCAGGCGTATGCCTCTGGAAACACTCATGGCTCCGTGTCTCCGGATTTACCCCAGATGTCCAGAAAAAACATCATGGACACCTCTTTTGAAGGAGAAGTTCTCTTTGGTGCACCCTCTGAGAAGGTTCTCACGAAGCTCCAAGAGGCCGGGAAGGCGGTGAGGTTGGTCCAGGCAATGTACCGACCGAGGCTTAGTTCCTTTCATAGGAACCAAAGCCGTTTTCATGGACGGACACAGAGACAACAGTCTCATGCCGGTCCACAGCAGAGGGGCTCCGGTTCCCGCAGAGCCCAGGGAAGACGGCCCGCGGGCCGAGGTCAGCGTCCAGCTAAACTGGCTCAGCCCGCGGGCCCCTCCGCCGCCACAGCCTGACTCCTTCCCGGCCCCCGCCCCTCAGGATCAACGGGATATCAAGGTCGGGGGTCGTATTGCGAATTACCTGCCAGGATGGCAGTCCATAACCACCGACAGGTGGGTTCTTCAGTTGGTCAAAAAGCCACTTTATAGAATTCGCAGACAAGCCACCCTCGAGGCCTCCTCTGCTCTCCCGTTACTCGGGTCAGCACAAATTGCTTATCAGGCAAGAAATACTTGCGCTCCTGCAAAAGGAAGCGGTAGAGTATGTTCCAGAGAACCAGAGAGGGTACGGATACTATTCCCACTTCTTTCTGGTTCGAAGAAACAGGGGACCTCTGTCCAATCTTGACCTCAGCTACCTCAATATGTCGGGTCGCCACAAACGATTTACATGGTGACCCTGCAGGGTCTTATTCCCATGCTAAAGAAGGACGCCTTCTTAGCATCCTTGGACATGCAGGACGATACCTGCATATACCAGTAGGCTCAAGCGCACAGGAGGTTCCTGCGCTGAAGCCGGCCACCACTTCCAGTTCCGAGCTCTCCTGTTTGGACTGTCATCGGCCCCCAGGGTCTTTACCAAATGCATGGCAGTCGTGGCAGCGTCTCTAAGGAGACAGGGCCACTATGTGTTTCCGAACTTGGATGATTGGCTTCTCATGGCCGCCTCCAGAGAAGCGTTGTTGATGGCTATCCAGAGCACCCAGACTCTGTTTCAGTCTTTGGGCATCATTATCAATTACGAGAATTCTCTCCTTGTACCATCGCAGAAGCTGCAGTTCATAGGCGCAGTTCTGGACACCGTTCAGGGGAGAGCATTTCTTCCAGATGACAGAGCGAAACGCATCAGATCCCTCATCAGGGATCTCTCGGCGAAGACTGTCCCTGCCAGGCTGGTCCTTCATCTGCTCGGACACATGGCTGCGGCCATTCCGACCATCCCTTTGGCAAGGCTCCACATGCGGGTAACTCAGTGGATGCTCAAGGTGCAGTGGGACCAAAGGCAAGACCACATGCAGCATCTGGTCAGGATCACGAACGCCGTGATTCGAGATTGGCAATGGTGGCTAGACCCAGGGACACTTTCTGCGGGTGTCCCATTTACAGCGCAGTCCCCAGAGGTAATCCTCTCCACAGACGCCTCAGGGCTGGGGTGGGGAGCACACCTGAACGGGGTGAGGTCCCAGAGAACGTGGACCCCTCAAGAAGCTCATCTCCACATCAACATTCTGGAGATGAGGGTGGTCCTTTACGCCCTGCAGGCCTTTCAGTCAAAGATCCCATCAAATACTCTCTTGCTCCAAACAGACA
The DNA here is from genome assembly GCA_016271365.2 of Neoceratodus forsteri. Lineage (NCBI taxonomy): Eukaryota > Metazoa > Chordata > Ceratodontiformes > Ceratodontidae > Neoceratodus > Neoceratodus forsteri. The sequence continues at coordinate 106,313,962 of JADMNL010000029.1, read as the reverse complement.
ATACGGTGGTGATGTATTACCTCAACAAACAAGGAGGCGCGCACTCTTACCCCCTTTGCAGGGAAGCGATGAGAGTGTGGGATTGGGTAATTCGACACGGCGCGAGCCTGATTGCAGTTCACGTTCCCGGAGTGGACAATACAATCACAGATGGCCTGAGTCGTTCCCAGGCCAGAGTCCATGAGTGGGAACTTCTTCAAGGGGTAGCAGAGGATCTGTTTCTTCGATGTGGCACTCCAGAACTGGACCTATTCGCTTCCCCATCCAATGCAAAACTACCCAATTTTTGCTCGCTAGATCCAGGGCCTGGTGTTTTCTGGCGAGACGCGTTGTCCCTCTCCTGGGTGGACAGATTCTTCTACGCTTTCCCTCCCTTCCCATTGATCCAGAGAGTTCTTCTCAAACTGCGCAGGGAGCATGCAACAATGATCCTGATAGCCCCATTCTGGCCCAGACAGATCTGGTTCCCCTTGCTAACGCGGCTGTCCCGGGAACCTCCAATTCCGTTGCCTTTCAGCTCCCATCTCTTGTCTCAGGAGGAAGGTTCTCTAGTCCACCCGGACTTACGCTCACTGAACCTGCATGCTTGGCTCCTAGAGACATAGCCATTCTGCGACACGGGGTCTCGCAAGAGGTGATGGAAGTTCTTTCTGCGGCCAGAAAGCTGGCAACGCATGCGATGTACGCCATGAAATGGTGCCGTTTCTGCCTGTGGTCACAAGCACGTGGCCTTTCCCCTCTAAGGTTGCCTGGTGAAAGTGGTGTTAGAATACCTGCTCTCCCTTTTCCATTCGGGTCTCGCCTACTCCTCTATTAAGGTGCACCTCTGTGCTATTTCTGCTTACCACTTCCCGGTCGGACAGCGCACAGTGGCGCAACTTGATGCCTCTCGAGACTTTCTGAGAGGGGTATTACACCTTAGGCCACCCATTAAGGACCCTGTTCCTCCATGGGATTTACTCTTTGTCCTGGAACAACTCATGCTTCCCCCTTTTGAACCTGCCGCGGATTGCGAGCTGCATTTCCTGTCATGGAAAACGTTATTTTTAGTTGCTGTTACATCAGCAAGGAGAATTTCCGAGCTTCACACTCTCATGTGTAAGGAACCTTATTTGATTTTCCACCAGGACAGTGTGTCCCTAAAGACGAATCTTAAGTTCTTGCCTAAGGTGGTCTCTGCACTCACTCTCAATCAGGACATTGACCTGCCTGTATATTTCCCTAAATATTCTAATAGAGGAGAAGCGCTGCTCCACACCCTAGATGTTCACCGCTGTCTTAGGTATTACCTGAACAGGACTAAACAGCTTCGCAAGTTGGAGCAACTCTTCATTTCCTTCGCTGACAAGATGATGGGCCAACCAGTATCGAAGCAGTCCCTTTCTCGCTGGCTTGTCCAGTGTATATCATACTGCTATGATACAAAGCAGAAACCCTTTCTGGGTACAGTCCGGGGCCATTCCACTAGAGGGGTGACTACCTCCTTTGCAGCACTTCGTAACGTCTCCTCCTCTGCCATCTGTGCTGCAGCCACTTGGAGCTCTGTGGATACTTTTATCAGGCATTATAGCCTGGACATTGCCTCACGGCGAAGAGCTGGTTTCGGCCTGGCCGTGCTACAGGGTCTCCTGTCCTAGAGTCAGGACTTGGTATGGACTTTCCTAGTTTCCTCCTCCCAGAATGCTTACAAGCGTTATTGCTTGGAAATCAGTCCTAATGGTGTTACCTGCTGCAAGAGCTGTATCTCGAAGTAAGATAGTACAGTTAGTAACTTACCGTAACAGTAGATCTTTGAGAACAGCTCTTGCAGCAGTACCTTCTGCCACCTTCCCCTTGGAGGAGGCATGGCTTTCCGAGCCTTTGGCAGGGGTTTGCCCATTTACCTTCTGATGGTGGATCCTCGGTCTCCCCTTCTGACATCGCCTGCGGCGGAGTCTCCGGTAGGGAGAACTGGGAATCTGGCGGGACCGCCCCTATGTACATTATCGACGCCGGAGGACCACGCCGGGGGTGGCCCCTGCTGAAGATAGCTAGCTAGAAGAATTCCGTGGGGTCCTGACACCTGCCAGCTTCAGTCCTAATGGTGTTACCTGCTGCAAGAGCTGTTCTTGAAGATCTACTGTTACGGTAAGTTCTTACGTAACTATACTTTACGAGGGATGGGGCCTCTAGCTTGCTCTGTCGCTTAGCAAGAAAAAATGGTGGTACATTTTAAACTTAAAGTGCTATTATGTTGGTCAGTTGTGGCACTTGTTTTTAGTCGGGTGTTAAGAAATAACAGCCCCGGTGGTAGGAGATTTAGCTAATCAGAGAAGAGGTTTTCTTTACCCATTTTCTAAAAGAATATCATACACACCCAAGGTGTGTGATGCTACATAAACCCTGGGAGCAGAGCTCGAAACATGGAAACATAGCGATGGCAGAAAAGACCAATGGTCCATCCAGTCTGATCTCTATCAAACCCCTGGACCTATTGTCCATACAATGTGCTAGCCCTCACGATCCACCACCCTGTTCCCCTCCCTACTGCTACCGCTCTGAGTAACCATTATACCCTTCACTCTCTCCCAGCAGTGCTTGAAACCATATATGATTTTGGAGCCCACCAACATTGGCTGGCAGACTGTTCCATGGTTCCACCTCCATTTCTGTAAAATAAAACATTCTCATATCCCTCTTGAACCTTCTGTCAGTTTCCACTCAAGCCCTTGTGTCTTTCAACTGTTACTCATGTTAAATAGTTCATGGCCGTTCACCATGTTTATTCCTTTCAGGAACTTGAAGGTCTCTGTCATATTCCTCTCTTTATTCTCCTCTCTTGTCTGATCTCCACCGAGTGCGTATTCAGTGCCATGAGACAATTTCCATAAGGTCTGTCCTGCTGGGCCTGAATCATCCTGGTCACCATTAATTGCACTGTCTCTCCTAATGTGAGGACTCCAGACCTGGGCACAGTACCCCAGGTGCAGTTTCAGCAGTGATCAATAGAGGTAGTAATACATCTTTTCTTCTATTGTCAAAACATCTTCTGATACATCCCAGCATCCTGTGTGCCTTACCATAGGCCTTGTTGCACTGGCTTGATCATTGAAGGTAGTCACTAATGATTACTCCTAGGTCCCTTTCCTTAGCTGTAGTGCTCCGCTTTACCCCTCCCATCTAGTACTCTGTCCTGGGGTTTTTGTTCCCTAGGTGCATCATCTTTCACTTTTTGACATTGAATTTCAAGTGCTAAACCTTACACCACCTCTCTGGTCCTTGCAGGTCACTCGGTATCTCCCTAATTCCCTCATTTTTGTCTACCCTCCCGGAGAGCTTAGTGTCATCTGTGAAGAGACACAACTTGCCTCGCATTCCTTCTCCTATGTTGCTGATGAGCATATTGAAGAGGAGAAGACCTAGGGTGGATCCCTGTGGGACCCCCACTCATGACCCCCCTCTCTTTGGATTTGACACCATTAATCACAGCCCTCTGCTGCCTCTTTTTCAACCAGTTTTCTATCCATTCTATTCTGTCCCTTGCTACACCCAGATCCACAGTCTTCTTTTGCAATCTTCTGTGAGGTGCTGAGTCAAAAGCCTTACTGAAGCCGAAGTAGAGTAAATCTACAGCTTGGCCCCTATCCTGTACCCTCGTTAATCAAAGAAAACTGTCAGGTTAGTCTGACAAGACCTCCTTGCCATGAACCCATGCTGTTTACTATCCCAGAGACTGTTGCTCTCCAGGTAGTCCACAAGATCATCTTTAACCAGTGACTCAGGTTTACCCACAACAAAGTTAAGGTTGACAGGTCTGTAGTTCCCTGCTTGCTCATTGTCTCCCACCTTATGGAGCGGAACTATGTTCAGTACCCTCCAGTCTTTCAAAACTATCCCCTTCTGTAATGAGTTATTGAACAGCCCTACCAGGGTTCAGTCAGTTCTGCTTCAGTTCATTGGCTACCCTTGGATGCATCCCATCAGGCCCCTGGACCTCATCTATCTTTAGGGCTGCTAGCCCTTTCCAGACCCCTTCACTGGTAAATACTGGCTGCCTTATCTCCAGGACCCCTTTATGGCTGCTTTGATGCCACTCTCTGGTAGTTGCCTGCTGTTTTCCCTTGTGAAAACAGAGGGAAAGTAATCATTAAGAGCTGGCTTCAGCTCACCTCCTGTTATGCCAGCAACCCTGGCTTGGGAACGGATGCAGGTCACTTGGGGGCCAGCCGGGGAGGGAGGCTTGAGCATCTCCAGGGCAGCTCTCCTCCCTCAGGGAGGAGGTTGCAGTACCCCACTGCTCATCTGCTGCCTGGAGAATTTGGACTTGAGCACAACAAAGTCACACAGGGGAAGGGACTGCATGCAGGATGTGGAGGGTGTCTTAGCAGAGGTAGAGTATGCACATCATGTCCATTGAATGCGCGGTAGTCCCTTGGGAGAAAATGTGCGGGGAAAAAAAGTCAGAGGATGAAGCCTGACACCCCTCTCCTGCAGACTCTACACCAGCGAGCAGGCACCTCCAAAGAGACCCTCTGGCGGAGGGCGAGGAAGGAGTGAGGTAAGCCCCAGGGAAGCTGGGGGAGCTGGTCAGATGGTGGTGGCTGGGCAGTCAAAAGCAGACAAACAAAACATTGAAAAAAAAATAACCGTTAGGAATGACTACTTTTGTCATGTCGTCCTCTATTTTTGTACCTCCCTCAGATAGCCTGACAGTCCCCCCTCCTTTCTTTCTTTTTTCCTCTAGTATATCTGAAGAAGTGCTTTCCCCACCTTTGAGCCTCCACCAAAGAGCTGCTTTTTCCCCACCGTTGACTCCCTCCACAGTATGCAGCCAGTGGCTACTTCTGTCTCCCTGACCACCTTCTTTGCTTCCTCGGCTCTCATTTGGTATTCTCCCCATTCTCCTTCCCCCTACATTTCCTTGCACCTGGTGAATGCCTTTTTTGGTCCTCACTGCTTCCCAGACCCTTTCTGAGAACCACATTGATCTCTAGTAGCCCTTTCTTTTGGTTACCATCTCATGCTCAACTTCGATACTTCAAGAAAGGCCCCCTTAATTACTCCCATTTCTCCTCCACAATTCCGATGCTGTCTACCCTGACCAAGTTGTCCCAGACCAACTCCCTCATCCTACTGAAGTCTGCTCTTCTGAAATCAAGGACCTCAGCCCTAGATTGGGGCATTCCAGTCCCAAGGGCCAGCTTGAACAAAATAGAATTATGGTCGCTGGACCCTAGTGGTGCCCCTACTTGCACACCTCCTGCCACCTCCGAGTTGGTGAGCACCACATCAAGAATGGTAGCTTGTCTGGTGGGTTCTTTAAGCAGCTGCACCAGCAGACAGTCCTGGAATGTATCCAGCAGGGCAGGACTTCTGGTGTTCCTGGCAGCTGAAATGTCCCAATCAATATCTTGCAGGTTCAGATCACCTACCACCTCTACCTCCCCCTTTGCCACTCACCTTTCTAGTTCTTCCCCAAGCTCCATATCCCGCTCTTCCCCTTGTCCTTGCAGTTTATAGATCACCCCCAACCACAATTTCCTGCCTGTGGCTGCCATGAGCTGCGTACACAGCTACTCTGTCTCCCCATTACTTCCCCAGATGTATCCATCTTCTACAGCCTTGATGTCTTCCCTGACATATAGGGCTTATGCCCCCCTTTACATTCGCCTCTATCCCTGCTAAACTTAGTGGGCAGGATTTTCAAATGGCTTAGATCGCCATGAGCCCTGGGTGCACCTATGATACGTCACATGGGGGCTTGCGGGGATCTAACGGGAGTTTCTATCCTGTGCAGCAATTGCCACAAGTTAGACCAACTTTTTCTGGTCTAACTTGCAGCAATCCTGGAGGCCTATTTTATGGAGCTTGCACCAGATATTTGGTGCAAGCTGCTGTAACTTGTGAAAACTGTTGCAGCTGCACTCAAGATTGTAAAATTTGGTGCAGCTGTAGCAATGGGGTTTGCACACTGCCAGAACCTAAGTGTCGTAATGCAGGGCTTGGCGCATGCCCTACACCATGCCTTGAGAATCTGGCCCAGTGAAACCAAGGATTGTCCAGTCCAAGTCATTATTTTCTGAGGCCCACATTTCTGTGATGGCTAGGAGATCCATCCCGGTGTCTGACATCGTTGCCTGGAGCTCACTGATTTTATTACCCAGACTCCTGGCATTAAGGCAGACATCCTTCCATCTAACTCCTGGTTCCCTTTTGCTTTTTATTTGTCTTTCTCCCTTATCTCCCCCTTAACTTCTTATTTTTCATGTTGATTGTAGACTTTGTCAGTCCCCTTCTTGGTCCCTTCCCCTATCCCAGGTTGAGTCTCAACCTTATTTTTGCCCACTGGGCTGTGACAAGACCCCAGATTAGATGGAGTTCTATAGGTTCCCTTTCTTCTCCTCTAGCACCATGGTTCCTCTAGCCTCAGTCTCCCCCACAGTCAGTTTAATTGTCCGGTGAAGGCGCCAATCTTCTGTCCCAGTGAACAAGCCCCCTTTCTTGTCAGGTGAAGACCATCACCCTTAAAGCGCCTCCTGTCCCAGAAATACTCCCAGTCCCTCCCAAAGTGGTACCCCATCTCCTAACTCCATCCCTGTAATAAACCATTAAACTCCTCAATATCCCTCCTTATTCTGCCCCCCCCCACCTACTCCACACTAGTGATGTGCGAAGTTGGAAAACTTTCCTTCATGGATTAATTTGCAGATTCACCTCATTTTGTGAATTAATCCACTGTGCGAAGTAGTAACTTCGTGGAAAAATAACTCCACAAAATGCAAAAGCCACAACTTCGCCAGCAGAATTCGACTCAGAGGCAAAGTCTCACAAGAATGTGAAGTTTGGTACGGAGGTGGCGTTTGCAATGTACTATGGGATTGGAGGTCACATGTTGCTGAACAGTCTGTACCATGTGGAGAAGGCTGTCTGTCAGTACAGTGTTGTGAAGAGAGAGTAGAGAGAAGCTGTGTGCTTGTCAGAGCAAGAAAAATATTTAAATACATTTAAAAACTGAGCTTTGTGGAAAACAAATTGCTCAGAAATTGTTGTAGAGGGCCTTGTGCTCCTAGATTTGCTTTTTTTTGTTTTGTTTATTGATTGGGCGATTATTTACTTTAAAGGGGCACTGTCAGCTTTACCCCCTCGTTTTTGTTAATGGCCATGCAGTGTGCCTTCGGGCACACACCGAAGTAATTTGTAATGCAGAATAACCCCATAGACATAAAAGTGCAAAAAGTACCTGTTTTATAAATATTTAGCATAGTCGTTTTAGCAGACCCTCCATAAGTCGACCGACACCGGAAGCATAACCCCCATCGAGCGGCGCTTGGACCGAAGATACGATCCGGTGGCATTTTAATACCAAGCCTACTTTAGTAACATGCTGCCCTTATAAACTACTAAATCGCAAATGGCTCCTGGTACTTTGAACTTAAAACCGAGCCCTGTGTGGCTCGCAGTTCAGTTTTTAAAAACTGGTGCTGTAATCCCGCATATGCGAGGAGTAAAGATGTGCGGAGATCCTGTGCATGTGCAAGAGCATGCCGCCATTGAGCTTGCAGGATTTGAGTAAAGATGTGCGGAGATCCTGTGTATGTGCAAGAGCATGCCGCCATTGAGCTTGCACGGGATTTGAGCACTGGTTTTTAAGAAGTGAACTGCGAACCACACAGGGCTCGGTTTTAAGTTTAAAGTACCAGCAGCCGTTCACGATTTAGTAGTTTGTAAGGGCAACATGTTATTAAAGTAGTTTATATAAAATGCCACTTCGTGGACTGTGCTCGGTCCGCATGCTGCTCTCTCGGATGAAGTGGCCTGTGCTCTGGTCGATGTTATGGAGGGTCTGCCAAAAAACCACTATGCTAAATATTTATAAAACAGGTACTTTTTTGCACTTTTATGTCTATGGGGTTATTCTGCATTACAAATTACTTAGGTGTGTGCCAGAAGGCACACTGCATGGCCATTAACAAAAACGAGGGGGTAAAGCTGACAGTGCCCCTTTAAAGTAGTGGTTTCTGTTTTGCCAGTCTGAAGCAGTGGTGTGGGGAGGGTAGGTACTGTAAGCAGTAAGACAGCTCAGAAACATCTGGAGTTTTTTGTAAGCTGGAGATTTGCGTTATGTTTTTGTTTTCTCCGTATTTCTTGTTAATTTATTTTGATCTGTAGAGTAATTTATCATTTTTAGTATTATTTCTGTGGTTTAGTTTTGTGTGTTTAATTAAGTAAGCCATTGTTTGTGTCTTTCCGTAGCGGTTTTAGTGATTTTCTAATTAAATTTCCTTAAAGTGGCAGTGTTCTGTCACTCCTTGTTATATTAATTACACCTGTTACCCCAGTCATCGTAATCCCTGTGCTGTTTTAAAAAAAAATTTAGTTCTGTCACTGTGTGTTATACTAATTAAAGAGCAATCTTTGACCCTCCTCAAGAACATAAAGAATCCCTTAATCAATTCCTTGTTAAATTTTCTTTATTGTTCTTTCGATTTAGGAAGGGAAGGATCATTTTCGATCCTGTGAGCCTCTGTTACGCGTCCTTTCTCACTCCATGCACCTCTGCCGACTGTGTCGTGCGCCTGATTCGTTTACATGATTAGCATCAGTACATGTAAGTATTCGGGGCATTCAATGGTCGAATGGGTTGTAAGCTTAAAGTTTAATTATTAGTTATGGGAAGCAGCACAATCTGCTACCGCCAACTAACAGGTCCTGTTAGTTGCGGTAGCCATGACTTATTCTGACTTGCCATCTAAACTATGAAAATTAAACTTTTAAATACAGCCTCATTCATTGCAATGGATGCTCGCCCCCGCGCTCCTCATATACTGATGTCACAAAATGTAGTAGGGCGGATCACAGTCAGCAGATGTACATGGAAGTGGAAGGGATTGGTGTGGCGGAGCTCCACAGAGCAAACATACGATCCCTTCCCTTCCTAAATCTGGGAACTTAAAGAAAATTTAACAAGGATTTGATTTGGGGGCAGGTAAGGGTTCTTTGTGCTCCTTTGGGGGTTGTGGAATTTGATAATGCGCACAATAGTTGCTCTTTAAGGCCATCCCAGTGGTGTAGAGGGCTGAGGCACCTAGCGCCTTACCTGTTACCATGCCACAGATACAGGGTCAGGAGCGAGCTCGGGTTGCTGGAAGTTGGCTGGGTTGGGGACAGAGGATTGAGCATCTAGAAGACTGCTCTCCTGTCCCAGGAAGGGGAGGATTGTTGACTTAGCCCATGGCTGCCCCCTGGTAGAGGCCCGAAGGTAACACTGGCAGCTAGAGTGGCAAGGAAAGGAGGGGCCTCAGTTATGTGATGCCTGCATGCCGCCATGCACGTGCAATTACGTGATGACATGTCAGGGAAAATGGGTGAAAACAGAAAATAGCAGCCATGGGCTCCATGAAGTCCTGCCCGCCCACCTGTGCTTCACACTGCCACCAGCTCGCCGACCCTGTCAATCTGGATGCTGGGTCTTCAGGTGGGGGGAGGACAGCCCTCCCTAACCCCGCCACGGAGGAAAATTCTTGGGGGATACAGGGGCTTGGTGAGTCAGAAGGGCAGTTGCTGAGCCAAGGAAGCAGTGGGAAAAAACCTCTGTGGAAAAAAAAGAAAGGTAATTTTGTACTGAAACACAGAACACACTGCAAATCACAGTCCTGTAAAGAATGAGACACCTGACATTCAAGGCATGTATCATGTCGGCCCTGGAAACATACTTTCTACAGGTATATGCAGTACAAACAAGAATGCAAGTGATACCCCATTTATACCAATAGGGTTGCACCCAGAAATTAAGTGGTATCAAACAGAAGATTCAATAACACTGAAAGTCCTACTGAGAAATTGTTCAAATCAGAATAAATGTGATGAGTTGATAGTAACACAGTAGTATTCAGTACTTTTGTAGAAAACAAGTTTTATTTGTCCTTCTCTCTCTCTGTCACATGGTGGTTGACTCCAGTCCTCGGCCTCACAGAAAATGAAAGGCCTTCATTACAGAGAGAGACATTACAATGTTTTTCTTTTGTTGCTTTTGTCTCCCTGCAGGCTTTGCCATTTACAGGGACAACTGCCAAAGACAGTTGCAAAGCCAGACAGCCTTCAAGAAACAGAAAGGAGTTGCGCGACGTCTTCCTACACCATCTCAGTGGCATGCACCATAGCACAGTCAGCAGCACTAATGTAACAGTATTTCTTTCTTTCCCTTTTACTTTTTTTCTCCTTTTTTTACAGTTACACAGTGTGCTACAGAAGCCAAAGGGAGGTTAAATAATTTCTCATTTTTGTTCACAGGCATACCTCTCAACCTTTTTTCCCCCAAATGTGGAACATTGCCTGTCAAAATGTGGAACAAATTGGCAAAATGTGGAACACTTAATCAAATCTTTACTTAAGAAGCTGAAAACACTGTTAACATGTTGCATTTATGTTCAGGAAGTCTGTTATTAATTAAATAATATATTTTTTGCATAATTTACTATAGATTTTTGCTATGAAATGTTGATTTTGAATGTGGAACAAGTCCTCACAATGTGGAACAGGGAGCTTTTGTGAAGTAAAATGAGGAACGTTCCTCGTAATGTGGTACAGTTGAGAGGTATATTCACAGGTAACAGGTATAGTAGAACAGGGAGTCAAAAACAACTATACTGGGCAGGCACCATAGTGGCCAAGTGAGGCAAAAAAAAATTCTTTCTTTTTCTTCACAGGTGCCGGGTATAGTGAGATGGGGAATCAACAATGGCTATACTGTGAGTACTTACCCGAGTAGAGTCTAAATAATCTTTTCTTGATTTCACAGGTCTCCTGTCCTGTGCTGCTGTCTCCTTATCCAGCAATAAGCCGTCACCATCTTCTCTGCCCAAACAACATTGCAACAGACAGCTGCTGAAAATTACCTGAAGTCAGAGCAACAGGAACAGAAAACAGTTAGGCATCTGAAAAACTTTTAAGAATTACCCCCACAAAAAAGCAAAACATACTTACCTACCTGTGGTTGGAAAAATTGCAGAATTCCAAAATATGATACGAGCGGGACCTATGCAGCAACATGATTAAACCACCCTAGTGATAATACTTCACTAAAAATACCACCAACAGCTTAATCTGGTTCAAGGTCAGTTGGCATTCATCTGTATCCCCCTCCCCTGGGTCATGCCTGAAAATAGGCAGGATTTGTCTAGTGCACTTACCCGGTCAACAAAAACTAAATAAATAAAATAAATACCTGAAAACAGAAAAAGAGCAAGACAAAATGGTTAGAAATAAAGTGGTTACAACCCCCCCACCCATCAAAAAATAAATAAATAAAATGTTCACCTTTGCTGTCACAAAGCAGTTGAGTAAAGAGAACAGCAGACTGCATATTTGTCCATGCGAAGTACTGGAATAGCCTGTCAATGTCTTCCCAGTTTGTTATACTAGGAATTTATTAGGTGTACAGTAGGCCTTTGGCCCATAAGCCTACATCTCCAGCAAGGCTGGGAACTATTTATCCGAATCCTGGAGTATTTATCAAGTTTGGATTTGAAACTATTAAAGGAATTCACATCAACAACGTGTCTTGGGAGGGAGTTCTTTATAGGTATTACTTTGTGTTTAACAAAATATTCTACTGTTTCTCTTAGGATAGGTTAGTATTAATTGATAGCCACTGTTGGGTAAGTTACTTTTTCTATTACTTTTGAAAACATGTTCCAGAAACCTCTGTGCAGTCACTAGCATGGACGAAGTACTGGAAAATGTAATGCACCTTACAGTTACAATTACTTATGTCTTTTTATACAAAAGAAATACATAACTGTAACTGACTACATTTATTTGAAAGTAACTAGTAACTAACCTATTACTTTCAAAAAATGTAATCTGTTATAGTTATCTATTATTTTTGTATTCATTTTGTATAAAAATAACTATAATTGTAAGGTGTATTACATAGAAACATAAAAACATAGACTTTGATGGCAGAGAAGGACCGCTTGGCCCACCTAGTCTGCCCAGTTCCCTACCTACAGGATAAAGCTGCAGATCCTAGTTAACCAACAGCCTATTTCTTCCTACCCCTCACACAAATTGCCTTATGTCTGTCCCATGCATTCTTGAATTCTCCCACAGTTTTAGACCCCACAACCTCCTCAGGAAGGTTGTTCTATTCGTTCGCCACCCTCTCTGTGAAAAAATACTTCCTCACATTGCCCCTGAGCTGTCTTCTTGTTCTTACACAACTCTTTTTCTGAAAGATGCTACCCTCTTGGACTTTGTTGATTCCACTGAGGTAATTAAAAATTTCTGTCATGTCTCCCCTCTCCCTCCTCTCAGGTATACATATTAAGCTCCTTTAGTCTCTCCTCGTATGGCTTCTCTTGCAGACCCTGCACCATTTTAGTTGCCGCCCTCTGGACTGCTTCCATCCTGTCTGTGTCCTTGCGGAGATGGGGTCTCCAGAATTGGACGCAGTACTCCAAGATGGGATCTCACCAACTGTCTATACAGAGGGATAACAACTTCCTGTTTTCTACTGGTGGTGCCTCTCCCTATACATCCCAGTATCCCCCAGCCCTCCCTACTGCCATCTCACATTGCCTGCTTACCTTAAGGTAATCTGATATGATTACCCCCAGGTCCCTTTCCATTTTTGTTGTTGTTACTACCCCCACCCCCCAATTGTGTAATCTTTCCCTGGGATTTTGTTTCCCAGGTGCATTATTTTGCACTTCTTTGCATTGAATCCAAGCTGCCATACTTCTGACCATTCCTCCAACCTTGCCAAGTCCCTTCTCATCCTTTCCGCGCCTCCTTGTGTATCAACCCTGTTGCAGATCTTTGTGTCGTCTGCGAAGAGGCATACTTTTCCTTCCAGTCCCTCTGCAATGTCACTTATAAAGACATTAAAAAGGACTGGACCCAGTACTGAACCCTGTGGTACCCCCACTAGTAACCCCTCTTTCTTCAGAGTGGACTCAATTTACAGTTACCTTCTGTGTCCTGTTGTCTAGCCAATGTTTTACCCAGGCTACTACCCTGGGAACTCTCCCAGGCTGGTTAATTTGACTAATAATCTTTTATGCGGGACTGTGTCAAATGCCTTGTTAAAGCCTAGGTAGGCCATGTCCACAGCCCCTCCCTAGTCTACTACTTTGGTCACCCAGTCAAAAAAATCAATTAGATTTGTCTGACATGATCTTCCTGCTGTGAACCCATGCTGCCTTGGGTCCTGTGCACCACTGGCCTCTATGTACTCAACAATTCTTTCCTTCAGACTTGATTCCATCACTTTCCCTACCACAGAGGTCAAACTGACGGGTCTGTAGTTTCCTCTCTCTGTTTTGCTCCCACTTTTGTGAAGGGGTATCACATCTGCCTTCCTCCAGTCCTCAGGTATCACACCCTCCTCCCATGATTTGTTAAAAAGGGTAGTCAGTGGTGTCACTAGTTCTCTCCTTAATTCTTTTAGAATTCTGGGGTGAATTCCATCAGGCCCCATTGCTTTGTCCACCTTCAGTTTTAGGAGTTTTTTCAGAACCCTTTCTTCTGTGAAAGGACTGGGATTGACCCCCCCCCCCAATCCAGAGTGCTTCTGTTAATTAGATTAGGCACCTCCCCCTCCTTCTCTTTTGTGAATACTAAGCAGAAGTATTCATTCAGTATCCCTGCTTTTTCACTGTCCCTCTCTGTCTACCCACTGTCTATTCTATTCAGCCTCACTATCCCTCCCTTTGTCTTTCTATGCTCACTGATGTACCTATAAAAGGTTTTATCCCCCTTCTTAACCAAGTTGGCTATCTTTTCCTCAGTTTGGGCCTTTGCTGTTCTGACTGCCCTCCCTGCTTCCTTCTGCCTTAACAGGTACAGTTTTCTGTCCTGCTGCTTCTGTGTTTCTTTATACTTCCTAAATGCTATTTTTTTCTCCCTAACCTTCACTGCCACCTCTTTTGAGAACCATAGTGGCTTTTTCTTTCATTTTGATTTGTTTATTTGCTTCACACAAAGACTTGTTGCCTCTGTGATGGCAGTTTTGATGTTTCCCCATTGTTGCTCCACCCCTCTTCCTAGCCTATGTGCTAGTGTTTTTCTAAGGCACTCTCCCATCTTGCCAAAGTCAGCCCTCCTGAAGTCCAGAACCCTCACTTTTGTATGGCTTGACTCTGTAGCTGAATTTATTGTGAACCACACTGTTTGGTGGTCACTTGTTCCCAGGTGGCTACCCACTTCTAGATCTGAGATCCTCTCATCATCCCCATTTGAGAGTACAAGGTCTAAGATTGGTCTCTCATGAGTGGGTTCCAAAACTAGCTGTCTGAGGCATGCCACCTGAAGGGCATCGAGAATGGCCCTGCTTTTGGGTGTGGCTGCAGCCAAGGTGCTCCAGTTAACATCTGGCATATTCAGGTCCCCCATCAACAGTATCTCCCCTTTCTCTGCCATCCTAAGGATGCCTTCTATCATATCCTTGTCCATTCCCTCCCCCTGACATGGGGGTCTGTATATAACTTTTTCTAGTACTTCTCCATTCTTGCTAGTGACTGCATAGAGCTTTCTGGAACAAGTTTCCAAACATAATAGACAGTAATAGACATAGTAACCTACCCAGCACTGTTGATAGCTATGACGTCTTAAGCAACAGTCCCTTATGTTCTTTACCAGACCCAGATCGGTCATAAGTTGTTGTTCACGGGATATGCGGAACATTTGTAGCAGGTCCTTCCTAGTTCTAAGGGATAAAAATTTAATTCAGTCAACCTTTGCTCATAATTTTTATTGTGCATGCCATCTGTAAGTCTGGTAACTCTTCTCTGGACACCGTCTGATCTTATAATATCCCTTCGAAGGTAAGGGCTCCATAGAGGTGAGTAGTAATCCAAAAGTGGCCTTACATATGCCCTATAAAGTGGCAGGATGCATGCCTGTTTCTAGATGAGAATTCCCTTTTTATGCACCCTATGATTTTGTTAGTTTTACTGATCACCTCACTGCACTGTTTACTAAAATTGAGGTCACCTGAAATAATGATCCCCAAATCTTTTTCAGTGTCAACTGATTTTAAGAGTCTGCCATTCAGAGAGTAATTATTTCGAACATTTGAATCTCCTAGATGCATGACAACACATTTGTCGGTATTGAAAGTCATGCTATTAGAGTTTGCCCAGTCTTCCAAGATTAGTAAATCTTTTTTCAAAGATTGCTCTTCAAGGTCGCAGTTAACTTTTGTGACTATTTTGGTGTCATCGGCGAACTTGATTGAAAAATTAGTGAGTTTATCAGTCAAGTCTGAGATAAAGATGGAGAATAACACTGGTCCCAAAACAGAGCCCTGTGGTACTCCACTAGTTACTGGTCCCAAACCAGACTGATAACCTTTGATACATACACACTGGGTTCCATTACTTAGCTATGCCTCGACCCATCTCACAGTTATGTTACTTAATTCCAAACAGTGCATTTTATTTATCATAACAGAGTGCAGGACTTTGTCAAAGGCTTTACACAGGTCCAAATAAAGTCCACAGGTGATTTAATGAGAGATTCAAGGATTTTTCCCAGAATACTTGTTAGACTAATAGGTCTATAATTAGTCATATTTCCTCTGTCTCCCTTCTTAAAAATGGGTGTCACTGTTGCAGTTTTCCAGTCAAGCGGGACTTCCCCTGAAGTAAGTAACATATTGGAAATTTTATGAAGGGAATCTATTAGCCAGCTGGCCAGTTGTTTTAATATTCTCGGGTGCAGTTTGTCAGGCCCTGGTGATTTATTTGTTTTCATTTTCCTTAATCGGTTTCTTATTTTGATTTTAGAAATTTCAGGTATTGTCTCAGTTTGGATAACCCTGTCATTTGAAGTTGAATTCTGGTGTCCTGTACTCAGAACAGAAATGGCCAGTAAATTCATGGGCCATCTCTTGGGGGGGGGGGGGTTCTGATGTCTCATTGTTAACTTTCAATGGCCCAATTGATCTATCGACCTGTTTTTTTTTTTGTTTTTTTTTTAACATGGGTGTAAAACCTCTTTCCACCATCCTTAATGTGGGCCAACCTAAATTCAATTTTTTTCTTTTCTGTTCTAATATTTCTTTCACATTTCTTCTGATTTGTCTTGTATTTGTATCTGTTATAATCTTTATTATCCCTTTTGTAAAGCTCTATGTGCCCTTCTCTTGGTAACTAGAAGTTTTTGGATTTTGGTTGCCAACCACATGGGTACTTTACCTTTTTTATTATACAGTATTTTATTTGGAACATATTTGTTTTCCAATTCCAGTATTTTGTTTTTAACTCTAGTCCATAGCTGTTCTGGAGATGTTGATGCATTGTCCGATTGCCACAAGATAAGATCTTGCGTTACTTGCTATAGATTAGCCCTGTTGTAGTTCTTAATAACTGTTTTACCAATATCCGTACTAGAATTTGTGTTTACTGAGAGTGTTATAATATTATGATCTCCATTTATTAGGGGCGCGTGTATCTCAAGCTTGTGTATTTGGTGGGGGATATCTTTTAGTGCAAGATCTAGTATGTTGTTATTTCTAGTGGATTTCTTGACTTTTTGTTGTAACCTGTTTGTAAAACATATGTCAGGTAACATCTGCTCCTGATCGGTAGTGGCTGATCCCTCAACCCAATCAATCCCGGGTGTATTGAAATCACCAGAGTATAATTTATTTGTTGTTAACTTTACTTACAATACTATCAACAAGGCACTGATGCGCATGCGTCTTGATGTCTGGTGGTCTGTAGCACAAACCCAGCAGCAATTTATTTTGTTTTTCCCTGAATAATTCTATCCATATTGGTTCATTGACATGTGTGTCATTAATGTACCTATGTTTAATATTATTTCTTATAAAAAAGGCAACACCTCCACCCTTTTTTCCTTTTCTGTCCTTGTGATAAACATTATACCCTGGGATGCAATGATTCCTTCCAGTAGTTTTCCCCCACCAATTTTCTGTTACTGGAGCGGCATCAATGTTTTTCAGGTGTAGGATTAGTTCTAGTTCATCCTTTTTAATGGAGTTTAGACTTCTTGCACTGGTTAAAAGAAAAGTCAGGCAATTTTTATTGCCCAACTTTACCCTCCTTTTTAGAGTATTTGTACCTCTATTATGTATATTCCTGTCCCTGCACCCCTTGTTATCTATTTTTGTGTCTTGTGTGTTCCCTTTTATGGCACGATTGAACATGCAGCCTAACAGTCTTGTGTCTTTCTTACTTAGATGTGACCCGTCATTGCAAAACAGGGTATGATCATCGATAAATTGCTCCCAAGTTCTCATGCAGGTGATATTGTTGGTGAAGCACCATCTATGTAACCAATCATTATAGGTCTTTGTTTATTTTCCTCCTGCTAGCTCTAGGTACAAGTAGCACCTCTGATAAGATAGGCTTTGCATTCAGCTCCTTCAGTATTTTGACTGCCTGCTGCATGTCTTTCACTATACCATCAACCTCCTGTTTACTAAAATCGTTTGTGCCTGCATGAAGGTTTACAGTTTTTGGGCTTTTGGTGTTTCATAGGATACCGGGCAGCATCTTGGTGTAACCACCACCTGCTACTTTACACAGTTAGCTACCCTTGACTGGGCATAGAAACTACTTCAGAAATTGGTACCATCCCTAGCTTTGGGAATGTATACCAGGCTCATTACTTCTACAGGTCAGCAGTGGTGGGAGTGTACAAAAGCAATTACTGTTTGACCAAAACCCAGGTCCTAAGGAGAGAACTTTTTGCTAGGGCTATTCCAGCGATCTGTACTTCTGTAGGGGTACCCAGTAAGTCCACACAGGAAGCAAAAACATAATGTCCAAACCAGGTTGGGGTTCTAGAGTGAGACTTTATTCCAAAAGATGTTATCTAAAGCAAGGGTAGACCCCCAAGGTTTACACAACATGGCACAAGGCATTTGCAGAACAACAGAATGACTGTAACTGACAGAAATGCTACATATCACATATTTCATAGGACATTAAATTCTCTTCAGTGGCAATAGCCTTAACTGAACACACATTTCTTCTAGTGGCAATGGCCACAATGGAGCACACTGAGGCTCATAATTAGCACAACCCACACCAGGGGAGTAAACTTTCTCTTCTGGCATTGGCCACCATGTCCTGAATAACCAGGTGCCCTTTCAGAACCTGTAGTGCTGAACTGGTCACACCAGATGGGGGTCTGTCCACCCTTTGCTTCCACATCCTTACCCGGGCATTCTTTCAGAGTTACACCTAAAACTTCTTATAAAACATGTAGGAAAATGCATCTTGGAATGAACTTTCACATCCAGCATATGAAAACACTACTCCAGCAGTGTAGAAATTAAAGTCCTGAACAATGTGCATTAGTCTGCCTCTGGACCCCACAATTGTCAGCCAACTTTAAACTTGAGAAAAGTCTCAAACTTAGAACAGAACTGGTGTGCCTTTTCCCTTTTAGTCAGAGAAACACCCCCGTATAGGTACTTTCTTCAGGAAGCACAAAGTCAGATTTACTCACAGTTAGAACAACACAGGCAGCTTCAGATTGTCCTGGATCAAATAAGGGATTGTCCCTAGGATCCATTTTCTAGCAGCCCTTTCCATCCCTCCGGAAATGAAAATCAGGAGCTCCTGCTGTAGACAACAGTTTCCACCACTTCTATTGGCAGGCTGATGACTTTCAGGACTAGGGTGAGAAAATAGGCTCTCCTCTCAGAGCCCACAGCAGCTCTCACTCCTCACACTTCAGTTACTACCAACCAACTAACTCAAGATTCTAAAACTCACCACTCACAGCCAGCTGCTGTGGCTTATGCTGCTGCAAGTGTTCTAAATGACCTCATCTCTCTCATCTCATCTGAGACTAAGAAAACAGAGAGTGAGTAGGTGAAAGCCCCATTTAACCAGTTATTCACCAGCTGCCTTCCCTACCTAGCAATGACACTGATGGGATTCTAGTAACCCCAGGGGACTGGATGGTTACATTGGTAATATCAGTTATAGTTGCTCCACTGTAACTGCAACTAACTATATTCTCCTTGTTCCCACTGGTCAAAAATCTATCCATATATTTAATGATAGAATCTCCTAATATGAATATTTGCTCAGAGCATATGTCCTCAACACTATCACCTTCTTGGGTTTCCATAATATCATTGCTACCTATTGCATTTGCTGTAGTTTCCCCATTTGTGACACTGGTGTTAGCTTCCCCTTGCTCACTAGTGCTACTGGGTGTGGGTATCAACTTATTTGAACTTAGCGTTAGAAATGTTGGTGCCACCATAAAGCTTTGTCTAATCTTATCTCTGTTGTAGTTTATGTTTGCGGGACTAGGGGTAGGGTCTTCAGGGATATTCAATAGTTCTTCAGTAACCACTGAGTTAAGGGGTCAAAGCTATTATAAACTGGGAGTATGAAATGTTCCACCTTCCTCCCTTTTTTGGCTGCTCAAAAAATGATTTGGCCCTCTTTAAAAGAAATAAAGGCTTCCCTGTAGGCTGGTTGGTAGTTCACTCTAGCCTGTAAGAACTACTCAACCTCTCTTCCTGCTTCCTGTGTGGGAGCAGAGCTCAGTGCACTCGCTGCACAATTAGTGTGAGTAAGAAAAAAGAGATGTCAGGTGCTGACCCCCACACAGCAGTGAGAATCCTCTGATGGTTGCACTCTAACACTTGTAGAACAGAATAAACTTGCCCACTCACCGCAGGGCTTGATTTTATGGGGAAGGTGACTTGGAAGGCACATAGGGGTCATGGATCCCTTTCCAAGTGCCCTTTTCAAAGCAGTAATTGAAACATGCAACAGCCACTCATGTGTGACTATGGCACAAACTAAAAATTATTTGCCCCTCTTTAAAAGAAATAAAGGCTTCCCTGTAGGCTGGTAGTTCGTTCTAGCCTGTAAGAACTACCCAACCTCTTTTCCTACTTCCTGGCTCGGTGCACTCACTACACAATTAATGCAAGTAGGAAAAACAGATATCAAGCACTGACCCCCACACAGCAGTGACGGTCCTCTGCTAGTTACACTTAAACACTTGTAGCACAGAATAAACTTCTTTGTATATCTTTTTTGGCATAAATGGAGCTGTGCATGTGGAAGGGGCCAATGAACAGGTTCAAACAGATCTCCCAGAGGGTTACAACAAAGCAATCAAATTCTTTTTATTATTTAGCTTTTAAAGAATATCCAGAAGTGAGAAATTTATATATTTGTACTTGGCACTTGTGTATACTAAAGTGCTTGGCAATACAGACTGTTCCAGAGGGAGAATTAAACAACTTAGTAGCAACAGCAGTACTTTATTACCAGCATTCCTGATTTCTGGGGAGAACAGAAGTAATGTGCATTGTGATTAGCTCACAGCTAACTCAAAATGCATAAAGAACAGTGTTGGGACAGTGACACACACAGTATGGTATCATGTGGCAGCAGTAGTTGAGAACAATTTTAGTGATAGTGTAAGGACTGTGCAGTTGTACAAGAAAGACAACAGAGTTGAAATCAGATTTTTTAGTCATGTGTTTTTTTATATGACGGTGTTCTGTCAATTTTTGTCATATAAATATTAAACTACCCCTGTTGGCTGACTGCTGAATTCACAGATTTTTAACACTTTTCTCAGTTGGGGTTTCAGTGTTATTGAATCTTCTGTTTGTTGCCACTTATGAATCACGCCACTTAATTTTTGGGTGGAACACCATTTGTTTATTGAATCTTCTGTTACATGTCACTTACTCATGATAACACCACTTAATCTTTGGGTTCAACCTTGATTGTGAAAATGGGGCTTCATTTCATCAGTTTGCAAAGGTTTTTTAGTAATATTTTTCTTAAAGTGACAGTGTTCTGTCACTTTTTGTTATACAAAATATTAACTTGCCCCACTGGCTGACTGCTGAATTCAGGATTTTGAACACTTCTTTCTCAGTTGGAGTTTGTATTATTGAATCTTCTGTTTGAGAGTTGTAGAGGCACCAGCAGCACTTTATTACCAGCATTGGTGATTTTGGGTTTGGGAGAGCAATTTCCAGAAGTGAGACTGTCCGAGAGGGCTAATTAAATAGAATAGTAGCACAGGCACCGGGTAGCACTTTATTACCAGCATTAGTGATTTTGGGTTTGGGAGAACAATTTCCAGAAGTGAGACTCTCATATCTTGAGCTTGGCAGTTGTGAGTACTAAAGTGCTTGACAAGACAGATTGTCCGAGAGGGCGATTTAAACAGAATAGTAGCACAGGCACCGGATAGCACTTTATTACCAGCATTAGTGATTTTGGGTTTGGGAGAATAACTTTCAGAAGTGAGAAACTTGTATCTTGTGCTTGGCAGTTGTGTGCACTAAAATGCTCGACAACACAGACTGTCTGAGAAGGCAAATTAAACAGCATAGTAGCACAGGCACCAGCAGTAGTTTATTACCAGCATTACTGATTTCAGGTTTGAGAGAAATATTTCCAGAAGTGAGAGATGTATATCTTGTGCTTTTTTGTGTACTACAGTGCTTGAGATCTGAACACTTGAGACAAATCATGGGAGAACAGAAGTAATGTCTGTTGTGATTAATGCTCAACTAACAAAAAATGCATAAAGAACAGTGTTGGTGGCAGTGACACACAGCGCAGTACCATGTGGCAGTACTACTAACCTGACACTTATTCTGCTAGTTCAGAAAATTTTCAGAAAAATACTGTAGTGAGAAACAGAAAGAAATGAAAGGCGTGATGTATGGAAATTGGAGACACAGCATCATGAAAGGAAAAAGGAAAAACTTTTTTTAAAGATAGAATCGAAGGAGATCATATAGTGATACAGACTGTGCAGCAGTAACAGAAATAAAAAAAACAGACACAGAGAAATAAGGAGGATAGATGAACAACTTTTTTTTTATTTTATTTTTATGATTTAAGAAAAGGCAAAAGACAAAGATAAAAGAAAATAGACAGATTGGAGGACTATGGCCAGGGAGCAGAGGGTGCACCACCACTTCTAAGTTCTGCCAAACCCTCCAGAATTGTTTGCTGGTTGTGAAGCACCACCTCCAACACCTTCTTCATCCCCGCAACTTGCCAGGAGAGGTCCCCTACCTCCCTGTGGAACTGTTCCACTTCCACAGGTGTGTATGTGGGAGTAGGATCTGAGGCCAGTCTCTCATGTGCCACTTGCTGCACCACTCCAGGCTGACTCCAGGTCTCTGTTGCAGTCTCCTCCATCTTCCCCACCTGCACACCACCACATCGTTTTCTCTTCCCTTTGGTACAGAAGAAGCACTGGGGGTGGCATCACCTACACCCCTCTCACCACCTTTCTGTCTCAGATGTTCCTCCCACTCTTTAAGGTGCCTCCCTCAAAGGTGTGTGTGCTGCCCACCTGTCCCCAGATGACCCCCCCATTTACCATGATGAACAACTGTGTGGCACAATTAGCAGCTGGCCACACTGTTGTCAGTGGGGTCTAGTTCAAAAAAGTCCCACACAAGGGACTTCAGCTGCAGCTGATGAGGGGAGGAGTGAGATGGTCTTTGCTGCATCTCTTCCTCCTTATGGTGCACAGGTACTGGTGGTAGTGATGGTGGTGGCACAGTTGTTGTGGTGGTGCCATTGCCTCATCTCCTTGCTGGGGCCAGGGATGCTGCTGCTGCTGTCTCCTACTGCTACTGCCACTGCCATGGACCAGGTCCTCTTCAAGCAAAAAACACATCTCTCCTCTGCTGATTACACTCCCCTCTCTGCCTGACCACTCCATCCCACTGATTTTAAGCACACAAAAAAGAGTAAAAAGAGAGAAAAAGCAAAACACACTAGAAGAGGTTACAAATAACAAAAATGAAAGTGTTCAATATAAACAAAATTACAGGTAAACAAAGACTCACTAACTCTGAAGTAAAAATAATATATACAGCAGACAAAAAAAGGTGAAAAAGTTGTGTTTTGTGCTCTACTAGCTTTATGAAGCAAAAGCAAAGCTCTGTCCCCTTCCACTCACTAGCTCAGACTGCAGAGTGAAATGAAGGATGAGTCTGTACATAGAACAGTAGCGTGTGACCTGCAGGAGTTGTTTCCTGGACCATGTGACCTTAAGCACTTGTTTACCACCAAGCAGTTTCCTCATTTCAAACTGACTTTGCCTGACTGTCTTTCATGGTGAAATTACTGCAAAGTCACCAGTGAAGTCACATAGGTGAATTTTTAGGCTGATACCAAAAATTTGTGGATTGATCCATGGAGGCGGAGTAGGTGACATCACTGGAAATTTGTCAGTGAATTAAAACTTCACAGCATCTCTACTCCACACAGGGAGGGCCTCAGAAAAGGCCAGTGAGGCCAAGTGTGCCTTCAGTCTGTTCACCAGTCTAAGTAAGTTGTGCTTCACTGTCTCCAAAGGCTGGCTTTTCAAAGCATTGGTACCCAAGTGTACCAGGACTCACAGCTTCTCCTTCCTCCCACTCTGCCGTCCTTCCTATCCTGTCTACCTGTATATCCTGATGGCCGATGCACCACAAAGGCACCTGACCACTGCCCTCCCTTCCAAACCCCCCTCCTATCATCTTCTCTACACTTTTGGCCATTGAGTTCATGACCACTAAGACTCTTTTGGCTGACTTTCTCCAGCTTATGCCCCTGGGTGACACCAAGTCACCCTGCCCATTACTCCTGAGTGACTCAGAGTCCCTCTTCAGCAGTCGGGTACCTGCGTCTCCTCCAGGGATGCAAAGTAATAGGTTTATTAAAGTATTATACACCAAGGGTGTGTATAAAATTCGAGTTACCCACTCCATCCCATGTCTTGTTTTATACAAAATTTTGTATGGCCTGCACATGTTTAGTGTGAGCTTTTTAGATCATTTGCAACTCTTGTACTGTATATCTGCTGTTGTACATTGTTACCATTTGAGTTTTTGCACTTTTTTTTGCCATTTATTGCACTTCTGATAATTGTAATTGCCTATTCCCATTCCCCCATCCCCCGCATTGCACCTGGAAATGAGCCTTGGCTCAGTGTGCCTTTCCTAGTTATCAAACTGTTAAGTAAATGAATAAATAAATATAGTTGCTGGTCCCAAACTTAGAATTTAGAAAATGAGCCCCCAAAAAAAGTACCCACACCATCTCCTCCTTAGAAAATTATGATAACCATGCCTGCTTCTGTATGTCCTGTCTCAAAAAAACAAAACTCTGCCTCCTGTTGCTCCTTCGACATGTGTAGCAGAGCAGGGTCTTTGTCTGGAAACACCAAAACTTCTACACAAGTCAATGCTGAAATTCTCAAATACCAGTACACCTGAAAATATTTCAAATAATCAGCCTGCTCCGAATCTGCTATTGCACTCTGGAACAACTGCTGTCCTGATACTTTAGACATGAACTGACTGCCATGAAGTCAGTGAACCAAAGAATCAAATCTGATTTTAAGGTCTTTCTGTCGGGGAGAATGAATGGGCTGTCTCGAGACAGTACAACACGATCATCTCGATGTGCAGTCACCATTATAACCAGCTGATTATAATGGGAAATAACCAGCTTTTTCCATAGAAAATACATGATCAATTATTATGCAACATTTATGTTACCCCCCCCAACCTTTCCTTGCTGGTCAACCATGAAGCGACATTAGGGTCAGCTGTGAAAGAGCTACTGTTTTGGCCTCCCAGCTGGAGGAAGGGTGGTGCCATGGAAACCCCTGTTGTTAGATGGGGGAATCAAGGAGGAAGATGGGGGGGGGAGAATAAAATATTACTGCCAGCTTGGTGGCATGGGGGTAACATTGGCATCTACCATACCAGCGAGGGGGATTTAGAAATAGACCTCCATCGCTTGGGGTGTCAGATGAGGAAAAGAGGACTGCACATCCTTGGGACTACACTTCTCTCTCAGTGAGGTAGTTTCATTATCCCGCTTGGTTGTGGAGAGTAGGGGCCGTCCAGCAGGACCACACAGCATGGGTGGGGCCACCCTCGATATTGATACCCATGTGAATGTGGAGACATGCACATGTGGTGTGTCACTGCACACTGGCAGTTTGGGAGATCAAAATGGAGGAAAAACCTCTGAACGGTAGATGAGTCTGCGATCCACCACAGGTCCCACACCACCAACTGGGTGGGCTCCTCACTCTGGATGTGGACACTGGTGGAGGGCAGCTCTTCCTACCTTGGCCCCACCATGGGGGGATAACATAGAATTTGATGGCAGATAAGAACCGCTAGGCCCATCCAGTCTGCCCATTCTTCCTACCTGTATCAGTGGCTGCTGACACTACTTGGTCATCATGGGTTTAGCCTCTCTTTCCCACCTCTAGGGTTCCCATGTGCCTATCCCATGCATTTTTGAATACCCCCACTATGTTTGCTCCAACCACCTCCTGGGGTAGGCTGTTCCATGCATCCACCACCCTTTCTGTGAAGAAAAACTTCCTCCCATTCCCCCTTATCCTGCCCCCCTCCAATCGGTAATCCATGGGGGATGTTCAAGAGCCAGGAAGTCCCAGAAAAGGTGGATAATGAGGCTAGGTAGGTTGGTGAGGAAGGGGGATGTTTGGGCAAAAGAAAGAAAATACAGACAGCAGAAAAAGAAAACAGATTCTGCAAAACTGTGGTTAACTGAAGTCCTGCTCACATCATAAATCCACCTGTAACAGGGAAAGGCAGGCTAGTGGCTAGATGTCTTTGAACTATTCTTCTGAACAGGACAGGTCTCCCAGGTGGAAGCTCAATGCTGAAATTGAGGGGAAATGTCACATGCAGTGTATGGCCTTGAGGGCTGGCCTCTGGGCATGATTATTCTAGAAAAGCCCAAGGCAAAGAAGACCTGGCTCTGCAAGTAAAGCTCATGGATTTTTGTACAATTTCCACCCTGCATGCCTTGGGGATAGCAGCAGCTGATTCCGCTTTTCAATTTGTATTTTTTGGGATAAACACACTGTCTGATTAGTAAGCCTCCTACCCCAGAGGTCTGACTCTGAAATGACTTGTAGGAAAAAAAAAAGAAAGAAAGCTGATGTGACTGCAATTAGTCTTCTCATTTACCTCTATTGTTGTGGCTGCTTGTTGTGTCTGTTGATAGGGCCGCAGGGTGCCGGAGAGGACATTATCAGTGCAATAGGGTCCAGTGGGTTAGAGGAGCAAAAAGCCTCTGAACCTGTAGTTCACTGATTCAAATCCCTCCAGAGCTACTCTACTTGCTGTGTGGTGAGTCACATGACCTTTCTGCACTTCAGTTCCAGTTCCAGCCCTGCAACTGGGTGGAAGCAGGACCCCACTGAAAATGAGATGCTATGACTCAGATGGGCTATTATGTGTAAACAAATTATACAACAAAAATGGCACAATTCAGAACAGCTGTCTGGATCCACTCGAAAGAAGGCAAGGACAAGATACGCATAAGAGTCAGACTTACTTACTTCCTTACTTCCAAAACAGAGGTTCAATGCTATATTTTCCCTCCTGAGTACTGTTCTGTTCATTTCTTTTTTCCCACTATGTGTTTATGCTTCTCCGTTCCACTGATCCTATGCTCCCCCAGCCCAGTCATCTACATTCTGATAGATTTACTAGTTGTCTACCACTTACTGAGGACCACACATTGTGATGGGTGGCATGCCTTGTTGGTCCTACAGTACCTGTGAAGGGTGCGGGATACGACTGGGGAATACTCTTAATTTTTTCTCCCAGCGCGCCAGCATGCAATGATCTGAACTGACACAAGCATTGGCAGGCATGCTGCCAGCATCTGACAGCAGCCCTTCCCCTTCTAATTTGCTCACATATTCTACTGCCTGTCTGCCACCTAGTGGCAGTATTGCAGTGAGACGTAGAGTGCTTGCCACTTGGAGGGAGGAGAGTTGTACCTGGGATGCTTGATTCCCCCCCCCTTACTGGTCCCTGATGACCCGTGCTTGTTTCCAAACCCAGGTTGCTGGCCTCATGAGTGGTGGTCCTATCACTTGAGCCGACAACTGAGTCTTTGTTTGGGTTCTGACCTAGTGCTGTAGCTGGGAAGGAGAGAAGCACAGGCGATTCAGCTGAGATTTACTAAGTGTCACATGGTGAGTCTGTAGGTTGAGTGAGATCAAATGCAGAATCTCAGAACTCACAGTTAAATGCTATAACCACTGGATAGCACACCCTTTCCTGCATTTTAACCCCCCCCTTCAAAAAAAAAATACAAAAACCAGCATAGCCACTGGGTCTGGCTCACTGGGTACCCTTAGACAAATCACTTGGATTACCTGCACTTCAAGCAGCAGTATTTGTCAGCAACAAATTATATCATGTAGTTGTTTTTTTTCTTTTTTTTTTTTTACAAGAATGTATTTCTGAAACCCTAAGATTCGTCACTGGTGTATTTTTAGCTTTCTCAAATATTTTTAAAACTGCTTTTAGTACTAATTTTGTAATTAAAGAGCCAGTGTACCCAGTTAAACTAACCACACTGTGCTGACCGGAGTTCTTAAATTAGCTTAGTTTAAGTGATTTTGTGAGTATTGAATTATCCTTGCCCAAATTTATAACTAATCAAAACTCCATTTTGGCAGGGCTTTCCTTTCATCTCAGTGAATGTCTGTGTGTCGTGTGCACGGGGCAGATGGTAAGGAATTGACGTAGTGGGGGGAAGCTGCAGCTATGTAGTGAAAGTTGCAGCCAGCAGGAACTATCAGTACATGCTGAAAATCACTGTTAAGTCCTTAACATTGCTACACATGTATGTTTCCCTGGTGTCTAGTGGTCCCACCCACCTGATGTCCATCCCCATAACGGGGAAATCCCACCACGTTTTGTCACATTTCCCTCTCATGGCGATCACTGCTGTCCCACCACTGCTGTCTGATACACCTTCTGCAAATAAGCCTCCCCCAGACACTGCCCTTTGTACCCCCCCAGCCTGACCCTCATTGGTGGTTAGTGTGCCCCCACTTGCCTGTTGCACCGACAATCCTGCCCCCGTCTCTCTTACCTGACTGGTGCCTGGAAGATCGACGATGAGCAACACAGCCACTGCTACATCAACACTGGTTACTGGCCATCTCCGAGGAGCAGGGAATGCATTGCTTATTAATAGTGCCCTCATGAATAAGCAGAAAGCTCCCTGCTTCTGTCAGACGGTGGGTGACCAAGGTGGTGTGTGGAGGGCTGTATCGCTTGCTGTTGAGTCACTGCGGTGAACCATACTGCTGTGACCTCCCAAACCTGGATCATTATACCCATTCAAAGTCCAGAGTCCTGCTTATATCCGACAGGCAGCAGGTTTTCTTTTAGCTGAAGGGTTACAGCTGCTGCCTGTGAGAACGGGTGGAAGGATCAGTCCCTGGGTCTGGCAAATACACAAGCCTGTAAGTCATTTACTGAAGCTGCCCCACCACAAAGCTGGGAAGAAGATATCACAGATCTCTGGTTCTCATTCTCAGTGGGTTGGGACTGTTATTTTCAGCACCTGACATCTAGAGGGCACCTCCTTCTGAACTGCTTTCTTAACACAATCATATTATTTGGTGCTTAACCTTTTTCTGTCAAAAAGTGGCAGCAGAGAGCTGATGCAACAGCTGAGAGATGCCACAGCATCCTTTCAGAAACATTATTCACTGGCTGAGTTAAATCTTGAATGCTGATTGGCTGAGGCAGGTTATCACCCACGTCTTAATTGTGGCATAGAGCCCACTGAAAACTTGCACTGGTGCCAGCTTGCCTCATTTTTTTTTTTTTTAAATTCTGTTTGTCTCCCCCAGGCACTGCAACTCTCTCAGGCCTATCCGCTTGCTTATGCTGCTCTACCACCCACTGTGAGCCCTGTCATCTTCAAGGGCATTACATTCTCCCTGAGACCTGAGGAGTCTGAAAGGGCAGTAGCAGGGCTCCAGTGTTGGGCATGTGGCGGTTCGGCACTGGGATGGCAGTCACCTATCCGGGCTGGTGGGGCTTTTGTATGTAGGTTTTATGCCCCAGACATGGGACGTGCAATGCTGTCAGCCTGCAACGTGGGTGCTCCCACTCACGTCCGGAAGGCAGCTGCCCAGCGTCTTCCCCGATTGTGGGCCCCTGTGCGCTGCAGTGCCACCGGTCTCCACCAGGGGCCGCTGCTGTGCCGGGCTACCCCTGGATCCCTCCCTGAGAGAGGAGAGCAGTCCTCTGGATGTTCAATCCTCTCTCTCCCCTGCCGAGCCCCGGAGGTCCGGGTTCGGGTCGCTGGTGTGGCATCCAGTGCCTCAACCCTCAGCGCCACCGGGCCGGCCGCCAGCTTGCCTCATGACCAATCAGATCCCTGCACCTTCAGAAATGGAGAGCAGTGAAGCCTGGCAACTCAGTCAATGCAAAAACAAAATGATCTTTAAGCTAGGACACAATAAAAAAACAGCATTTTATTAAACATATTGTACACAGCAGACACCCCACCCACACGCAGACGTACGTTGCGTGTCATACTGACGCTTTGTCAATGCGTGAGCATCACCACACAGTTAGAAACATAGACTTTGATGGCAGATAAGGACCACTTGGCCCACCTAGTCTGCCCATTTTCCTACCTACAGGATAAGCTGCAGATCCTATTTAACCAACAGCCTATTTCTTCCTCCCCCCCCCACAAAAATTGCCTTATGCCTGTCCCATGCGTTCTTGAATTCCCTCACAGTTTTAGATCCCACAACCTCCTCAGGAAGACTGTTCCATGCGCTCACCACCCTCTCTGTGAAAAAATACTTCCTCACATTGCCCCTGAGCTGTCCCCCCTCTGTCTTCAAATTGTGTCCCCTTGTTCTTGCACAACTCTTGTTCTGAAAGATCCTACCCTCTTGGACTTTGTTGATTTCACTGAAGTACTTAAACATTTCTATCATGCCCCCCTCTCTCTCCTTTCCTCAAGGGTATACATATTAAGCTCCTTTAGTCTCTCCTCATATGGCTTCTCTTGCAGACCCTGCACCATTTTAGTTGCCCTCCTCTGGACTGCCTCCATTCTATGTCCTTGTGGAGATGGGGTCTCCAGAACTGGACGCAGTACTCTAGATGGGGTCTCACCAACTGTCTGTACAGAGGGATAACAACTTCCTGTTTTCAACTGGTGATGCCTCTCCCTATATATCCCAGTATCCCCCCAGCCCTCCCTACTGCCCTACTGCCTTCTCACATTGCTTGCTTACCTTAAGATCATCTGATATGATTACCCCCAGGTCCCTTTCCATTTTTGTTGTTGTTACTACCTCCCTCCCATTGTGTAATCTTCCCCTGGGTTTTTGTTTCCCAGGTGCATTATTTTGTACTACTTTGCATTGAATCCACGCTGCCATACTTCTGACCATTCCTCCAACCTTGCCAAGTCCTTTCTCATCCTTTCCACACCTCCTTGTGTATCAACCCTATTGCAGATCTTTGTTTCATCTGCAAAGAGGCATACTTTTCCTTCCAGTCCCTCTGCAATGTCACTTATAAAGACATTAAATAGGACTGGACCCAGTTCTGAACCCTGTGGTACCCCACTAGTAACCCCTCTTTCTTCAGTGTGGACTCCATTTACAGTTACTTTCTGTGTCCTGTTGTCCAGTCAATGTTTTACTCAAGCTACCACCCTGGGACCCACTCCCAGGCTGGTTAGTTTGACTATTAATCTTTGTGTGGGACTGTGTCAAATGCCTTGCTAAAGTCTAGGTAGGCCATGTCCACAGCCCCTCCCTGGTCTACTACTTTGGTCACCCAGTCAAAGAAATCAATTAGATTTGTCTGACATGACCTTCCCGCTGTGAACCCATGCTGCCTTGGGTCCTGTGCCCCACTAGCCTCTAGGTACTCAACAATTCTTTCCTTCAGAAGTGATTCCATCACTTTCCCTACCACAGAGATCACACTGACAGGTCTGTAGTTTCCTGCCTCTGTCTTGGTCCCACTTTTGTGAAGGGGAATCACATCCGCCCTTCTCCAGTCCTCGGGTACCACACTATCCTCCCATGATTTGTTAAAAAGGGTAGTCAGTGGTGTCACTAGTTCTCTCCTTAATTCTTTTAGAATTCTGGGATTAATTCTATCAGGCCCCATTGGAATTCACCCCAGAATTCTAAAAGAATTAAGGAGAGAACTAGTTCTATGTTTTATAAGGCAATTTCTTAAAGGATGGAATGTGGAACTGTGTGGTGATGCTCACGCATTGACAGAGTGTCAGTATGACGTGAAA
Source organism: Neoceratodus forsteri (assembly GCA_016271365.2). Classification (NCBI taxonomy): domain Eukaryota; kingdom Metazoa; phylum Chordata; order Ceratodontiformes; family Ceratodontidae; genus Neoceratodus; species Neoceratodus forsteri. The sequence continues at coordinate 106,282,859 of JADMNL010000029.1, read as the reverse complement.
CGTATGTCTGTGTGTGGGTGGGGTGTCTGCTGTGTACCATTTGTTTAATAAAATGCTGTTTTTTTTATCGTGGCCTAGCTTAAAGGTAATTTTGTTCTTGCATTGACTGAGTTGCCAGACTTCACTGCCCTCTGGTTGTTACTTTTCGTCAGGGTGCCAGTTGTTTCACCAATTGCCACCTTTTCCAGTTTTTGTGCCTGCATAATTACTACAACACTTCCCTCACCACCACAGAACACAGTCCCCCCAAAAAATGCAGCATTGCTTTTTGAATAGCTACATAGCTTGCTGTGTCCTTTCTGCCCCCTTGTAAAGAAATGTTTATAATTGTGACAAAACAGACTAAAACAAACAATTGCATACTAAAGGAGACTCACCACAACCCAGAAAACAGATCATTTCCCTATAGCGCCATCTAGTGACAGTCATCCAGTTCAAGAACCATTTATCTAAAAAAAAAAAAACATTGCTAAACATTTTAAAACAAATGTTTCTATTATTTTAACAATGTGACTTGACCCATTTTATAAAGTATAATAAGACACTCCTGGGTTGGATTTATGCTGAGATTACAACACTTCCAGGCCTGCAGTGTCTGCTTCAGCATGCCCCTGGACGTGCGGTAATCCCAGCATAAATTACATCCTGCCATGTTTTTGCTTACTTACAAGCTCTTCCCAGCTGAAGTCCCTTTCTAGCCCAGTGTGTTTACAGTTTGCACAGACTAATCTTGGTAGTCACACAGAGCATACTGTATAAACTTTCCATGCAGGGAACGTAATGGCAAGCTGCTAGTTATCCCTTCCACACAATCTTAGGGCAAAACCTGAGAAAGCAAACTCAAACCTATTTCTTTTTTTTTAAATTTTATGCATGCATCAGGTAATCTTAACAGGCATCTTTAAGTTGATAATGTCAAGTATAAATCCCCCTTTTCTTCCTCTCTCTGTCATTTCGCTACTAGCTAACACAGCCGCTGGCATCATCAATCGCCTCTGCTGCTGCTGTGTGCACATTCCCTGAATCTGCTGATGGGCGCCCATGTTTTATTTATCCATTCCCTGACACTGATGGGGATTTAATGTTTTATAGGGGCCTCTTTAATCTGTCTTTCACTGATCTCATTAGTATAATCTCTGGATCAAGCTTAAAATATTTATAATTCCGTTTGTATTTGGGTGTTGTCGTTTCCTTTTAATTAAGGATTTACAAGGCAGCATGGAAGGTTGGGGATAAAAATGAAAAGACCTTCAAACCCATCAATCCCATTTCTTTTTCCTTTCCAAATTAGCATTTTGTAACGTCATTCGTTGCTGGTTAAAACTAAAATGAAAATGTGCCATTTATAAAGGGCTTTACAAGTAGTACACATTTTCTTTTAATATTGTAACTGCTTAGATCGGACCCCGTGTGTCAAAACCAGCAGAAACTGTGTATACTGGTTTGAAAGTGAGACAGCCTGGTCTAGTGGATAAAGCACAGGCTCAGGAACCAAACGGCCTGGATTCAAATTCCATCAGAGCCACTTACACACTGTGCAACCCTGAGGAAGTCATTTAACCACTCAGTGCTTCTATCCATCCAGCTACAATAGTTATTAGTTTTTCAATAAAATTAGTAATACAACAGTCACATTCCTAAAATTGTATACACAATTACATGGACAAATTATTGTCCTTACTGAGTGATACTAAAGTAAGTACAGCATTGACACATCTGTACTATTAGTTTGTTGAAAAGATAAAGCTTAATATTTCAAATATCTGTACAAAAAATCTCTTTTACCCTGTAGACCATAAGTATTAATGCTTTAGAGCTATTTACCCAGCTAGAAAAATGGGTAAAAGCAGGACCCAACTATGTAAAATAATACAGTCTGAAGCAAACTGAAGTCAAATAAAAAGCTGGAGGTGGGAATTCTCGGATACGCTAGAGATATCAGAGAGTGCAGCTATGATACCCCGGCATTTCATCTCAGGAATGAGACTTCATTGGGGGGATGTGGCAATCTCAGTTTGTTCATGTGTGTGTGCATTTTTCCTGTTTGTGGGGATATGTCCTCCTTATCCACTATTTCCAGTGCAAGAGGTAATTTGTAATTCTTTAAAAGCAGGACCCCACTGAAAACGAGATTATGAAGTTCAGCTGGGTGATCCGGGCAAATAAATTTAAACAATCAAGCAAGCAGCTGGTGACTCTCTTGGGGCACTGGGATAATGTACTTCCTGTTACTGAAATGTTGGGGGAGGTCTAGAGAAATACAGGGGACCACTTGGAGCAGAGCTCCCTCACTCACCATGCTCAGGTACTTAGATTATGTTCATGGAGCCAACCTGTTGCTTGGTAGCACCTCTGTGGGGAAGTTGTAAATGAAATCTTCATTTCTGGCAACCAACTGACTACTAGCACCTAATCAAATCTTCTGCAATGATGGCCATGTCACGTAATGGGCATCTGAAGTTAGGTGGCTAGGATACATTTTCTTGTGCCCATTAATGTTTTTTTTTGAAGAGGGGTGACTCTGAAGCTGCTGCAGTGGCTTAACTGGGTGCTTTTCTTTTGTTTGAGGGTCATGGGTTTTAATCTCTGACCCGCAATCCCAGCTGGCTGGAGGGAGTTGAAGAAGCAATTCAAAGGAAGTGCTTAGGAAGTGTCTCTCCTCCTGCCTCTCCCTGTGGAATGGCTATCCTATGGCATTCCAAGGGGAAGCCATTTTGTGAGGAACCTCCTTAGCGTTACCTGGCAGTATAGCGTAGAGGTTATATTATCAAGCTGTGAACAAGCTTGCTATATCCAGCAGACCTGGGTTTGATTCCCACAACCTCTACTTGTATACTGTGCGAGTCTGAGCAAGTCACTTAACCACCCCAGTGCTCCTGGGTTACCCCTGAAAACAGGCACCTGTGCCTAGTGGGCCTTACCTAGTTGTCAAAGAATGAAATAAATTAAAAAAACAAGTCCACAGCAGGGGAGGGGCAGTTTTGCAGGATGATATGGAGGCATTGACTCCAGAGCCACTCCTCACACCCAATTAGTGGTATATATAGTAGGCTGTGTGGTTTTGCTGTGGTGATATCCAGATCCTTGGGTCACAGCAGGTAAGGAGAGCCAGAGGTGGGTAGATATAAAGAGAACAGCAGAAGTACAGAATACAAAGCTTGCCTTCCATTGCAGCAATAGTGCTACCATGCGTGACGCTGGAGACTCGAGTTTGGTAGTGAGCTCGAGATCAACATGGGCCGGCCAGAGGGGGAGAAGGATTGAGCATCCTAGGGGATACAGTCCTCCTCTGGGGTGGGCGGGTTCCCTTCTCTGCAGAGATGCTGCCACCTGGGTGACCACAGACAGGAGTTAAGTTGAAGGGCTGAGGGAGGGAGGGGACATTACAGTCAACAGCACACAGCATGCTTTGCATATGACATGGCACATGGGGCGCACACGCACACACCCTTTGCATGCATGTGTCCTTGATGACATGGCATGCAGGGCATAGCAAACTTTGCATGCATGTACCTTTGTTTACATGGCACACATATGGTACACAGCACATTTTGCATGCAAGTGCCCTTGATTCACCCTTAATGACATGGCACGCAGGGCACACAAATGCTTTGCATGCATGTGCCCTTGATGACATGGCACGCAGGGCATAGCACACTTTGCATGCATGTGCCCTTGTCGACATGGCACACAGGGCACATATCATTCTTTGCATGCATGTGCTCATGATTCACCCTTGATGACACGGCATGCAGGGCACCCAAATGCTTTGCATGCATGTGCCCTTGATGTCATGGCAGACAGGGTACATGCATGCGCCCTTGACATGGCACACAGGACACACACACACTTTGCATGCATGTGCCCTTGATGACATGGCACACACGGCATAGCACACTTTGCATGCATGTGCCCTTGACATGGCAGATAGGGTACATGCTGGCGCCCTTGATGACATAGCACACAGGGCACACACATTTTGCATGCATACGCCCTTCATGACATGACATGACATGACATACAGGGCATAGCAGACTTTGCATGCATATGCCCTTGATTCAACCTTGATGACATGGCATGCAGGACACACACACTTTGCATAAATGCACCCTTGATGAAATGGCACACAGGGTACATAACACACTTTGCATGCATGTGCACTAGATGACATGGCACACAAGGTGCATAGCACACTTTGCATGCATGCATGCACCCTTAATTCCATGGCACATAGGGTGCATAGTACAATCTGCATGCATGTGCCCTTAATGACATGGCACACAGTACATAATATGGTTTGCATGCATGTACCCTTGTTGACATGGCACACAAGGCACATAGCATGCATTGCATGTATGTGCACTTGATGACATGGCACACAGAGTACATCGCATGCTTTGAATGCATGTGCCCATGATTCACCCTTGATGAAATGGCACACAGCACAAAGCATGCTTTGCATGTATGTGCTCTTGATGACATGGCATACAGGGTACATAACACACTTTGCATGCATGTGCCCTAGATGCCATGGCAAACAAGATGCATAGCGTGCTTTACATGCATGCACCCTTGATGGCATTGCATACAGGGAGCATGGCACAATCTGCATGCATGGGCCCCTTGATAACATGGCACACATTTCACATCGCACATTTTGCATGCATGTGCCATCGATGACATTGCACACATATGGTGCACAGCACACTCTGCATGCATGTGCCCTTGATTCACCCTTGAAGACATGGCACGCAGGGCACATGCATGCTTTGTATGCATGTTCCCTTGATGACATGGTACACAGGGCATAGCACACTTTGCATGCATGTGCCTTTCATGACATGGCACACAGGGTGCATAGCATGCTTTGTATGCAAGTACTCTTGAGGACGTGGCACATAAGGTGCATAGTACGCTTTGTATGCATGTGCCTTTGATGACGTGCAGCATTACATCCATGATCCCGGGGGAGGAAGAAAATGTCCCCAACATCCTAGATGACTGACTCCAATACAGATGGGCTCTGTACCCCTATTTGGTGCTGCCTGATGAAACACTGAAGGTTAAGGTAAATCCCCCCCTGCCCCACACCTCCAGGGGGAAATCCAAGGCTACATGCAGGAAAGGCAGCCGCTGGCAAAGGAGGGCTGGGGGTCAGGTGGGCCGTGAGTGTGCCGGAGGAAAATATAAGCTGGTGACAGATGGGGGTATAAACATAAACTGGTGAAAAATGCAGGATAAATATAATGACATTAAAAACAAGGGACTCTGGTTACCAGTACAACAAAAAATCTCAGCTGCAGCACACCATAATTACCAGAGCTGTACAGAATGTGAAATTCTGCCAGCGGAATCCATGCAGAATGGCAATTCCACTTACACATTTTTTGAATTTTTTCATTTCCACAGAATTTCAAAAATAATTTCTATTTAAACCATGAAATAATTGTTCAGCAGATGATGTAATGAGAGGATTATTATTCTGCAGTTTGCAAAAAATGAATCTGTAGGTTACATAAACCACAGAATACCGTTCCACAGTTTAATGTTTTTTTGTTTTTTTTTTAATTGCACTTTCAGAATTTTGGAATTCTGCTTCCAATGGAATTCTATGGAAGTTGGTGGAATTTCAAAAATTCAGAAAAATTCCAGTGGAAACAGAATTTTGAAAATTCCACACAGCTCTATGCAGCAATCCAACTGTGAAATTGACCTGCTCATTTTCCTGAAAATTATTTTGCAAAAATGTCAAAATTGTGAAGAAATGGCATTTTTTTTGTAGAAACAAAATCATCTCTTGACCAGGATAGTTGAAACTTCTGACTTTTGTTGTTATGAATGCTGATCTAGTTCTGAACTACAAGGGGACAATGTTATTATTTACCCATTGGGAGTGTGACCTTTGTAAGTGCAGGTTTGGTCTTCATAGCCCGTTACTGTGCTGCAGCGATAGTCCCTCCATGTCAGAATGATAAATGGCAATGCTGTCCTGTAAAACAGTGAAGGGATTGTAACTCTGGCTGAACTGCTGGCCAGTCAATCCCTTCCACTTCCCGGTCCGCTCACCACACTCCAGCGTTTGGACTTTTTATGATGTCCTACCGGGGAGAGCATGGGGGCATGCCCCATTGAAACTGATGGGGGGAAAATTTTCAAAACATGACTCTGCATCTTTAAGTTACCTTAGTTGCAAATGAAAGCCACCACTCAACTAATTGGGGCCATATTAGTTAAGCATTGGCTTTCATTTTGTGTAAATAACAAAAATGAAAGGCACAATACCCCCCATAGGATTCAATGGGGTGTGCCCCCACACTCTCCCTGGTAGGATGTCACAAAACATCCGAGCAAGGGGTCGCAGTGAGTGGCCCAGGAAGTGGAAAGGATCAGTTGGTCAGCAGTTCGGCCAGTGTTACGATACCTTCCCTGTCTTATAGGACAGCATTACAATTTATAATTCTGACACAGAGGGACTATCACCGTGGCACAGTAACGGTTTGTAAAGCCCACAACTGTATCTAACACCCTCGCTTTAACTTCTGGATCACAGGTACAAGACATAAGGAAAAATGTCCAAATCCAAAATGGTTCTAAGTGAAATAAGCTAAAGCAAAATAGTGTGAGGAAGAATAGTACAAACAAAACAGCGCACAAAAAGAGCTCAGTGAAATAAACGCTAAAATATCATACAGTGTGACAACATGCGGACAGCCCTGATGAAAATGACATGCGAACGGTACTTAATACATATTTGTGTTCAGAACTGCAGCACTCGATGTGCTGTGCATTTTGTTTGCATGTGTCATTTTCGTCTGGGCTGCCGGCGTGTCACGCTGTATGGTATCTTAGCTCTTGTTTCACTGAGCTTTTTTTGGCGTGCCATTTTGTTTGCACTATTCTTGCTCACACTGTTTTACTTTAGCTTATTTCACCTAGAACCAATCAAAATTAGAATTAAACACACATTTTTTTGTTTTATTAACAAAACATATCTAATAAATATAGCATACATACTGGGAAGCAGTGGAATAAACATATTTACAGTTCGTTGCCCAGATAGTGTCATGCTCAGGACCTGGCAATTTCAGTATTGCTACATTAAATGTTATAAATAAATGATATAATGCAATTCAAACAGCTAAGGATACTACATAAACCTCCCTCCAAATATGCAATGATTTAAACACAGACTTTACAGTTCTTTGCCACTATGCTGCTGTGACCTCCCAAACTTGGATCATTATACCCATTCAGAGTCCAGAGTCCTGCTTATATCAGACAGGAATTATTGAGGAGATTCTTGTTGGGTTGTTAACATAGAATACTTTGCTGGGACAATGGATGCCTAATTGACACACTCCTGACTGGCGCTCTTCTAAAATTCTTAAAAATATCTGCATTCTGTATAAATGACCACAACTTCAGTTTTATTTGTTAGCATACCATTATAGTAAATGAATTTCAAAGTTTTGTCAAAACCCGGCAGCATTTTATTATTTTTTTTTTGGTATAACAGTTTTCTCACATACTCTGAATGAATGTTGCCAGTGGGAGTTAAAATGGCTGGGCCAGAACCACAACTTAATGGGACTCCTTCATCTGAAAACTTTATTCAGCAGCAGAAGTAGTCTGATTTGGCAACCAGCAAAAATGTGTTAGCAGACATTAAATTAGACATTACGGAACTTAAAGTGTACATGGCAAAGCTACAGCAGGAATCAGTGGATACTAAACAATGGATTGAGGTAAATGAAAGAGTGACCGCTGTTGGAGAAAATATTCAGTTACATGAATCCTCAGCTTGCTAGGACAGGCAATTGGCTTATATTTTGGGCAAGTTAAATGATCTTGAAAACCGGGGAAAGAGAAACAATATTAGAACAGTTGGATTACCTGAGGGGGTGGAGGGAAGTCACATGATTCGGTTCCTTCAATGACTCTTTGATGAGCTCTTTCTGCAGCAATGACAGTGACCATTAGAAATACAAGGGGCACATAATTCATTAGCCCCCAAGCCTCAGAAAAGTGACAAGCCCTGTCCTGTTATTGCCTGTTTCTTAACATATTCTGTGAAGGAGGAAATATCACACCTGGCAAAGGAGAGGAGGGCTCTAACATGGAGGGGAGTGAGAATTTTCACCTTTCAAGGACTTTTCAGCTGAAGTTGTTGACAAGCGAAAGAAAGTTGCTGAAGTAAGGTTTTCTCTACAAAAAAGGGGTATCAGCTACTTTATGAACTATCCTGTAACTCTAGTAATCCTAGGTGAATCAGGAACTCCAATACATTGTAGCAGCAAAGACGTGGCTAAGAAACTGTTTAATACTAAATAAAATACTGCAAGACATTTAACTAAATCTTCCCAGTTGCCTAAAAATTCAAATCATACCACAGCATGAGCTATGGAACACTCCATTTCAGTGTGCTTCTTCATTTAGTTTGGGCAGGAATGAGGGATTCTAGCTGGTGAGTTTGTGACTATGAGTTTGCAATTGAATTTGAAGTCTTTTCTTAACTACCATTTAGTTTGGGCAGCATAGAGGGATTCTAGCTGATAAGTTTGTGACTGTGTGTTTGTAATTGGCTGGGTCTGAACTTTAAGTGCAGGCATCATATTACAGGAATTAGTGTAGCTTGAATGTGAGGTCTTAACTGCCATTTCAGGGAGGGGGGTCAAAAGCACTCTCCCCAACTGGTCCTGCTTAGTTTTAGAGGAATAGGAAAGCACCACTCAGGAACCCAAGGCTGGGACCAGGGAGGATAGGAGGGTCCTCCAAATGGAGCCCCAGGGAAGGGAAGCAGGGGACCCCAGAGGAGGGGAAGCTTCTTCTAGTGGGGTTCTCTATTGTCCAGGGAGTGGAGTTAGGGACACCTAGCAGGGGAGAGAGGGAGGTCAAGTATCTGGGAAGTCAGTGTACCAGGCTATACACTGTTCAGGAGGGACAGGGAGGGTAAAAAGGGAGGGGGAGTGGCCCTGTACATCAGAGATGGTATAAAGGCTACAAAAGTTCAGGGAAGATAGGGGGAGGCTGAGGTAATGTGGGTCACCCTGGAGCCAGGGAATGGAACAGCAATACACGAAGGGGTGATCTACAGACCTCTGGCACAGAGTGAGGAAGTAGATGGGGAACTAGTGGAGAACATACATGACATGGCAGCTAAAGGCAAAATCCTGCTATGGAGGGATTTCGATATGCCAGACATGGATTGGTCCACCCAGGTGGCTGCTTCAGCCAGAAGCACAGCTATCCTAGAATCACTACAGGGGGTTGGACTCAGGCAGCTGGTGCATGAGCCAGCCAGCAACAAGTCAATTCTGGGCCTGGTATGGACCAATGGGAACAGAATCGAAGAAATACAGGTGGAAGGGCAGCTGGTGTCCTGTGATCTTCACATGGTGTGGTTCAGCATGGAGACAGGGGCTCAATTAAGCCACACAAGGGCAAGAGTATTCGATTTCAGGAGGGTGGATTTCACTGAAATGGGTAGATGTATACAAGCAGTCCTGGGGAAGGGAGGGGTAATAGAGGAGGTGGAAGAACAATGGGAGAAGCTGAAAGGAGTCATAGTGGAGATAACAAACCAATGCATTAGGATAGTGGCCAAAGGGAAAAGAAGGAAAACACTATCGTGCTCCAAAGAGGTGGGGGAAAAGTTGGGGCTAAAAGGCTGAGTTTCAGGAAATATAAGGGGTGCCAAAGGGAGGAGGACAGGGAGGTATACCTTGAATGTCTAAGGGAAGCAGGAAAGGCTGTTACAAGGGTTAAGGTGCAGACAGAAGAGAGTTTAGCACGGTCTGTAAACAAAGGGGATAAGGCATTTGATAGGTACATCAGTGAAAGAAGAAAAACGGGGAGGGGGATTGTGAGGCTCAAAGGGGAGAAGGGAGAGTGTAAGGAGGGGTATCTGGACAAGGCAAAAACACACTGAACAAATACTTCTGCTCAGTATTCACTAAGGAGGGGGGAGGGTCAAGGACCACACTTGGGATGCAGAGGTGATGGGGGGAGAAGTGGACACCAGTCCATGCACAGTGGAAAGAGCTCTGGGATAAGGCCAGACGGCATCCACTCAAGGATATTAAAGGAGCTGCAAAGCTGCAAAGGGAACTAGCCGCGCCTCTGGTGGCTCTGTTCACTGAGTCACTCAAAACAGGTGTCATTCCAGAGGACTGGAGAAGGGCACATGTAGTCCCATGGCACAAAAGTGGCAGTAGGGAGGAGACAGGGAACTACAGGCCAGTCAGACTCACCTCAGTGGTGGGAAAGATCATGGAGACACTGCTGAAAGAAAGAATAGTGGCACATCTGGAATCCAGCAGTGCTCAGGATCTGAGGCAACATGGATTCACAGCAGAAAGGTCATGTCAAACGAATCTAATATATTTTTTTGATTGGGTGACTTGGGAAATAAATCCGGGAGGGGCGGTAGAGGTCACCTACCTAGATTTCAGCAAAGCCTTCAACACCGTCCCACATAAAAGGCTGATTAACAAGATGGGTAGTCTGGGTATGGGAGATAAGGTGGTGAACTGGGTTAGGAACTGGTTAACAGACAGGAGAAAGAGGGTGGTGGTAAATGGGGTACAATCTGGGGAAAGGGGGGTGACCAGTAGGGTACCACAGGGATCAGTACTAGGACCAGTCCTATTCAATGTCTTCATTAGTGACATTGCAGAGGGCTGGAAGGAAAGGTCTGCCTGTTTGCAGATGACACCAAGATCTGCAACAGGGTGGATACTCAGAAGGGTGCAGAAATGAAGAGGGACCTGGAAAGCTTGAAAGATGGTCGGAGATGTGGCAACTGAGGTTCAATGCAAAGAAGTGAAAAATAATGCACCTGGGTAGAGGGAACTCTGGGGAGAGCTACAGGTTTTGGGGAGCTGACTGTCACCAAAGAGGAAAGGGATCTAGTGGTTATCATCTCTGATGACCTTAAGGTATCAAAGCAGTGCACAAAGGTGGCAGGGAGGGCCACTGGCATGCTGGGGTGCATAGGCAGGGCTATCACTAGCAGGAGGTTGGAGGTGGTGATGCCATTGTATAAAACATTGGTAAAGCCTCACCTGGAGTACTGCATGCAGTTCTGAAGGCCACACCTGCACAAGGACATAAATGAGGAGGAGACTATTCAGAGAAGGACAACAAAGATGGTGCAGGGCTTGCACCACAAAACATGAGGAGAGACTAAGAGACCTCAGTATGTACTCACTGGAGGAGAGGAGACAGCAGGGGGACATGATTGAAACGTTCAAGTACCTGAAGGGCATAAACAAAGTGTAGGTGGGGGACCTTTTCCAATGTAGAAAAAGTACTAGAACAAGGGGGGGACAATATGAAATTGGAAGGAGGTAGATTAAGAGGTAATGTGAGGAAGTTTTTCTACACAGAAAGGGTAGTCAATGCTTGAAGTATTCTGCCACAGGAGGTAGTGGGGGAAAGCACAGTGGAGGGGTTTAAGCATGCCTGGGAGAGGCACAAGGGAACCTTGAGAGGGGAGGGAGTGATGAAAATCCATTGATCACATAGGGTCAGTGGCCACATACAATGTATAGGGCCTACGGGCAAACTGGATGGGCCTAGCGGTCCTTATCTGCCGACAACGTCTATGTTTCTATGTCTCAGAACACTCAACCCCTGTAGATTCTCAGAAAGCAGCTCAAGCTTAATTGGCACATGACTCTAACACAGACTCTGAAGCAGTGAACTCACACAAACCATCCACCTCCCCCTCATATTCTTCAGTGGCAAAAACAAGAAGTCTTAGGTTCTAGAGCATGATAATCCATTGACTTCCAAAAACAGCAGACCTCCAATTCAGTCTTCCGGATGTGGTATCCACCCTATATTCAAAAATAACTCCAAAAAGAAAACTAGAAGCAGCAACCGAAATCATCGATACTCCTCTAGCTCCAACTCCACTCCCCGTAGATCTCCAGAGCTCAGATCAAGTAATGACTTGCCCCCAGAAGATATGATTCACTAGGGGAGCAGCAAGGAAATTAAGTCTTATAGTCATTGCAGTGAACAAATCAGTGAACCCATCCATCTGCCTCTCTTTCTGATTGGCCCCCTACATTTGTTGTTGATCTGTGTATCTTGCATCCAGTTTCATTTCCATTACACCCAAACCAGAAAGATTCCAAGCTGTCCATGAGGGTTTTCTAGAAAGTTTTCCACACATATGAGACCACCTGGTATGGGACCTCTGTTCTTTTTCTGTTTCTTACTGCCACCTGGGATAAGGTTGGTACAAATTTAATGTATCCTTTCTCGCTTTGAAAGAAAAATAAATACTGTTGTGGGCTCCTACCAGATGGTGTCTTCACAACATTGACTTTTTAAAATTAAAACCTCAACAGATTTTCTGATCGCATAGCAAATGATTTATGGTTTACCTGTACTGGACTTGAGCGTGATGAATGGTGAGATTTAGCAAGCCAACATATTAATGTACTGCCGTATTCAGTAGTACAGTTTTGAAGTTCACAGTATTTCTGAAAGTTGATTTAGGTTTTCTGTGCCTCTATCTCTTCCTGAAAATGATGCAAATATTGAGAAATAGGTTAGTTATGTTGCTTTTGTAGAAAGATACAGCATTTTACAATATGCTTCAATATGACCTAATTGGCACTATTTAAAATTAGAGCAACTGTTCTCCTTGTTCCAGTTGTGATTGCTCAGCACCAGATGGAGAAATGGGGACCAGAACATTTTCTCATAGCAAAATGGGTATATCCCACATGTGTCTCACAGGGAATATGCATTGGCCCAGATCCTAAAGGAGTTTAGGAGGCACGTAACCGTAAACACTGTTCTTCCTATGCAGAAGAGTTATAAGGTCCTTCGCTTCCTTTAATAGCTGAGTAGATGAACGGGAGCACAGAAGGTGGTGGTTGATTATTAGTACTGCAGTCTCTTCAAGGATGAATGCAATTTCCATCTCCCAGGATTTCTATTCAAATTGCTCAAATTAACATGGTAACCTAGGGAATATTTGTTCACAGTTTAGTCACATAATCTGTATTGGACTTCATCGTACTGTTTTTGCCTAACAACAAAAAAATATTCTCAAATCTTCTATAGACAAGATCTCAGCAGGGGAAATTCCTAATTTGGAAAGTACTGGTCAGTTTACTGTGGATCTGACTTTCTAATTTGCATACTCATAGCGGGCTCCTTAGAATCACATTTTTTGTGGTCCGATGCCTGGAAACTCACTAGTCCTTTGGACTCATCTCAGTCTTAAGTTTTTTTTGTTTTTTTATTTGCTTGTAAATAGTCATATTATGTTCACTTGGGAGCTTAAGCAACAGGTTGGTAGAAAAGAGGCCAGGAGTTATATTTTGTTTTAAACTGAAATATTTGAATAGTTGTAAGTGAAATTAGTTCTATGTGTTAAAAATTATTACCTTGAATTTGAACTGATACTTGGGCTGTGATATTGTAGGTTTGGGGATAGATGTTTGGCAGGGAAAATTAGAAGGTAATTTAAATGTGTTGTTTGCCTGGTGTTTGGAGGAGGGGACATTAGCTGCAATTAACTTGTCTTTAAACAGGAATTACTGTGGCTTTCATTGTTCACTTGGGAGCTTAAGCAACAGGTTGGTAGAAAAGAGGCCAGGAGTTATATTTGTTTTAAACTGAAATATTTGAATAGTTGTAAGTGAAAATAGTTCTATGTGTTAAAATTATTACCTTGAATTTGAACTGATACTTGGGCTGTGATATTGTAGGTTTGGGATAGATGTTTGGCAGGGAAAATAGAAGGTAATTTAAATGTGTTGTTTGCCTGGTGTTCTTAAATACTGAAAAGCCACTGGGGGTTGGGATTGAAGGACTGAAGTATTTCTGTTTGGGACTGAAATTTGAAGCAACAGGAGTTAGTGGGCCTTTGACATCATCGGTACCTGGTGTCTGCTACACACACTGTTAGTGGGACTGAACACATACTGGACTGTATGTGTTTGTGAGACTTGGGAACTTTGTTGGTGGGATTGAAATTGGGTTTGTAAATAACTACAGTCAGTATAGAGAGAAACTGTACTCCAGGGGAAAGGGACTGAGAAAAGGGGGTGTGCTATTATAAACAGAGGGGGATAATCAGGGTGGCCATATTCCACCATGGCAGGCATCTTCGGAAGGGTTGTAGGCTGCACAGGCTGTGGGATGGCAATAATTCTAAATTGGGCCTGGAGAGAGGGAGGCTGCCCACTCTGTAGACAGCTATCTTGTATCAGGAGTGAGGTATATTGGTTAAGGAGTAAGCTGTGGGAGCTGGGGGGCTGTCCAAGGATAAGGGTGTGGATATGGGCAGCAGAAGGGTAGGGCTGAGGGAGGCTGGGCAGCGCTCTGAAATTACAGGACATTATGCTACAGCAAGCAGAAGGGGGATATGGGACAGAGGACCCTTAGATGGGAAGTTGATGCTAAGGGAAGCGTCAGGGTGAAAATTCTGAATTCAAGGAGACTGGAGGGAAGAGTCAGGAGGGCTGTTGTGCGGAAGCCTAAAACAACAGAATGTGGAAGGGGCTCCTAAGGTGAACAGTGCAGAGAGAGAAGAAGAGGTCAGTTTAGAGATGCAGTCAGGGGAAACTCGGGTTACTTGATGGAGGCTGACATAGAGTGTCACAATAAATTTGAGATACTAAGCATCCTAGAGGGGAGGAAGGGTTGGTGGAAATGAGGAAACTTATACAGAGGCCGGGGAGGGCCAGATACCCATAGGGCATCACAGAACAGCTATGGAAAGGATAGACATAGTCCCAGAGGAGAAGAGGAAACATATATGTTAAGCAAATGGGGAGATGCAACATATTCCAGACATGAGGAGGAGAGCATGATTGGAAGAAACTGGGTGACAAGGAGGTGGGAGGGCCCCTTCAGCAGAAAGGTCAGTACCAAGGATGGGGCCCTAGCTAAGGGACCCACAGAGAGCCTCTGGAGACAGGGTACTATTACAAGGGGGATGGGGTGCGGGGGAAGGGGAAACCATCAGGGCCAGGATAAATGGTTCAGATAAGAGAGGGTTAAAGGGACACCTATTCAGAGGGGTTTGAGTTAAGTGAGCAAAATAGCAAGGAGGCAGAAAGGGAGGGTGACAGGGGTCTCTAATAAGGCAGGAAGACTCCCATGGATGCGATCATGAATAAAGTGGGGAGGGGGGCTGAGAGGGCATAGTGGAGGTAACCATAAGGATGATGGCGGTGTTAAGGTTCTGTTACTGGGAGACTCGATGATTAAGGGTATCCATTGGGAGGGACAGGGGATGGATGCCATAGCCAGGTGAAGGTAGTGAGTATCTCTGGGCTGACAGTGCACAGAGCAAAGTTCATAGTGTATGAAATGGTTAGGGATTGTGGAGGAAACGGATTTCCTGGTGCATTTGGGAACTAGTGACCTAGAGGAAATAGCATTATGGAAATCAAGCAAGGTTCAAGAACTTGCCAGAGTCTGTCGGGATAATGGATGCAACATTTCCTTTTGGAGATATTGCCAGTACCAAAGGCCTCAGTGGAGAAAAATGAAGCTCACAGAGGTTAATAAATGGCTGGAAGTGGGGTGAAGAGAATGGGTTGGGGTGTTAGGGAACTGGAATGGAGTTTGGGAGGATAGGGACTATAGCCAGGACAGGTTTCATCTTGCCCCATTAGGGAAAGTCCTTAAACAGGGATGGCTGACTACATACAAGAAGGTGGGGTTTAAACTTGTAAGGGGAAAGGATAAGGGAGGGGCTGACCAGAAGCCTCCTCCAGATAGGGAGTAGCCTTAAGCCCAAGGGGGGTAGGGAAACAGACTGGAGGTGGAGGTTTCAGGAGGGCAGGGGAGGATGGAAGTATAAGGAATCTGGGTGAGGTTTGACAAAAAGGATCAGGGATAAGGGTGGGGTTAGTGTTAGTAAATGCCAGGAGCTTGGGAAACAAGTTGCCAAGTTCAGGCCATGCTGTTCGAGGGGGTGGATGTGGCAGTCAAGAAGCAGTGGGCCAACAAAAACCATGACTGGGACCTAAATGTGCAGGGGTACACTATGCTTAGGAAGGATAGAAAGGAGGGCAGAGGGGTGGAGTGGCTATGTTCATTAGAGATGACATAGAAATTGCTATGGTAGAAGAGGCAGAGGGAAGCGTGGAGGCCTTATGGGTCCCTCCCGATCTGACAGGAGATAAGGTCAAGCTGGGAGTAGCATATAGGCCCCGGGATGGTGATGTTCTAGAGGATGGTTTGCTGGACAACATCATTGCCCAGTGTGGTCCAAAGGGGAAGGAGTGGTGTTGATGGGGACCTTATGCCAGGTACAAACTGGGGAACCATGTCCTCTAAGGTGGCCAAGGAGCAGAGGCTGCTGGATGGCTTCCAGGATGTGTTCTTAACACAGCATGATGGAGCCCACAAGGGAGGGGCATGTCCTGGATGTGGTTCTGGCAGATGGGGATCTGGTAAGGGACATGGTTGCAGGACCCCTGACTGGGAGTGACCACAATACTGTCTGGTTTCAAATAAGCATTGGGGAGTGGGGTGAGATCTAGGACAGTGGCAGTGGACTCAGGGGCAGACTTTATGGGCATGGGAAATTTCTCAAGGATCACTTGAAGAGGATTACCTCAATGACAAGTGTGGAAAGGAGATGGGAGGTCATAAAACGGGGACTTCATGAGGCAGTCAGGATCTGCGCTAAGTTGAAACGGAGAAGGAGCAAGGTCACATAAACCATGCTGGTGGTCCAGTGAGGTCCAGGTAGCAGTCAGAGAGAAAGAAGGCGGCTACAAAAATATAAAACAACAAGAGGGATAGGGATAAGAAATGTACCAGCTTGCATCTAGAAAAGTCACCCGTATGGTGAGGAGCAAAGTCCAGTAAAAGCAGCGGCTGGCACAGGGATACATGGAGGAAAAGGGTTCTTCGGTACATTGGGGAGCGGAGAAAACTAAGGGCCATCTCAGCAGATTGAGATCAGAAGAAGGGTGGGTGGAAGAGGCGAGGGACCAGGCAGAGGTATTTAAGGTACTTTGCCTCTGTGTTCACTAGGGAGGATGGGATATCTACAAAGCAAGGCACAAAGGGATAGGCGGCAGGGAGTGGGATCAGGGAGCAACAGAAATGGAGCAAAGGGAGAAAGGTACCCCAGAGGGTGTCACATCTGGATAAGGATAAAAGACCAGTAAGGTGGAGGGACAGATGATGCCATCCCACCAAAAGGGTGTGGTTTGCCCTCAAGGCCCTAAAAGAGCAAATCTCCTGGGCGGATGGCATTCATCTGAAAGTACTATGGGAATTGGGCGGACATACTGGCTGCACAAGCGGGAGCTTTCCAACAGGTCACTGAGACAGGGAGGGTACCTAGGGTTGGCGAGGCACATGTGGCACCAATCCATAAAGGGGGTCCAAGAAGTACCAGGAAACTATAGACCCATCAGTTTAACCTCTGTGGTGGGAAAATTAATGGAGAGTATACTAAAGGAACGATTGGGGTTTACTTGGGGAGGGGAGGTCTGGATAGTCGGCAGCATGGGTTTGTGCCAGGTAGATCATGTCAAACCAACCTTGTGGAGTTCTATGAATGGGTAACATCAGAACTGGACAGGGGTAAGCCTGTGGATGTATTATTCTTGGACTTCAACAGGCGTTTGACTCTGTCCCCACAATGGTCTGGTGGAGAAACTGATGGGGTTAGAGTAGGCCCTTTGATGGTCAGATGGATTGAAAACTGGATAGCTGGGCGCGCACTCAGAGAGTAGTGGTCTGTGGGGGCTCTCAAACCCTACAGAGGTTGGTAGTGGGGTACCACAGGGCCTGGTCCTGGGTCCAATCCTGTTAATGCATACATATCAGACATCAGGGATGGTATAGGGTGTGAAATAAGTCTCTTCGCGGATGACTCCAAGATGGGAGCAGTAGTTGAGGGAGAAGAGGGAGGTTGGCCTGCAGAGGACCTGGACACCCTGAAAAGCTGGGCTCACACATGGAAATTGAATTTCAATATCACCAAGTGCAAGGTGTTGCATCTTGGTGGGAAACTCCTAAACACAGGTACACCCTGGGAGGAGGTGCTGGAAGCCTCAACAGGGGAAAAGACCTGGGGTCATGGTGGATACATGTATGAATAACTCTGAGCAGTGCAGGAGGCAGCTAGCAAGGCAAACAGGATGTTGGGATGCATATGAGAGGATCACCTCAAGGAGCAAGAGTGATTCTGCCGCTGTACAATGGACTGGTTAGACCACACCTTGAGTACTGTGTACAGTACTGGAGACCACACTTGAAGAGGGACATACAGCTCCTGGAGAGGGTATAGAGGAGGCAACAAAGATGATCGAGGGGCTGGGGGTTTGACTTACGAGAACAGACTTGAGGAGCTCTGCCTGTTTTCATTGGAGGAGGAGAGACAGGGGGACATGATTGAGGTCTTCAAGTACCTCAAGGGAATAAATAGGGTAAACATGGAGGATCTTTAGACTAAAGCAGGGAGGCATCACCAGAGGGCATGGTTTGAAGTTGGAAGGTGGAAGGGTGAGGGGAAGAGGAGGTTTTTCACTGAGAGGGTGGTGGACCCTTGGAATGCTCTGCCTGGTGAGCTGGTTCAGAGATCCACAGTGGAGGGCTTTAAGAGGGTGGGACAGACACAGAAAGTGGATGTATCAGATGATAGCCTGTCCGGGGGTGGGGATGGATGATAGGGGTTTCTGGAGCACAAGGGATGGGAGGGTCTCTGCACCCAACTAAGGATCTAGGTTCGAGCAGACTTGATAGACCATAAGGCCTAATCTGCTGGCAAATAGTATGTTAGTATGTATGTTAAATCTACAGTTACTTATAATTCTGAACAGTTTCATCACAATATTACCTTACAGTTAATATTCTGAGTGTTATAATCTACAGACATTATTTGATGGTATTTCATTCTCTGAAATGTTGATATGTTAATTTTTACCTCTAAGTATTTTATAACCACTGCTTGTTATTTACTCTAGAAGTCTGAACATCAGTGAATTACCTAAGAAAGGTAGATATATTCCTGCTTTCATCGCCCACCCCCATTTGCTAGTGATGTCTTTCCATTCTAATAGTTATTTGTACAGAAACATATTTTTTCTGTAATGCCTTTAAAAAACTAAATGAAATGCCATCCCAGTGATGCTGCGGGCTGAGGCGCTGTTATAGCGTCTCATCAGATGCCATGCTGGTGACTCTGGTTCTAACAATCCTGGCTGGCTTGGGGGGGTGGCTGAGAGCAGGACTGAGCATGACACAAGGCAGCTGTCTTCTCCTGGGGAGGGTTCTCAGGTCATCCGTGTCTTGGTAGAGGCTAGATGTGAGAGCATGAGTGGATGGAGACTGACACAGTGTCAGAGAGGGTGGAGGAGGAAGTGCGCTGGGGTGCATGTGTGCCTCCACACACACACACACCTCTGTAGCTGTGACCTTGGGTTGGGGAGAAACCTTGGATGGAAATGGTCGTCACAACAGGGGCATATGATGCCCGCTCACCTCACCTCCATCCACCCCATCACCTGCTCCCACGGCACCTGCTGGATTGTGCTTTTGGGGGTGGATGGCCCTCCCTCTCCTGGCCTGCTATGGGGAAGATCCATGGGGGTATCATGTTATTGGGGTCAGCCACAGAGATGGTGGATGACAGAGGGGGTGGTGGAGCTGGCTGCCAGAAGCACACCCTGCTGTGTCCTTAGTGGAAAAAACATATATATAGGAAAATAAATGTGCAAGAATGGTTTCCCTGTTGGAACCTGGAATGTTAAGAGTTTAGGATCCTCGATTAAAAGAAAAAAAGATTTTAAGTTATCTGCAAAAAAACTAAACAAAAAAAAGAAAGCAAACACGATATTGCCCTAAAACAAGTGACCCACCTAATTAAAGTAGAAGCTGAGAAACTGGCTAAATTATGGGTGGCACAAGTTGAATTCAGTGCTTTTAGCACAAAAGAAGTGGAGAACTACCATCATAATTAGGAAGGGCTTTTGTGAAATACAGCCACTTTGCTGACCCAAATGGAAGATTTCAAATACTGACAGGGGCTGTTAATTGTTAGAATATTATAACATCTAATGTGCATGCCCCCAATTTTGCACAGGCAGACTTCTTTGATACCATAAACCTGAGTCTGAGTGTTAATACAGGCCAAGACATCATTATTGAAGGGGATTTTAATGAGATCACAGATCCCTTTTTAGACAGAAGTAATGTCCCAACCAACCTGGAGAAAACTAGCTCCCAAAAATCTTTACACAAATTGCTGAATGATCCGAGTTTAATAGATGCCTGGTGTCTGGCAAATCCGCAGAGTACAGGCTGCACTTTCTTTTCTGCTGGACATAGCTCCTGCCATAGGATTGATCATATCTTACTCTCGAAGAGCCTTGCTACAAACATTGTCTCAGTAGTGATTAAAGAAAAAACATTATCAGACCATGCTCTACTAAAGGTTGTAATGGCTTTGGAAAAAAAGAAAAAAAAAACAGTAACTGTTTCAGGTGGCAATTTAATGTCTCTACTGCAGGACAGACAGTTTAAAGAATGGGTAAATAAGGAAGCTGAAGACTTTTTTAATATAAATAACAATGGGGAAGTCACTTTACCTTGCTTATAGGATTCCTTTAAGGCATTTAGGAGAGGGATAATTATTCGTTTCTCAGCCTCTAAGAAGCATGAAACTCATAAAGATCTCTCGAAGAAGGGGAGCAGAACTCAAGGGGCCAGAAATTCAGCAATTAGCAAAAGTGGAGCACCAAGCTTTGTGCCGAGCCTGCCCTTGCACCCGATCCTGAGGATGCTATATTCAGTCAGCTAGCACACCGGCGCTATCCTACTAAATATAGGGCCATGTTAGAGCAGCACACAGATGAGTCGCTGACATGAATCTGGGCTGTATGCAGCCCAGAGGGAAGTGCAGGGAACTGCACCCCGAGACCTGTCAGCATGTGGGGGGGAGCATGGTGCAACATTCAGTTGGCAAGATGCAAATGAGCCCATGGGACATGCACATTGCTAAGGGCACTCTGCATGCCCATTATGGACTCATTTGCATGGGAAGAGGTGGCAGGATTACGCCCCTCCTGTGACTGCCCGCCACGTCAGGCATGGTGTCGAATGGCCCCACACTCCAAATGCCTGTTCCTGCAAGTTACACATCCTTTCTGGTGTCCAGTGGTACCCCCGCCCTCTGATCATCCACCTCTGGTACATGAACATTGTCCCAGGTGTCTAGTGGCACTCCCCGCCCGCTTATCATCGCCACCATCATTTTTTAGATATTCCCTGGTGTCTAGTGGCACCCCCCTTGATCACCCACTACAGTACTTATGAGAATGTTCCTGGGGACTAGTGGCACCTCTCACCCTTTGATCACCCATTGCCGCAGTCTGAATGATGTCCCTGGTGTCTGGTGGACCCCCCTCAATCGTCTGCCACCGCATTAACAAAGTTTTCCTTGGTGTTCAGTGGCACTGCCCACCTCCAAGCACCTGTCCCAGTGAACAGTCCATAGTCCATGGTGTCTAGCAGTGCCCCCTGCACCTAGCACACACTTGGCCACCTCCCTTACCTCTGGTGCAGATGCCACGTGGAGGATCAAGTACAGCAACCAGCACAGCCCTCCTCTCACCAGCTTGTCCATCTGCCATATGAAATGACAGGGAATGTGCATGCACCTCTGTTTCTGAGTGGTTTCCTCCTCTACATGCAACCAATGTCACTGTTTTATTGTGCAATATCTGCTATAGAATCTGCTACCTTATGTCATGTATGTTCTCCAACTATTTATTTGTATAGTATTGTATTACCCTGATGTGGAGCCTTTGTAAAGGAGTCTCTGACTCAAAGGATTGCAATTCCGATACTGTTCAATAAATAAATGCAGTCAAACCGTATGCATGCTTCTTGTCATTCCATATGGTGGCCAGCCAAGGTGGTGAGAGGAGGGCTATGCTAGTCGGATTTCCTGCGTGGCACCAGCACAAGAGCTAAGGTGGGGTGGCAGTGTGGTGTGCTCAGTGCAGGTGGTGTGGGGGGGTGTTAGACACCAGGGAATATCTTGCACTTATAGAGACAGGGATTGGAAGGTGGGGAGTGCCACTAGACACCAGGGAATTTCTCGCACTTATGGTGATGGGGATCAGAGGGTGAAGGATGCCACCAGACACCAGGGAATATGTTGCACCTATGGGGTTGGGGTTCAGAAGGAGAAGAGTGGCACTAGACACCAGGGAAACACAATCCTTTACTTGGATGAGTGATCGGATGGGCAGGGGGTGCCACTAGACACAGGAACATCCATAGATGCAAGGGGCTGAGGTCGGGGGTGGCCAGCTGCAGTGCTGCAGCCTGCCACCAGGGTCTTGTGCCCTGTTGAGTCATGGTTTGCAAAGGTGGCAACTTGCACCCATTCAGGTGGTGTAGACCTCTCAATTTCCTGCTGCGCCTGTGCATGGGAGCAGTGGTAACTTAGCGCTCAGGCACCAACAGGTTTTGCCTGTGCTGTGGGCATGTCTGAATATATACCCCACCCTCAAATTGGTTGCAAATCCTGGTTAGCATGGGCAAACACCCCATAGCGCCTGGTCTAAAGTTTTGAATATATGGCCCCAGAAGTTAGAGCAGGATTACAAACAAAACCGCTTGGAGTAGACCACAACTGCTTATTAACATCATTAAGTTAAAGTATGAAATAAATATATTCAGCAAAGATGGAATATGCCTTGTTTAGAACTAAACATGCATTCTGGGAATCTGGGGAGAGGGGGGACATGATAGAAACTTTCAAGTATCTCAAGGGAATCAACAAAGTCCAAGAAGGTAGTATCTTTCAGAAAAAGAGATATACAAGAACAAGGGGACAAAATCTGAAGATAGAGGGGGATGGCTCTGGCAATGTGAGGAAGTGTTTTTTTCACAGAGAAGGTGGTGGACGCATGGAACGGCCTGCCTGAGGAAGTTCTGGGGTCAAAAACAGTGGGGGAATTCAAAAATGCATGGGACAGACATAAGGCAATTTTGGTGGGGGGGTAGGAAGAAGTAGGCTGTTGGTTAACTAGGACCTGCAGCTTGTCCAGTAGGTAGGTAGGGAAATGGGCAGATTAGGTGGGCCAAGCGGTCCTTATCTGCCGTCAAAGTCTAAGTTTCTGTGAGAAGGCAGGAAAACTCCTGGCCTATAGAATGAAGATAAAATCAGGACAGAACATAATAGTGGGCATCCAGCATTAGAAACATTTTCCTGAACCTTTACCAGAGAGCAATCAGTACCTCTCCACTAAATCTGGAGCCTCCTTTGCATCACTGAAGATGCCCAAACTTGATGAACTCAATAGAGTAAATTTAAATAAAGCTATCTCTCAAGAACAATTTCTAGAAGCAATAAAGGAACTCCCTGCCAACCGAACACCAAGCCCAGGCAGATTTTCAGGAGAATTTTATACGGTGCTAAATCTGGCCTCACAAATATACGTTGTATTATAATATAAAAGTACTTTCTGATGCCTTAGTCTCAGGGGCTCACCCTGACTCTGTGACTCAGATGTACATTTCGTTAATTTTAGGAAAAGGAATCGATCCATCACTTTGTGAAAGCTGTAGGCCTATTTTGCTCTTGTACACGGATTTTAAAATTCTTGCAAAGGTGCTGGCAAATAGGGAAAAAAAGGCATATTTATTTAGTTTTTGTTAACCAGGTAGGCACACTATAGGCAACTGGATGCCTATTTTCAAGTGCAACCCGGGAGTTTACAAGCAGCAGTAACACACTGTGTTAAAAATGACAGTAGAGAGAACAGTATTTGTACAAGGAGCAGACATCATAGGCATTGCATTCAGACTGACACATAGTAGTACATGAAAGAAAAACTAAGGGGGAAAGAATTGTAAGAAAAGAACAAAATCATAGAAAGGGAAAACATTTGGAAAATCAGTAATTTATCCACATGGAGTTACATCAAAAGGGTGTATTGGGACACAGATAACAATATCATCATTGATCAAAATGAAATGAGTGCCAAGTAGTGAAAATTATTCAGGTACTGTGACAGGAGCAGTGGGCCAGTGAGATGTTTGTAATACCTAACACAGAAAGAGTGCACAGATAGGCAGTAATATATGTCTGGTGGAATGGAGTTACACAATTTTCTTGCTGCATAAGCAAAGGATGCTTCTCCAGCCCGGGGTTCTGACCCTTGGGACAGCCAGCAGGGCACATTCACTTGATCTCAATGGGTAGCCATTTCTCGCTGGTAGGAGAGATGTAGCAAGGGGCAGAGGCTGACCATTTTGCATTATGCTATAGATCACACCTCCAGAACTATGAACAAGTAGGAAAGATGGGGGACGACAGCATAACATCATAAAGGGAGCAGCGGTGAGCGAGTCTGGGAGATGCTGATGCAAAATGGCAAATACAGTTGTAGGTGACATCCCAATTGAAAAGAGTAGCTTTAGAGACTGACAAGTACACTGGGGCACCAAAGAGAAGCTTAGGGAGAAGTATGTCCCAGGTGATGGGAAGGTATGCCTGTGGTGACAGGTCTCGTGCCACTTTATATGAGACACCCAGCATGGAGTTCACAGACTTGCAGACACTTGTGACATGGGATGAGTAATCAAGCGTGGGGTCTAGTGTGACTCCAAGGTATTTGAAGAAAAAGGTAGTGGGGACCAGGGCACCATCTTGATATGCTGTGGACAGGGGGGAGAGGCATACTCTAAGTTTGGTGGACATGCCAGTAGCACGGATTGCATTTTTGTCACGTTAAAGAGTAGTTTGTTTCCAGATAACCAGGTGTACACTGACTGTAGGTCAGCTGTTGGGTACTGGTTGATTTGGTCAATATTTCTAGAGCTGGTATATAGAATCAAATCGTCAGCATAGAGGATGACAGAACAGTGTGGCAGGCTTTGAGTTTGAGTTATATTATTAAACTGTTAGGAAAAGAGCAGATAGGATTTGTTCTTGGCTTGAAATTGGTCAGATAATGTTAGAAGATTTTTAAATACTATTTGAGTTGTGAATAAACTTATAACCATGGCCATGACATTAACACCTGATTTTTCCAAGGCCTTCAAATCCCTAGAATGGGACTATCTATATCAAACTTTACTTAAATTGAATATAGGAGAACAATTTATATTGCGGGTGAAAGTTCTGCATAATGCTCCCTCTGCTAGGATTATTGCAAATGGTCGTCACTCAGAACAATTGTATTTCTTTCTTTCTTTCAACATTTGGTAACGGGGAAAGCCGGGCGGGAAAGGCACACTGAGCCAAGGCTTGATTCCAGGTGTGATCTGCCTCCCCTTTCCTAGCGCCTAGCCCCTCTCTATCGCCCACACAACCATCACACCTCCACATGGTGGTAGTCGAAGGTCAGGAGGGCTCATCTCCCCAATCTGGGAAAGAAGAGCTGCCAGCTGGCCAGTCAGTCCTTCTCCAACCCTACCCCTTGGCCAACCTCTGGCAACCTGTGCTCATCACCAAACACGGATCACTGGTGTGGCAGGAGGTAAGCCGCCCAGCGCCTTGGTCCTCCACACCACTGGGCTGGCCAAGCTAGAAGAAATTTTTGATATGTTTTCTCAGATCTCAGGATGGAAAATAAATTGAAAAAACCCAGGCAATGCTTTTGAACCCTTACATGAAATTGGGGGCACCCTTTGGTAAGTTGGATGTTAATTCTTGGTGTAAGGACAGTTTGACCTACCTGGATATTGTTGTCCCAAAAGAAATAAAAAAAATGAATGAACTTAACATTAAACCCCTTCTTTGTAACATTAGTAGGGATCTACAAAAATGGCAAAAACTAAATCTTTTCATTTGGGGCAACATTAACACACTAAAAATGATGATATCCCCAAAATTATTTTGTTTGTTTCAAAACATCCCTTTTAGAATAGAGAGGAAAATTGTTAGTATATTGCATAACAATGTGAGGAAATTTCTAAGGGGTGACTCATTATCCAGACTGCCCTGAAACAAAATGAGAGCTCTGTGATCAGAAGGGGGGTTTGGACTTCCACACTGGGAAAAATACCATCTAGCCTCCCTATTCAAATAGGCAGTTTTACAGTATGGCTCCACAGACAAGAACTCCTCCTTATGGTTAAAGGTAGAACTAAACTATCAGATTCTCTGTTTGCCCCTTTGCACCAAAAGTCTTGAAGATAATATATGTATCGCTAATGCCATACTTTCTATAACAAAAGTACTTTGATTCTACAAATACAGGACCTGCATCTAAAATGAATGCCAATTTGGGACAGTTTGACCTAAAATATAACAATAGCCCATTAGAAGATCTATCTTTGAAGTTGACAGTATTTATCAGTATAGGAGACTTTCTTAATTTTATCGTGGGGAAGCTGATGGAGTCACTGCTCAAAATAGACCTAGTAGACTACCTGGAGGGTTATGTTCTCTAGGATAGTATACAACACAGCTTTGTGTCAGGGAGGCCCTGTTGGACTAATCTAATATTCTTCTTTGACCGGGTAACAAAATAATTGGCTAGTGGCCATGCCATGGATCTACTTTGCTTTACTTTGACTTCAGCAAGGCTTTTGATTCTGTGCCTCACAGACATCTGCTGAGTAAGTTGGAGAACCAGGGGGTGGCAAGGGATATAGTTAGATGGGTAGAAAACTGGCTAAAAGGGAGACAGCAGCAGTGTGTGTGGTAAATGGAGTTAGATTATAGCAGAAGGAGGTCACGAGTGGGGTACCACAGGGTTCTGTCCTGGTCCTGGTCCTTTTTAACATGTTCATCAGTAACATCAGAGAAGGGATCCAGGGTATGATAAGCCTCTTCACAGATTACACTAAACTCTGTGGAAGGGTGTATAGCACCGAGGGAATTAAAGAATTACAGGGTGACCTGCAAAGGCTAGAGAGGTGGTTAAATATTTGGCAGATGAAATTCAATGCTGAGAAGTACAAGGTGAAGCATGTAGGAAAAAATAACCCAACGACCGAATACTGGATGGGAGGGGTTAAACTTAGTACCACAGCTGAAGAATGGGACCTAGGAGTTATCACCAGCGATATTCCTAAACAGGATAGCCAGTGCAATAAGGCTTGTAGTATGCCAAACAAGATGCTGTGATGTACTGGGAGGGGTATAGATAGTAGAGAGAAAGAAGTGCTACTCCCCTTGTATAGATGCTTGGTGAGGCCACACCTGGGGGTACTGTGCCCAGTTCTGGAGCCCTCACCTTAGAAAGGACAAAGATAGACTAGAGGTGGTACAGTGTAGGGTGACAAAGATGATCCAGGGCCAGCAGGGGAAGTCCTACAAGGAATGCCTTAGGACATTGATCATGTACTCGCTAGAGACCAGAAGGGATATGATAGAAACCTTCAAATTCCTGAAAGGAATAAAGAAAGTGAACTACAAGGAATTATTTAGTGGGAACACCAGTTCGTCGACATGAGGGCATGCTGGGAAGGTTCAGGAGGGATGTGAAAAAGTATTATTTTTCTGAAAGGGTGGTGGAACCATGGAATGGCCTGCCAGCTGAGATGGTGGATACTAAGACAATGGGTGGGCTTCAAGCAGACGTGGGACAGAGTAAAAGGAATGGTGCTCACTTGTAGAGACAAAACTGGGGAAAGGATTAGGAAGACTGCTGGGGAGGGTTATAACCCTGTATAACACTAGGTCATGGGATTATATAGGACCAGATAGGCAGACTTGACAGACCTTTGGTCTTTTTCTGCCATCACTATTTCTATGCTTCTTGAGCCAGATGGGGGACTTATGTCCTTTGAAAATCTTAAAGCAAAATTAAAATTACATAGATTTCAATTTACAAACATACGAACATATGAAATTTGCCAGCAGATAAAGGCCTAGCGATCTATCAGGTCTGCTCGAATGTGCAGCTAGCACCCCTTATTCTGCAGCTGCCCTTCCCTTCCACCCTTTCCCTTCATTAACCCTCCCCCTTGTCCTGTCCCATCCCCTTTTGAAGCAGTCCACTTTTCTACTGGATACCACTTCTGCAGGTAACGCATTCCACCCAACCACCACCCTCTCTATAAAAAAGTGTCTCCTCATCTCCCTCCTGAACCTTCCTCCCTCCAGTCTCATATCATGGCCCCTAGTGTCCCTCCCCTCTCTTACTTTGAACAGCCCCTCTGTACCTGTCTTGTTTATTCCTTTCATGTATTTAAAGGTTTCAATCATGTCCCCCCCGTCCCTCCTGTCCTCCAGTGAGTACATGTTCAACTCTCTCAACTTCCTCTCGTATGATAAGTCCCCCAGCCCCTTGATCATCTTTGTCACTCTGCACTGCACCTCCAGTAACTTAATGTCCCTCTTCAGATGCGGGCCCCCAGTACTGCCACAGTACTCAAGTCTTGATCTAACTAATGACCTGTACAGTGGCAGAATCACCGCCTCCTCCTCCAGGATATACCCCTTGCAATACAACCCAGCATTTTGTTGGCCTTTGCAGCTGCCTTCCTACATTGTGCCGAGTTGTTCATTGACCCTGTAATGGGCACCCCTGATCCTTCTCCTCCTCTGTCTGGGCTAGCTGTGCTCCCCCCCAGCTGGTAACTCCTCCTTGGGTTCTTCATCCCAAAATGCAGCACCTTGCACTTTTTGGCATTAAACCCCAATTGCCAGGTGTCTGACCAGGTTTCAAGCTTTGCCAGGTCATCCTGCAATCCCTGCCACCCCCCTAGGTGATCCACCACCGCTCCTACCTTGGTATCATCAATTTGCAATGTACTTGCAATTAAGAAAGGGACTCCAAGATCCGATCTTGGGCCCTGAACTATCTCTCCATGACTCCCAGCTCACAAAGAATGGAAACAGTTACACAGAATAGCTAGTATGAAGAAAGGTGCTGGTTTGAGGTACAAATTATTATTACATTGATCAGATCATTCTCTCTTGAAGCAAGGAGTGAAGGAAAAATGGGAAGGGGAGCCTGAGAAAACCATCACATGAGAGGAGTGGTCACTTCTTGGGTAAATTCCTACAGATGTAGCAAAAAGGGTCAAGGCAAGGCTTCTCAATTCGTAATCTTGTACTACTACTATTATTCCCCATTTAGGCTGGAGAGCATGGGCTTCCTGCCTAACGGTACATGCTGGATATGCCAGGAGAAATGTGCCAATTTATTGCATGTGCTTTGGAATTGCACCTGATCTCTCTTCTCCGGCATGAAGTTTGCAAGTTATGTGAATCTGTATATATATACATATATATAAAATTCCATTTGCTCCCAAATATTATGTACTATATTAGGGACTGGGTCAGAAGCTGTATTTTTGAATAAAAACCATAAAGATGGTATTTGGGCAACTGCTTTAGTTCTTAAGAGATCACTTCTTAGTCACTGGAAATCATCTTCACCTCCATCCTTACAGGAACGGAGTAGCAAGTTCAGTGATCTAATAAATAATGAAAAATAGCACATATTCTGAATGGGAAAACGGAGCAACTGAATATCGTCTGGTCTCCCTGTTTATCTCATCTAGGGAAGAAACCGAACTTTCACCTTGCTAGTGAAATGGGGCGAGGGTGAACACCCTTGCAGATGTTACAGTTAATAGAATGTGAATTCTGAGTATACTGAATGGTGGCCCATTAAGCCTTTTTTAATTGATATATTAATTCATGTTCAGTAGGCTGTTTTTTACTACCTTAACTCAATTGTTGGTAAAGACTGTTCTTTTTCTACTTCCATTTTTTCTCTGTTACTGAATTCTGTTTGTTACATGTTCACTGAAAATTAGTCAAAATTCAGTGAAAATTAGTCTTCCTGTTTGTAAGAGGTGCAACTTGACTGCAATGCTTTGATCCGTAACCTGCTAGTCTCGACTTTGAATCCACATCCCACCTTTATATCTGTCATACTGCTCAGCTGTTTTCACTTTTGACCTGAGGAAGAGTTTCACCTCTCGAAAGCTAGTCTTAAAAATAATTTTGTTAGTCCAATAAAAGGTATGACCTGCAACATATTTGTTGTATTTTTTTCTGTACATTACATGTTCACTGAAATGGGTGACTTATTTATTTTTTTGTATTGCAATATTTGAAAACTGATACACTTTTTAAAGCAACCCCCCCCCAAAAAAAACCAAGAATACTTCACTGATTTTATGCTTCTAGTTATTACAGTAAGTAGTTACTTTCCCGATAGCAGAAGAAAGTGTGCTGTAAAGCTCCCTGGAGATTCTGTAGTTTCCCCGGAGCATTGCACAGTTGTAAAGTCTACTCTGTCACCTCTTTTAGTTGGTAAGACTTCATTGGCAGTCAGACTTGTTGCTACCATGGGTCGCACTTTCTGACAGGCGTGGCTTTCTTCTGTCAGGTTTCTATTGTACCTTTGCCTCAAGAAAGAATGAAAGTGTATAGTTCTTTAGTTGACTAGATTAACTGGTAGTATGATTATGGTCAAACTGGCTGGTTAGTGTGTGGCCATACTACGTTACAGTCAGCACTCAGATATACAACCTCATTTGTTCTTGCTGTCGTAGATGGCTATATGAGTGTGGATTCTATGACAAACATAGCAAAAGTAGTTCAGTCACAAGGCCGAAAAAACAAGTGTGATTTATGAGAGAGAGGCAGATAAACGAGCTCTGACTACTGGAACCGGACTTGTGCTTGTAATACAATGGACTTCTTGGATAGACTGCTTCTGTCTCCTTCAATAGTCTTAGGCTACAGATCACAGGATCTCCGACAAAGTGTGCGGCACTCATTTTTAGCTCTGTTGGCCACCCTTGCTGCATTTCTCTTAAATCTATTTTCCTCCTTCTCTAATGCACAGCTTCAGGACGTAGAGACTGCATCTTTCTGAATGTAGCTCCATTCCCCTTCTCATTCTGTTGTCTAACTCAAGATGCTTACCTGAAAAAAAGATTTCTGGTCTGCTACAGCAGACCCACCCCTCAAAACCTTCGGGAAACATGATCCGTATCTAAGCAGATTTTTGATTTGTGTTGGTATGTTGAGAGATTGCAGATTCTGATAAACAAACCAAGCATTTAGGAATTTACAACCTAACTCGTTGCTATGATACTTGAGCTTGAATGGAAATCTCAAAGTGATGTTCATTTTCAGGCTGAAAGCTGAGAGTTTAAAAAGATAACCGTAACATTATTTTTGTTTCTCTCTGGCAGAAGCTTATCCTGTATATTACTTTACCTCTAAAACTAACTCGTTACTGTAATATAAATTCATACTCACTGTTAAGTTATGGGCTGCTTCTATTGAGTCTCTTCTGGGGAAAGACCTTGCTGCCACCAGTTAAAGAGTTAATAACATCAAAAAACAGCAGGTAGAACATTTTTATAGTTTTTAAAAGTAGCCCCTCAGTACTTTTTAGTTTTGACATGTGTTTCTTTTTTTGGGGGGGTCGGTCCCATCCCTCAACAGAACTTGGGTCCCTGCCTAGCCACTGCCCCACCCTGCCCGGCTTACCCCCTGGACAGGCCGCAAGAAAGTGGGCAACTTCACAATGGTGACATGTAAACAGTCCTGGCTTACCCCAGGGTGGGGCCACAGTAGCACCCCTTCCCAGTGGAAAATGGGAGCAAAGGAGATGGAGGCTGAGCAGGGCATCATGGCTGGGGTCAGAATGTGCTTGTGGACTGTTTCTCTGAAGGTGGGACATGTAATGATGGCCAGCATCTGTCCTCGTCTCTGACGTAAACTGGTACTGGTTGTCGTGTCGATCCCTTGTCCTCCACCAGGGGCTGCTGACATGCTGCAGACTTGCCCTCTCCACCCCCTGCAGAAGGAGAGCCCACGCTCAATCCTCCTCCACCTGGCCAGCCCTCTGACTCCTGGGTGCATTCCCAAACCCCGGGATGTTGGCGTAGCAGGTAGACGCCTTGCTGCTGCACCAGTGGGCCAGCTGTGTTTCATTTTCTATGTGCTCATTAGATGGTTTCTACCTGATAGTATTGGGTGTGATGTGAAAAGCAGCTCTTTAACTGAAAGCAGACATAACTAGTTGTATTCCTCCCACTGCACCATCAGCATGTGACCTCACTCACTGTCAGGTCACAAGCCCTGCTGCCTGATTGGTAACCTGTGTCACAAGTCAAGCTGCAGGAGACTGGCTCTTCATAGCTACTAGTGATGTCACAGCCAATAAGGTCACAATACTGATCACACGTAAAGAGGAACTGAACAATGTCAGCCTCTAGGTAAAGTGTTGTTCCATACGTCACACCTAGTACTGTCAGATAGAAAATCATCTAATTAGCAAAAGAGAAAAAGAAAAAAAAAACTAGAGATCTACGAAGTGATGCATGAGTACTTCTGAGGCAGTACGCTAGCTCTTTATGGGATGTAATGTAAAGAAGTGCAACCTCATGCCTACATTGTTTATAGCTCACTTTCACTAGGCTTTTATATCTGTACTATTTTTTCATTTGTTTCTGCTCCTCCCTTGGCAGGCCTATGCCCGCCTCAATCCAGAACAACCCTTCCAGCCCCCCTCACCTGGCATCTCATGGACTTAACGTCATTCTCTCCTATCTGCCCCCATGGTAGGGGCAACAGGGCTGGCCCCCAACTGCCACACAAGGATCTGGTTCTGGGAAGGGCAGCCACATTGCTGGTGCGGGGCCTGTGGACGGTCAGTCCTTCATACTACCTCAGGCCTGCACTGTTTTCTCTCACGTGTGTGCATCACAGCCATGATGCGCATGCGTAAAAGAACCTGTCATGCCCAAGATGGCTACCATGAACTCGGTGTGCATGCACAAGTATTGCAGCTGCAATGAGCATGCATGACTATCGTGCACAGCTGCTTGCTAGCTTAATGCATAGCAGCTGTCTCGGCTCTCACCAGAGTTTTTGTTTTGTTTTGAAACTCAGCTTTATTTAAGATAGTGAATGCATACTTACATAAAAGTGCTATGTAGTCAAGGTGCAATGCATCTTGGTGTGGCACGTAAAAACATAAAAACAAGCAACTAGACTGCATGCAGTCATAATGCCCATCTCTAGTGATGAGCCTTCCAGGCCATTTAGTCTAAAATTGTTTGCTGCCTTCTCTTCAGCAATTGGAAAAAGTCCAGCTCTCACTACAGTAAGTGGGAACCTGCAGTAAGCATGTAAACTAGAAACAACAACCTTGTGTGCCAAGTGCTGTGTGTTGAGAATCAGTGCTCCAAGGTATACCTTATTGTGGGGGGGGGGAGTTTGGTATGTTATCCTCCTCTGTTTCTCCTTGTCCCTCTGAGATACTGGCCTGAGGATGTGATGCAAGTACGCAAGCATGTGTGTGTCATCTGCCAAAATCTCCCCGCCCACTGAGCAGCTGTGGAATGCTTGCTGCCTGTGGTCAGCCAGGTGGGGGTCAAGCCCCAGAGCAGGCTGCCTTCCCTCCTTGGAAGAGGAAAGTGGCCTCTGGATGCTCAATACTCCTCCCAACCCCACTCCCCCCCCCCAAGCAGACCCCCCAAGCAGACCCCTGATGACTTGGGCTCACTTCCAAGCCCGCCCACCACCATTGCGAGCGACAGGGCTACTGTTGCGCCAACAGGTTGGCCCATTTACCACTGTACTGTGAACTGACCAATGCCTCTGTACCTTGTACCTAGCACTGTCTGCATCAGAAACTTGCATGTCTGTCATCTGAAGCCTACCTTAACAGGACACCACTGTGAACAAGTTCTGCACAGCAGAATTTATTTACTCCAAATAAAACTGAACTGAAGTGCAATCACCTGTCTTTCCACAGCTGTATTCTCTCACACTTTACCAGCAGCAAGTAGAAATTAGACAGATCCAGAGCTTAGATTTGTCTCGTAATCCAACACTGCTTAGAGAAACAAAACAGGTGGAACTGCTTTCTCAACAAAACTCAGAGAGGGTCACTTGTTTAATTTTTTTTTTCTTCCTTCATTTTGTAAAAAGAGATTCCAGCCATATTGGTCACCATTTACCTGAAGAAGGGACCTGTGTGACCCCGAAAGCTTGTGTATAATTCCATCTTTGTACAAAACACTTGTTGGTCCAATAAAAGGTATAAAACCTTCCATCTTCTCCTGTTTCTTCCTTCATGAAATCGCCACAAAGCCCACATTTTCATCAGACGGATGACTTCTTCAGGGAAGTGTTCCTAAAATAAGCTGTTTACAAAAAGACATTTTAGATTTATGTCACTGCAGTGCATAAACCTTACAAAAATGATTTTATATACAGCAAATAAAGAAATATAACACACAACACTAAGTCATTCCGTTCTGCTACCCGGATCCTTTTTATGTAGAGCCCTGTATTTACGGTCAGGATGGAGGCAAAGATCATGTTCTTAATTCATCACCTGGCTACCTTTTTTAAAGAAAAAAAATATATAACATTATTTATAAATCCTTATATTGGTGTCCCTTCAAAAATGTAATTCCTGTTTAATCCATGAGTTAACCCTCACATATTCCAAATAAATAAATTAAAGGACAACTAAATAGGTTTTTCAGAAAAATCAAGACCGCAAAATCCGAAATCATAGGGCTGTAGTCTAAGCCCTTACCTGCCATATGATGTGCTTTGTTTCGTTTATAAAGTATTTTTAACACTGTTTCATCTCTGTTTGCATCTGCAGTAACACAGTAGGTAGGACATTTTATTTTAGGGCAGACTAGATGGGCCAAGGGGTCCTTTTCTGACGACAACTGCTATATTTCTATGTTCTATGTTTCTGTGTTTCATCACATTTAGACAAGCATTTGTCAATGCCGAATGTTTGCTTGCTGGCACTGGCATTGGTAGTGTAGGAGTTAGAGAGCTGCATAATAGGAATGACAGTGAAGTACTGAACTAAAGCCAACCCCACCACCACCCTACAGAGACTGACAGGCATTGGGGTGTGCCTGTGGGTCATCAGGCATAACGGCCAGGCCATTTCACCACACCACACCCTGAAGACACCGACAAGTGTCACAGTGTGCCTTGGGGTCTTTGGCCCTTATGCTCACCCCATTCCATCAGAAATACGGTGAGATGAGGCTGTATAGGAGAATGGGGTGAACTTTGGGGCTGAAGAGTCAAGGCACACCTCAATGCCTCTCACTGGCTGCAGAGTGTGGAATGGTATGAGCATTACAGGCGAGAATCCCAAGTCACACCCCTGATGCCTGTCAGTCTCTACAGGGTGGTGCATTATGGTTGGAAACCCTAATGCCTCAGGCGTTCGTTGGCATTTTCACTCCAAATTTTCAACATGGGTTTTTTGTGACCCCCACCTTATGAACAGTGGCAATATCAGTGCGTTAGCCGAAAGCTGATTTTGCACAGTGACTACGCCATTTGGCACCACAGGTGCAAAAACACATTTCGAACAGGATGTGAAAAATGACAGCTGCACTGTTCATGGGGAGGTGGACAAAATGGCAATGTTTAAAATCTACAGTGAAAATATTAAAAAAAACTGGTGAAGTCATGAGTGTGCATAGAAACTGCGCAACGCACACCCGTAATGCAATTAGTTTGGGGATTTTTTTTACAGCAGATTGTCAACACAGGCATTTTGTAATCTCCTCTCATGAACAGTGTTGCTGTGATTTTCTTAATCTGTCCCAAACAGTGATTTCCCACAGCAACCACGCATTTCTGCACTGAAAGTGCGAAAACACATTTCGGCAATGTTGTGAAAAATGACAGCTGTACTGTTCATAAGGAAGTGTTGAAAAATGCTAGTGGTGAAAATCTGGACTGAGAATATTAGAAATCCATGAACTTAAGAGGGTGCATGGAAACTGCGCAATGGTCGCTTGTAACACAGTCATTTTATGGACTTTTTTCACCAAATTTTTAACATAGCCATTTTAACACCTCTGCTTCTGAACAGTGTCACTGTGATTTTCTTAATCTGTCCCAAACATTGATTCCGCACACCGATGGCGCCATTGAGTGCTACATGCGTGGAAACACATTTTGGGCAAGATGTGGAAAATGACAGCTGTACTGCTCATAAGGAGGTGTGGAAAATGGCAATGCTAAAAATCTGGATTGAAAATATTGAAAATTTGGGAACGTACAAGTGTGCATCGGAACAGCGCAGTGCATGCTCATAAAACTGATTTTTGGGAATTTTTTCACCAGATTTTCAACATAGGGTTTTTGGGGGCCTACCTCATGAACTGTGACACTGTCATTTTGTAAATCTGTCTCGAAAGGTGGTTTCATGCGGTGACCGCAAAATCACCTTTCGGGGCTGATTAACAAAATGACAGTGACAGAATTCATGAGGTGGGGTCCCAAAACCCCCATGTTGAAAATTTGGTGAAAAATTCCCAAAAATGCCTGAGATATGCAGCAAAGTTGAAAAAAACTATTTATTCCTTTATACAGCTTACCGACATTTCTTCAGTTCGCGTTCGGCTTTGAAGAGTGCAGACATGTTCCCAGTCCACCGAAGATTGTTGCACCGAATTCCGGAGGTAAATTAGGTTGAGAAGAAGTGTAGGGAGGCAGGAGTGCGCAGAAGGAGGCGGCAGTGGGGAACAGGGTTCAGGACAGTCAGCGAGGAAGGTTTTCTCGCAGGTTTTGTTTTCCTTTGGCGATGAGGAACTTGTGCCATGCTGGGGTGGGCTCCCAGCGTGGCAGCTGGAAAGCTGTTTGGGGGGCAGTAGAGTCGATGGGGGATTAGGCACCCCCATCAGCCATAGGGACTGTTGCTATGCTGGGGTGGGCTCCCAGCATAGCACCCGGTAATCTGTTGGAGGGGTAACAGTGGAGCCGACAGGGGGATTGGGCACCCCCGTCGGCCATACGGACTATAGCCATGCTGGGGTGGGCTCCCAGCTTGGTACCTGGAACTCTATTGGGGGGGGAGTAAGTGCAGCAGAGCAGATGGGGGATTGGGCACCCCCATCGACCATACAGTGTGTGCGGGGGGGAACGCATGAGCACGCAATATGCGTGTGTGTGTGTGGGTGGAGCGCATGAGCACACGTCTTATCGCTGCTCACTGAAGCAGAGCTCTCCCTTTCAACTGTATAGCACTGTATTTTCAACTGCTGTCATAGACAGCTGCAGCATTCATTGGTGAACTTTGGCCGTGCCTGCAAATACACTGACTGCATTGGAAGACAGGGCGCCACACCTATGAAAACTCGGATATTGGCACTATGTTTCTTGCACATGCATGCAAGCAAACATAAACAAGCATTTATCAATGCCGAATGTTTGCTTGCTGGCATTGGCAGTGGTAGTGTAGAAGTTACAGAGCTGCGTAATAGGAATGGCAGTGAAGTATTGAACTGAAGCCAACCCCACCACCACTCTGCAGAGAGTGACAGGCATTGGGGTGTACATTTGGGTTGTCAGGCATAACGGCCACGCCATTTCACCACACCTCACCCTGCAGACACTGACAAGTGTCCACGGTGTTCATAGGGTCTTTGGCCCTTATGCGCACCCCATTTCATTAGGAAATATGGTGAGATGGGTGCGATATAGGAGAATGGGGTGAAGTTTGGGGCCGAAGAGTCCAAGACATACCTTGATGCCTCTCACTGACTGCAGGGTGTGGAATGGTATGAGCATCACAGGCAAGAATCCCAAGTCACACCCCTGATGCCTGTCATTCTCTACAGGGTTGGGCGTTATGGTTGTAAACCCTAATACCTCAGGCATTCGTTGGTATTTTCACTCAGAATTTTCAACCTGTTTTTGTGACCCCATCTCATGAACAGGGGAATATCAGTTTGTTAGCGAAGTTGCTTATGCACAGTGACTACAGCATTTAGCACCACAGATGCAAAACATTCCGAACAGGATGTAAAAAATGACAGCTGTACTGTTCATGGGGAGGTGTAAAAAATGGCAATGTTGCAAATCTGTAGTAAAAATATAAAAAAAATGGTGAAGTCGCGAGCGTACATAGAAACTGTGCAACGCACACCCGTAATATAATTAGGTTGGGGATTTTTTACAGCAGATTGTCAGCTCAGGCATTTTGGTGCCTCCGATCATGAACAGTGTCACTGTGATTTTCTTTATCTGTGCCAAACAATGATTTCCCACAGCGACCAGCATCTCTCGCTGAAAGTGTGGAACACACTTCAGCCATGTTGTGAAAAATGGCAGCTGTACTATTCATAGGAAGTGTGGAAAAATGGCACTGGTGAAAATCTGGACTGAAAATATTACAAAGTCGTGAACTAAGCGAGGCGTGGAAACTGGGCAATGCTCACTTGTAACACAGTCATTTTATGGACTTTTGTCACCAAATTTTCAACATAGCCATTTTAAGACCTCTGCTCATGAACAGTGTAACTGTGATTTTCTTAATCTGTCCTAAACATTGCTTTAGCACACAACAGCACCATTGTACGCTACATGTGTCCAAAACACATTTTGGGTGACATATGAAAATTGCAGCTGTACTGTTCATAAGGAAGTGTAATAAAATGGCAATGTTGAACATCTGAAGTGAAAATATTGAAAATTCACAACGCTTCGCCAGCGTAGCGAACAGAATAGCGCAAGCGCCTCGTAAAACAGTCATTTTAGGAATTTTTCATCAAATTTTCAACATAGCATTTTAAGACCTCTGCTCATGAACAGTGTCACTGTGATTTTCTTAATTTGTCCTGTACATTGATTTTCTACGACTGCGCCATTGTACGCTACATGGAGTGGAAACACATTTTGGGTCAGATGTGAAAAATGACAGCTGTACTACTCATAAGAAGGTGTGGTAAAATGGCAATGTTGAAAATTTGGAGTAATATTGAAAATTAGCGAACTACAGGAGCCTACGTAGGAACTGCATAGCATACTTAGTAAAACAGTCATTCTTTGGAATTTGGCACCAAATTTTCAACATGGGGTTTTGGGATCCCTTCTCATGAGTGATGTCACTGTCATGGCGTTATTCGGGCGGAAGGGTGATTTCATGCAGTGACTGCGAAATCACCGCCGGGCCCGAATAATACCATGACAGTGACATCATTCATGAAGAGGTCCCAAAAACCCATGTTGAAGATTTGGTGCAAAAATCTCAAAATGCCTGAGATATGCAACAAGTTGAAACCCCTATCTAGCCCATTATACAGCTTACCGGCATTTCCTCAGTTCGCGGTCGGCTTTGAAGAATGCAGACGTGTTCCTGGTCCACCGAAGATCGTCCGCGCCGAGTCTGGAGGTAAGTATGGGGTGAGGGTGTGGGGAGGCTGGGTGCGGTGGGTGTGCGGGTTGTGGGAGGGGCTGGGAGGCGCCATGGGACGTTTTTCTTTACAGGGTTAAAAAAAAAGCAGCGAGGGGCGTTGCCACACTGGGGTGGGCTCCCAGCGTGCTTCTAGGGAGCCAGTTGGGGGCCGTTCAGCCGACAGGGATTGGGCACCCCCGTCGGCCAAAGTATGGATTGCCATGCTGGGGTGGGCTTCCAGTGGGCACTTAGTACTGGGGGTTAGGACAGTGGAGCCGGCAGAGATTGGGCACCCGTCGGCTATATCGATTACTTGCCACGCTGGGGTGGGCACCCAGCATGGCATTTTCGAGGCTTTGGGGAGGCGGGGACGCAGACCAGCCGACGGGATTGGGCACCCTCTGGCCGGCTATTCAGTGTGTGCGGCGGGAGGCGGAAGGCGACGCCTGCGTATGCAGTGTGTGTGGGGGAGCTGCATGAGCAGGATATATTATCGCTGCTCACCAAGCGTAGCTCCCCCTTTGAACTGTATGCCACTGCATTTTGGAGCTTGTCATAGACAGCTCCAGCATGCATTGGCTTACAGGGGCCGTGCCTGCCAACACACTGACTGAATTGGAGGAGGAGGTGACACACCTCCGAAATCTCCGATGATGGCACTATGTTTCTTGCACATGCGTGCAAGCAAACATAAAAAATGGTAGACAAGTCAGCAAGTATTTTAAAACGTCTGCTCTGGTAGCAGCCTAAGATAGCCGCGATGTGCTTGTGTGATGATATCAATGGAGCAAGAGCGCTCCCAAGCAATAACATGATGAGGGTAGGGTCGGGTAAATATAGTTCTTTTAACACCCTTGGACTGCATATATGCATGTGTGATACCCTCTTCATGTATGCACAGTAAAGAATTTTATTTATTTTATTTTTATATTCAATTTTTCTTTCCGTGACCAGTGTAGGCTGGGTTCCTGTTCAGCTCTATCCCACCAATCCGCCACCATCCAGCATCTCCTCAGGACTTACCTTATGCCAGGGTACCACTACAGATTAATCCCTGTGGCGGGGTCAGTAGGGAAGGGCCATCCTCCACCCCCCAAAGCACAATCCAGTTGTGGTCCAGGGTCCCGGTGATGCAGTGGGTGAGAGCCGGCAGGCTTCATGAATGCTTGCCCTGCCATTTTTCCACCAGTTCTATTCCCTGTTTCCCTGCACTGAGGCGTGCTCATCAGCATGTATGTGTGGAAGCATGTGCATGCTGCGGAGTCCTGCAACACCTCCTCGACCGGCACTGCCACTAGGCCCACACTTGGTGGCAGTCATTTGGTGGAGCATGCAGTTCCCCTCCTAGGAGAGGAGAGCAGCCCCATGGGTGCTGAATCCTCTCCCTCTCCAGCTGACCCACAGCAACTTGTGCTTGTTCATGAACACAGGTTTGTCAGCATGGCGAGAGGTAAGATGCTTAAGCACCTCAACCCTCTGCGCCACTGGGCTGGCTTTACTCAGCATTATTTTTAACTTTTAAAAGTAGTCAGGTGTTACTTTTTATATCTAAAGTGCTTTTTATGTTCGTTATGTACGCACACGCAAGTTGGTATAAGAGTTGCTAGAGAGGGGTGTGAGGAGGAGAGTCCAATGGAGAGTGATGCTCTAGGGGCTGGTCTGTGGCAGGCGAATCAGCAGGCAGTGTTCTGATGACAGTGGTTTTCTGAGTGGGGTCGGTCTGGTCAAGCACTTCAAAGGATAGAGTCGATGCAGTAGCAGTGCAGCTTGGTCCTTTGAAGTACAAGTCAGGATGACAAGCACTGTTAATACCCCCACTCACCCTCCGTCTAAGCACCTATCACTGTACAACCCCCGCCAAACATACCATAGTGACACTGGGGTGCCCAATCCCCCAGTGTCCTCAAAATGTTCAGCAATCTCTCCCTGAAAGAAAGAAAACTGTCCATCAATGTTTTTTTATCCTGAAAAAAGGAAAAACATTCAACATTGTCCATCTGCAACCCCCCCACCCCCAAACACTATACATACACTGGGGGTGCCCAATCCCTCCAGTGTCCTTATCTGTTCAGAAAACTGTCCTTAAAAAAAGAAAACTGTCCCTCGTCTTTTTTTTTTCCTGTAAAAAAGAAAAATGTCCATCGTTGTCAGACGTGCCGTTACCCAACACCCCCACCCTCCCACTCAGGACCCACCACTCCACACCCGCACTACCCCATACTTACCCACTGGAGGTCCGTAGCTGTAATCTTTCTTGGACTGCAGTCACGTCTTTACTCTTCAAACCCCAACCACGAACTGAGATAAGCGCTTCAATGTATTTCAATAGGGTTTTCAGCATTAATGTATTTAAATGGGGTTTTCAACTCAGTGGCATAACTTGGCCATTTTAAAATATTGTTCAACATATGTTTTTTGGGATCTCATCTCACGAACAATGCAAGCGATGTTAGGTAAATCTGTCCTGAAAGGTGATTTTTGCTGTCACTGCACAAAATCAACTTTTGGACAGGAGTTGAACATTTTCTCCACCATTGTTCATGAGGTGGGGTCATAAGAAGGCTAAGTTGAAAATTTTGTGTAAAAATATTAAAAAACAATGAAGATATGAGCCTGCATTGAAATTTGTGAACGCAGGCTCATAACTTTGACAATTTTCAATATATTTACCCCAAATTTTCAGTACAGCCATTTCTTCACAGTACCTCATGAACATGACAGCTGTAATTTTTCAGATCCTGGCAAAAATTTGTTTTTGCATCCCAAAAGGTGATTTCACAGTCACTGTGCAAAATCACCTTTTGGACAGGAGTTGAACATTTTCTCCACCTTTTTTCATGAGGTGGGGTCGTAAGAATGCTACATTGAAAATTTGGTGTGAAATATTAAAATCATCAAAGTTACGAGCCTGCGCTGAAAATTGTAAACACAGGCTTGTAACTTTGGTAATTTTCAATATTTTGACCCTAAATTTTCAACATAGCCATTTCTTCACAGCACCTCATGAATGTGACAGCTGCCATTTTTCAGATCCTGGCCAAAATTTTTTTGGTTTTTGTTTTGCATCCTGAAAGGTGATTTTTGCAGTCATTTTGTGAAATCCCCTTTCTGGCAAGAGTTGAAAATTTTCTCTGCCTTTGTTCATGAGGTGGTTTTATAAGAAGGTTATGTTGAAAATTTGGTGTAAAAACATAAAAAAACAAAACAAGGATATGAGCCTGCATTGAAATTTGCAAATGCAGGCTCATAACTTTGCTAATTTTTAATATTCTGACCCCAAATTTTCAGTATTGCCATTTCTTCACAGCACCTCATGAATGTGACAGTTGTCATTTTTCAGATCCTGGCCCAAATGTGTTTTTGCATCCTGAAAGAAGATTCCACAGTTGCTGCATGAAATCATCTTTTGGCCAGTTGAAAATTTTCTCTGCACTTGTTCATGAGGTAGGGTCTTAAGAATGGCATGTTGAACATTTGAGGCACACATTTACAAAATTAGACACTTACACTGCCCAACATCATCACTTTTACTTCGCATTATTGAATGTTAATACAGCGATTCCTTCACTAAAGCAATTTTCACCCCCCCATATGACATCAGTGCACATGACGAACATTTGGCATTGACAAATACTTGTTTAGTTTTCCTTTTGTTATTTAGATTTTCCACCTGACAATACTAGATGTAATGTGTGGAACAATACTCTTATTGGAGGATAATATAACTGGTTCTACTCTCCTTCATACCTCATCCGCATTTTGACTTCTAAAGACTGTGACATCACTACTGATCCAGAAGGGCCAGCCACCTGCTGCCAGATAGGTCACCTGTGATGTCATAGTCAGTGAGATGAAAATACCGATGAGGTGTAAACGGAACTAGAACTCGACATGTCGGTCTCTCAGGTAGAAAACCTTTTAACAAGTAAAAGGAAAAAAGTCTAATAATTGAGAAAGAAAATACAATACCTGGCTACTTTCAAAAACAATAGCATTATGCTTGGATGTACTAAAACACTGAGGTCACATGGTACTGTTGTTCACAGGTGAATCACTATGATTGGTGTTTTTTTATTGTGATGAATATAAATTGGATTGATCTTCTGATTGAAGCCATTCTCTGATGAAGCCTTAGAGGCAAAATGTAAGCACTGTTCATTGCGCTGTGCTACACCAAATGGGTGAATACATTTTGTTCTTTTGGACTTATGTATTCGTGTGCATCCTTACTGCGAGGGTGAGAGCTACATGTATCCTGTTCAATAGCATTATCTGTCAGCTTTTTTGGTGCTACTAGCTCTTTAAGTAATAACGCAACAAGGTTTTGGATATGGTGGGATATCACCATGCCTCAGGTGCATAAGGCATGAGGCTACAGGCCAAGTGCCTTATGCACTTAGGGTTACCGCCTGTCATGATTTTGTCAGAACAGTCCTGGTTTGGGTGGCATTGTCCTGTGAAAAATCAGGAAAAATGTACAATGTCCTGATCTTATAGTAGAAAAAATATTTTCTTACTTTCCTCTAGAAACTGCAGAAAACTATACCTTAACTAAAATACCTTAAAATAACAAACAGTATGAACAGCTGAAAAACTACAACACTTGGTCTTAGTTCGGATTATTTAGAAAACAAATAAGTCTGTTGCATCGGTTGAGGTAGCATATTGTCATGCAAAAAATCATGTTTCAGTAAGAAATGTTGCATTTTGGGCTTCTTAAAAGGTGGTAACCGTACAAAGAAAGTAATGATATTTCACCACACCCTGGAGTGTATTATTACAATTATGCAATGGAACATTTCTGAATTAAATAGAAATTTGAAAACTTCTTCTCTAGTTTTTTTTTTAGTTTTTTTATTTAATATGTAAATGATTTTGTTAAAAAAAAAAAAGCATGTAGTTATTTATGCCTGGGAGAACACTAAACCATAATTAATAAAGTAGTCTGTTGCCTGTTTAATACATATGAACCCTATGCTCTTCACGCACAGCTAGTCCTCCAATGACATCACTTCCCTTTTCAGTTTATCATTACATGGCAGTGGCCTTGCTTTAATTTATGGCCGATTCATATATGAATATTTCTGTATTGCTAAAATGTACCAGTAGTGCAATGCCTCATTGGAAAGAGCTTTACAAGTCTTTGGACAGAGGCACTATTTTTTTTACCCATGCATTATAGGCTGATAATGCCATGGGTAAAGAATGTTGTGAACTAATCAGAAAAGTGGATTTTAAAGCCCCCATTGCAAAATGAAAAGTAATATAAACTAACATAAAACGTAATATGCATTACCATCACAGTTAATTTTTACTTTTCTAAAAGAGTAATAAGCTGCATAATGTTTTAGAAAGATTTTTTAGAGTCAGTAGCAACTGCAGTATTATTACATTTTAAAAAGTTAATGTCCCTAGCACTATGAGCATTGAACCATTAATGGGCACACAGTGAGATTCCAGCTAGATGTGCACTGAAGTTTGTGATGAGTGTGAAGAATGAAACTGACCTAGAAGCTAAAGCTGAACTGGCACCATTTGTTAGCCATCAGTCACATCTGGTAGCCTGGTCCTGTTGCCCGTGTTATTCGCAGTGTATATGCTGCCCCTGGGTGAGTTCATCAGGTGGTATGGGCATGGGTTTTATTGCTATGCCAGTGACACTCTGCTCTACCTTTGCTTTGCACCTAGGATGCTGGGTGCTGTTGATGTGTTTAATACGTGGTTGTCCAAGATTCAGACTTGGATATCGTCTAGC
This sequence comes from Neoceratodus forsteri, assembly GCA_016271365.2. NCBI lineage: Eukaryota > Metazoa > Chordata > Ceratodontiformes > Ceratodontidae > Neoceratodus > Neoceratodus forsteri. Next base: position 106,237,985 of record JADMNL010000029.1, on the reverse strand, counting down.
TGGTTGCAGCTTAACCCTGAGAAGACTGAAGTGTTGGTGGTAGAGCCGGGTCAAGGGGGTGGAGGCCTCGGGTGGGGGATTGGGCTTCAGATCAGCCCCTGTAGGTTAGTGGCCTCCACCAAGATGAAAAATTTGGGAGTCATTCTGGATAATGAGCTAACACTGGAGGCTCGGGTGGTGGCAGTAGTCCAGAATGGCTTTTATCATCTTTGTAATATTGGCCAGATTAAGTCCCTCGTCCTGCCCAATGGCCTAGCGATGCTAGTACATGGGTCGTGACCTCGAGGCTCGACTACTGTAATGCGATATACCTCGGGGTCAAGGAAGATGCATTGTGGTACCAGCAGCTGCTGCAGAATGCTGCGGCCCAGCTACTGACAGGTCTTCCCAGATCTTGTCAGATTTCACCAGTGCTGCGCGGGCTGCATTGGCAGCTGGTGAAGTGGTGTATCTCCTTTAAAGTGGGTCTGTTAACCTATAAGGCCCAACACAGGCTGGGCCCTGCTACCTGTCAGAGCTCCTGCACCCTTACACCCTGGAACGCATACTCTGCTCTGCAGAGGAAGCCTCCTGGTAGTCCCAAGGGCAAGGTTAAAATTGTCTGTGGACCGGGCATTTGAAATGGCTGCCCCGGTTCTCTAGAATTCACTGCCCGGGACTTTGAGGCAGGCCCCTCTGCAGAGGCTTTTAAATATGGATTGAAAACGTTCTTATTTAGGCAAGCTTTTGGGGACTAAAGTAGATAAATTAGAATTGATGATTGACGTATATTTTAAGATTTTGAACTTGTTATTTGGATTGTGTAAACTGTGTATAATTTGGTATTTATTTTATGCAGTTCTTTGTAATGGTGCCCTGAGCCTCCGGGGAAGGACGCCACAAATACATTTATTTATTTAACAGACTTTAGGATTACTACCTTTGAGTCAGGGACTCATTTACAAAGGTGTTGCATCAGAAAAAACAAATACAAACACTTAATACATATAGACATAGAATGACAGCTAAAGGTTACAGTTTTTTGTTATACAATATTGCAGAATCAAGATCAGCTGTACATTGATTGAACGTGTTACCGAGAGCTGTATTTTACAGTTTTCAAGAGAACAATAGGTTTGCTGATAGAGGGAGGGAGTAACAGGTTTGATATTTACAGCAAAGTAGAGATTTAGACAGATATCTTGTGAGTGCAGCCAAAGGAGGCATTGTTAATAGGTAATGTTTGGTAGCCCTATCGGTAGGAGCTCAGTGGCGGGGTGGTCTTGTGAGATGATAAATAGATGACCCGGCACTAGCTGGTACATTGGCAGTGCCATGAAGTGAGAATTAATAAATGAAATAATAAACAAATAAATTATGACTACTACTACTAAATTTCATCATTTTTTTCCAGTAGTAATGCTTTTCTGACATAGATTCCTTATGAATAGATTTTTAAATTCCATTAGACATCTCTTCCCCACAACTTACTAAGTTACAATGACATACTGTATGAAGTGAAATATTATTTCATTGGGCTTCTCTTCACTCATTTGTTGGACAACAATCAGACTTCTTTCTTCCTTCCTTCCTTCCTTCCCCCCTCATTTCATCATGTGAGGAATATCGCCCGGATTAAGCACCTAGTTCCACCTGGTGATCTTCTGATGCTGGTCCACGCCTTTGTGGCTTCCAACCTTGATTACTGCAACGCTCTATACCTAGGACTTCTAGGGGCTGATATCCACTGCTTGCAGGTGGTGCAGAATGCTGCGGCCAGGTTGTTGACTGGGCTTTCTAGATCTGACCATGTCATACCTGTGCTGCGCAAGCTGCACTGGCTGCCGGTTCGGTGGCGGATCACCTTTAAGGTTGGTTTACTAACTTACAAGGCCTTACATGGTTACCTGCAAGGGCTCCTTTGACCCTACCTCCCCCTCTGACCACTCCGCTCCACCATGGAGGGATTTCTAGAGATTCCCAGGGTTTGCCTGAAGAACTCTGGATCCTGTGCATTTGCTTTTGCAGCTCCTACCCTGTGGAATTCTCTACCTCCCAGGATAAGGGGGTGCCTGATTGTGGAGAGCTTTAAATCTGCTCTTAAGACCAATTTTTTTCTCTGGTGTACTCTGATTTTTAAATTTCATGGATCTGGAAGTTTTAATTGGTTTTACATTTTCGTTGTTTATCTGTAGCCCTTTGATATTTTTTGAATTGCGCTTTATATGAAAAAAAGCTATTACTGTATCTTTTCTTTCTTTGTTAGACTTTGCCCTTTTTTTCAGCTTACCTAATGGATTGTATGAATGAAAGGAAAGTGAATAAATGGAAAGTAAAAATGAATGTCTTTCCCTGAGGCTGCTCTTTTAATGTGCATACTGGCTTTATATTGTGAATATGTCAGACTGATGCTGGTGCAAATATTTTTTAATTCTTTTTTTTTTCCTCCCCAGTCAGCCCCATCTGCTGAGCTCCACAGCCATCATCCTGACATTCACTGTGACTTACCACTGTCATCTATCCCAGGGCTTGCCCCCCCGTGGGGTCAGCAGTCAGCAGGGTTTCCCAGCACCAGCCATGTACTGGATCCAGTTGTAGCTACATACCCAGCTAGTTGGGTGTGGGACCTGTGGGTGCCCAGTGCCATCTTGCTACTGGCTTTTCCTCCCTGTTGTCCTCTGGGAGGTGTGGCATACACGGGCATCATGACAGATGCCAAGCACTCCCATGCAACACGTATTGACGTCTCCTATGCCCCCTCATGTTTTGGTCCTGGCTGCCCTTCCCCCAGCTTTCACTAGAGGCCAGTTAAGCACCAAGATCTGCCCATCCTCCCCCAGAGGAGGAGCTCTGTTCTATGGATGCTTGATTCCACCCTCCCACCCCCCGTCCGGCTCTCTGACATTCCAAATTAGCTTCCGAACCTTAGTCATCAGTGTTGCAAGTGGCAGCACTACTGTTACACTGGCAGACTGGCTGCTTTTTTTAAATTCACAATCATGGTACTACTTATCTCTGTCTGGCAACCACCCAGAACAATCCTACTCCTTTTCTGGCACTTACCTGTCATTGCAGTACCCATAGGGCATCCCTTCCATTGGTGGGTTCCATTGGGAGGCTAGCAGAGAATTCTCCTGCAGTCCACAACTGCATGGGACAATGGCTAGTGGAAGGGTGGGACTTGAGTGAGCTGTCGTCTGACTCCAATGCTTCAGGGTTTTCAGCTTCAACTTCAGCCCCAAGGATGCAGATGGCAAGAGCTCCATGGCACACCTGCTGATGCAACTGCGCACCTGCACTCTGATGCCAGGCTGTGTTATCCCTCTTTCAACTTCCTCCATTTGCACCAACACCTGTGATCACTCAGATGGGGTCTATGTGATAATGGTGAATGCCTAAAGGGGATCACCGTTATCGCACAGTCAGAGTGGCAAAAACATTTTTGGCACTCTGACAACCCTGGCACACAGGACAAGGGCACCAGGAGATTTTTTTAATGCTTTCTGTGGTGGGGCTGTGCCCTCCCATACCCCCCTACTTAAGGATTTTCAACTCCAGGGGAGTGTATGTCGGGGGGTGAAAGTATTAAAAAAATAAAGGTTCAGGCCGGGCGCAATAAAATCGCACCAGTGCCTGGACCCAAACCCAGTACCTCACCCACCCCCAACAACTAGCTAACCCCTGACACCACAATGCAGCTCAGCCATCCACCATGGCGTCACCCCCTACAGCCTCTACGCCCCTTTCCCAGCCCATGCTCGCTGTGCTCACTCCCCCCCGTGAGCGTACACATAGCGACATCCTGTCACCCAGTTTTTCCACCCCCTCATCCAGTCACCCTACCCTCCCATCGCCATGAGGGATTGTGCCGGGAAGGAGTCGCCATTACGAACGGCACCCTACCCCATGCGCCCACCTCACGCGATACCCCCAGATGGCAGTATTGCAGTGCAAAATTCTGCCCTTCCTCTGTGGAGGAGGTGAGAGTCCTGTGGGGCCCCTTGATCCTCCTCCCCTTGGCCAGCCCTCGGCATCCAAGGTTCATTCCCACACCCAGCTCACCAGCATTGTAGGCAGTAACCCTACCACTGCCCTAATGGACTGGTGACTAGCACACATTTCTATTTTTTTCATTCTTTGTTTATCTGCATTATCATCTGGGCAGCCCCCTTCTGGTGTCTTGCCCCCAGCTCCTCCACCCACCCACCCACTCCAGGGCTTACCTTCCAGCTCTTATACCTCCATGGGTGGGTGGGCACTTAGGTGGGTGGTGTGGAGCCTGTGAGGCACACACCATCATCCTGCCTGCTTCAGGTTGTCTTCCCCCAAGAGGGTTTTTTCTCTTCAGGCTGGCATGTGCGCTATACTGCGTGAAGGTATCCTGTCAATTGGGCACAGGACTGAGGGGGTGGAATGTGAGTGATGCAATTAGCGCAAATATGTTCTGGGCAGTTGGGACTTCTGGGTGGCGGTGACTGTGGGTGATGAGAACATGGGGCCCTAACTGTGCCCCCCCCCCCCACGTGTGCAGGGTGAGGGGTGTTTATATTTATTTGAGGGCTCCCCCCCGCAATGGTGCCAACATGCAGTGTGACCAGCCAGGAGCATGACCCAATTGCTTGTCCTGCACCTTGCTGTTGGCCATTTTGCTGTGCTCTGCTTTTCCACAGCCAGTTTGTTTTCACCCTATTGTGGGAGACATCTGCGTGAAAATACAGTACGCCTCAGCAACCTGCACCAGGCCAACCAAGAAGGCAACTGCTGTGCCACTACCCAGCTTCCATTAGGTGGTGATCAAGCAGTGGTTTACACCGTCCCCCTCCACGAAGAAGAGAGCCTTCATGGGATGCTCAATCCTGCTTCCTCAGCCGGCCTCTGGCAACTCGAGTTTATTCCCAAACCCTGGTCTGGCTGGAGACAGGGCCTCCTGTGTCAGCTTGCCACACCACTTGGCCAGCTACTAGCACACATTCCTGATGGTAAACAGCATACCACCACACCGGAATGTTTAGTGTTATAATTGTGGTGTTACCGAGGAACAGAAGCTATACTATGTTTCTCTTTTCAGGAAATTAATCAATGGAAACAAAAATGTGTGTATATGAATGTATATGTGTGTATATATATATGTGTATATATATATGTATATGTATATATATATATATATGTGTGTATATATTCATTTTCAGTGAGGTCCTGTCATACCCATTCCTGCAGCTGGGTTGACTGGAGCACTGGGGTCAGAAAGTGAGTATTTGGCTCTAGCAAGGTTTGAACCTGTGATCTTCTGGTTCCCAAGCCAGTGCTCTACACTCTAGACCACACCACCTCTTTTGTTTTTGTTTTCGCTAACTTCTGGCAGTATTAAAAAAAAATTCCCCTTACTGCTGTTCATCTAAACACACATACATAAGATGACCCTGCCATGCTATTGTTTATGTAAGTAATTTATGCAGGAGTGCAGCAGCAGCGTGACAAGCTGTGACCTGGAAGACTGGAATTCCATCAGGGATAGCTGTGTGCCAGCAGCATCTACTTTTTCTAGCTGCTTAAATGCGAGGGATTTACTTTAAAAAAAACATGAAAGCCTTTGAGGGCACATTTAGTTTACAAAAGGGCTTTTTTTTCACTTAGAGAGGGCAACCCAAACTGGAGTCAGTGTTCTGGTTCTGGTTAAGTTTGGCATCGGTGAGGCTCGGGTAAAACAGCATGAATAACCTCAATAGGCATCTGTCTTCAGATCCTTATTCTGTCCAACTTTAGCTGAATCTTAACAAGCTTATCCCTAATACCTCTTAAGACTTGGGCAGTACTTTTCAGGTCTCCTAAACTACGAAACTGTCCATCTTTTCATGCTTCACTGGCTCTGCCCATGCCACTGTCTCCTCATGCAACTGTTCAGGTGTTACCTTGGACCCATCTCTCAGTTTCTCCCTGCACATTTCTGGCATCTTGCCATCTGTATCTGTGGCACCTATTACATTGGCTGCACTAAATACAAGTTTAAAGAGAGGGAGGGTAACAATGTGTGTGTCATACAGAGTGACAGCCTGGATTACGTGCTTGCATCTCACATGCACCAGCCCGGTGTTCCTGGAAAGCATGGCTGGTCTTTTTTTTGGCAATGGTAAAGGTGAGCTTGGGCTCAAGAGGTGGAGATATTGAGTAGAGTTGTGCGAAGTTGGCAAACTCTGCTCCGCTAAATAATTTGCAAATTTTGCCTCATTTGCGAAGTGCTGACTACGAAGTTTCTGGCAGGCGAAGTGGCACTTTTTAAGGCGAAGTTAAGGTGAAGTGGCAAGTTCGCATTAACTCTACCTGAAGTGCCAGTTTTGCATGCTCTCCACCCGACTTCACCTTAAAAAGTGCCATTTCCCAAGGAAAATTCAATGTGAAGTGGCAAAGAGGGCAATATGCAAAGTTATTCACAAAGGCAAATTTTGCAACTTTGCCGGAACTTTGCTGGTGAAATAAAACTTTGCAACTTCTCTAATATGGAGGGATTACTAGCTCAAAGGGAGACTTTTTGGATCTTCGAATTGAGGGCAGTGGAGTCAGTTCATTTAGGGGGAAATGCAGGCAGATCATACTTTCAAAATCGGTATCTCTTAACAACAAAACATGGAGGAAAACATATTGTGTAGTAAAGGATCCACCTGTCACTGAAATATAAATTTGGGTCTGAACATACCTGTCTAAATCATTGTTTTATTTGCCGTAAACTAAATGTTACATAGGCCTTTACATTTATTGGTTTGCATCTTTTATTAATGATGGCGTGGTAATCCACTTGCAAGTTATTTTACTGCTGTAAGCCTTCATTACGTTCTGCTGATTGCCATGTATACAGATACTTGGGAATGGAAGGCTCTGTAGAAAGTGAAATTGCACCATCCCACAATGCATATGTGTGACAGTCACCTCTGCCGACCTCTGCTTGCTGACCACTACACTCGTGTCTTTCCCTCTTTAAACATCTGGCAGTTTCTCTCTCCTGATCCTTACTGTGAGAGCATAGTTTTTTTTTGTGGCATTTAATGCCCACCATACAGCACAGGTATGCACCACAAATGGGCAGCCGTGGCATATCTTGCTTTATTCTTTTGCTCCTCGTATAAATTTGATGCCCTGTGTCAGTTTCGTCCCTACATACCTGACCTTCACGTCTCTCCTTGATCTCTTGCTTGCATCTAATCCTTCAGGTCATGTGACTGATTCTTTGCCTGTGTTAGAGTCACTGGAAAGCAGGATACACTGCTGCTCAATCCCTGATATGGCAGATGCACAAGAAGTGGTGGATAAAACAAAGTAGCTCCTCAGAAGATGTAAATGGAAAGCTCTTTGTATGTTCCTGTCTAGCTGTAGCTGGCTGCTCTGTTTCCATGATAACCCCAGCATATTTGCATCAAACATCATTATAGCTGTTGAACCTGGCGTGCTGCTTTTCATCTCAACTCAAATCACTAGCCTCCTAGCTGTGATGTCTCCATGGTTTGATCTTTCTTGATATCCTGCCATATCTGAGAAGAATGTAGCTTGCCAATAATGAAAGTGCTCTACTTCACAAGGAAACCTAGCTGTGCCTAATTATGTCAGTAAGTATCCCTGTCAGGCTATTTGACTCCCCCTCCCCACCAAAAAAAACCACACAATTGTTTTTGATCACCTTCAAAATAAAATAGCAATTTGTAGACCATCTGCTCTAATCCCCAGTCTCATATGAAGAGACATCAAGCATACATCACTGGATGTACCTAAAACCAGCAGAATATTCATACGTCTCAACCAGTCCACATGAAGGGGACATCTGGGTCACGTCTTTAAAGGGAACATTGGTTTCAGTGAGCCTACCTGGTGGACAAATGTATCAAACAATTAATAAATAAAATTAAAAGGCACATCCCTCAATTTGCCACTCCAAATTGTTCTGTCTCATGTGGAAAAAGTTGTATCCCACACGGGGAAGGTGCTGATCTCTCACATTATAAACTTGATGCAGAGATTCGAAGTAGTTAACCATGCCAGATTAGCCAAACAATTGGGGGGGGGGGTGCTGCCATTTGTCCGAGCAACAGCTACATGGCACACTGGGCTGGATATTCAAACTGCGCCATTCTGAGGCACAAGCCCTTGCACTGCACAAAATAGTTGCGCAGGGGTGTGGCTGGGGCGATATTCAAAGGAGTTGCGCTGTTGAGCAAATCCTTTGAATATCACCCCCCAGCCACAGCCACTGTGCATGGCGCAGTGGAACTTGCGCCACTGCAAGTTGTCAGAGTGGAGCATTCAACTTGCGGTGGCACAAGTACCATTGCGCCATGCGCAAAATCCCAATATTCAAAAGATGATATGCAAATGGGGCCATCATTTATGCAAGGTGCAGGGGGGGCCATTCGCATCTGATTATGGCCCCATTTGCATGCCATAGGTGCGCTGATCCCCGAGGACTTGCACCTGGCACCCTGCCAGACAGCAGCCGTCGGGGACCGACGCCCCCTGCAGCCCGATCGCGGGCTGCATTAGTTTAAAAACAACCTCCCCAATACATCCCTGGTGGTCCAGTGGACCAAGAAGCCTGATCGCGGGCTGAATCACTTTAAAATACAACCCCCTCTCCTCCCGAACATAGCCCTGGTGGTCCAATGGACCAAAACTCCCGTTCGCGGGATGTAAGCAGTAACCCGAACATAGCCCTGGTGGTCCAGTGGACCGAAACTCCTGTTAGCGGGATGTGTCAGTAAACCCGAACATAGCCCTGGTGGTCCAGTGGACCGAAACTCCCGTTCGCGGGATGTGTGCATAACCCCGAACATAGCCCTGGTGGTCCAGTGGACCGAAACCCTGATCGCGGGATGTAAGCAGTAAATACCCCCAACACATCCCTGGTGCCTAGTGTCCCCCACCCACCCACCAGCCCCACCACCCCACCCCGGTGAGCGGCAGCTTCCACCGACTGACTGCCGGTAGGGGCTGCTGCCCATTGGTGCAGAGCAAGAGCCAATAGGCGTGCAGCCCATACTGTACAAGACAGTCCAGTTTTGTGAATGATTCACAAACTGGACTGTCTTTATGTACTATAAGCTGCATGCCCATTGGCTCTTGCTCTGCACCAATAAGGGCGGCAGCTGACATGCGGCAGTCAGTCGGCCCATGGTGGCGGGGTGGCAGGGCGGTGATGCTGCCACCCGCCGGCTACCGGAGGGGAGTGGGGTGGTGGGCTTCATGGGTGGGTGGGGGGGACATAGACACCAGGGATGTGTTGGGGGTATTTACTGCATACATCCCGCGATCGGGAGTTTCAGCCCACTGGACCACCAGGCTTGTATGGGGTTAAGCTACATCCCGCGAACGGGAGTTTCGTCCACTGGACCACCAGGGCTATGTTCGGGAGGAGAGGGGTTGTATTTTAAAGTGATACAGCCCATGATCAGGCTTCGTGGTCCAATGGACCACCAGGGATGTATTGGGGGTTGTTTGAACTAATGCAGCCCGGGTCGGCTGGTGGGGGACATTTCTGCTGTTGCCCGCGATCAGGCCAGTGGGGGTGGTGGTGGGATTTTCCCTCTTTCGCCCACGATCAGGCTGCAGGGGAGCCCAGGGAGGTGGGTTGGGGGCCAGCCACAGGTGGCAGCTGCTGTATTGCACCTCCGTACGCAGCTCACTGTGGGTGGCCTCGACTTGACCTTTTTTTTGGCTCAAAGCTGTGCAGGTGCAGTTTGGGGGTTGTGCCTGCACAACTCTGCATAGCCCGGCTGAATATCGGGCTGTGCAGCTTATGCATGGTTCCTCCCCCTCCAGTTCAGCATGCATTCATTTGCATTGCGCTGTTGCTCAGCATGTTTTCTGTGGCTCAACTGCCTCCTGCTGAATATCGCAGAATGGAGCAAGTTTGGACTTGCGCAGGTGCAACCCTATTGCGCATGGCGCAACCCTTTTGAATATCTGGCCCCCTGTTTTTAAAATATATGAAATGGGGTACATATGGAATAATCAGCCCTATCTGCCCCACAAATGGTGGTAAGTTTGATCACCCCAAAAAGGGTAAATGTAGGGCAGGACTGCAGTAAGGAAGAGCTGATTTGAGGTATTCCCACCTGGGGGGGGCGGGGCATGAGCACACTCCTGATTGGCTGCCAGGGGCCTTAGTGACTCAACGGACCAATCAGGTGTCGAGAAGGGGAGGGTAAGGAGCTGGAGAAGGATTGATTCTGGGTTTTTTCTGTCTACTTCCTTTTCAAGCTGACAGGAGTGCTGTGGGTGGTCTCTGCCATAGACAACACCTTCTCTCAGGAGTGAAGGGAAAAAGTGTAGAAAAAAGGTTTAAAGAGCTAGGTTAGGTAGTTAAGGGACTACCACAACCAAAGATCATGAACAACAAATATTAGCCAGGAAAAATTCAGTCAGATTAACATTTACAATAATACTTGGCAACAGAGTGCACGCTAGGATAGTGGTGCTATAGGAGCCATACCAATACACTTGATATAAAGTTCCTAGCACTCACAAACCTTGTAAAAGGGACACCACCACACAGGATTTCTTCATCAATTAATTTTATTCCCCAACAGTACACTGGAAGCAGTTGTTAGTGTCCTGTTGGAGAATAAAATGAACTGATGAAGAAATCCTGTGTGGTGGCATCCCTTTTACAAGGTTTGCGAGTGCTAGGAACTTTACAGTAAGTGTATTTACAATAATACTTGGACCCTGATACTCCATCTTAAGGAGAAGTATGGGGAAGTCCAGTTTTTAGTCAAGTTAATTGTTTAAGACAGCACCAACAAAAAGTTTATTTTAATTAGTTCAAAGTTATGGGGAGGGGATTCACCTTCTCATCAGAGGACCAGAAAAGGACCATAGGTGCAGCAGAATTGGCAGATGGGAGGACCAGAAGAAGACTGGAAGTATAGTGAAGTCAACCAGAGGACCCAGAGGACATAGCCTCGCCATTCCTAGCCAAGGCAGCTCATCACACATTGGAGTCACCATCACCACCATGGACAGCACCCATTTGGGCTTGAGCTAGAAGGGACTTTGAACTGACTTTGGGACATTTTAACTATTTTGGGGTGGGAGTTCAAAGTGCTGATCATTTGCATTAAATGTTACAATATATTCTGCCAGGGAAAATACAAAATGCAATTCAGATTGTGTTGATGTTGCTTTATTGAATAGACTGCACAGTCATTAGACTAAGAAACCAAGAGAGACATTGCTGGATGTTAAAATAAATCAGGTTTACCTTTGAAAGTGATTTCCTGCCTCAGTAGTATTTCCTGTTAGCACTGTAATACTTCTTATAAATTTGCATAACTATCTGACCAGCCCCTGTAATTAACCTTCCTTGCAGCTAGTCAGGTACCATCACCCAGGCAGGTGAAAACAAGGTGCAGGCAGGTCTTTTAGAGTGTCCTGCAGGAATCTTAACTTAGTATTTTCTCAGATGGCCAACTTGGCTGTTCAGTGTCACCATCATCAGTACCACATTTCTCCTTTTTAACTTGGTTTTCATAACAGGATCCTCCCTTCGGAGTATTCAGTGTGTCTGAATTCTAAACAGATGGGAATTCTGAGCCCAACTCTTTGCTCATCCTAAACAGAAGAGATGTGATGTTGTGCAGGATTAGGTGGCTACTCATTTTTACAGCTGCATAGCAGAGCTATGTGATGTATTGCTACTATTATGTAGTAGGGAGAGAGGGGACTCTGGAAGCACCTGCCTGGATACCTAGAGTGTGTTCTTCCACAGTAGAGATGAAGCACACATGGTCCTTTGCATTCACAACAGTGCTGTCCTCCCCCCACCACCAGATGCACTATTTTCCTGCCCCACGGTCTCTTCCAGTTCACTTCTGGGGTTCAGAGCTATGTGGCACCCCCACCCTGTAATGTTTCCGTGGTGTCTAGTGGCACCACCCCACCCTCCGATTGCTGGCCCTGTATTTCCTTAATGTTTCCTTGGTGTCTAGTGACACCCCTTGGCATCCGATCTCCATCCCCATATTTTCATAATGCTTTCCTGATATCTAGTGGCACTGCCATCCTCTAATCATCATCCCCATATTTTCACAAAGTTTCTCTGGCGTCCAGTGGCACCCTCGCCCTCCAATCACCATCCCCATATTATTATAATACTGTATTTCCCTGGTGTCTAGTGGCATCCCCCACCCTCTGATTGCCATGCCTGTATTTTCATAATGTTTCTGTGGTGTCTAGTGGTGCCCCCCCACCCTCTCATCACTGTCTCCATATTTTCATAAGTTTTTCTGGTGTCTAGTGGCACACCACCCTCCAGTTGCTGTCCCCCTATATGTATTCTATTTCCCTGCTGTCTAGTGGCACACCCACCATCTGATCACTGTTATATATATTCATTGCAAAACATTTTGTTAATGCACCATTAGGGATGAAGCATCAAAAGTACGGAAATACAACCCTAGGGCTCACCAGACTAAGACCCCACCCCCACAGTGCATGCAAGAACAGGCGTGAGGGGTGTGTTTTGGGGTTGTGAACCCTAATGCTCACACCATTCCATGAGTAGGTAAGGTAAGATGGGTACAGCATAGGAGAATGGGGTGAGCATTAGGGTTCACAACCCCAAAACACACCCCTCATGCCTCCTGCATGCATGGTGGGGGTGGGGTCTTAGGCTTGGGAGCCCTAAGGTTGTATTTCCCTATTTTTTTGTATAATCTTTTTATTAAATTCAAGATTAGAACAACATATACAACATAGATAGTACAACAAACAGACACAGATGCATTCCATGATACAATACAGTTATAATCAGTTATGAATTAACATAGCTATTTCCTTCCAGTCAATTCCATACATATATGATTTCATTCTAAGTGTTCATTAATTTATTATCATTCAGATGGCAGAACATCATCATTCATTATGCAACCTCTTTAATCAAGTCCCACACACAGGGTGATCTCCTCCTCCCTACTAAGCGAAGCTAGAAAGGGGGCCCATTCCCTGTAAAAGGCTTCCACCCTAGCCGTGATCGTCAGGGTCAGCCTTTCCAAGGCCAATGTTTGTATTGCTAGTCTACGACATTGTTGAATATTGGGAACGGCACAATTGACCCAGGTGTTCTGTATGCAGTGCCTTGCCAGCACCAGTAACACCCTGATCCACCGTGGCAGTGGTTCCCATTCCCCTTCCTCTCCCGGGTTCATTCCAAACAGGCCTATTATTGGGTCTACCTGTAGGGGATATCCTGCCAGGTTGGCAGCCTCCCCAGTCACTTCTCCCCAAAAGGTCTGAAGTACCCTGCATGTCCAGAAGCAGTGCATATATGTTCCTCTTTCATCTCCACATCGACCACACATAAGAGACACAGAAGAATGTTCTTTATGGACTATCATGGGGGGAATAAAGCCTGTGCAGAAATGTATAGAAGGCTTCCCTAAACCTATTACATACCAAGAGACCCATGTGCCCTTCTAGCAGGAGCTGCCAGTTCTCGTCCGTGAGTTCCCTGCCACTATCCCTCTCCCACAATTGTTTCACTTTTTGAGTGTGGTCTGGGTAATCTTGCTTCCCCAGCTTCGCTGCTTTTCTAATAAATCCCTTGGGATCCTTTTGTGCCAGGTATACCAGGGTCTCTGAGTGTCATCCATGAGGTTGCACCCTTCCCCTGTCCATTTTCAACATAAATGCTCTGAGCTGTAGGTATCAAAATACTTGTTGCCCCCTCAGTCCCAGCCCTTGAACAATATCTCCCCAACGGACTTGGTATACCATTCCTTAGTAAGGTCCCCATACTCTGCACCCCTTTAATCTCCCACTCTCTAAATCCCTTGTCCTCTAGTCCCAGAAGGAAGAAAGGGTTCCCTGCTACAGGCAGCAGCAGGATTTCCCCTTTACAGATCCCCCTTCACTTCCTGAGATGACCCCATGCCTCTAGCACCACCTTCACTAGTGGGTTACATCCGCCTTGGGTGGAGTATGCCTTAAGAATTTTACTGTGTAAGTATGCCAAAGGTGGCCCAGGCATCCCCATTGCTCTAAATCAATCCAGCTTGCCACTGCAGGGTGGTGTACTCAGTCTGCCACATCATAGCATTGTTGGAGTGACAGGTGGTAGTTCAAAAGATCTGGGAAATTGAGACCTCCCTTAGTCGTTTCAGCTTTTAGTCTCTAAACATGGTCTCTCGGCCGTTTTTCCCTCCAAATAAACTGAGTGAACAATTTCTCCACCCAGTCTATATCCCCTTTCATAAGACCCACAGGTACCTTCTGCATAGGGTGTAATATCCTAGTGAGGATATTCATTTTGATCAGGTTAATGCGGCCTAACCATGAAATAGGTAACTGCATCCACTGTTTTAATTAGTGGCATATAATTTAACCCTTACAATGACCCTACTGTCCTGCCCACTTTAATACTCAGATAGGTGATGCTCATGCCTGCCCCTGGATACCCCACTGCTCGTCCTCCCTCTCAGTTCTGGGGAAACGCAACATTTCTGATTTACTAAGGTTTATTTTATACCCAGGAAAAGCAGCAAAAGCATCTACCAGTTCCAACAGGGGCGGCACAGAAGCCTGAGGACTCTTAACAAATAAGAGCATATCATCCACAAAAAGGGTGATCTTATGCATGGTTCCCCTTGCTCCCTTGATACCCTGAATCCCTGGACACTGTCGTATTGCCACAGCCAATGGCTCCAGTGCCAGCGCGAACAGCAGGGGGAAATGGGGGCACCCCTGCCTCGTACCTCACTCCAGACCAAAAGGGTCAGTGGGCACCCCGTTAACCAAAATACGAGCTTTAGGGGCCTGGTACATGGCTTGAACCCACTGGATATAGGATTCACCCAGACCAAACCGGGCCAGCACCTCAAGGAGGTACTCCCACTCCACCCTATCAAACACTTTTTCAGCGTCCATAGAGATGAGATAAGTTTTCTCCATCATTTGCCCTGCTCTCCACACTACATTAAGCAGACAGAGCATACTGTGATAGGAAAACCTCCCCTTTATGAACCTGGTCTGATCAGGGTGAACCAACATTGACAGATGATCCTCTAACTGCGTAGCCAATATCTTAGCCAGAATTTTAAGATCACAATTCAAAAGAGCAATTGGTCTATATGATGTGCATTCTAGCTCATATTTTCCTGACTTGGGAATTAAGCAAACCATGGCATCACAGCAAGCTTTGGGTAGGTGTGGGTGCTCCTCTCTCTCCTCCATCTGGAATACCCTACTTAACACTTCTTCAATCTGTCACACTAAGGTTTTATTAAATTTCATGGGGAATCTGTCAGGGCCACTTGCCTTGCCCTGTTGCAGCCTCCCTATAGCTTTTAAAACTTCTTCCTTCATAATGGGTTGATTTAACTGCTCCTCCTGGACTCTCGGGAGCTCTACCTTATCCAGAAATTCCTTTATCAGTTGTCCCTTACCTCTGCATTCAGCCTTGTACAACTGATTATAGAACTCCCAAAAGCAATTTCTTATTTTCTTGAGTTCTCTGTGTTACACCCTTCTTATCCCTAATCCCCATTACTCTAGTGGGACATCTGCCCCCTTTCATGAGTCTTACCAAAAGGGGACCCAGCTTATTGGAACATTCAAACATCTGGTGTTTGCAATAGAACCAGGATGTCTTTGCTTCACCTTGAACCAGGGCGTTTAAGGCCTCCCTCATTACGTCAAAAGCTGCCCCACCTCTCCCCATTCTCCCCTAGCTACTCGCTTTTCCAAATCTTTTAGCTGTTTCTCCAACCCCTATCTTTTTTCACGCTTCTCTCTTTTAATCCTAGCCATAAATTCTATTATGTCACCTCGCATGAAGGCTTTCTCTGCATCTCAATATGTATCTCTTGAGACCTTCTCCAGCCATCTACCAAGTCCATATCTGCCATGCCTACTTGCCACTGGCTCAATGTCTCTGTCACCCTACTTTTACTTTCAGAGTGGTCCAACACTGGGTCCATTGTACTAGTCAGGTCTCCACCCAAAATTAACCATGAATTAATGCCTCTGGCATTCCGCTTGAACAAATTCAACATTTCAAGTATCTAGGGGCAACCATGGATAGCTCACTAACATATGCCCAGTATGTTGAGAATGTTGCCAGGTCTGCCAGTATCAAGATAGGGTTACCTCATAGACATAGACACAATCTAACGCCTGAAGCTTTTATACTAGCTATCTATAGCTCCATAGTATCCATTGTTGATTATGGTTTGGTTATATACGGCTCAGCTTCCACCACTACCCTCTGCAGAATATCAGTGGCACTCAATAAAGCATACCAACTTTTTACTGGAACAGCACACCTTCAGTGGCGGAACCGGGGGGGGGCTGGGGGGAGGTCGCCCCTCCTGGCTGCCCCAGTGGGAGTAGTGGTGCCCTGCCACCATTTTTATTCACTGTTTAGTGCCCATTGTGCAGCCTGTTATTGACTGAATGGCCCTCCCTGGCTCCCAAATGATCCCAGACCTGGCTCGGCTACTACACACCTTACCCACACATGTGAACTGTGTGAGCAAACAGGTTGGCTTCAGCTAAATGAGAGGATTCACTATCAAACCTGCTTGCTAACTAAAAAGGCACTTCTCGGGCTCCTGCCTTCTGGTGTTACAAATGTACTCAGCCCTTCTTGCAGCTCCCAGCACACATGTAGCTCAGTCAACCAACTCTTCTCTGTCCCAAGATGCCGGACTACACAAGGGCAATGATTGTTTGTGTATAGAGCACCACTATGGTTTAATGCGCTGCCCAGTGATATCTCTTCCTTACCAAAACTGGGACCATTTAAAGGCACTCTTCATCAGTATCTTACAGCTAACTGCTCCTGTGACTGTTTCAGCTGACATGGTACTACCTCAGCAGTATTGACACATCCTTGTGTACCTACTTCTCCTCCTTTCTCTGGAATGACCACTTTCACCCTAATCACTCTGCCCTATTTCCTACCTCCTTCCCCCATCCTTCTTTCACCTCACTCCACTCACCCTCTACCTTCTTTCCACTGTTTATTTTCACTTACCTGAACTTTTCTTCACCCAACTCTACCTATACCTATACCTATTTGAAAAAGCACCTTGGGCTGCCTCCTTTTATTAGGTTATTTTTGATTTCCTACCAACTCATAGTTTTAATTTTAGTTGCAAGGTTAATGTCATATTGTCATTCAAATACGTTTTTGTCAGAATTTTATGTAATACCATCCATTGTATGTCTGTCACCCTTCCCATTGATGTGGACCCTTTATAAAAGAGCTGTTACATGCTCAAAGGTATTGTAATCTGGGAATGACAAAAAAATATAAAAAAAAGTGCAAAGTATGCAAAACTGGATGTTTTCGAAAATGGGAAAAATGTAAATTTACGGATATTTGAGACACAGTATCTTCAAAACCACACAGGTGCTTCAAATGGAATTAAAGACATCAACAGACCAACCCTAAAAAAATTATCCATGCAAAATTTTATGCACTTATGCTGTAGGGCTCCAGAGTTATTAAAGTACAAATTATACAAAACTGTTAGTAAAAATGAAAAAAACCATGTAGGTTTAATGATTTTTGAGACACAATATCTCAAAAATCACACAAGAGGCTCAAATGCAGTTTAACACATTTACAGACATACCCCTTAAGATTATGCAAGCAAACTTTCATGCCCATCTGTTTAAAGATTCTAAAGTTATTAAGGTACAAATGTGCAAAACTGGAAGACTGCAAAATAGGATTCATAAAACATTTAAGTTTAATGATGTTGAGGCATAGTATCTCAGAAAACTCACAATGGATTCACATCAAATTTACCGCATCAAGAGATGTACATCCAGAGCTTATGCATGTCAAATTTCATGCAAATCCATTGAAGGGTTGTAAAGTTATTAAGGTGCAAAACTGGATGACAGTGTGCAAAAAGTACTTTCACTTTCATTATGCATATATTTTTTCCCATAGGAAATAATGGGAAATTAAAAATCTAATAACTTTGGAACTGATTAATATTTTTTCACTAAACCTTCAAAAGGCACATTTGTTACCCAAAGGCTTTCTACACTGAAAATGTCAAACCACAGCATAAAGGTATTTCTGAGATACAGATGGACAAATTAAATGTGGAAAAAGTGGTACATTTAGGATTGTTTGTCAATTTCTATCTCAGAAACCAAATAATGGATTTGCCTGAAATTTGGCCCACCAAGGGCCCTACCCCTAGAGATTATGCATACCGGATGTCATGCAAATCTGTTTAATGGTTCCAGAGTTATGAAGGTTAAATCTCTGGGGTTTAACATAGAAGTTTACACTCAACCCTAATATACTGGTGCTACTGTGCCATTATAATATATATCTGTCTATCTACATATATATAGATGCACACACATATACATATACAGAGAAAGAGATATCTAATATTTTTCTGGTATCTAGTGGGCCCCTGATTGCCATCCTTGCATTATTTTACAAAATGTGACTAGTAATGCAGAAAACGATCCCTCTATGTTTTATTTTCCTGTAAACCTGTAAAAAGGAAAATGGTCTCTTGCTGATCTGACCCTTGCCAGTGTGACTTGCCACTCAGCAGTCACCACTCCCACACCCCCTCACTCACTTGGACAGGTCCCAGGGTGAATGAGCCACTCTCCAGTAGAAGACACGTCTTGCTGCTGGAACCGCTGACTGCAATGTGAGAAACGTAAGGTAAATGCGAGTCAATGTATTTCAATAAGACTTCGAACTTTTAGCCATAACTTTGTCATTTTTGCATATCTTCACCCCAGATTTTCACTATGACCTTTTTAGGACCTCATGTCATGAACAATGACACTGCAATGATGAACATTGTCCTGAAGGGTAAATTCACAGTCACTTGTCAAAATCACTTTACGGGCAGAATTTTGAAGATTTTCACTGCCATTGCTCATGAGGTGGGGTCATAAGAAAGCAAAGTTGAAAATTTGGGGTCGAAATATGTAAAAATGACAAAGTTATGAGCATACGTTGAAAATTGTCTATGGTTGCGCATGACTTCCATCATTTTAAATATTGTGCTCCCACTTTTGCAACATAGCAATGTTTTCACACCACCTCATCAAAGTGATGGCTATCATTTTTCAAATCCTGGCCAAAATGTATTTTCGCACCTGTGGCATGGAATGACATTTCGGTGGTGCACAATCACATTTCGGTGAGGATTTGAACACTTTCACTAACGTGGTTCATGAGGTGGATTGATAACAAGGCTACACTGCAAGTTCATCATTTTGCAGCTGTATTGGCTCTGGCCAGAATTTGTTTATCAATGTGAGCCTCCCCACATTTGTGGGTGACAGATTTGTTCCAAATGGTGACCCCTGATGAACTGAACACTCTCTCTAAAATGACACTGAATGACAGGTCACTCACATGATGTACTGAGACTGAAGACAATGCCGGACACTCCCAAACCTGCATAGCCCAGTACAAGACTATCTTCTCATTAATACTGTATTCAAGTGTTTTGCATCAGTAATGTATGCCTCTGCCACACCTTCTTTAGATACATAGCTAACATCCTTCTCTTCCTTTAAATCCTCAGTACCCACCAATGATGAAACTGACCACAGAGGATTGGTACTGCTACTGGTGTGGTTTTTTTTCCAACTCTATTTTTCTGCACTCAGCTGGCCAGGGTGTCTCTTGGAGGTGCCCACTCGACCAAAGCCTCTACTCTCCGCCTGAGACCTCCCTCCGGACCCCCACCCAGGACCTTCCAGCCCCCTAGATGGCCTTTCTGTGATTAGAGGATTGGTCCTCGATGGGAGCCAAGGAGAATTGTAGGAGAGATGGTCCGGCGCTGGGGATATAGGCCTGGTCCACTGGGTTTTTCCATGATGGTTGCCCCCTGGAGCACAGACGTGGAATGATGTCCATGGCACTAGCATGCCAACATCTGTCTCCACTCCACTCCACCCCCTCATCTCTGTGCACCTCATGTTCCTGGCACTGCTCCTGGTTACCACCAGGAGTCACTGAGGAGCAGTGCTAGTCCCGGATTCCTCCCCAAGAAGGGAGAACAGTCCTCCAGACACTCAATCCCTTCCCTCTCCTGCCGACCCCCGGTGGCCCAAGTTCGTTTATGAACCAGGGTCACTGGCATGGCACAAGGTGTGGTGTCCTGCACCTCAACCCTCAGCACCACTGGGTTGGCTCAATTATTGGTGTCACTTTGAAAAGTGGCATTAATGTCTGTTATAAAATAGCAAAGAAAAATCTAGAAATGTCATTGGCCAGGAGACGTCATTTGACCATGCATTAAATCTCTAGAAATGCACAGTCAGGTGCTGAATCTCAATTTCCTCCTCCAAAAAATAAGCATTAAGCCACGACGAAGGTGGAATCTAATGGAGAATTAATGCATGGATTGGGGGGGTTGTGATGCGAGGCCGAAGACCAAGTGCCTACAACCACCCAACCATGCATTAATGTCCCATTAGATGCTACCTTCGGAGTGACTTAATGCTCTTGTAACATGGCTTGTTTCAGGTCATGGTGATACATTATTTTTATTTCTTTCTGTGATGTGAAAAAATAAGACAAACAGTTGTTGTACTGTAATAATATGTTTACTGCACTTTTTTCCCTGGTGTCACACTAACAGTTACATTCATTGCTATGCTGATGTCAGCACAACAGCAGTTATTTTTACAGATTTCTTCTGATTATACATGTGGTTATATCTTTTAACGATTCTAGATGGCTATTGGTTTCATAACCTGCCTAGGAGGTCCACAATGTTGGAATCTATCCCTTCCACGATCTGGCAGCGATGTGCTTCACTGTCCTGCTTTGTGTAACACTTCCGATACTCGCTCTGCTCATCGGAGTATGCTTCTCTGTGAGTTACTTTTTACATCTGATTACTACCACTGGGTTTATTGGTGCAATTGTGGAAATTGGCGGTGCATGTGATTTTTCTCCATTTCCTACGTACAGTGATCGCTGACTACCTTGTCTTATATTTTTGTTTTATGCTACTAGTTTGATTTCGCTAGGACGGTCACGGGCAGAAGGCGGGTGGGTGGGAAGGACAATTTGCTTTTCAGAATTCTTTACTGCTGTTCAGTACTGCACTGCTTCTTTTTGATGTGAGGATAGGCCTGGCACGTCAGTTTGGAGACGGCATTATTGTAAAATTAGTGCCATCTCCAAACTATCATGTGATCCATTTGCTCCAATCATTGCTCTTCTTTTTGGTTTCCATAACTTTGCCATGTTACAGACCTACTTACAGCCATTTTATAAGTGTGATAAGCCCCTTCAGGGTGTACATCATAGGACTGTTATGCACTTCTCAAGGGTATAAGGACACCTGGCCTTGAACCTTACTACAAAACTGGGGTGTGAATTAAAATTCTATAAAATACACCCTACATGGCTTTTTATGTGCTTGATGTGTCAACATCCAGACTGGGTACATTTTTAAATAATCATGATTTCCATAGTTGGTTTTTAACCTAAAAGGTTTTATTGGGAAAAAAAAAACATACACGGAAACATACAATGTAATAATAAGACATAAATGCAGTGTTTAAACATTAAAACATACATACATAAATTATTAAAGTCCATACCTGAAGTGTACAGCAGCAGCAAGGAAAATTACTGTGAAACTGCTGTGAAGTACAGTAACCATGCTGAAGGTGTTTACAGTATATGGTGCTAAAGCACTCTCTTGGAATACAGTTTCATGGTTTGAATGCTATTGAGCAAGAAGTACTTTGTGCAGCTCTCTTCGTGCTGCTATACAATGTTAGTTACCTGATTAATGTTTTTAAAATTTTCATTTTGATTGTAATGGTTCTAAGTATGCAAGATGTACTGGGTCTCTGCAGAGGTTACTTAAAGTGTAGCAGAAATTGGCTTCATTGTAGTTAAGATACCTAAATGTTGGTTAAAAAGATCATATGACATAAGCTTATGTTTTCATTTGATCTTAGAAGCTATGCAGTGTACATGTAACCTTTTCCTAGTTTCCAGAAATGGTTACAGAAAATAATACAAGTGCATAATATTAATAAATTAACATTAAGTCCAGAGGGCCACGTGTTCTTTGCTATGCTTTGATATCATATGATGTTAGCCATTTGACACTATACAGAAATTAAGCCTAGGATATAAGTAAAGGGGTGGGTGGGGGGAGGAAGGAAGGAAGATACCAATAATTTTTTTCTTGAGTATAGTTTGTACCTAATGGAATTTTAATACAGAATCATACAATTCTAACTGGTTAATGGATATATGACTGAAGCATTCGGAAGAAACTAATATGCCTCTGGCATCCTCTCACTTAAGCATACATACCAACATGAAACTGCCAACAGAAGAAGGCCAGTATGGTCTATCCATTGAATCTGCTTGATTCAGAGAGCATTCATGTTATTTTGCATGGTGCCCCATCCTCTCCTTCCTTGGCATCCTTACTATCCCCTTGACCTTATCTCCTCTTGAAGCCTCCAACTGTTTTCTGGTTTACTATCTCCTCTAGTAGTCAGTTCTACCCTGTGATTACTCTGTTTCTCTCTCTGTCTGTGGAGAAGTGTCTTTTGGCCTTTTTCCTGAACCTTCCTCTCACCGGTCTGCAAATGTTTCTCCCTGTGTTCTTGTTCTATAAAGTTCACCAAGGTTGACATTCTTTATACCTTGAAAGCAATGGTTGTGGAGCATACCAAACGTGTGTGTGTGTGTGTGTGTGTGTGTGTGTTCAGAACTGTATAGGCCAAGAGATGGATCAATGCTACACCTCAGCCCAGGACACAGTAAAAATAATTACTTTTTTTTTCTCCCCCAATGATTTTTCCCCTCCAGTCACTGCTGTGACGAGACTCCCTCAGGCATCCTGGCTTATTCCTGCCCACCTGAGATCCCCCCCATCTTGAGTCTCTCCTGTGGTACTCCGATCCCTCTCATCTACCTGGCAGCATGAACTCCCTGGCTTAACCCCCCAAGGTGGGGCCACCACTCCCTTTGGTGCTCTTGAAGGGCAGATCAGCTGCAAGCAAGGCAAGGGGTGGAGACAGGGAGAGAATCAGGAGACCAGGTGGACAGGATCTGGTGGTGGGCATGGAGACCAGGTGCCATTGTCTACTAAGCAATGCAGAGTTTTTTCTTTGTTCGTGCACGGATGTGCAATGATGTCCAAATGTTGGGCAGGCATGCTCCCACACCCGTTAGCCAGACATCCACCGTTGCCTCACCCCATCTGAATGTGTCCCTGGGTGCGATACACCCAGCCTCCACTGAGTGCTGCTAGCCCCGGGGGTTCACAACCCTCCCTAACCCCAGGAGAGGAGAGCTGTCGGCAGACATTCAATCATCTCTTCCCCGGCCGACCCCCAGCGGCCCAAGCTCATTCCTGAACCTGGGATGCCAGTGTGGTGTGAGGTGTGGCATCCAGCACCTTAACCCTCAGCGCCACCAGGCTGGCATAAATTACCTTCTTGAATATACTTCTCCTAACCTACCTGATTTATTATAATCCAGAATAATCCACTCATCCTTTTTTTTTTTATTGTATTTATCCTCCTGGCCAGCCGATGATATCTACCCCCCCCCAACCCCGGCAGTCACCTTCCCTGGACCCTGAGCCCTCATTACTTGGCAATTACGGGCACTCTGGGGGGGAGTAGTGTATCGCGATGCTGGCAGGGACTTCACAGAGTTGGCAGCTAATTTTCTCTCTTTTCTTTGTCCCTGCCCCCTCACAGCCATGAATGCGCATGCACGCATCATGTTGCCACGTTACTAGTCTCCCGTGGTCTGGCGCTGCTCCCCATCCTCTACCGGGGGGCAGCCAAGGAGCGGGATGACATGCCCACTCACCATGGGAGAGGAGAGCTGTCACTGGACACTCAAGCCTCTCCTTCCCCTGTCTACCCCCGGCAGCCCAAGCTCATTTCCAAACCCAGGTAACCAGCGTGGTGTGAGGTATGGCGTCCAACACCTCAGCGTCATGGGGCTGGCTACTCATTCTTAATCTACTTGATTCATTATAGTCCAGAATAATCCACAAATTTATATGAATAATCCATAATTTATTCACAGAGGTGTGTAGATTATTTATTATCACAGCAGAACAGTGTTAGGATTTGCAACTTTTAGACAATTTTAATAGGCACAGTGAAGGGCCAATACAACTATACAGTGAAACCTACTCAGTAGCAAAATGAAATGTAATATAAAGCTTTCTCTCCAAAATATAGATTGTTGTCTGGATTCTCTTTACACATTGGGTGGGATATTCAAAACATTTGCACAATGCGCAACAGGGTTGCACCAGCACAACCACGAAAATATGCCAGAGAGCGATATTCAGCCACAGAAACTGCACAGCACAAATTGCCATGCGCCAATGCACAATGGTAATTTATGCATGCATAAGTGCAGGGGGCATAGCCATGAATATCCGGCGCAGTGTGATATTCAACACCTTACAGTCTGCGCAAGTGTGGAGCAAATGGGAAATGCACGGAGCACACCTGAGCCCATAAAAAGAGGGAGCAAGCAGGGGAAGGACACTTGCACCAGAAGGGAGCAGGAGTGGGAGAGACACTGTGGCCAGGCTGAACAGCAGGAGGGGTGCAAGATAGGGACAGAGGCAGTGAGGGAGTGCGACGAAGTGAGAGAATGGCTGTGTGTCTGTCTGTCTGTCTGTGTGTGTGTGTGTGTATGAGAGACAGTCAGGGAGGCTACAGCCAGAGTGTGCGCCCGTGACACCTAGCACAGAAGGAGCAGCACAGGTGCCCAGACAGGTGGGAGGCGGAGGCCACAGGCTGCCAGCTGAGAACAGAAGAAACAGGTGTGCACCCAGAACAACCATACACACAGCGGCACACAGCTGGGGGACCCGAGGGTCCTGCCACCCAGGGGGATCTGGACAGCTGAGGCCATGGCCAGTGCCATCTTCCAGATGGAGGCAGTAATGAGGGTTGTGAGGAGGTAGGAGGCAGAGTGATGTGGCCATGAAAGGGCCCATCAGCAGTATGCCTGGAATAGGTGGTACCCTGCCCACACCACCTTCGAACAGTGATACAGAGATTGTGGGCCAGTACCACCTGAACCAGGCAATTCTGAGACAGCTCTGTGAGCTGTGCATTGATGAGATGCAGGCACCCACTAGACAGAGCCATGCCATGACTGTGGAAACAAAGGTCATGGCTGTCATGTGCCTGCTTGCCACGGGTACCTTCCAGAGACCAACAGGGGACACCACAGGCATAACCCAGTTGGCCACGTCATGGCTCCTCACACAATTCCTCAATGCACTACTGCCACATGCTGTGGAATACATCCACTTCCTCAGCACACAGGCAGAGTGTACAACGAACATGCAGGAGTTCCACAGGGTAGCACATATGCCTGGCATGCTAGGGGCCATCGACTGCACCCATGTCCGCATCCGCACACCACCCAGCCTGGAGGGGGTCGCCTACATCAACAGAAAGGGCTACCCCAGTGTCAACTGCCATGTGGTGTGCGATGCCAGGGGGTGTATTATCAATGTCTGTGCCACACACCCTGGGGGAGCACACGATGCCTTCATCTGGCACAGCTCGGTACTGTGCCACAGGTTTGGGAGTGGGGACATCCCCACTGGCCACCTAGTAGGTGAGCATGCTGTGAATATGGGCAGCCTGGCACAACAGGGAAAGGTGTGGGGGCTGCCAAGGTAGGGGCACCACAGGGTGCGACTGGGAGAGAGGGGTGGTGAAGCAACACAGTCCACCATGCTAACCATATATCTATCCACACAGGTGACAGTGACTAACCACTCTGCCCCGGCTGCTCACCCCATACTAGTGCCCATTGACCCCAGCGCAGCAGCGATTCAATGAGGCACATGCCAGCACATAGAACATCATCGAGCGTGTGTTCGGGCTGCTGAAAGCACAGTTCCATTGCCTGGACTGGTCTGGCGGTGCCCTACAGTACAGCCCCTCAAAGGCCTCTGGCCTACTCCTGGCTTGCTGTATACTACACAACATGGCCACTGACTGTGGGATAGCTGTCGAGGTCAAAGTGGGGAAAAGCAGTAGGGACGATGTGACTGCCAGGCCATTTGGCAGTGAGCAGCCCCACCAGGTGAAGGGAACCCCGGCTGCACAGGATGGCCCAGCGGCACAGGACATGATTGCAGAGGAGCACTACAGTGCATGCAGGTAGGTGAACATGTCCCCATGCACGGAATAGCAACTATGGCACAGCGCACAGCCATGGTTGGGCAGGCCATGTGACAGGAGCGGCTGGAGGAGAGCATGGATGGGTGAGGGTCGGAACGCCACGGAAACACACAGCACAACACAACACAACACACCCCACCCACACACCCTTGTACACACACACCCAGAGGCTGGCACCAGGCGTGTGTCAGACACTGAGCACCGGGGCACAGTAGCATCTGGTGCTGCGCTGGCATCATCATGCACATGCCACAATGGCCAGCAGCGGGTGTGCACATGGCCTGTGTGCGGTGACATCCACGGATGCCATGACCGTGGAGCGCACACATGTGCACATGGGGCAGCAGCAGATAGCGGACAAGGTGGTGGGCGGTTCAGGATCGCTGCACGGCCACTGCGGACAGGTGGGCAGCCCCACCGAGACCGCCCAGCAGACTCAGGCTGTGCGACAGCAACAGGGGGTGTCTGAGATGGTCCCCTAGGGGTATTACTGCAGGAATGCGACTGTGTCCTTGCAGGATTCTGCAGGCACCTGAACATGCAAGCCCCAGGCGTGCCCCGGAATGTCCACAGCAGATTCCGGCATCGATAACGAGGGGGGCACTCGATGCCGTGACCGAGGGGTGGAGAATGCACTCCGTGGGGTCTGCGGCAGATGGCCATGCACCAATGTGGACACTGTTGCTAGGCCGGCCATGACCACAGCGGTAAGCTGATCCAGAGCTGTGGTTGTGTCCACCCGCATACGATTGTTGTCAGCCAGGAGCTGCGCAAAGTCCCTGTCGTGCTGCTCTGCAGCCTGGCGCTCAGCATGGAGTGCATGCACTCCTGCCATGATCAGCACCTGTTGCTCCATGGAGGCCCACAGCAGACGGGTGTGCTCGGGCAAGGGGTTGATGCCCAGGGGTGGCTGGGCATTGTGCCATCCCACGGGTGGTGTTCAGCCCCGCTGCCCAGCCCCCCGTGCAGGTGGGCACTGCACAGTGGGGCCCTCTTGGGGCTGATCATTCACCGGCACACCATCAGCGGGCGCTGCACCCGGTCCCCCAATGTCCCCATCCAACTGCCAATGCTGCCACACTGGCTGCTGCACGCCGATCAGCACCTGTGCAGCTGCTCCACCACCACCGCCACCCCCATCAGCTGGCGCCACACTGCTGATGCCCATGGCAATACCCGGGGTGGTGGCCAGTCAACTGCCACCAGGGCACCGTCTGCGCTGCCGTTGTGGGTGAGTGGTATGGGTGCCTCTCCCTCGACCGCAACACCACTAATCAGGATGATGGTCACATCGTCATCGGTGTCGTACCCCATCCCAATCTGTGTCTCAACATACTGTACATCATAGCTGGCATCATGCTGGAACACAGCCAGGGCCTCGTCCACAACCACGCCACGGGCATCCGGCCGGTCAGCGGTGTTGGGCTGCATCCGTTTTGGCCCCCAGACACCGGTGGAGGTGGATGGATGGTTCTCCAGGTCCAGGCTCACCCCCATGGCAGACACTCCTGCCCCTGCCACTGCATGCAGATGCTTTGGAGCTGAAAGGGAATACAGTTGCATTACTACCTCTGTCACACCAGCCAGCCCCCCCACCCCCTGCCCCTGATGCTGGTGTACCTACCATGCAGTGATGGGCTGCCACCCATCTGGAAGCTGCTACCAGGCACCTCCTCGATGGCACTGTGCCACATGGTGGCCACGACCATCTCCTCCTGCGGCATCAGCTGTGGCACGTTGGGCTGTCCACCGTCCGTGGCTGCACGTGTGGCTCAGATGGCTGCCAGCTTCTCCTTTATCCAGCGCTTGTCTGTTCTGACCTTCTTTTTGCACTCCTGCACAGTCCTCTGATGGCTTCCCTGCTGATTCACAGCCCTCGCCACACCCTCACATGCTGCATACCAGACCTGTGGGGTGCCTGTCGATCCACTCAACTGAGTCTCCTGGTCAAGATACGCCTCGAACAGAGCATCTGTCTCAGATCTTGTAAAGTTGGGCCTATGCTTCCATGCAGGTCCATGCTCCTCACCTTCCTCGCGATCGATCATGCTGCATTCTGTGGGTTATGACATGTGGTCAGTGACTGCTACCTCTCACCCAGGTCACTGTCCCATCCCCCCCTCAGCCTTGTGGCTTACCTCTGAAGAATGCTATACCAGTCCATGTCCTGTGCTTACCTCACAGCGCCATTATAGTGCATTGCATGCAAATGAGGGGATGCGCAACTCTAATGAGATGCAAATGCCCCCGATGCGCCATGGATAGGCTGATGAGCTAATCTGCATTTTCCAGCTGAATATCACTTTACTGCACCTAGCGCAAAGGACTTGCGAATGCTCAAGTCATGGTGCAACATTGTGACGTGCGCAGTAGGCCCGGCAGTACACATGCACGCACTATCAGCACCTACGCCAATGGTGCAGCAAACACACACACTGTGCAATATGCGATACAGCGCTTGGCCACTATTGGGCATGTGGCGCTTGGGTGCTGTGGGGCCTGTAGTGCAGGGGTGCCATAGGGCTGATGGCGCTCTGGCACCATGGGGTGTATGGCACATGGGCACTATTGGCCAGTTGCCTGTGGTGTCCACATGCCCCATTGCGCACCTTGCATGACAGTCCCAATAGCGCAGTCAAGCACGGTGTGTGTGCTGAACCCTGACCCCAGGTTCACCCTTTGTCCTTCAGGGTGCCCTGCACCACGTGCCAGTGCGGCCATGCCCGTATCGCACATCTCTGGGGATGCACAATTGCCGTTAGCAGTGCATCTCCATGTGAGGCGTGCATCCCCAGCATGTGGAGCTTGTGCACTACAGGGTGTCATTTTGGTTTACCCTACTGCGATCCAGCAATGCTGCACTGCAGCAGAGCCAGGGCACCTAACTGTTCCCAGATTGAACTGGTGAACCTTGTGGCCCTGGTGGAGCCACACCCAGACAGCCTGTTTGGGCAGGTGCCCCTGAGTAGGCCATGTACAGATGTGTGGCAGGAGGTGGCAGATGGGCTGGAGGAGGCCTCTGGTGTCCAGCACACCAGTGAACAGTGCCTCCACTGCTATGGGGACCTGCAGCGGAGGGAAGCTCCAGGCACTGCAGGCACGTGTCCAGAGGGGTGCTGTGCCATGGCCAGGTAAGTGTGCATCACACATGTTTGTGCCCAACCAGTGTTCTGTGGGGCCAGCAGGGTGGCACACCATGCTGCAGGGGAGTGCTGGGGCTGCACGCACCATAGAACAGGGAAGTGCACCAGGTGTGCACTGCACCAACGCACTGGGGCTGCACTGGGCTGGGGGGCACGCTCTTTGGGGGAGGCCTTTGGTGATGCCAGGTACTGATGTGTTCATCTCTCTGTCACCTTCCTAGGCCCTGAGGACAGGAGGAGAGCCCAACTGGCAGGCACTGTGGGTGGGCCAGGGTGGGCCACTGCAGGGGCTCCTACACGGGTTGCAGGGGCAGTGCAGCAGGACTGGTGCAGGGTGCGCCGCAGCATGCAAGTAGGCACTGTTACATGCTACATTGCTGTGCAGGGTGGGCAGCAGGGGTGGGACAAGGCCCCCACTGTGCATGGCCATAGCAGCTGTGCACCACCCTTGGTGGCCGTTGTGCTGTGGCTATTGCACATGTGTGTGGCTGATGCAGGTGGGCTGTGGGTGCATCCAGCTGCTGGCTGTGCCACTGCCATCCTGCTGCTTAACCATGCCACCTGCCTGCCATGGTGGTGGTGTGTGGCCCATGGGCATGGTGGTGTGCTGTGTTCTGCATGGCTGCAATGAGTCGTGTTGGCAGCACATGTGGGCGCACTCACTGTGGGTGGCTGTGTGCCATCCCAGGGGTGCATGTCACCACAGTCCACTGCGCACGGTGGGTGGGCTAGGGTGTTCCAGACAAGCACTGATTCCATGTACCCTCCTTTGTGCTAGGTGCTCGTTGGCTGTCTGTGAACATCTGCCTTCTGAGGAGGATACTGGTGGTCTCCACTGCCATGCTGCGGGTGGCGAGGATGATGCAGAGGGCCATTCGCAGGCTACAGTGCCAGGCTGCAGTGGGGTGTGGCCACCCATAGGGCCTGTTGGCCCATGGCCTATTTATATCCCTGTCCCCCCTTCCCTTGCCCTCCCTTGTCTTGACCCGACCCCTGTTCCCTTCCCTTCCTTCCCTGAATTAGCCTTCTTGTAAATAGCTACCCCATTATCCCTGTTCCCTGTATATATTTCTGTTTATAGTTGTGTTCTATTGATGTTGTTAATACACTTTTCTATGGTTACACATCTTTTTCCGGGTCTGCTTTGTGGCTGGCGTGTGGAGCCATGCTGCAGTGGTGTACATGGTGGCTGTGGTGTGTGCCTGAGGTGGTCAGGGGATTTTGCCTGATTGTGTTCACCCATTGTTAGGTGGCTGTGCCCCGGGGTGGCCATGGCCTTTCTGTTCAAGTTGTGTGGCATGTGCATTGTGTGCCATCTGCCTGTGTGTTGCCAACTGTGGTCCCGGTGGTGTGGTAAATGCGTTCCTGTGGGGGGTTGCCAGTAGCTGTTCACCAGTGACCATTGGTGCAACCCTGCCTCCATGCACCACTGTGGTGCACATAGGTGGGGGCCTGCTGCTGCCCCATGTGCACTGGGCAGTGTTCCATTGTGTGCTTTTCATGCCTCACTCCTGGCACCCTCAGCACCCTGGTGGTGGGATGTCCTGCCCCATTGGCTTGCTCCTTGCTGTGTCTGTTACCAGTACATATGTGTCCTGGCGCAGGCACCTCTTTCCCTTGTGCATCCCTGGTTGTGCTGTTGCGCATGTTGGGTTGTTACCCGGTGCAGCCCTGGTTGCACTATGGCGCATCTGTGCGATATTCAGCCATGTTGTGCTGGTGCATGCTGTCATGGACAACCTTTCAATAGCACCAATGCGCACTGGATTTGTGCTGCGAAAGTCTTGCACTTGACTTTGGCGCATTTATGAATATCCCACCCATTGAGTACAAAAAACATTTTAACTATCATTTTCCTTCCTTAAGCTATTGTCAGTGAAGGGAAAGGAATCTTAAAGGAGAACTGTGCACATACTGTACTAAGCTCCCCGCCCCCAAAAGGCTTGCCCCCGATTAAGCCTTTTACACTGAAACCCTCTTTTTTGCTTAACAGGCACTTACTTTATTTTATTTGGTAAAGTCCGCAAACTGGAAATATGTCGGACAGTGTGCAGCTCCATTTACTGTAACAGTGCGGCTCCACACCAGTCGCTTACATTGAAGTGTGTGGTGCGACACCACGCTGTTACAGTAACTGGAGCTGCACGCGGTCTGACATATTTCTGGTTCCTGGATGTTACCAAATAAAAATATAGTAGGTGCCTATTAAACAAAAAGGGTCGTTTCAGTGTAAGAAGCTTAATCGGGCATAAGCCTTTCGGGAGTTGGGAGCTTAGTATGCGCAGTTTTCCTTTAAAAACAAGTTGGAGTGGTAATACAGTAAATATAATGGGCCCAATTTTCAAAGAACCCTTAGAGTGACACAAGTTGCATCACTCCAGGGCTTTGGCAAACTCCAGGTGCGCCAGGGACCCTGAACCCGATTTTATAAAAATCAGGGTCCCAGCACCAAACTCCCTGGGTTTGCCATAAGCTGACAGCAGCGCCAAATATTTGGTTCACTTGCAGGAATTTCAGCAGGGATCTGCACCCCCCTCCTTCGCCCGGTGTAACACTAGAGGGGCTGGAATGGGTGAGGTGGTGGTGACTGTGCTGGACAGGAGGGGGCTGGGGACAGAAGGGGCATGGGAGGTGATATAGGGGGAGTCGGGGAGACAGCTGTGCATTAATGGGAGTGCTGTGGCATCCGACAGGGTGCGTTTGCTTTTGTATGTATTTGTGCATTGTACCGTACCTATGAATTATGCTATGGGAGGGGCCAGGGACAGAACATGAAGTGGCACCAGGAGGGCACAGCCCTGGCAGCTGCACATTCTGTCC
Organism: Neoceratodus forsteri; assembly: GCA_016271365.2. Classification (NCBI taxonomy): domain Eukaryota; kingdom Metazoa; phylum Chordata; order Ceratodontiformes; family Ceratodontidae; genus Neoceratodus; species Neoceratodus forsteri. The sequence goes on along the minus strand of JADMNL010000029.1, from coordinate 106,205,841 downwards.
CTGGACCCTCCCCGCACAGTATAATTCATAGGTACAGTACAATACACAAGTGCATTCAAAAGGAAACACACCCTGCTGGCTGCCACAGCACTCCCATTAAGGCCCAGCATTCTCCCTGACTCCCCCATGCCACCTCCTATGCCCCTTCTGCCCCAGCAGTCCGTTGTCTGACTCTGTCCTGCTGACACAAGCCACTTAGACCACCTCCTGGCTGGTCTGTGGTGCCCCTTGCTGCATCCACAATGGGGCTTGCAAAATCCAACAAAGGCGATGTTGCAGCCCCCACCATGGTGCAAGCCCCCTCATGGCCTGGTGCTTTGGGTTATTTGAAGCAACCTTGGTGCAAGGGGACTTCAGCTCAGCTGCATCAGGATTGAATGCAGGCTGCGTTAGATAATTGCGATTGACACAAGTTGTGATGCAAGTTACCCCTTGTGTCAAAATCTTTCTACACAAGACCCATGCATCATACTAGCCCCTTTGAAAATCAGGCCCAATGTATTTACTTAGAAACTGGTAACCAGTAGAGGCACAGTGAGTCAAGGCTCATTTCCAGGTATAACTTGGGGGGAGGTTAGTGTGATATGTAAGAAATAATCCATGGTTGGGTGTGCGATGATATTGTAATTAAATGACCTGGGTGGATTGTGAGGCCCAATGCACAGCCTTGGGTCTTCAACCAGCCAGGAAGTGAGGTTATATTACAGCACTGGCGCCCACCCAAAACTGGTTATTACTCTTACTCATGAGCAAAAGCGCTATAAAGCTAGTTACTGTTCCTTGTGTAACAATACTGAGTATGACCGCTGAATGCGCACCTGGCTTACATAGTCCTTTCTCCACCTACAGTCTTCTTTCTGGGTCTTTTTACCGCCATCTGCACTTTTCTTTCTTGATAAAGACACCTGCTTTGGGTGGGGGTTACATTAAGCTTCAGTCAGTGTTTAAAGAATGATCAGAACTGCAGCTGTGCTAAATTGTTTTTTTTAATTCTGATGGAATGGAATTCTGTGGAATTTCTGAAAATTCTGCCAATTTTCCCAGAATTGGGCTGGCAGTATAGCCTAGAGGTTAGAATAACGAGCTGGGTACGTCCAGCAGACCAGACCTTGGTTTGAGTCTCACAACCTCCACTTGCGTACTGTGCGACTCTGAGCAAGTCACTTAACTGCCAGTGCTCCCAGGTCGCCCCTGAAAATAGGCACTTGTGCCTAGTGGGCCTTACCTGGTTACCAAAGACTAAACAAACAAAAAAAAATTCTGTCAGCAGTGGAATTCTGAAATTTCAAAAGCGGACTGTTTTTCATGGATTATGGAACACTGGTTCCTCTTCTACATCTGTGGGAAATTATTCAACGGTTTACTTAATCCCCGGAAAGTTATTCCACGGTTGACATAGAAATGAATTCTGGTAGCTGCCCTCAGGACATGGTGGGTTGAGGTGCAGGTTGCCACACCGGTGACCTGGGATTCAGGAATGGACCAGGGTTTTTTGGGAACTGGCTGATAGAGGGAGGATAGAGCATCCCTTGACAGCTCTCCTCCCTCAGGGTGGGGTGTGGGGGGTTCTGGGTCCTGTTACTTGACTGATACCTGGTGGAAGCCAGATGGCAGAGACGGGGGAAGGGGACAGCATGTAGGGGCAGCGCTTCGGCAGACATGGCATGCACACATGCATCACTACATGACAATACCCTGGGGGAAATCAGGCTAATGTCGGAGGACAACATCATGACCTGCTTGGCATTCCCTGTAGGCACCGCATGACTCCATGGGGCAGGTCACCACTATGGTTAACTAGTGGTAATTCCCTGGGACAGGTTGGTGATGGGGCAGGGGGCCACCGCCAAGACCAGTGATGTTGAGAGAGAAAGTATACATGATAAAAAGTAATTTTTTTTGGAAATCTACTTAATTCAAAAAGAAATTCTGAAAAGGAAGCTTGAAGTTTAATTGCTATTTCACATGAATTCCACGGATAGAATTCTGCATTTTGCATAGCTGTAATCAGAACCAGAAAAAAATTCTGGTAAGGTTCTTTTACAGAAAATGGCATAGGTTCTGAACTTATCAAGCTGTTTCTCCCAGCCCTGATTTCTGTGCTCTCCATACACTTGGGATCCTCTTTCATTCAAGCTGAAACTGTGGCTTGCGTTTTGTTATAGTCAACCTTAATCAATTCAAGTGAAATGCCAGCCAGAACTTGAGGAACAGCTGCACACCAAGCTGTTCCAACAGACTTGGGTTTTGTCATGGGCAGAGATATCTTTACTTCATTTAAAGCAGCAGTGAATCAAATAGTGCCCCTGGGACTGTGCTGTGATGCTACCCCCTTCATCGTTGCAGGCTGAATCATGCTATCTTTATGACTGTGAGAGAATAATAAACTGATTAAATTTAGATGTTAAATACCTGATTTCATGCCGTGACCTTTCCCCAATCTAGCAGGCACTGCTTGTTGCACTGTCCCTGTAGTACTGAGGTTGACAGGGATCTGACTCATTATATCCTGCACTGTAAAATACACATCGTTTCTCATGACTGACATTGTTCTTTATTCTTTCTTCTCCTCTCTGATCCTTCTCCATTAGTCATTTTCTTCTTTGCCAGAAAGTCAGTTCTCCACGGCTCCAGGTGGACCCATGTACACAGCTGCATCCCAGCGTGTGGTGCCGGACCACCATCCTCCCCTGCCTGAGATCCTCTTGTCTGCAATGCCACCCATGGATACCTAGGTGGCAGTGTTGTAGTGAAATCATTCACCAGCCCTCCTCCCTAGGAGATCTGCCCTCTGGGATGTTCTGTACTCTACCCCCGCTTACCCTCTCATGACCTAGTCCCATTCCTGAAAGCTGGATTATCGGCACTGTACGGCACAGCACTGCACAGATGGACTGGCCTCATGTCCACTGGTTAAAGGAGAATGGCTTCCAACCTCAGGCATTGTATGTTCTATAAAAGCCGTTTTTCCAATACTGTTTCACATTCTATTATCGTTCTGTCTTTGCTGACCTTTTAATATGCTCAGTGGATGTTCCTGATTTACACACCTGTGGTATGCGCCATTTTAGAACTGTACAATATCGTAACTGGGTCACGGTGCATGTTGATGGTTACTAGCTCTGCCTTGTGGGCTCAAACAAGATTGAGGGGCACTCCTGGTTGAAGCTGGCTCAGTAGCGCTGAGGGTAGAGGCCCTGGACGCTACACCTCGCTACACACCATCAACTTTTGTTTGGGAATGAGCACTTGTTGCTGGGGGTCAGAGGCAGGGGGGAGGAGGAGGAGAGGACTGAGCATCTGAGGGACTGCTCTGCTCTCCTAGGAGGGCAGACTACCAGCTCTGCCGAATGACTGCTACCAGGTGGAGGCCTTGGTAGAGGTAGCGGGAACAAGATTTGTGCAAAGGAAGAGGGTTAGGCAAGTCAAATAATAATAACAGGGATTTTTACTTTTACTTGGTTGGACTTCCAATGCTCTTCTAGGCACAGCCAATGTAAAAAATATATAAGGCAAGCCCGTTGCCATATTTTAGGCAGCCCGCCACCACCACCACACTACACTCAAAAGTTCCACATGCCAGAGTGTACTGTCCAGGCATCACTACCCTCACAGGTACCAGCTGTTAGCACAATCCTTCTATGTACATGCCGGACTGTACTGTCCAGGCCTCACTACCCTCACTGGTACCAGCTGTTAGCACAATCCCTCCATGTACATGCCAGTCGGTACTGTCCAGGCTTCACTGTCCTCTCTGTTATCAGCTGTTAGCACAATCCCTCCATGTACATGCCAGTCGGTACTGTCCAGGCTTCACTGCCCTCTCTGTTATCAGCTGTTAGCACAATCCCTCCATGTACATGCTAGACTTTATTGTTGAGGCATCACTACCCTAACTGGTACCAGCTTTAACAGTAACCCCTCCTTGACTTACATGAAGCTGCACCCCACTCAGCTGTAGCTCTACCGTTCCTCAGCTGAGACTGGCACCATATGATAACCCACTCTTGATGTCAGCAGGGGACAGGCATAGCCCAGGGAGACTTTTTGTGTCAAGGGGTAAGACAGTATGTTCACCAGAGGGTTCTCCACATGTCAGTCACACAGCTATACCCCTTCCTCCAGCTGTGGGGTGAGATCATCTTAAACCTCTCTCTTGACAGAAAAATACTACACTGTAAGGATGTTTTAAACAATTGTCACTCTTTACTGAACTGTTTTCAAACCACATGAAGTCTTGCTGTATTCTGACTATTGCAGTTAGCCCAAGCACTCAAACTGCCCCGGAGAGAAGAGAGTTAATTTTCTATGCAGAGCATAGAACATTGAGCTTGAGCTCGGTTCAAACCTCTGTCTGCTGCACTTAGAAGCACAACCGTCAGATTCTTTACTCCGCCTAACTGAACGGTCACTCCAGAGATGTCTCCTTTGCTCGCAGTTCGAAAGTCAGTTAAAGTCTTCGGTTTTACCCATTATTTTTTTGCAAGTTTCGATTCAGATCTCTGTCTGTGGTACAGTAAGTACTAGGTAGTGAACTAGACATAGTAAACTTGTGGAAATTGTAAAAATTGATTTTCGTTTAGTGAATTCCATATATTGCCTTTGTTTCTAAACTTAGAGTGTGGTTACCGGTCCTTATCGGTTTTAAAAAAAACACATTTTCTTGTGTTTTTTTCCAATACCCGTGACACGGTTAGAAACCGATAAGGGTGTCTTGCCTGGTTGTTTGCCATAAAAAGGGTAAGTGTGTGGTTAGGATGGCTATGTCTGAGAAACCCAAAAGAAAAACCGGGCTCACTGGGTTTCAACACTGCAGTGTGTGTGGGGAGGTCTTTGCTAAGGCTGATCCCCACACCACCTGTATTTATTGTCTGAGGTTTGACCACCTCGATTCCGACTGACAAATCTGTAAAAATGTTCCTAAGTCTACCCTGGAAAAAAGATTAGGTAGGCTTAGGGATAAGAAGGCCATGAAGTCTGCTGACCCGGATGGCCGGCCCAGATCGGTTCCGACTGAGCCTGAGGGAGTGCCCTCTGACCAGGGCGATACTTTTTCAGGCAAGAGGAGAGCCGATCCTGAGGGATTGCTTCCTACAAAAAGACAAAAGAAAAATCGTCCGGTTCGGATCCAGAGACCCATTTTCCGACTGCCGAAGAGATTGCCAAAGCAATAAGGATTGTAGAATTGTTTCTACCAGTCCAGTCTGATCCACCGCCTCCTGGTGGACCCTCGGTTCGGTCGGTTCCTCCAGTTCAAGGTTATGCCTCTGAAGATTTTTGTGAACCGGATTTGAAGGGGGATGAAGAATATGATGATGATGATGATGATGATGATGATGATGATGATGATGATGGGGAAGGTCTGGATGAGCAATTGAACCGGACATCTCCCCAGTCAGGCCTTCTGGTGTTTCCCCTCCTAGGCTTTCTGAGTCCCCCTCCCACTACATGTTTTACAGGAAAGTGGCAGAAACCCTCCAGCTCCCTGTGGAGGAAGCCATGGAGGAACAAGAGGAACCTGATTATGTGGAGATGATGGACATCCGAGAGTCCAAGAGACTGCCTATTCCCCTTCATAAGTCTTTTAGGAAACAGACACAAAAGATTTTAAAAACTCCCAATTCTGTACCTCCTGTCGACAGAAGGGTGGACAAAACGTACACCTTATCAGGTTCAGGTACAGAGTACTTGTATCAACAATGCAGCCATGTTGGGGTTGTGCAGGCTGCAGCCTGTGATAAGGCTAATATACCCTTGGCTTCACACCCCCCAGATAAAGACTCTAGGAAGCTGGATGCCATGGCAAAGAAACAGTACATGGCATCCGCCTTGAGACTCAGGTAGGCTAATTATATGGCCTATGCAGCCAGGTACCAGAAGTCCAGGTGGGACACTATACTGGCACTGGCTAAGTAGGCCTCCCCCCAGCTGGCCTCGGAGCTGGAGGGGGTGGCTGCTGATGGGACAGAGGCATCTAAGGTACAGTTCCATGCTGCTGTGGACTCCAATGATGTGTCATCTAGAGTCATGGCTACATCTGTGGCTCTTCAGAGGATGGCTTGGCTCAGATGTACTAGTCTCTCACAGGACACCCAGGCTAAGGCCATGGATTTCCCTGTGATGGGTAATCCTCTGTTTGTGGAGCAGACAGAGAATTACATGAAAAAGATGGATGAGTATAGGACCACCTATAGGAGTGCACAGGCCAAGGAGAGGCAGGCAACTCCTCAAAGGCAGCAAGCTAGAGGCAGGGGCAGGCCTTTTCATAGGCCTTTCTACCAAGCACAGGCCTCTTCTCCTTTTCCTCAGAGGGGGTTCTTCGAGGGAGAGGCAGAAGGGGGATGAGCAGGGCTGCATCCACCCCTCAACCTAGGGCTTCTGCCAAGCAGACACCCTGATGAGTCAGCCCGGGTCGATGCCCCCATTCCTGTAGGAGGCAGGCTGGCTTACTTTGTCCAGGACTGGATGTCTGTTACCTCAGAGAAGTTGGTACTGGAGGTGGTAAGCAAGGGGCTGGTTCTCAGCTTCAAGAAATTTCCAAAGCTGAGGGCCAGATCTTTTCTACCTGCAAGCATCTCCGAAACCATTGCCCTAGAGGCAGAGGTTTCATCTCTACTGGCTCTAAAGGCTGTACAGAGAGTTCCTACATTGCACAGGGGCAAAAGTCTGTACTCCAGGTACTTCCTTACTCCAAAAAAGACAGGGGAGTGGTGACCCATTCTAGACTTAAGATACCTGAACAAACATCTTTTAAAACCAAAATTCAAAATGGTGACTCTGGGAATAATCCTTCCCTCTCTAAGGCCAGGGGACTGGCTAGCCTCCCTGGACTTAAAAGATGCCTACTTTCACATTCCCATCAGGTGCTCCCACAGAAAGTATCTCAGGTTCGAATTGCTTTCAGGCCATTATCAGTTCAAAGCTATGCCCTTCGGCCTGACATCGGCTCCAAGGGTATTCACAAAATGCCTAGCAGTAGTAGTGACCTTTTTAAGAAGGAAAAATATTTCTGTATTTCCATATCTGGATGACTGGCTCATTGTGGGTCAGTCCCCAGACCAAGTCAAGTCAGACATGCTAGTGACTCAGCAAGTGCTCACTTCCCTAGGATTCCTTCTCAATCTTCCCAAGTCAGTTCTCGAGCCTGTACAGCTCCTCACCTTCATAGGTGCAGAGTTGGATACAGTCAAAGCAAGAGCTTTTCTTCCCCTGAAAAGGGGAAGGGCTATTGTAGAGCTGGCTTCTTCATTTCACCTTCTGGTCTCTCGGCCAGCAAGGCACTTCCTTCAGCTTCTGGGCCACATGGCAGCTTCTGCAGCAGTGGTCCAAGGGGCCAGATTTCAGGTGAGGGACATTCAGTTTCCCTTGAGGGCCTTTTGGTCTCAGAAAAAAGATTCTGTAACCAAACTAGTTCCAGTGACTCAGACTCTGATCCAGGCTCTCCAATGGTGACAGGATCAGGGCAACCTCAGACAAGGAGTCCCATTCGTCACTCAGTCTCACTCTGTGGTCTTAACCACGGATGCTTCTCTATTGGGGCGGGGAGCCCATCTGGGGGCTCTCCACAACCCAGGGACTGTGGTCCCCTCAGGAATCCCTTCTTCATATCAATCTCTTGGAACTCAGGGTAGCCTTTCTGGCCTTGCAAGCTTTCTCTGTCAGTGCAGAACAAGGTGGTTCAGGTCAGGACAGATAACACCACCACCATGTGGTACATCAACAAGCAGGGAGGCACTCGGTCCACAGCCTTGTGCATGGAAGCCATGAAATTGTGGTCCCTAGCTTATTCTCTGCAGACCTCTCTGATAGCAGTCCACCTTCCAGGGAAGGACAATGTGCTAGCAGATGCATTGAGCAGGATCTCCTAGGGCCATCATGAATGGTCCCTGTACCATCTGGCGTTGAAAGTGATTTTTTCAAGGTGGGGCACTCCAGAGATAGATCTCTTTGCAGCCCCAATCACCAACTTCCTCTGTTTTGTTGCCGACCCCTAGTCTTGGGCTCAGTCCCTCTGGATGCTCTGATCTTGAACTGGGAGGGGAAATTTCTATATGACTCCCCTCCTTTTCCTCTACTGTTCAAGGTTCTGGTCAAGATAAGGTCACAACCCTGCAAAGTGATTCTGATTACTCCAGACTGGGCCAGGCAGCCTTGGTACCCCCTGTTGCTGTCCCTAGCAGTCCATCTTCCCCGTCTCTTCCTAGGAATTACAACCTGTTAACCTCCTCTCGGGGAGGATTTGGTACCCCAATCTTCGGTCTGTCAATCTCAAGGTATGGCTCTTGAAGAGTTAGAGTATGCGGATTTGCATCTGTCCCAAAGGGTTCTGGATATTCTCAAAGTCTCTCGAAAGCCTGCCACGAGAAAAACTCATAACTCCAAATGGAAAAGATTCAGCATTTGGTGTTCCAAGAAGCATATATCCCCAGACACTGCTGAATTGTCTACAGTTCTGGATTATATGGTTCATCTTAGTGGCCTAGGCCTCAGACCAGCTACTCTCAAAGTACATTTGTCAGCTGTTTCTCCTTTTCTGTCAGTGGGAAAGCCTTCCTCACTGTCATCTCATCCTGTATTCTGTAAATTTTTCAAGGGATTGCTTCATACAAATCCCCCCTTTTAGGGATCCTACCCCTGCTTGAGATCTTAATGTTTGCATTGCTCAGCTGATGCAACCCCCTTTTGAGCCTTTGTCTTCAGCAGAGCTTAAGTACTTGACTTGGAAAACTGTGTTCCTGGTAGCTATTACCTCTGCCAGGGGTATCAGTGAATTGCAAGCTCTGTCAGTGGAGCCTGATTTTGTCTCATTCCATAGAGATAAGGTGGTCCTTTGAACTAACAGGAAGTTTTTACCTAAAGTGGTTTCAGATTTTCATCTGAACCAATCTATGTCTCTCCCTGTGTTCTTCACTGATCATTCTTCTTCAGGAGAAAGAAATTTACACAGTTTGGATGTTAAAAGAGCCCTTAGTTACTACATTGAGTGTACTAAGGCTCACAGGTTTGACTCCCTCCAGTTGTTTTTCACTTATGGGGAAGTGGGGAAGGGCAAACCTGCCACTAAGAGAACTATTACCAGGTGTATTGTCTCTTGTATTCAATTCTGCTATGAGAGGCTAGGCAAAACATCTCCCTCAGGTCTAAGGGCTCATTCGACTAGAGATACAGCTGTTTCCCTGGCTGCGGCCGGGAATATTCCTTTGCTAAAGATATGTAAAGCAGCCACCTGGAAAACAGTCCATACATTTACCAAACATTACTCCCTGGACATCCAGGCTAGGAGTGATGCTCAGTTTGATATGGCAGTACTGCAGAGCCTATTCCCAAGGTAGTTTTGATTCCCTCCTCCATGGAGGTACTGCTTGGTAGTCTGCAATAGTCAGAATACAGCAAGACTTCATGTGGTTTGAAGAAAAAATTACTCACCTTAGTAATTATGTTTCTTCTAATGGAGTCTTGCTTTATTCTGACCTCCCTCCCTGCCTTCCCTCTCAGAACCTGTTTTTGGGAAGTGGGCTAGCAGGTGCAGTGTTGCACACCAGGGGTGCATTTGGGCACTCCCTCCTTTTAGAGAGGGGGAGTGGGTTATATTATTAATTTAACAGTCTTAAGTTGTTCACTAACTGGTTTTTGATTTTGGATTTCTTGACTTGAGTCTGTTGGGGATCCAAAATATTTGGTTGCCATTTGGCTAGTAAAAATTTTACAATTTCCACATAGTAGTTAGTTAGCATTAGCTTGTAAGAATCTGACGGTTGTGCTTCTAAGTGCAGCAGACAGAGGTTTGAACCGAGCTCAAGCTCAACGTTCTATGCTCTGCATAGAAAATTAACCCTCTTCTCTCTGGGGCAGTTTGGGTGCTGGGGCTAACTGCAATAGTCTGAATGCAGCAAGACTCCATTAGAAGAAACATAATTACTAAGGTGAGTAATTTTTTCTTATAGTGTATAGTGGAATGCCGTTATGCATGAAATCCCATGCCTGGAATATGCTTGTTCTGCTGCAGTAGAATCACTTGGAATGCTGGCACATTGGTACTTTCCTCTATTTAATTCAATGGTGACAGTATTCTAGAACCTCTAGAGACTTCACAAGTCAGTTTCATTATGAAAAAGAGAAAAGAAAAACACAATGCACACATTTCGCATAATACTAATATACACTATAAAAAGTACAGGATGAGCAACTTTATGCACAACCTGTGTGTTCTGTCACCTCGGGGTTCTGATTCCCAAGGACCTCTCAAGCTTTGCTCTCAAGGTCAGAGGGAATCAGAACCCCTCTGTGGCAGAACACACTGGTTGTGCATAGTTGCCCATCCAGTATTCTCTATATAGTTTACCTACACACAGGATTCTCAGTCCTTCAATGCTCTCCTGGTTAGCACTGAACAGACAGGTTCAATCCTGATTCTGGACCTGAGTCAAAATCTTTGGGTCTTTGTTACAGGTTGTACCCTCCTTTCACAACTTCTTGGCCTCATGACCCCTTTTATTCCTCCTAACCACCAGATGGAGAGGATAAACCTTGAGTCAGAGCCCATTGTACCTCACACTAAATGTACCAAAACCTCCCATCTTGCTATCCACTTTAATTATGCACACGGTGCAACACCATAGTGTCTAGTCAGCCAGTGGTGCAGGAAGCAGCACTGTTGCAGAGACTTTCTGTTGGACTTCATCAGCAGATGGCATCCAGGGGGTGATCTGTTCCAGTGACGGCAGCAACTGTGCTTAGGCTAGTCCTCCACTGGAGCCTGGAATCCATCCCTGTCTTGGGTGCCTCACATCAGCCTAACACCTCTTGTGGTTAGTGTGCTGGGACGATTAGGAAGGAGACCAGGCCACAGCACAGCATTCAGAATACACCCCCCCCCACACTATCAGGCTCGTGGTGGCAAGATATGGATGGATGGATAGATAGATGCTCTCTGTAGATAGATAGATAGATAGATAGATAGATAGATAGATAGATAGATAGATAGATAGATAGGGGAGGGAGAAATTGTTTAACCAGGAAAGGCACACTAAGCTGGAGCTTGTTTCCAGGTGTGACCTGGGAGCACAAGGAAGTTAAGTGGAAGTTAAGTGACTGCTCAGAGTCACACAGTATACAGATGGGGCTGATGGGATTCAAACCCAGGTCTCCAGCTTTGCAGTTCAGTGTCTTTAACCACTACGCTTTACTGCCTTCAGATAGATAGATAGATAGATAGCTATGTAACCCCCAATCCTGGGGGCTCACTTGTACTGCCAAATGTAGAACCTTTTTGTGTTGTGGGCAATTTGATGCTCCTCACAACATCCAGAGAATGTGGACTGTATCAGTGGGAGTCATGGAGTGAGGGAAGAGGAGTGCTACTTCTGTGGGGACTCAAGCACCTGAACTGCATGTTATGCAACATCAAAGGGTTTTCAGTGCCAGTGACGACAAGCATGGGTGATGTTTGTGACAGGCAGGAGCATTCCCTGAATTACTCCTCAATCAACTGGATACCAGTACTTGCCTGCGCAGGACATGGAATGGGGCACAAAGTGAGTTTCAAAGGGCGAGTGCTGTTAAAAAAACCTTTTGGAGATTAAGCCTTTGGAGTTGATGGCTGTCACCATCGTTGGTAGCTTTGTCCCTTGTCAGTTTGCCAATCAGTGTCCAAAGACAGCGAGAAAGCAATCAAATGGCAGGGCCTGTGCCAAAACCACCAGAGTGCTCATGGGCTACCAGTTGAGTTCATTAATTCCCCCATGTTTGATGTGACCAATCAGCTGTCAGGAAGCCAATGGATAAGCCCTCCCCTGTGACTGGCATTTGACCTTGACCAATAGGGAGGCTGTCTGCTAGGGTTCTCAAAACAAAACTTACCCTGCCTTGGAGAGTGCGTTCCCGTCTGTCTAAGAGTCAGGACCTACCGTCTGTGAGTGCAAGCCTGCACTTGACAAACATTTATGAGAGGAAGAAATGAGCTATCTCAGCCACTAAGGAGGTGCTGCTGCTTCATGCAGTTCTACTGTGGCCTGCTCGACTGACCCTGAATTGTTGGTCAGCAGCTATCTGGCTGTAAGGGAAATGCCTTGCTGCTGTGACTCAAAGAAAGAGGGCAGAGAAACCATAAAACTTAGTCACTCAGACCAGAGTGGCTTGAAACATAGAAACATAGAAGCTGATGGCAGATAAGGACCACAAGGCCCATCCAGTCCGCCCATTTCTTTTTCTACCTTATGAATGTGCCATCGGCCTTTGCTCTGTCAATGGCCTATCTATTCACACACATCTGTATTGGTCCCTTATGCCTGTCCCATGCCTGTTTGAAGCCCTGCACTGTATTCATATCCACCACTTCCTGAGGTAGGCCATTCCATGCATCCACCACCCTTTCTGTGAAAAAGAACTTCCTCACATTACCCCTTAATCAGCCTCCATCTAATCTCATGCTGTGTCCTCTTGTCCTGCTATTTTTCTTATATTGAAACATGTTAGACTCTTTTCGCCTTGTTAATGCCCTTAAGGTGTTTGAATGTTTTGATCATTTATTTATTTATTTATTTGCTTTTGTTTACCGGGTAAGTCACACTAGACATCCAAGTGCCTATTTTCAGGTGCGACCCAGGAGAGTTACAGACTTGAATTTTACAGGTACAGTGACTAATACAACTTTTACATACAGTGAAATATCAGGATACATAGAGGAATGACAGTCAGTAAAAAACACATGAGCCCGGGGGTGGTTACAGATGACCCGGGAGAGTTAAGAGCTAGAGCATACATAGACAGTGAGTGAGTCAAGTTTACATGCAATGGGAGAGCAGACGATACCAGTTAAGGTAATCCAATTAGTCATTGCTTGACCAGGTTGTCAGGAGAGTAAGTGCAGTGGGCCCAGAGGGCGCAGAGGCCCCCCGTGCCTGCCTAGTGTGGGGCGAGGCTATGAGGTGCAAGGGCAAGTGGAGAGGCCCTACAGGAAGTTCCAAAGGGAAGTTATCACCTCTCTCCCTCCTTTGCTCTAGGGTATACATATTGAGCTCCGTTAATCTGTACTCATATGTTTTCTGATGCAGTCCCTGCACCATTTTGGTTGCCGTTCTCTGGACTGCCTCAATTTGATTAATGCCGTTGTGAAGGTGTGGCCTCCAGTACTGCACGCAGTACTCCAGATGGGGCCTAGCGAGTGTCTTGTAAAGAGGGATTATTACCTCCCTCTTACGACTTGTGATACCCCTACTAATACACTCCAACATCCCCCCAACCTTACTGCTTTAGTGGTCTGCTTGGATGATTTCAGGTCATCAGCGAAGATGATGCCCAAGTCTCTTTCTTCCCTTGTGACTGCCAGCAACTCCCGTCCCAGTCTATAGGTGGCTTCAGGGTTTCTCTTCCCTATGTGCATGATCTTGCACTTCTTTGCGTTATACCCCAGTTGCTACTCTTTTGACCATTTTGCCAGTTTATCCAGATCTCTTCTCATTCTGCCCACCCCATCTGGATCATCTACTCTGTTGCAGATCTTGGTGTCATCTGCAAACAGACAAACCTTACCCTCCAGTCCATCTGCAATGTCACTGATGAAGATATTGAAGAGGACTGATCCCTGAGGTACCTCACTTGTGACTTGCATCTCTTCTGACTGTATGCCATTTACCACCACTCTCTGTTTTCTGCCTGTCAACTAGTTTGCCACTCAGTTGACCAACTTTTGACCCACCCCGAGCCTACCCAGCTTATTAATCAATCTTCTATGTAGAACAGTATCGAAAGCTTTGCTGAAGTCAAGGTAGGTGACATCAACTGTTCCACTTTGGTCCACCACTCTGGTTACCCAGTCAAAGAAATCCATGAGATTAGTTTGACAGGACCTTCCTGTTGTAAACCCGTGCTGTCTTGGATCCTGTGCTCCTATGGATTCCAGGTGTTGCACTATCCTTTCCTTAAGGAGTGACTCCATAATCTTGCCCACTACTGAGGTAAGACTGACTGGTGTGTAATTCCCTGCCTCCTCCCTTCTACCACTCTTGTGGAGCTTGATCACATGAGCCATTCTCCAGTCTTCTGGGACCTCTCCTGTGCTCAGGGACTCACTAAACAGTTCTCATAATGGCTCTGCTAGTTCCACCCTTAGCTCCTTTAGTACCCTGGGATGTATGCCATCAGATCCCATTGCCTTGTCTACCCTGAGTTTATCGAGCTCTTGTAGGACTCTTTTATTTATTTTTTTTTTTGTGAAGGGACTAGTGCATACCTCCCTCCCCCTGTGTCCATGGTGCTGAGCTGTGGGCCTTGCCCTACCTTCTCTTCAGTAAATACTGAGCAGAAGTATCTATTTAGGAAAGATGCTTTTACATGGTCCTCCTCCTCACACGCCCCCTTATCCCCTTTGATCTTAGCAATACCCTCTCTGAACTTTCTTCTTTCACTAATGTATCTATAGAAAGTCTTGTCACCTTCTTTTACTGTTTGTGCTAGTGTTTCCTCTGTTTGGGCCTGCCTTACTGCCTTCCCTGCTTCCCTTAGGGAAGTTTGGCATGCCTTCCTATCTTCATCCTGCTGCGTTCCCTTATATTTCCTGAAGGCCAGCCTTTTGGCTCTGACCTTTTCTGCTACTGTTTTTGAGAACCAAAGTGGTTTCCTTCTTCTTTTGCACTTCCTTTTCTCTCCAACACAATGGGATATTGCTTCACGTATTGCATCCTTAATGCCTGCCCACTTTGCCTGTACCCCCTCACCTGTATTTCTTTTTGCCAGGGCTAGCTTAACTCTGTTGGCCATCTTATCAAAATCAGCTCCTCTGAAGTCCCATATTTTTATCTTGGAATGGGATGCTTTAGTTCTGTTGGCCAAATTGAACCATACCATGTGATGGTCACTGGCTCCCAGGTGACCTTCTACCTGGAGATCTGTGATCCTTTCACTTTTAGTCAGTACTAGATCTAGGATAGGCCTGGCTCTTGCAGGTTGTTGTACCAGTTGTTTGAGGCCCTCCCCCTGCAGGAAATCCACTATGTGTCTAGTTCTGGCAGATGTTCCTGCTGGCCTGCACAGCAACTGTGACAGAGAGGCCCTGGAGCCACCATGCCAGTCATCACCAGCTGGAGACAGTGTATAACATGTGACCTCACAGCCTTGTATCCGTCTGACCACCTCGAGACAGACAGCGCGTGAACCCTGCAGCAGAAACCCAACTGATCATTGGAGGTGCTGGAGCTGATGGCTGAGGGGCGCCGAGAAGTGGAGGGTGTAACCCACTCTGCAGAATATGAAGAGCTGGTTCGTCCAGCCAAGACTGCAAAGAGAGGAAGGTGGTGGATGCTTCATAACTGAGGTAACTGTGAGCAACTGAACAGGGCCAACAGGTCATGTGACACAAATCTTTTATATAGGTCTGCAAGGCCCCAAGTTAAATATAAATTTGTTGGACTAGACCATCCATCCAGCATAATAAATTTGGAGGAGGGGGTTGCTACCAATATTTTGTTATTTAGTTTAAGTGACATATTGCCAGCCAGCCACATGCAAGTTTAATGGTTCTGCAGCATTTCACCAGCTGAGTACTCAGTGATGCACTGGGAGCTGCTACAAGTAGGGAGTAGGGCAGGGGCACAGACAGTATGTTTGGCAGGTACAGTATGTTGGGGGTAGGCTACACAGAGAGGGTGTCAGAAACTACTTGGGCCCTGCTTGCATTTACATTTGTTAGTTTAACCCTTACCTTTCCTTCCATCAAGACCTTGTTCCCGATCGCTCAGTAAATCCCTTTCATACTTGTTTGAATTACTGACTCTGCCTGGTTATTTGTAGCTTGTTAAGTTGTTGTTGGGCCAACTGTTATTGGATTGTGTGGGAAATGGGAGAGCTGTGGTAGTGGGGACCACAGTGGGTTGGGTACTGTTTCCTAGGGGGTAGTACTACATTATCACTTAGCCCATTAACTTACTTTGGCACGCAGACAATTTCGAATCAATCTACAGGAGTTAGCCACACAGGCCCGCCAACCCCATTTAAATCTATGAAACAGGGGTCACACACTGAACACCTACAGTGACCTAGTGCAGATAGATAGCTAGATAGATAGATAGATACTGTCTGTACATAGACATAGAAATAGACAGACAGACATAGACAGACAGTCAGATGCTGTCTGTAGATAGATGTCTATAGATAGAGAGATCTGGATAGATAGACATACAGATGTCTATAGATAAAGAGATAGATATAGAGAGATATATAGAGATACTGTTGATAGGTAGGTAGACAGATAGACAGATAGAAAGATAGATTTGGATGTATGGATGGATAGATAGATAGAGACAGACAGACAGATGAAGGGAAAGGGGAAGTTGTTTAACCAGGAAAGGCACACTAAGTTAAAACTTGTTTCCAGGTGCGACCTTGGAGGACAAGGAAGTTATGTGACTTGCTCAGGGTCACACAGTATGCTAGTGGGGGCTATAGAATTCAAACCCAGATTTCCGGGTTTGCAGCTCAGTGCCCTAAACCACAACACTATACTGTGATAGATGATAGATACTATCTGTAGATTGATAGATACTGTCTGTACATAGATTGATAGATACTGTTTGTAGATAGATATAGAGATACTATAAACAGAAATAGACACTGTCTATAGATAGATAGAAAGATACTCTGTATAGATAGACAGGCAGACAGACAGATAATACTGAAGAAAGAAAGAACCTATGCTTCCTACATCATTTGTTAGTTCTGCAACGCTAAGAGTAACTTAATTAAATATTTTCAGGGGTCCCTTTAACCCCACCTGCCCCCAAACAGACAGCTTTGGATACCCAAGGGCAGTTCTTTATTTATTACAGAAGCCTTGTGAGCATCCATCTGCTGTTCTTTCCCTATTTAACTTCAAACTTATCTGGTAGCGGATCAGGCAGGATTAAGAGCCCCGGATCCTAGTGCCAGCCGCATGCTTTTTGCTTCACAAGAATATCAGGATGGAGGGGTAAGGCCGCTGCTGTTTGGATCACTGTCGCTAATCAAGGACCCTGCTGATAATTCTGGTGCTACAAATGCTACTTAGTTTCTATATTTTGAGCCCTGCAGGATGGCTGGGTGTACAGTACACTAGAGCTAAAAGAGAAGGTTCAGAATCACTGAATCTGCCTATAAAACCCTTTTGATGAGCCTATGTGTTCAGTTCAAGTTTAGAACTGTGCAGGTCTGAGGGGGGATCTTTGTCCAAGTCAGTTTGCTCATCCCTTTATGATGATTCGTTAGTCCAGCTCCTTTCTGAAACGAGTCACTTTTTACTGGAACCATTGGCCTTTGGTACATGACAAGTACTGAAACGTAACCCATGTTACATGACAAGGGGTGCAGTTGTGCTGTAGTGACCACATGCCTTTCGTGGGCTGTGAGTCATGAATCAAAGGATAATGTCTTCTAATATCACTGGGCAGTGGGATTATTACACATGACCATATACCCTGTGTTAAAGTGCATATGAAATATGCCGGCTGCTGGGGCAGTGGTAGTGCTACCTCTTGTGATGCCAGATACCCAGGAGCCAGGGTCATCAGAGGATCAGACAGGGGAGGTTGGTAGAGTGCCTCATGGATGCTCACTTCCTTGAGGGTGGGGGGGCATCTGGACTCCTCCAAAATACCACCACTTGGGTTACGACAGTGGCAGTGCAAGCCAGGGCATCTGCCAAGGCCTTCTAATGTCTGGACTGGGGAACAAACAAACAAGCAAAAAAAAAATGACCAAGGAGAATGCCATCCACCTCCCACCACAGGCCTCACAAGGGCAACCAGGCTCCCCGCTCCAGAACCAACACTTCCGCTCTGTCAGGGGGAGTCAGACCCTGTCCCTCAGAGCCCATACCATGGGGGTGTCATCCTTGGGGGAACATGGAGTGGAATGAAGTCTTCGAGATGGCTGGTGAGGGGGCTGTGTGGAGCAGCAAGTATGATGTGAGCCAGTTGGGTGAAGGAGGGCATATAGCACAGTAAACAAACAGTGCATATAATTTTTTTATCTTCCTTCGATTTTTGCGCCTCTGCAGCACACTGGTGGGGGCATCCAGCCACCAGCCCACATCGACCCGGAGGACAGCAGGCTGACTCATACACAAGGGTCCCAGCATGGCTGTCACCAGACCCCCGGACACGATTCCATGACAGGCCTCCAGGTCGGCGGGTGCGCGGCCATCAAGCTGCTCAGTCACACCCAGCCCTGTTCTCCACCTTTAATTTTGTCACTGGAGCAATGACACGCTACGCATATGCAAGCGTCTTGCCGGACTCCTGCTGGCGCCGCTCCTTGTGCTTCTCGGTCTCACCAGGGGCCTGTGGCCTTAACCCGAGCCCACCCCAGAGGAAGGAGAGCAGTCCTGGGATGCTCAATCCAACCTCTCCCCTGTGAGCCCCTGGCAGCCCGAGTTCGTTCCCAAACCCGGGTCGCCGGAATGGTGCAAGGTGTGGCGTCCAGCGCCTCAACGCTCAGTGCCACCGGGCTGGTCAAAAAGTTCATATAAAATGGGTTTAATGGCATCACAACTGAAAAGAAAAGACATGTTAAGTGACCTGTGCAGTTTCTGTAATCATTGTACAATTATGTAATTGGATTTCACCAACTGTAGTGCAGGATTTCTCGTGTTTTTTCAAGTACTGTACTCTATGAAATGACAACACTGACAATGGACTTTAATTGGCTAACGAATGTTTCAGCCCATCTAATTATCGCAGCAGGGGGGAGGATTGCTTACACAATCAAACATAAGCAAAATATGCACACAGTAACATCTGAGCGTCTTAATTTAAATATTAGGATCTGCGCTTTTGG
The DNA here is from genome assembly GCA_016271365.2 of Neoceratodus forsteri. NCBI lineage: Eukaryota > Metazoa > Chordata > Ceratodontiformes > Ceratodontidae > Neoceratodus > Neoceratodus forsteri. The sequence continues at coordinate 106,187,037 of JADMNL010000029.1, read as the reverse complement.
AGGGGTGTCTCCACACAGATACTTGTTCTCCCTTTCAGCCATGAACGGAAACTTTCTGCAATTTTTCTCAGTGTGCACACACTCTGTAGGCTACCAGGACTGCAGTCCCCTGCCCTGGTAGCCAGTCTCTGGCTCACAATCTCCCTAATCACACAAACTGAGCAACCAAGCCCTGATCCTTAGTGTTACTCTGTCTTATAGAGTTCTTAGCTCATTGTGTGATTGGACAGAAAGTTCCTAGGTGAATCATGCTTTAGAATCCTGGGCCAGGTTGCATGCATGTTCTTATGCACACCTCAGCTCAGGATTGGCTCTCACTATCTCCAGGCAAAACACAATGAGCCACTGTCCCCTCCCTAGCAGTTCCTGTGGAGTCAGAGGGCTTGGAGCTGCACGACCATAACTACAGACATTGACAGTCTCTGTATGTGCGGCATCCTGTCTCTTTTTCTTATGCACTGAGGGGCTGCTTTTAGTAGATCCTGGGCCCGCTTCCTATCCTGGGACCAGGAAGATGTTTATTTAAGTGGATGCTCAGCCCTTTGTGGAGTATGGGTTCTGTGGAGATGAGAGGCAGCAGTAGAGCCGCTCTCTGTCCCTCTCCCTCACAGTTGCCATGCATGAACGGTTTAAGAATGGTGCCCTGGCATGAAGATTGTTTTTCTCAATCATGCTGCCTTCCCTGGGGATGGAGAACTGTTGTGCACCTGATGGCACTGTTTTGAACCCAGTCCTGTCCCTGCAGCAGTCCTGCAGCCAAGATCGCTGGTCTGACATGTAGTGGAAGCCAAAAAGGTCGAGAGCCTTGGCTTGACCCCCACAATGGACTACTTGTGCTGGTAATGCTGTGTCCTACAGGTCCCCCCACAGCAGCAGTCCAGTTCTTAAGGAACTGGGTGGCAGAGATAACAGTCAGGCATTGGGACTCAAGGTGCCCAAAGGTAAGCCCCAAATCTGGGGGAACTTACATTTATGTTGGTACAACAGGGTACACTTTGCACCCTGTTTCCTGGTGTAAAGAACTGTGACTGACAATCTGACCCAATGCTTTTCAAACTGGCTTCTTAGACTGTTCAACTACATTGTGAATGCATTGCTAATGCAGTGCTTGTGGAAAAATGCTTTTCAAAATGGAATGCAGGAGAAGCTGGCACAGGAATGCATGTCGGATCTAAAACGGTGGAGCCTGCTGCCGTTCTAAATGTTTGGGAGGATAGATATAATCAAAATGAACATCCTGCTACACTATCTGTTTTTGTTTTCAAACATTACCAATCAGAATACCAGGAGCATTTTGGAAACAGTTAAATAAATCCATTCTGGTGTTCGTGTGGGGAGGCAAAAGACTGAAGATAAACAGGGGGACACTGGCCCTCCCGAAGGAAGAGGGGAGAACAGGCTTGCCTGACATCCAGACATATTATTTAGCAGCACAGACACCATATTTAATCACATGGGTCAAGCAAAGGGAGGATGAAAGAGACCAAGGAGTTACCTATACTGCTTTATGCTACACTCACAACAAAACTACCCCCAGAAGTATGTAGAAGTATTGGCACTCCTTGGAGAAGGCACTCCGTTAACATCCTGCTGAAGATCCATACTTTGACTAACACCCAAATGAGATCAGGCCCCTTACCCTGATAATAGGAGACATAAATTTCAAACCAGGGAAAAAGGACAGAGGCTTTAGGGAATGGAATAGCAAAAAACTCACAAGATATCAACAGCTTATTGTGAGGGGACACATAGTGGCCTTCCAGCAGCTAAAGGACAAGTAAAACTTGGGACGGCTGGATTTCTATAGGTTTTTACAGCTGAGAAGCTATTTACAAAGGGTAGACAGTTGCCAAAGAATTGCTAGGGAGAGGACAATATGGGAGGGCTTCCTATACTGCCCCACAATACGCAGGGACAGAAGCAGACACACATCAATGCCATATAGGCTTCTGTTGCAGGCCAGGGGCACCACTCTCACAAAATTGAAGGAAAGGTGGGAAGAGGAAGGGGGGAGTACAAATAACAGACCAGCAGTGGAAAGAAAGTGTAGAGGGTTGGAGGGTGTCAGCATCCCAGAACTGGCGAGAGTTCAGATAGAAAATTTTACACAGGTTCTGTTATGTGCCAGCAGTCACGAAACATTTTGAGACTATGAACACAGACCAGTGTTGGAGGAATTGTGGGGACAGTGGAACCCAGCATCACATTCTGTGGTCCTGCCCCAGAAAAAAACAATTCTGGGACCAGGTCAGAGAAGAGTTAACAAGAATTTGTGAGGGGGGGTCAACATGCCAGACACAGGGTACTATTATGTGCTGGGCAGAAGTGTCCCAGGAATAATAGGTAGAAAAAAAAAGAAAGAGGTTTTCCAGTGCATGATACTGGTGGCCCTCAAGACTCTCACTGCACACTGGCTAGACCCCTCAGCCCCGAAGGCAGCAGAATGGAATAGAAGGATGTCACAAATATATGAGATGGAATATTTGACAGCCAGGCTAAGGCTTATAGTGGATAAATTCACAGAAAGTCGGGGGTTAACATACACACAGTCAGACACGAGAGAAGTGGACCCAGATGGGGAGGGCCCAGGGTTGAATCGCCAAAGGGAGGCAGGGAGGTCAGTAAGGGAAGCCAAAGCTCAGACAGAAGAACACATTGCAAAATCAGTGGGTAGAGGGGACAAAACCTTTTACAGGTACATAAGTGAAAAAAGAAAGGCAAAGAGAGAGATAGTGAGACTGAAGGGGGAGGATGGGGGCTGTGTGGAGGATGACAACAGTAAAGCTGACATATTGAACAGGTATTTCTGCTCAGTCTTTACTGAGGAAGAGGAGGGTAATGGGTCTGAACGGGTACAAGGGTGAGAATGGTGCAGAAATGGACACAAGTCCATTTACACGAAAAGGGTCCTGAAGGAACTAAAAGTAATAAGAGTTGATAAAGCAATGGGGCCAGATGGGTGTGCACCCAGGGTCCTTAAAGAACTAAGAGGTGGTGGCTGAACCTCTGGCTATCCTGTTTAGCCGATCACTGGAAACAGGAGGTACCCAAAGACTGGAGGATAGCAGATGTAGTCCCCTTATACAAAGTGGGAACAAAGAGGAAGCAGGGAACTACAGACCAGTGAGCCTCACCTCGGTAGTGGGAAGATCATGGAAGCACTACTGAAGGAGAGATTGGTGGAACATCTGGTTGTCAATGGACTACAGGACCCAAGGCAGCATGGTTTCACCAGGGGAGGTCATGCCAGACCAACCTCATTGAATTTTTGACTGGGTGACTAGGGAGGTGGATCAGGGGAGGGCAGTGGACATGGCCTATTTGGACTTCAGTAAGGCCTTTGACACTGTGCCACATAGAAGACTATTGCACAAACTGGGAATATGGGTGTGGGCAGGACAGTAGTGTGGTGGGTAGGTAACTGGCTGGGCGGCAGGACACAGAGGTGGTGGTAAATGGCTGTCACTCCACAGAGGAAGAGTGACCAGTGGGGCTACCACAGGGATCAGTGCTGGGACCGGTCCTATTCGACATCTTCATCAGTGACATTGTGCAGGACCTAGAAGGCAGAATTTCACTGTTCAGCAGATGACACAAAGCTCTGTAACAGAGTAGACACACCAGAGGGTGTAGACAGAATGAGAAGGACCTGCAGAAACTTGAAAGAATGGTCAGGGGTTTGGCAGTTGAAATTCAATGCAAGGAAGTGCAAGATAATGCATATGGGCACAAAACCCTGGCACAATATATCAGTTGGGGGGTGAGGATATAGCATGCATCAAGCAGGAAAGGATCTTGGGGTTATCATCTCTGATGACCTCAAGGCAGGGAAACAGTGTGACAAGGCAGCAGGTAAAGCAAATGGGATGCTGGGATGCATAGGCAGGGCATCACCAGCAGGAAAAGGAGGTCATAATTCCACTATACAAGACACTAGTGAGGCCCCACCTGGAGTACACTGTACAGTTCTGAAACCTTACCTATGTAAGGACATAGACAGGGTAGAGAAGTTTCAGAGGAGGGCAACAAAGATGGTGCATGGATTGCATCACAAGTCCTATGAGCACAGGTTGAAGGAACTAAACATGTACTCCCTGGAGGAGAGGAGGGAGAGAGGGGATATGATAGAGACATACAAGTATCTTACAGGGAGGAACAGGGTGCAGGAATACACTATTTTTAAGCAAAAAAGATGTTCCAGGACTAGAGGGCATGGGATGAAGTTGGAGGGAGGACGATTCAGAGGAAACGTGAGGAAGAATTTCTTCACAGAACAGGTGGTGGACAAGTGGAACACCCTGCAAGAGGAAGTGGTGGGGGCTGAAACAATCACGAGATTGAAGAATGCATGGAATAGACATAAAGGAATTCTGGAGGTCAGGGGTAAGGGGCAACAGACTTCTAGAAAAACATAAACTGAACTTACAAGCTCAAATGGGCAGACTGGGTGGGCCATAGGCCCTTATCTGCCGACACTGTCTATGTATCTATGTATCTATGTAACAGTAATGGTCAATGGGGAAAGTCACATAACACTTCCAGGTATTTTCCTGGCCTTATTGCCTTAAGAAGAGCGTGGGCTACTGAGGTATAATGCTATTGAAAAAAGAGAACAAGCACAGTTGTTTGAAGCTGAAAAGTTTTTTTATTATGACCAGTTAAAGGTTTAATTTTGAATTACTTTATACAAAATCTAAATTACCCAGATATGCAGGTAAGTCTTATTAAATTGCTGTTTTATATGGTTAAATGAATACAAGAGAAGTAGGCCAGTGATAAAAATGTGCAGGAGGCAGTATAGCACAATGGTTTAAGGCTCTGAGCTGCTAATCTGGAGACCTGGGTTTGAATCCCACAGCCCCACTTGCATACTGTGTGACCCTGAGCAAGTCGCTTGACTTCCCTGTGCTCCCAGATCACACCTGTAAACAAGCTTTCAGCTTAGTGTGCCACTGCTGGTTAAACAATTGGGGGAGAAAAATGTGCTGCTTGAATCTTCACACCCTCGCTATTTTCTACACTTGCATTTCTAGGGTGGGACATCCATCTGATCCATGAAAAAATGGAAACCCGAGAGGTGTTGGTAAGGTGTGCCCAGGCACTATGGATTACCCATTAAGAGTGAGATGAGACGGGTATATAAAGGTAGGATCATTCCTTTTCTTTTTCTTCTACGGCACCTCTGAGGGGAGGAAGGGAAGACAAGATCAGACAGCAAACAGGTAAGAGAGCTAAAGGGAAAAGAGCAAGCATTTGTCAGTGCTGAATGTTGGCTTGCTGGCCTTGGTAATGCAGGAGTTAGAGCGATGCATAATAGGAATGGCAGTGAAGTATTGAACTGATGCCAACCCCACCCTCACTCTGCAGAGACTGACAGGCATTGGGGTTTGCCTTTCGGTCATCGGCCATAACGCTCATGCCATTTCACTTCACCCTACCCTGCAGACACTGACAAGTGTAGTGGTATGCCTTGAGGTCTTAAGGCCTCATACTCACCCCATTCTATAAGGAAATATGCTGAGATGGGTGCGGTATAGGAGAATGGGGTGAATGTTAGGGCCGAAGACCCCAAGGCACACCTCGATGCCTGTCACTGGCTGCAGGATGGGGGTGGAATGGCGTGAGCATTACGGCTGATGATCTCAAGTCACACCCCCGATGCCTGTCAGTCTCTACAGAGTAGGGCATTATGGTTGGAAACCCTAATGCCCCTGTCGTTTGTTGGTATTTTCACTGCAAATTTTCAAAATGTGATTTTTGTGACCCTGCCTCATGAACAGTGGCACTATCATTTCGTTACTCAATCCTGAAAGGTGGTTTTGCACAGCGACTGTGCCATTTGGTGCCACAGGTGTGAAAACACATTTCTGGCAGGATGTGAAAAATGACAGCTGTATTGTTTATGAGGAGGTGTGAAAAATGGCAATGTTGAAAATTTGGAGTGAAAATATGAAAAACTGGCGTAGAAACTGCGAAATCCACACCTGTAACGCAATCATTTTTTGGAATTTTTTTCACCAGACTTTCAACATGGACATTTTTTAACCTCTCCTCATGAACAGTGGCACTGTGATTTTGTTAATCTGTCTCGAAAGCTAATTTCCCACAGCGACCATTCCATTCTGCACCACAGGTGTGAAAACGAATTTCAGGAAGGATGTGAAAAATGACAGCTATGCTGCTTATAAGGAGGTGTGGAAAAACGGCAATGTTGAAAATCTGGAAAGAAAATATAAAAAATTGGCGAAGTTACAAGTGTGTGTAGAAACCGCGCAATGCACGCTTGTAACGCAGTCATTTTTTGGAAATATTTCACCAGACTTGCAACATGTTCTCTTTGGCACTTCCCCTCAGGAACAGTTGCACTGCTGATTTGTTAATTGGTCCTGAAAGGTGATTCCGCGCAGCGACTGCGAAATCGGAAAGGGACAAAGAAACTAAATGACAGTGACATGTTCACAAGGTGGGGTCCTAAGAACCCCATGTTGAAAATTTTGGGCCAAAATTCAAAGAAATGGCTGTGATATCAACCTAAGTTGGAAACCCCCCATTGCTTCCCATTATAAAGCTTATCGTCATTTCTTCGGTTCGTAGTTCGGTTTTGAAGAGTGCAGACGTGTCCCGGTTCAGAGAAAATTGCGGCTCCTGATCTCCAGAGGGTAAGTATGGGTGTGGGGTGTGGGGAGGTGGATGCGCAGAGGGAGGGTGCAGATGGGGAGGGGGACGAGGGAGACAACGGTGGACCATTTTCTTGTTTGCGAGGGGGGGGACTGTGAGGGAAGGTTTTCTTCATTAACAGGTTACACACACACAAAAAAAATAGGCACACTGGGGTGGACTCCCAGTGTGCCACAATTCTGGGGGTGGGGATGCCAGATGCCGACATGGGGATTGGGCACCCTGATGTCGGCAAGGTGTATAGATGGGTGAGGGGGGCATGCATCCGACTCCAGGAGTGGGCTTCCTGGTGTCAGAAAGGAAAGGGGAAACTGTTTAACCAGGAAAGACACACTAAGGGGGGGGGATGCCAACACGGGGATTGGGCACCCCGATGTCAACTTTTTGGGAGTGTGTGGTGGGTGGCAGGAGCCATGTTATGGTGTGATACTTAATGTGGGGGGGGGACATGCCGACACAGGGACTGGGCACACCATTGTCGGCTTTCTGGGGATTGTGTGGTGGACGTCAGTAGCCGCCATATTTATTGAAATGTTTCACCAGGAAAGGCACGTAATGGAGGCATGTCATCTGCTGCTGCAATGATGAGCCTGTCTCTGATTGCAGTGGCAGATGAGTTTCAGCTCAGTGGCGCTCTGTGAAACTGCTGTCATCGGCAGCATGCTCACTGGTTGGCGGCTGAGGGACGCACCGGCTAAAGCATCCTCTGGATTCGCCACAACTGTGACACCTCTGAAATGTGCTACTACCACAAGCTGTTGCTTGCACGTGCGTGCAAGCCAACATAAAAAAGAATAGCAGAAAGAGTGAGGGTGGATGAAATGAACAAACATAATCTAAAGTTAAAGTACACTTGTTGGTATTAGAAGCGATTGTTAACTTCAGAAAAGGTAAACAAAAAGCTGTATATCCTGTACCAAACATGTGTTAATAATGTAACTGCAATTTTATACATGTTAAATCTGATCTCTCAATAATGATTTGAGTTTTTTTAAAAAATGGAATGCAGAAGCTCACTGAGAACTCATTTACAACTCATTGCTGTTCTCAATGCATCTGCTGCTCAGATCTCGGCTCATTATCAACCAAGTTCAAAATTAATAGAATGCAGTCTGTACTGTGGGATGTGTTGCTGTGTGGAATGTCTCATGCGCTATTCTGGAACAAAAATATTTGAAAAGGTTTTTTTTTTTGTTTGCATTTGCTGTACTTTCTTCCCTGAACTGTGACCGGCCCCTTTCACCCCCAACCCAGTCTCATCACCCGCTATCCCCGGGACCTACCTTGTTCCTTGTGACCCTGTGGATGATCCTCAAGGAAAGGACTAACCAGGGGCCACCCTTTACCCCTGGACGGAGTTACAGTGTCAATGGTGGAGCAAGAGCCTTGACTGGCAGTGCGGAACCTGTGGCAGGGCAGTGGGCGGCATCTCGCTCAGGTGGGGATTTTTGCCTTTTCTTCCCCATCCCCAAGCATTGTGGAGATGATGGGTCTGAGGCCGAAACATCAGAGCAACGACACTCCCCTCCCTGTGTTCTGACTCCAGCCTGCACTCTCTCTCTAAATGAAGGGGGCTGGGGGGGGCACAGTCAGTAATGATAGACACATGACTTTTTTCCAGCCTGCACTGCTACCTCTGGTCACCCAGGTGACAGTATAGCAGTGGAGACTAGGATCCCTCCTCCCTCGAGGAGGCACATGTCCATGGGACACTCAGTCATCTAACCTCTGCCAGCCCTCCAGCAACCTAGGCTCGCTTCTGAAGCTGGGTCGCTGGTGTGCAGACAGTAACACCACCACTGCACAGGTGGGCCAGTTAAAAATATTTGAAAAGTTTAAAAAACACAAGAAAGCAACCTCAGTATGTCTGTAAGAAGATCTTTACTGAGGAATGGACCAAAGCCTTAAGACTGCAGAACTTCTGCCGTTGCTGGTTATCCATAACAGTATTACCATTTGGCGAAATGGACTCAGAAATTAGGTCTGACACGGAATCAGGTAGGTAATGGACAAACTAGAAGGACTGCTTGGTCTTCATCTGCTGACGAATTCTATGTACCTTGATATATATGAATATTGATTGGGCTGATTTCTTTTTTTTGGTGGAGATGGTAATTGTCAGAAGAGGGTGTCAACCAATCCCATTTTGCTGGAGAATTTCACAGTTTGCATATTCAGACTGCAAGGGCCACCTAGTCAGTGACTGAAAAAGACCCGCCAAAGCGGCGCTGGGTTTTCTGCTTCGAACTGTTATTGACTGCAGCTAGCTCCCCTCCCCCACACCAACCATGATGTTGTCTCATTAAATTAAGTCTGAGAACCACATGGATCAGCAGATTCCTGAAGTCCCGGCAGACTTTTCCTGCAATTAGGATTAATCAAAGATAAAACCGAAGAAGGATTTGTTTTACTGATTTGCATTTTCTGTTAAAGTACTTATATCTAATTATTAGCAATCCCTGTTCTTTTTGTTCTGCACATTCCTAAAGACCTCTGGGTTAGAAGGTGCGGAGTCAGCTGACTGAGGGCTGTAGTTATGAGTGGTGGTAAAAATATGTTTTACTGCAAGCTCAGACATCGCCTGATCAAGACCACATTCACCCCAAACTGTTTACCTTTGACTTGAATACGGACATTCCAGTCCGTTGGGGCTTAGGAACTGTCTCCTTAGTTTTGCTGTGACCTGTCTGAGCCCATAATAACTTAGCTTCTTATTCATATGTACATATTGGCCAAGTGGCAGGGCATTGCGAGGGCTTTTGCAGTGATGCGGCTAATATGAGAGTTGGCGACTCACCGTAAGGAACTAGGTGACCCATTTCTGGTGTGGGTGTGGACCGGTTAGAATGTGTAAGCTGGAAAACGGTCTACAAAGGCTCTGGTTTCCAAACCTCCATCAGGTGGCACAGAGTATGCATATCAAAGTGCAAATGTATGCAAATTAGGTGAGTCACAAAGATGTACATTCTGCAAGTGAATGCACATTACTAGATTTGCCCATCAAAGATGCTCCTACAGAAACATGGTGAACTGCACTGCAGCAAGTCAAAGCCTTCCACCCCCTCTGCTGAGAAACTAGCCTCAGGATGTTCCTACCAGTACTAGACTATGAAGATTATATTTACTAATATCTTTAAGAATTTACTATTTGTGTGACTGTGAATGCCTTTGTCACCCCTCCCCCGATGAAGACCCCGCATGGGTTCGAACCGCTGGGGTTTAGTTCAGCATGTCTGTTGCTAGTTGCCACAATAATGCCACTCTCGCAGTATTTGGATAGTTAATCTTGTTTGTGCACCGATTTGTTTTCGTTAAGTTTACTGTTTGTGGTGCTGCAGTCTGTCTCTCCGAGCTCCTAATGGGGGTTTTCGCTTCTTTGGACTATAAATGTTGAGTTTACAGTACCACCCCAAACCTGTCAGTCCCTGGCCAAGTGGAACCCCTTCTTTAACTTCTTCTAGTAATTTTATCTTAAAGGGGAACAGTTTTGTTTGCTGGTCCTGCTCAGTGCCGCATTAACTTACATGGCGCCCATAGGCTGCAAACTTCAGGCGCCCCCCCATCCCCCACCACCAAATATGGCTCAGTTCAAGGGATGGCAACAACGCATTCACAGAAGAACAATAAAACAGAATACTGACTTTTGTTGTGCTTTCTATTTATTGTCATTTTTACAATAACTAACAATGAAACATCAGGTAAGGACCAGGACATGGACTGCCCCAGAGAACCATATCAGTTCCTACCAATTATCAGGAAGGGCCTGGGCATGAACTACTGCCCCTCTGTGGACCAAAACACATCACCATCTAATGACCTTAAGGTTGGCAAGCAATGTGAGAAGGCAGTAGGGAGGGCTGGGGGGATACTGGGAGGTATAGGGAGAGGCATCACCAACAGAAAACAGGAAGTTGTTATCCCCCTGTACAGAGAGTTGGTGAGACCCCATCTGGAGTACTGCATCCAGTTCTGGAGACCCCATCTCCGCAAGGACATAGACAGGATGGAGGCAGTCCAGAGGAGGGCAACTAAAATGGTACAGGGTCTGCAAGAGAAGCCATGCGAGAGAGACTAAAGGAGCTTAATATGTATACCCTTGAAGAAAGGCGGGAGAGGGGGAACATGATAGAAATTGTAAGTACCTCAGTGGAATCAACAAAGTCCAAGAGGGTAGCATCTTTCAGAAAAAGAGATGTGCAAGAACAAGGGAACACAATTTGAAGATAGAGGGGGGGGACAGCTCAGGGGCAATATGAGGAAGTATTTTTTCACAGAGAGAGTGGTGGACACATGGAACCACCTGCCTGAGGAGGTTGTGTGGTCTAAAACTGTGGGAGAATTCAAGAATGCATGGGACAGACATAAGGCAATTCTAGTGGGGGGGGTAGAAAGAAATAGGCTGTTGGTTAACTAGAATCTGCAGCTTATCCAGTAGGTAGGGAAATGGGCAGACTAGGTGGGCCAAGTGGTCCTTATCTGCCGTCAAAGTCTATGTAATATCAGTGAGGGACCAGGACATGGACTGCTTCAGTGGATCTAACTGTCCCACTGAATGTCAAGAAGGGGCCTGGGCATGTAACTCACCCCCCCCCCGGCCCCCGGCCCCCCATGGACCACCGCCAAATATTGGAAAGGGGACAGCATATGAACTGCCTCATGGACAATACCAATACCTCACTGATCATATGACACAGACCAGGACATTATTTAACCACACCCCTTCTTCACCAAACTTTGGAGAAGGGCCAGGATGGAAGGCTGTGGTGCATGTGATGTGATTGTGAAATGTATTTCTTTCTTTTTTTTGGTAAATTATCTTTTTCACCATTTCCCTCTCCCTCGCAATAAATGTATATAGGCGGGGGACATTCCTCTTTAGGCAATGATTATTTTGGATTTAGACTCAGGTGGTGAACAGTGGTCAGACCTTCAGTGTTCAGACATCATCAATCGACAAACAATCATCAAAACCTTACACAAGTTGTTGGCTCACTGCACCGGTGACTATCCCATCTGCCTGAAGGGGAAGAAGAAGATCAGAGCTGGGCAGGCTGAATCTGTAACTGTGAAGTGATCAGATTCGGCAGGGTGGTGCCTGGGGGAAGATGATCACTCACCTGGCTTGGCATCTCTCCAAGTAGTCAGCAGCGGCGGGCCCTTACTGTCCCTGTTGTGTCTTGATTCGACTCATGGCAGTAGACTTACTCTGGTGCTGTGCTGCTGCTCCTACTAGTTGTTGTCGATGCCAATGACCACCCGGTCAGTGGTCACTCACTGTTGACGATGACAATGTCTGTTCGACCGTCAACTCCCGAGTCCTGCTGCAGACTAGTGCTGCAGCACTGGCATGCACCATGCCTTTTTACGTGCCCTGCTGCCCCACATCAAGCAATGAAGGAAGCATTGCATTACAGATTTGGCATGGGACATGGACATGCTGCACACACTGATTGGACTGCTCTGCTCTTTTCTGTCTGGGGGTGGGAGGGGCAAGACAGACTGAGTTTTGGGGTGGGACGGCACAGCTGACACTGAGTTCTGGGTGGGTGATGCCAGTCAGCCAATTTTTTTTTCTCATTCATTTGATTTCTGATTTCATTTCTCAGGTGCCCTCTAACCGCTGGTGCCCCAGGCTGTAGCGAAACTTAGCATATTGATAAAAACTGCACTGTTGTTAGGAAGAGAGGAGAGCAAGAGGGGACATGATGGAAACCTACAAGTACCTCACAGGGGTGAACAGAGTGCAGCAAAAGAGTCTTTTTCAAATGAGAAAGAGCACCAGGACCAGACAGCATGCGATGAAGCTTGGGGGGGATTAAGAGGAATGTGAGGAAGTACTACTTCACTGAAAGAGTGGTGGAGGTTGAAACAGTAGAGGGCATCAAGCATATGTGGGATAGACACAAGGGGATATTGCTAAATAGGCATTGAGGAGGGAGGGTCACTGGAGACCATTTAGGGTCTCAGGTAGGTTAGGGCAGGGAACATCTGGGCAGACTGGGTGGGCCAAGATGTCCTTTTCTGCTAACAAATTCTATGTTTCTGTGTTTCTATCAAAAGACTAGACAGAATGCCTGCCACTTTTGTGAACTGGACACATGTTTTTCCAGGGGTTGGACTGAAGTCACCACAAGCTGATGTTTCATACTGGCCACCAAATAGCCATCATATGATAACAGTATATGTCTCTTACTATCTGAGCCAAAGATAAATAATTAGAGGCATGGCATTGGCAGGGCACGTTACATGTGTACAAGGCCAACACCAGTGCCGAGAAGGGCAACCAAGATGATACCGAATCAGTAGGGGAATACGTATGGGCAGGGACTAGATAGCCTAAACATGTAGTCACCAGAGACGTGGGGGACATGAGAGAGACATTCAAATATATGAGGGACATAAACAAGGTGGACTCTAGCGAACCGTTCGGATCAAGGAGAATAGGAACACTAGGGGACATGGCAGCAAATTAGTGGGGAGGGAGGATACATTGGGGGGATGCCAGGAAGGACTATTTTATGGAAAGGGTGGTGGGAGGATGTAATAAGTTCCCAGAGGCACTTGTTAATATAAAAACTATGCTGTGGAGCGCTTTGAGGGAGGAATAGGGGTTATGGGGGATCGGGGGGAATAGGAGTTATGAGGTGCACCACAGGGGGGTATGGACATGAACCTCGAATGAGCGTGTACCTCTATATTGGGTGGAGATGATAGACCACATGGCCTTCTCCTGCTGGCACACTTGTTTCTGTGCACACTGCCAAGGGGAGGAGGAGGGAAGGAGGGTGAAGGGTTAAAAAAGGTCAAAATTATTTGCCACCTAGGATAAAAGTTTCTAGCATGCTCTGACCCTGCACCCCAGTGTTGCGGTCTGGGGGTAGTGATTGTCGGGCCTGTGCAGTAATATCATGCTCAGTTTCCAAATTCTGACAGAAAGGAATTCCACGTAATTTCTGAAAATCCTGCAGAATTCTGTTGGTAGTGGAATACCAAGATTTGAAAAGCGAAATGTTTTTCAATGATTAGTAATTCCCAGTTTGCATAACCCCAGAGTCCTTGTCCACAATTTGTGGAAAATCATTCCTGTACATAATCCACAGAAAGTTATTCAGCGGTTTACATTGATTTATTTTTTTTGAAAACTGGTGACCGGGAAAGGTGCACTGGAGCGAGGCTTGTTTCCAGGCATGATCCAGGGAAGGGAAACCAGTAGTACAGTAGTCCACATGAGAGCTACGTGACACTACAGAAAGCCAGATGTTACAGCAGGAAGCTTACTAATGACAATAGTAGCAGGGCACCAACTCAAACAGCACAACTGCAACAAAGCATGACCCCTCAAAACACTGGGCAGAAACAAACAAAATCCAATACAGGTGAGAGCAATATATGTGGAACTTACAAAGGGTACCGAGCAATCTCTGAGATGCACTGGGGTGTTGCAAGCAGAGGCGAAGGTGGATCAGGTGCTCAATGGGTGAGGACAGGAACATGCAGATGAGAAATTAGACCTCAGCAGGGGCCTAAGAGCAAGATAAGAGGGAACAAGCCTAAGAGAGGAGGGGAGAGAGCTTTGGAGAGAAGGCAGCTGTTCGAGAAAGCAAATTGACCAGCTGACATACAGCAACTGGGTACACTAATGGAATGAGAGATAGAAGAGCAGAGGGAGAAAAAAGACCAGATACGTAGGAGACAAAGGATGTAAACCAGTTCTTAGATAGAAGAGTAGGATAGGTGCTGAGAGGATAGGGAGGGAAGAGCAAGGAGTGGATGCAAAGAAAAGTGGTAAGGAAGAGGGGGAGAGCCAAAAATACAGTGACAAAAGGAGTACAAGACAGGGTCCAAGCTGGCTGCAGTAGATTTGGAGGCAGCACCACAGACGATATCCACATAGTCAAACAGTGTGAGAATCTTTTTAAGAACAATCTCACAGCTGGCCCTCGCCTGGCATGCTGGCAACCCAGGTTCACGCCCAACTCTGGTGGCTAGTTTCGGCATCGTGCATTGTAGTGTGGGTGATCACACATCACATGCACGAACACCAGGATGCCATGGCATGCACTCCAGTGGGGTGAGACACCAGGAACAAAAGGAAAATGGCCGCCCAAGCCGCCAGATGAAGACAGCCTGCTTTCCATCGCTATGAAGCTGGGAAGCCCCCGAGCTGCCCAGCAAGGACTGAAGGTGTACCTACTTGTACACAACCGTCTCCTTGTCCTGGTTCCTTCCATGGGTGGGGGGGCCCCCGATGAAGGGATATGTTGGGTCAGTCAGGGACAGCAACTGAGGGAGCAGTGGACACTGAATGAGGTAGTGGTGAGGTAAGGCTTGGCGGCCCGAAGTAGCAGGGGGCTGGATTGATAAAGGGGCATGCATAAATAGATAAAAAAAAAAAAAATCTCACTCTGAACAGGGTGTGGAAGGCAGGACTGATGTGTACTTTTTTGAGGATAGCATCAGTGACAGACTGAGAAGTCAAGGTGATGATCAAGCCACACCCCAAGGTACTGGAAACAGGGGACTGACACAAGGTAAGTGCCATCAAGAATAGAGAAAACAGTGATCTGTCTAAGTCTACTGAGCTGACAATATGAACCAAATGGCATGAAGACAGTTTTTTTGGTGTTCAACAAGAGCTGGTTGGCCCAGAACCGTTGCTGGATGCTATCAAAGTCAAACTATGGGGACTGTTCCAACTGGGGGGGATGGAGGCTCCACAGACATGAAGAACTATCTTATCAGTGTACATATGTATGTTAGCTGAGACACAGGCTGATGGGTGATCGTTCAGGAGACAGAGAAGAGGACTGGGCCCAGGACTGAGCCTTTTGGCACTGCAGAGGTTATCTGGAGGGAAGGGGAGTGGGCCCGTACAAATTGGCTATGACCACAGCGGTAGGAACACAACCAGTCCACAACCAATAGTGAGGGATCCAGACCCTCAAGACTGTGGCCTTTGGAGCGATTAAAAGCAAGAAGAGCAGCAAGTCATCAGAGGCCAAGACTGGAGAGAATGTAACCAAAAAAGTGGGAGGAGGAGCTGCAGCAGATAAGGAAGTAGGAGATGGATGAGTAGGGAGGGCGGCTGCAGGAGGTGAAATGAGTGTTGAATGCAGCAGCAACCTCAGAGGGCTCAGAGATTACCAAAGGAGGGTTGTTGAGTTTGAGTGCAGGTGTGGCTATGTGGGTGGGGGGATTAAACATGTAGCGAATAACCCTCCTGAACTTACTTGGGGGAATTAATATCATTCAGGAGAGTTGAGACAAAAATAATTGGCTTTTGCCTCTCTGACAGACTTGTGTGCAGGCAGTACACAATTGAAGGTATTTCTCCCAGTCCTCATTGGAACCAGAGGACTTGTGGAGGGACCAACCTGAGTCACAGACACTTAGGAGGGAGGTGAGTTCATAGCTGACCCAAGGCAGATGGAACCCACGTACTTGAGATCTCCTCAGGAGGGACGGCTTGTCCTAGGCAGATAAGAAACTGGATGGGAAAAAGGGAGAGGGCAACATTTATGTCAGTGTAAAAGATTAGAGGAGCCCAGTTGGAGGACAAAAGTTCATCCAGGAGGCTGTCCTGGTTGAGAGGCCTAAATGGCCAGGTCTAGATGTACCTCGAGGGGAGGGGATAGGATGATGAATTTTCCAGATACAGTATCCCATGTAGTGATCCGGGAGGGTATCTGCAGCACAGTCTGTGGGGATGGGAGGAAAGTATCCAGTCAAGAAGTGAGTGATTAGAGGAGTGAAGGTTGTGAAAGGTAGGGTCAGTGACGAGTTGAGAAAGGCCTGTCAACTCAACCTTCTGAGTGCATGTTTTGAGAAAAGGGGGGACCAGATTAAATTGAAGTCCCCAAGGATAAAAAGTTTTTCCGAGGTGGAGAGAGTGAGTAAAGAGGAGAGGAGTGGAATGACGGAGTTGAATTTCTACTTGGGGGACCGGTAAACCCCACCAAGGAAGTTGGGATAGAGCGTGAGGGAAAGAAATGTTACATTGAACAATCTTATGGGAGGCTTTTAGCCTTGTGCTTCACCCTACCTAAGGAAGGCAAAGCAGCATGAAAGACATCACAAGAGAGGCTACAAAGGACATAAATACACCACCACCTCTCTTACCCCAATCCAGCCAAAATGGTGCATATAGAGATGTCACTATCACTGATCCTAGCAGACGGCCAGGGTTTAGTGATGACCGGGACATCAGGGTCAGTCTGCAGAAGCCAGGAGCTAAGCTGATGAAGCCTAAAATGCTTTTCTGAAGTCTGTATGGCCATTGATATAGATACATTTCTCAGGTGCTCATGGCCTGGTACCAATAAAAGTGACTTTCTAGGCTGGCCTCTTGGCACAGTGGTAGGGCTACTGCTTGGAACGCCAGTGACCCAGGTTCAGGAATGTGCACAGGTCATCGGGGGATGATTGGGTATTGGCATTGCCCCCAGCTCCATCACTGACCTTCTCAGGGACTGGTGATTGGCTACGCGAAGGCCCTGCTTTTACAACACTGCATGCAAAGTTCAGCAGTTAAACATAATTATGAAATGGGTATAAAAAATCCAAAAACCTGATTGGCTTATGTAACTCAGCTCCTTTCAGATTCACCTCTGCTGTTTCTGGGGCCCTTGGGTCTTCCCTGTACACACCTCGAGGGGGCCAGCTTAGGTTCTTGGGCAGACAAGTGGTACTGGAACAACAGGTGCATGTGGTGCCTCCACCTGGGGTAGTGATAGGGTATACCTGTAAAAAAATTTGCAGGTTAACACCTCCCAGGAAAATGCAGTAACTGTTCCCACTGTACCTTCTCCACACAACAGCAATTCCTACTTTTCACAATAAGTCACTATACCAGAATGTAACGTTGACAATTCACAATTTTATTTTGGAGGAAGGGGAAAAAGGAGGAAAACAGTATAACAGTTTAACAATTGTAACAACACTTTTCCCACACAATCCCCACCTCCCACATACAGATTCACCCAACTTCCCAATGGCAGCTGCCCAAAATGTGTCTAATGTCTCTTGGGTGGGTACCACACCGCCGTGAAGATGATGCAGATCTTTTATTGGGGACCAAATAACTTTAAACAGGAGCAAAACTTTAACTTTCTGCCTGGGCGCAGCTTGGATCCTAGCACAGTCCAGCCCAGGGCTTAACCCCTTATTTCTCTGACAAGCTAGCTAGCTAAATAAAGACTTCCCCAAAGCCGCAGCCCAGGGTACTTACAGTTCAGACATTCACAGGGGATGGCAGAAACTTGTTTCACGGTACCGTGCTGGTATCAGGAGCTGTTGCTACGCGCAGCCACTGACTGGAGCAATGATGAAAGAAGGTCTCCATCTACCAGGCCTTTCCAATCTTAACCCCTGGGGGCCTTTGCATGCAGTGTTCACCTGGCAGGCCTCTCGATGTCTTCCTCTAAAAGGATTTTCTCCTTCTTTGGGTACAACTTCTCTCCCCCAACTGGGGGAGCATACTTTCAAGTCACCTGATTCTAAGCTGGCAGACACTGAGGGATTTTAGGTAGCGACCTTTACAGTCTTTGCTTCCCAGCTGTAACCTTTGATAGTTCTTTCTGCACAGCAGGACAGCTAGCTCCTACTAGACAAATCTCTAGATGTCTCTCCTCGAACTGTGGGGTCTTCCTAGCCCAACCGCAGGTTCCTGTTTCAAGACAATGGTCACAAACCCAGTAGCAAATGTCTTTCACCCACAGGTTTCAAACTTGGTAGCAACTTCCAGCTTCTCTACCAAGAAATCCAAATTCAACAGCAAATTCTTTCAGGCACTGGCTCACTCTCTGGAGCAACATTCATCGGCCACAGGTTCAAATCTCTGAAGCAACTTTTTCTCATGGCAGCAACATTCCTCAGCCACAGAATCAAATCTCACCCATAAAATCTCCTCACCCAGAGCATTTTTTTCCTTGGGGCTAACTTATCTCTCCAGATACAGAGCAGCTTGTTCTATTCTGTGGCCAACTAGGCTGTTGGGCAAACACACAGGCCTTCAGGGCTAACGAGCCTACAGCATTCTCTCTTCTTGCTTCTGGCTGAGCTCACAGCCTCCAGCCGAAGACCCCTTCTGGTGGGCAAACAGTCTCTTTTATTAGCTCTCCAGTAGCCCTCCCTCATTGGTTTCCTCACTTGTCCATCTGGGCAAATTAATATGCATTAGCCTATTTTGATGTCCCATTAGTCCTTTGCTTAGGCACCAAACATTTGCCCTCCTCCTCTTCCTCCCAGAAGTCCTCTGGCAGTCTCAACATCTTTCTAAAAAAATCCCAACATTCTGATTTGCTGTGCAGGGGGTCAAAGGTAGTAGATAAAATTTATTTATACAGTGATGCCACCATTAGGGCTATATGTGCCCTTTTCACAAGGTGCACCTGTTTCAAGTGTCAAGTTACAGTAGCATAAAATGTATATACATAAATACAGAGACAAAACATGTCTCAAATCAAATGGATTACATTCAAGGGAAATATAGACAAATACAGAGAAAAATACACACTATTACATTACCATCTATTCTATTCAACAAGTCACCTCATAAGTCAATTCTCATGTTTTTACTCTTCCTATGCAATTTAAGCTATCTATTACATGTACAACAGTACTCAAATTCCCTGTAAACAGCAATTTTAAAAACAGCTGATTTCATGCGTGGCTCTTTAAGATACAGGGGGAGTTGATTCCAACAAACAGCTGCTTTATACTGAAAGGTCATGGATGTAAATTTATTTTTGTCTTTAGGAATTAGTAACTCTAGCTGTTTTTTTTTCCCTCAAATTACAACCATGTTTTGGTTTTTCTAATTTTTCTACTAACCCACATATCAAATTATTTTTTTTTTTAAATTCCATGAACTTGTATGACCCATGCCCATTTTCTTCCGCTCTCTACTGAGCTCCAGCCAAGGGAGTGGAACATGACACAGTGATGGGTATTCAAATCGCACTCCAACACAAATCTAGCCAGCCTATTTTGGACCAAATCTAGTTTTACCATTTGCTGTTTATTTGCATGACAATAAACATGGCTTCCATAGTCTAAAATAGGCAATATTAATTGATTTACCATAGTTTGATGTACTTTCCTGGTTGTACAGTGCAATAACCATTTTGCTGCCCCTAGTCTCGTATAAACTTTTTTCCCCAGTTCATTTATGTAGTGTTCAAATTTTAGATGCTGAGCCATGAACACTCCTAAGTATTTGTATACCTCAGTTTGTCCTAAAATATTCCCTTCCCTAGTTCTGACAGTTATCTTGGAATTCAAGTGTTCTTTATCTTGTTTAAGAGAAAACAGCATTGTCTGAGTTTTTTTACTGTTTATTATTAACCCTAAATCGAAAAAAAAATTTCTGCGTAATCAAAAAATATTCTTGTAAGCCGGCCTGCCGGTGCAGCAGTTGGTTTTCCGCTTGTGGCGCTGGCAACCCGGGTTCAGGAACAGACTCAGGTCATCAGAGGGCCGGCCAGGGAAGAAGGATTGAGCATCCTATGACTGCTCTCCTTCTCCGGAAGGAGGGTGAGTGGGGGACCCCTAATGGAGGCTAGGGGTGCCACAGCAACTGATGTCCACAAGGTTCCTGGGGGTGGGACAGATGCTGGTATCATTGCACGTTCCTGCCCCCTACAAAGGGGAAAAATAATAGTCTGTCTCCACTGCCTTAATGAAGCCTGCCCTGGAACTGCAATTGGCTCCCCAGGCCGATTCCGGCCCTATCCCATCGTTCGTGGCGCCCTAAAGGGCTAGGGGTGCCACGTCTCTGCCCTGGGGAGTAATCCAGGGGGTTCTGGGAGTGCAGCTCATCTGGGGATGCTGCAGCTAAGGGGTCCGTGTCCGGGCGGATGCCTGGCAGAAGTGGAGTGGGCACCAAAACGAATAAATCAAAAAAAAAAAAAATCACCTAGTAGTTTTCCCTCTACTTCCTTATGATGATTCCCATCTACAATCAATACAGTATTGTCTGCATATAAACAGACAGAGGTATTTTTTAAACAGTCGGGTAAATTGTTAATGTATACAATAAATAAAAGTGGGGCCTAGTATTGATCCTTGCGATACCCCTCGGGTAATGTGTAGTGGCTTAGAACTAATTCCATTTATGCTAACTACATAAAACCTATTTTCCAAGTAAGAATGGAATCACTGACATGGCTCCTTTGCCACTCCCATTTTTACCAATAGGTTCAACAAAATATTATGACTAACAAGATCAAAAGCTTTCGACAGGTCCACGAGCACCGTGCCCACAGACCTTGCTTCTCCCAAAGGGGTAGCATCCAGATCTAACAGGTCCGTGAGTGTGGTGGCTGTGGACCTGCCCCTTCTAAAACCGGACTGAAGTGGGGACAGCTTCCTATATTTTTCTGAATAGTCCGTTAGTTGCCTATGGACTATTCTTTCTAATATTTTAGAAATAGTATGGCAATATGACGGTAGTGTGTGGGATCGCCTCTTTTAGCAAGAGGGACAATCTTTGCTCATTTCCAATTTGTAGGAAAAATACCCTCACTCAAGCTCCAGTTAGACAAACCGGTCAAAATAGGTGCTATTTCAGACACTGATTCTTTAAAAAAAAAATAATTTTCTATTCCATCAATACCACTAGCTTTTCGTGTTTGCAATTTGTCTATCATAATTTCAACCTCTTTAACAGTGATTCCATGAAATCTAAAATGTGGACTACTTTTACCACTATGTTCTTAAGAAAACTGTTTCTGTTCATTATTTGCACCTATCATGTCAATGTCAGGAAGGTCTATAAAGCAGTGGTTTAACAAATCTGCAGTAGAATCCATCTGCTGTAGGATTCCATTTTTCTTCAGCTGGATCACCAGATTATTTCCAACTGGGGTCCTTAACCTATTCATCAGTGACCAATAGTCCCCTGGATTTTTTGTGTCCTGGATTTTTTGTTTATAATAAAAAGCTTTGGTGTTTCTAATAACAGCAATAACTTTGTTCGTTATAGTTTTATATTTAGCCCAGGTATCTGGACACAAAGATTTATTTGCTTTCATCCATAGTTGCTTTATTTTTTTTTTTTTCGAGTAATTTGTTTTTCCGCCCCTCCCCATGCTCGCTGATCCTCCACTCCTTCGGGGTGTATCAAGTTCCCTCTGACCCCTTCTATCCTTCCCCGGCCCTCCTCAGATCCCTAGATCGCAGCTGACCCTCGGGATATCCCGGTGTAACCCTTCACCGGGCGGGTCCCTCTCTGAGGGGGGAAGGCACCGGGGGGGGGGATAACCCCAGCATGCACTTTCTAGGGCCTGGGGATGCTGCTGGGGAACAGGAGGCACCGAGAAGGCACTGGAGGCCCTTAGGAATGGAGAGCCATCATCCAGAGGCCAGCAAGCAATTTTCCTGGCTTTCTGAAGGTGTGTGATGTCTGGACGTCAAGGCAGGAGCCGACGTCTGTCACGCACCACCCCTAATGGCCCTGACATGCTGCACTACACCGGCCTCCACCAATGGTCGCTATGGCACCGGGTCATGATCTCTTCCCTCCCTGGAGAGAGCGAGTAGTTGTGGGACGCTCAAGCTGCCTTCCCCCCATCCAGCCCTCCAGCGACCAGAGCTTGTTCCTGAACCCGGGTCATTGGCATCACAAGCAGGAATCCAGCCGCTGCACCGATGGGCTGGCTTAGTTGCTTTTTTATTCAAATCAGTTTACCTATTTTGTGTTCTAACCATGGGGTTCGAAGAAATTTGTTTTTAACAACTTCTTTTGGTGCGAATCTGTTGCATGCCTCAGGAAACATCCCAGTGAATTTGCTCACTGCGATGTCAAGATCAGGCATGAGAAGGACTCGGTGCCAGGGCATTTTTGACAAATATCCACAAAACAGCAACTTGTTAAATTTCCTATAGCATCTCCTGAAAGTAGGATACTTATTTTTAGACTCTGCTAATGTTTCACCAGTTCTTATGGTGCACTGGATCACACTAGATTGGGGGCCTCCACACTGAAACCCTCTACTGTCAGTTCAGGAGAAACAAAAACTAGATACAAAAGGTTTCCTCGACTTGTTAATTTATCCTTTCTAGTGGAGGAATTTATCATTTGAACAAGTTGCAAAGATTGCATTGCATTCTCCAACTTCTGTCCTTGTGGGCACCCCCACGTAGCATTGAAGTCTCCCAGGAGGATAGTTTTATTTTTTAAACTAACATAATCTGTCAAAACATGACAAAAACTCTCAAAACACCTAGGATTTAACTTTGGTGGAGAATAAACTGCTCCCACTACCAGGTCAAAAACTTCCACATAAACCACTAAACATTTCAATCCTTCTATGTTACCAGAATACATTACATTTGAGTGCCCCAGTGAGTGTTTAATATACATCAAAATACCCCCTCCTCGCGACCCCCTGTCCTGTCTATGATGATAATAGTCCTGTAAATCAATTTCATCATAACCGATTCCCCAGTGTAACCATGTTTCTGTTAGTATGATAATGTCAGGAGACTCTGTACTGATCCAGGCCCTGAAAGTGTCCATCTTTTTAACCAAACTCCTAGTGTTGTCATGCATTATCTTGATGGACCCTTCCCCTGGGCCAGGATTCAGTTCCATGTCTCCACAAAGGACTAACGTTAGCCAGAGTGCATGTTTGGGAGCCAGGCTGAATCTCAACTTACATGAGACATTTCTCTTCAACAGACTATTTCTCACCGAAAAAATAAGAATTCTTCCATTTTAATAGTGGCCGTTCCTTGGCCAGTAAGCCACAGCCTGGCTCCAAACAACTCAGGCAACTTTTCCCCTTGCTGACTTTGTCTCCCTTGGCTGGAGCACACACAGAGACCAGAATAACTGTGGCCATTAGAGCCTTTAAGGCCCCAAGAATATCTATCCCCATTTCTGAGCAAGAAGTTCAAAATAATTCTAAAAAATATATTCCCCTTGTAGGTACACCCATTAATAACTTTGACTGTATCACAATTTTACTCTCAACAATATTAAATAATCATTTAATTTTCTCCCTTGAATTACTGTCAGCAATAAATAAGCATGTATAAACAACTTACTTAAAATATGATAGCTACAATTTCACTGCTACACAATGGCTGCAAGCTGTACACTAGTTCTACTTTTATAAACGATGTCAAACTCACTTTGTTATAACAGCAGTTTTGCCATTTGTATCTAAGATAAGCACCAGACAAAATGTTTTGGTGTCAAAACATATTGTAAAAGTTCTTAATAAAAACTTGTTTTTCAAAAATTACCCTAAACCTATATAAGCTGAACTTTAAAATGTGTTTCAAATAACACCTACCATTTAAGCATTTCCTTTAGACAAAAACACACATTTTCCCAATACTGACTACCTAGCTCTACTTTCCTACTTCATTAAAACTATGTTGAGCTGCTGTTATACTAAATATAGCTGAAACCTTGTATATTATAAAGTCATTTGGGCTCACCCAACAGATATAGTCCTTGGCATGCCGCTCACGCTCGTGCCTGTGAGCAGCACGGGACTTTTAAAGTGAACTGCCCCTCCTCCTCTGTGACGTTGACTTGTGTCTCCCTCTTGCTCTAGCATTGAGCAATGTTCGGTGTACCGGGAGCTTCGTTGTTCCACCTGTAACAGGCCGACTTCAGAGGCAGGAGCACTGGCACAAGCACATTTAGTTACAAGGGTGGCAAGTATAGCTGCAGTATACACAGTCCAAGCACAAGTCCCCAATTTCAAAGTCCCTTGCAGCCACACATTTCAGTTTTATTAATTATTTTTCCACACAGTTCAATAACAGCGCCTCAGCTCTTTAAACTCCACACAAGGTTTAATATTTTAAGTCACTTTCCTACCTGTCGCTGCTGCTGCTGAAAAATTGTCCTCCTAAGGCAGCAGGCAGGCTCATTAATATTCATGAGCCTCATTAATATGTACATCCAGCCCCTATAGCGCTCATAGGCACTCTTAAACTAAATATATTTTGGCCTCCTCTGGTGCCTCCTCCATGTGTCTGGACCCCCTTTAGCAGAATCTGTGGTTCTGGAGACCTGGAGAGGCAATCATTTTGTCACCACAGTGGTGAGAAAATGAAAATGCACTACGGCACATGCGTGGACCGGCGTCTCACACATCCGAGATGCAGTGGCTCAGCGGTCCATAAGCACTTGCTCCTACCCCATTTCTGCAGGAAACATTACGGAGGCCAAAACGGGGCACACAGGGAAACATCTAGGCTGTGGAGGTGAGGACGCAGAGGAACAGGAGCACCCAGGTAAGCCTAACAGTGGTTGGGGGCTTTCACTTAGGAGCTCAGAACCCAGTGCTGATACCCCAGAACAGCACTGGAAAGAAATCGCTGACATCATTGACCTAAATGCATTAGCAGGCACAGCTGCATCTGCCATCTGCTTGCCAAACAGCAACATTACAAGAGCTCAATAGGACTGCTTTTTCCTTTTTCTCCTTTTTGCATTCGCTTGCACATGTGCAAGGAACGTCTTGAAACAGTATGACTTTTTGGAGGTGTGTGTCCCTCCGCGTGAATGCAGTGCTCAATGTAGCAGGTGAGACCCTACTGGACCAATACATGCTGAGCTGTGTATGACAGCAGTTCGGCTGTACTGGTCTTCACTTCAAACAAAAGTTCTGCTGCAATCAGCAGTGGTAGTGTGCATGCAATTAGCATACTGACGTCTTTGTCTTTCAGCACTGCCGAACTGCTGTCATACACAGCTCAGCATGAAATCCCTCCTTCCTCCCTCTGTTAATGTCCTCCCCCTTACTCATTATTGTCCTCCTTGGCCCTCATGTTGTGTGCTGAGGGGAGTTCCCAATCCCCCTCAGCTCATGCACCCCACCAGCACACTGTGTTGCCAATGGGAGTGCCCAATCCTTCATTGGTTGCAGCCCCCCAACAAACAACCAGTTGGCATGCTGGGATCCCACCCCAGTGTGCTCATGCCTCCCCCCCATGCACACTGTATGGCCAACGGGGGTACGCAGTTCCCCCCCCAACAAACATGTAGGTGGCATGCTGGGAGTCCAGCCCAGCATACCAAAAGCATTCCGTGGCATCGTTTTGTTTTAAAAATTACTGTGAAAGAAGAAAACGGTCCCTCGGTGAGTCCCTTGCTCCCCCCAACCTGTACCCACCCTCTGTGCACCCGACCTTCCCACACACACACCCCTCACCCCGTACATACATCTGGAGCCCAGCACAATGATCTTCAGTGGACTGGGAACACGTCTGCACTCTTCAAAACCGACCACAAACTGAAGAAATGCCAGTAAGCTGTATAATGGCATAAATGGAGTTTTTTCAACTTAGGTGGATATCTCAGCCATTTTTTTGACTTTTGGCACCAAAGTTTCAACATTCTTGGGACCCCTTCTCATGAATTCAGTCACTGTCATGGTGTTATTCAGTCCCGAAAGGTGATTTCATGGTCACTGCGCAGAATCACCTTTCGGGACCGATTAACGAAAGGACAGTGTCAGTGTTCATAAGGTGGGCTCTCAAAAAGCCTATGTTGCAAATTTGGTGAAAAAATTTAAAAAAATGACTCTCTTATGAGTGTGGGTTGCGCAGTTTGTAATATTTTCACTCCAGATTTTCAACATTGGCATTTTTCCACACCTCCTTATGAACAGTACAGCTGTCATTTTTCACATCCTGGCCAAAATGTGTTTCCGCGCTTCCGGCACAGAATAGCGCGATCGCTGTAAGAAATCAGTGTTCTGTACAGAGTAAGACAATCACAGTGTGACTGTTCATGAGCAGAGGTCCTAAAATGCCTATGTTAAAAATTTGGTGACAAAAGTCCATAAAATGTCTGTGTTACAAGTTTGTGCGGTTTCCACGCACACTCATAAGTTCGCGAATTTGTAATATTTTCATTCCAGATTTTCAACATTTGCATTTTACCACACCTCCTTATGAACAGTACAACTGTCATTTTTCACATCCTGGCTGAAATGTGTTTTCACACTTCTAGCACAGAATAGCGCGGTCGCTGTTGGAAATCAGTGTTTGGTGCACAGTAAGAAAATCATAGTGACACTGTTCATGAGCAGAGGTCCTAAAATGTCTATGTTTAAAATTTGGGGACCAAAGCCCATAAAATGACAGTGTTACGAGTGTACCTTGTGCACTTTCCACACACCCTCGTAATTACGCGAGTTTATAATACTTTCACTCCAGATTTTCAACATTGCCATCTTTTCTCTCTCCTCCTTATGAACAGTACAGCTGTCATTTTTCATATCCTGCTGGAATTTTGCGTTTGTGCATCTGGTACACAATGGCACGGTCACTGTGGGAAATCAATGTTTGAGACACATTAAGAAAATCATAGTGACAGTGTTCGTGAGCAGAGGTGACAAAATGCCTGTGTTGAAAATTTGGTGACATAATTCCACTGAATGACTGTGTTACGAGCGCGTGTTGCGCAGTTTCCACACAGGCTCATAACCTCGAGCACGACCAGGGCGTTAGAGTTCCTAAACCAGACACTTAAGAAGTATGAGGCTGAAATGTTAATCAGATGCAAGAGGAGTTGCAGAGAGGTACTCTGTTGGGATGCGGATGCTGAAGGGACATGGATACAACTGGGGGGGGCCTGCATAAATGCCCAAACACCAGTGCAAATACCTGCAAGTGAATGTTTGGCATTGACAAATGCTTGTTTGTTTATCTTTTCAAATTTTTAAATAAAAAAAACATTTAAAAAGTTTTCTTTACTAACCCAAGTGGACCCATTTCATAATCACCATAAAGCAATACTCGGTGTTCTTCATGCTGGGATAACGGTGCTTCTCAGGCAGTGGGAGCCCCCGGACTTTGGACTCATGCTACAACCCCCACCCCCAATGCAGGCCATTGCCCCAGCACAAAGCACACCCTGTCATGCCCTACTGCTTAAAAGAGAAGCATGTAAGTCTTCAGAAACAGCTCAAGTCAAATAGCATTTGTTAGTTAGCAAAAAAAAAAAAAAAATGTTGTCATACAGTTTTTTTTTTAGCAGTAATTTATTTCTGACAAAAATGTCAAAATATCCATTTTCCTTTTTAATTAATTCCTGAGCCAAAATCTATATATATTTTTCAATTTTTAGAAGACCCCACTCTTTTGCCATGCTCAACACAGTATGGTGCAGTATGATTTACTATCAGAAATGTGTGTGAGCACCATTCTAGTACATCCAATGTATTAATCTTGTACAGTCAAAGCCTCAGTGGATGAGATGTTACGTGGTAGTGGCGGCCATATTTACTGACTGGAGTCATTAATTACAAGCCCAGCAATAAAAGCTCTTTTAAAAATATCTGAGGGAATTAAAAACACAGCAATAATGAATCTTAGTGTAACCCCCACTACAAATGGGGGTTCTCAAAAGTCTTCCAAGAGCTTGTCTATTACTCACAGTCTGGTTGGTGTTCGGCGATAAAGCCGTTTTAAATGGTGTTTCAGTGAGTGCTTTTAAAGCCTCCACGTACTGTCTCTTTAAGGGCTGCCTGCATGGTACTAGGATTAACTGGGGTCTGTGTTTCTATGTTTCAAGTCCCACCTGGGTTGTTGACTAAGCACCGTTTCTGCAATCGCTAAAAGTGCAGAGGGAGCCCAGTTGGAGGATGTAACTAATTGCTGGGAATTATGCAGAGCAGTGATAAAAATGTAGTTTGTTTAACCTGCCTTTCTTGCAGCACAGACTGTTTCTGTTTGTGCCACCATTTTGGTCCAGAACTGCCGAATTGGACCTTTCGGGTGTGAGGACTCTAAAATGGAGCCTGCTAAAGTGGATCTGTGTGGTGCCAGACTCCGGGAAATGTAGTTGTGGACTATTGGCGCCTTTTTGCACCAACAGGGGGAGTGTGTTGTGACTGATAGAGGAACCAGCCAATCAAGCCTTTTGGATCTAAAGGAAATCCCCTGAACTGTCTGCTGGCAAGGCAGCTCTGTGTGGGAAGCTGAGAGAGGAGGAGCTTGTCTAGTTCGAGCTGTCGTGTTGCTCAGTAGTTCGCGTGGGAGAACTATGGAAGGCCTGATTTCTGGCCTGTTGGCCTGCTTTCTGCCCTGAGAGGGAGAAGAGGATGTTTTCAGACTGAATCCAAATTTGTAAAGAACGAAGCAAGCTGCTGATTTGGGACCAGGCTTAACCTGTAGAAGACTGAGGATTTTGCTGAATGCGATCGGTCTGTCAGGAATTTCAGTTACTTCTGAGCTCCCAGTATGTGCAGAAACTTGCGATCATGACTGGGGAGCATTTGGCCTGGTACAGGTAGAATTCTGGTATATAAATGTACTGTGTACTGAAAGAGAATCGCGATTTAGTTGGCTGTGTGTTGCTGGCTTGTACACGTGGATGTGCTGTGTGCTGGATGGGGGTCGCGATCTAATTCTCCTTCTTCTGTGAACTGTGTGGTAGTGGCTGGAGGCTGTCTCCCAGCTAATATTGGACTGAATCCGTGTTGCCTGATGCAGATAGACCCAGCCACGAGGGCCTTGTCTCTCTACCCTGCTGTACCGAGAAGATTCATCGACGAGGAACCAGCCAGCGGATCAGCCCTCTGCTTTTTGCCTGAACAAGAACAGCGCCGAAGCAACACGTGTGGGCCCTGCTTCCTCTGGCAATCCAGAGCATCCATCCATTGTCTCCTCTGTGTTCGGCCTAGGTACTGTGAGTAATTATCAGGGTAGCTCCCTGCAACTCTTCTTAAATCAGTGTGTGTCATCTGATTGTTTTGTGTTTTCTTTTAATGAACTGAGCCCTCCGGCTCCAGATTACAAATTGTGTGTGTGCATGTTCTTTTTCCATCACAGGGCCCCAACCAGCTGCACCGCCGGCCTACCCCGGGCAATGGTTCTGGCTAGCCTCTTCCCCTTTCCTGGGTACCCAGAGAGTGTGACTGAGTGGGACTTTAAGTGCATGCACAGTAGTGTGATTATTTATAGTGTGTTTAAGCCGATTAACCTGATTGCCCCCGTCCTTGTTATAGCCCCCCTGAATAAATCAGATCTGTTTTTTTCTGCAATTTATATTGACTTTGCTGTCAGTTTATGATGAAGGGATTGCATTGTTGCTTTTGTACTGCATCACCTTATTTTACAGGGGGTCCCCAGAGTCAAGTTGACGGAACCAGTCCTGGGGGTAAGAGTCAAATATAAGTGTATGTACAAAGCATATCTGGGGTGTTGGCAAGGTAAACATTGTGTACTGTGTGGGCCACTAGTGGGAGATAAGGGGTTAACAGTGTCCCAGAGGGCTGTGGCCTGGTTAGTTTGATCCATACCAACCCAGACCTTTGGGTGGAGGCACCCATTTTAGAACTCAGGCCCCTTAGCCTGTTGGTAGCTGAGCGGGCAGTGGTAGTAGCCCTTGGGATAGCCCAACCTAGGGGTTACATTAGGATGTTAGGAATACACTATTAAAAATATATATATATAATGATTTTTTCTTGTTTGCTGACTAACAAAGACTGCTGCATTTAAAAATTATACATTTGTAAATGAAGTTGTATAAACAGCTAAGTAATGGGTTGTACTATGCTAGTCACATCTGCATATGTGTTTTTTCTAGCTGGCCCAGTGGTGCAGCAGTAGTGCTACTGTCCGCCATACCGGCTACCTGAGATCGGTTGCAGTTGCAGGTTGTTGGAGGTCGGCTGGGGATTGAACATCTGAGAGACAGGTCTCATCTCCAAGGGAGGGCGAGCTTGTCAACACTGGCACAATACTGCCACCAGGGGGAGGTCTGGTGGAAGTGCAAGACAGGACCGGCACAAAGGAAGGACAGGTGCGGGACCGTGTGGCACGTGAGTGCCTTCACAGGCACGTGCTGATGTGCACACCCATGCTCAGGGGAACAGGGGAGAAAACCTAGGTGGAAAATGGATGGTGAGAAAGCTTTCAGAGACTCAGGAGAAGCAACAGCTGGCCGTAAAATGTATAGATAGATACTGTCAGATAGATAGATAGATAGATATTGTCTGTAGACAGACAGATACTGTCAGATAAATAGACAGACAGATAGATACTGTCTGTAGACAGATAGACAGAGACACAATAAGGGAATAAAAACAAAACAGAGTCCGTCTCCAGTAAACATGAACACAGGGTTCAAACATAAGAGAATAAAATAGAAAAGCTTTAAAACTAGAAAGCAGGTATTGTCTCTAATAACCATGGATATGAAGACAAAAGACATTAAGAACTGATTTATTGAAAGATATATGGAATTGCCAAAACTAAACTAAACTAAAAACTAAAGGGACTACTGATGCATGAATTAGAAGCACAGCATAAGAAGAGCACGAGAGAACAAGTGTTTGAGTTTAGGGCAGCAGTTTCAGTGCTTTCCTTAAGCCCCCTCCCTCCAGCAGCAGCTTATCTTTAAAGGCCTTCAAAAGTTCACTTCTTAGAATTTTTTATAGCCTCTATAACTAAGGGGAAGGGATCATCAGTCCTCAGTTGGGGATCCAGCCACCCGATCCTTTCCCCTTCCTGGTCCCCGATTTGAGCAGGCGTCATCCCCATGCTCTCACAAGTTGGAATATTAGTTTGGAACACGAGCATGTGGGGATGCACTGTATTGATAGCCAGTTTTTAAATACAATTTTTTATATTTTAGAGGGTCACAGATGTTAAACCAAAGCCCCAGCTCAACTACAAGGCCCTTGTTAATGCAAGAGCGCAAGGGCAGCGCCTGTTCAAATTGGGGACCAGGAAGAGGGAAGGATCAGGCGACGGCTTCTCCAACCATGGATTTATAATCCCTTCCCCTTAGTTAGGCAGGCTATAAAAAATTCTTAGAAGTGGACTTTTGAAGTCCTTTAGAGTTGAGCTGCTGCTGGGGAGGGGCGGGGCTTAAAGAAAAATTTGAATAATGAGCACAATTGATGCTGTTTAAAGGACCAACTCTAAACAGCAGATGACAGAGTCATGAAAATGCTTTTATAGGAGCAAAACATTGACATTGATACTGGGTGTGATTAGCTATCTTTCTGCATTTTTGTACAGTATATAGCTTTTTGCCCTCTGCTGCCACCTGCTCCTGCCGTTGGGCCCTTGACCTGGTGGCTTCCAGCCCCATCTGCCCCTCCTCCCACCATCACACTGGTGAGGATCCTCATGGAGCAGGGCCCAAAATCATGGAAGGCCTTCACATATGGCAGCGGAGAGACATGGTATTTTTCTTTCCTTCTCCTGAACCCAGAGCTGTGGCGGTACAGTGAGCGCATGCAGGTGCACATGCGCTCATGGAACCACAGCCCCACCCACCCACTTGACATTATGTCAGCCCCCCCAGACCTCTGCAATGACACCCAGCCTCCACCAGGTGTCAGCCGAGAGCAAGGAAACTCACCACCCCAGCCTGGAAGATGAGAGCTGCCTAGCGACCACTTGTTCATCTTCCATCCCCCTCCCCGCCGTCCCCCGGCACCCGGAACACATTCCCGAACTCCAGTCGCCAGCATGCCACAAGGTAGGGCACTTGAAGAGCTCTCAGCACTACTGGCCTGACCTATCTTTCTGCATCTTTTGATGAAAATAAAGGATTATTTCCAAATAAACCGTCACATCTGTTCTTTGGTGAGTGGGCCATGGTTCAAACATAATCCAGATGTACGTTGGCTGTTGTTTGAATGAAACTCCTCCCAGTGTTCTTTAATATATAGGGAGAAAGGACCAGGATAGTTCACCAGGTCTTTGACATCCCTGATATTGCCTCTGCCCCTCCTAAAATCTGCATTTCAGTCACTGAAAAATAGCAGTTTATATCATAAAATACTATCAGAGTCAAACATTACTATAAAAGTTTCATGTGAAACATATATTGTTAAAGGCTCTTGGTATGATATTAATATTTATTAAGATTTGTCCCTGATTTTGGTCATCTGTCCCTGATTTTTTTAAGCCTTGTTCCTGATTTGCAAGGCAGGAGGTTGAGTGGTATGAAAAGACGGATTCATTAATTTCATGTGTGTATTCACTAGGTGGGGGCCACTTTTTTCACAATTCACTCTAATAATAGTGGACCTGTTTCTTTTCTAAACAACGAAATTCCCTGTATAGCTTCATTCTGTATGTGATAAAAAATATCAGACTGGACCTGACTCTGCACAGACTGAGGTTCTCTCCCCCCGAACATAGTAAAATGAGTCCCGTAAAGGTCTTGGAGCTCAAGTGAAGCTCTTCACGGTTGCACTAATCACATCTACCTCTTGCCTTCTTCTCTCTTCTCAGTCGACTCAGCAATGTCACTTAAGAGCAGGGAAGGACGGTATGGATTTCAGGTCCCTTCATGCTCTGTCTGCAGTGAGCTCAGCTGTTAACATGATGTTGCCTCCCTGAAGTACTGTACTTGGCAGCCAGAACCTATCACAAATAAAAAAAAAAACACTTTAAATTTGCAAACTCATTTTTCATGTGGAGGTAAACTCAGGAGGGAAATGTGAAATGGCTAATGTAACATTGTTTGGCGTGGGGGGGGGGTTAACATATGTTCTGTGACTAGCCCAGCTACAGGCGATGTTAATGTGTGCACAGTAGGGGTGGGAAAGAGAGAACCTCTAAAGGTTCCATTTCATTTTTATGTTGCTTGCACGCATGTGCAAGAAACATAGTGCCATCATCTGAGTTTTCGGAGTTGTGGCACCCATCTTCCAATTCAGTCAGTGAGTTTGCAGGCGCGGCCGCAGTTCTCCAATGACTGCTGCAGCTGTCTATGACAGCAGTCGAAAATGCAGTGGCATACAGTTGAAAGGGAGAGCTCCGCTTCAGTGAGCAGAGCTCTCCCCACACACACCGCAGATACCCGCATATTGCATGCTGATCGCTCCTCCCCCCACGCACTCACTGTATGGCCGACGGGGTGCCTAATCCCGCCGGCTCCACGCCCACAAAGTTACCAGGTGCCACGCTGGGACCCCACCCCAGCATGGCAAAATGTTATAGCTGACGGAGGTACCCAATGCCCTGTCGGCCCCATGGCTGCACCCCCAAAGTTTCAGGTGCCACGCCTGGGAGCCCACCCCAGCATGGCAAATCTTGTTATAGCCGATGGGGTGCCCAATCCCCATCAGCTCCAGCCCCCAAACAGCCTTTCCAGCTGCCATGCTGGGAGCCCACCCCAGCGTGGCAAATGTCACATCGTCTTAATTAAAAAAAAAAAACCTGTAACAAAAAAAAGGTCCCTCGCAGTCTCCCCTGCCCCACCGCACTCCACGCATCATGCATTCGTTTCCCCACACTTCATCCCATACTTACCTCCAGAGCTTGGTGCGACGATCATCTGTGGACCGGGAACATGTCTGCACTCTTTAAAGCCAGCCGCGAACTGAGGAAATGCCGGTAAGCTGTATAATGGAATAAATAGGGGGTTTTCAACTTTGTTGCATATCTCAGGCATTTTTGGGAATTTTAGGCCCAAATTTTCAACATGGGGTTTTTGGCACCCCTCCTCATGAATTCCTGCACTGTCATGGTGTTACTCGGGCCCGAAGGGTGATTTCAAGCGGTCACTGCACGAAATCACTTTTCGGGACTAAATAATGAAATGACACTGCCAGTGTTCATGAGGTGGGCTCTCAAAAAGCCTATGCTGAAAATTTGGTGAAAAAATTCCTAAAAATGACTGTTTTACGAGCAGATGTTGCGCAGTTCCTACGCACGCTCGTAAGTTCACGAATTTTCAATATTTTCACTCCAGATTTTCAACATTGCCATTTTACCACACCTCCTTATGAGCAGTAAGCTGTCATTTTTCACATCCTGCCCAAAACGTGTTTCCACCCATACAGCGCACAATGGCGCAGTCGGTGTGTGAAATCAATGTATGGGACACGTTAGGAAAATCACAGTGACACTGTTCATGAGCAGAGGTCTTAAAATGGCTATGTTGAAAATTTGGTGAAAAAATTCCTAAAAATGACTTTTATGAGTGTGCATTGTGCAGTTCCTACGCACGCTCATAAGTTCGCAAATTTTTTATATTTGAACTCCAATGACTTACAAATACCTCAACAGCACATACAAGCAAGCAACATTCGGCATTGACAAATGCTTGTTAGTTACTCTGTTTGTCCTCCTCCTGGCTTCTTGTGCCCTCTACCTGACTGAGTGACCCAACCCCCAGCCCTGTCATCTGGTTTCTCCTGGACTTATCAGCTGCCTCCTGTATCTGCCTCCCCCCCAATGGCTTACTCCTCGGGGCTGGGGCAGCAGGGCCCTAACTGCTGCAGTGCAGGATCAGGTTCCCTGGAGGGCCACATCACCCGTGCAGGGGCTGGATCTTTCGTGCTGCCCAGGCCGGCCATTTTTCCACAGTTTGTGTCCCTGTCTCCTGAGACGCTGACTTGGGGGGGTGTGATGCAAGCTTATCAAATGCAGGCATGCACGGCCTGTCACACATCAGCGTCTCTCATGCCACTGAGTCATTTGGAGTGAGCTGCCACCTGTGGTCACTCAGGTGGCAGTATTTCACCAGAGCTGAACGTCTTTCCTCCCCAGAGGAGTACAGCATCCTCTGGGACACTCAGTGCTTCTCCCATTGCCAGCTCCGGGATACATCGGGCTCACTTCCGAACATGGATCACCAGTGTTCCAAGTGTCTTCAGGTACTATTTATAGTGGTGTCCCCCAGTAACAGGTGCAGTATCACAGTTTTCTGAAAGACAGCTGCCATTCAACTGTTTATCATGGACCGGTTTACACATTTTCTGCATCTGAATATTATTTAGACACTACAGTAATTACTTATTAATGACTCATTCAGCAATAATAACCACCTCACTGTTTTTTTTAATCTGGCAGATTGTTTTGGCTCTAAAGTTTAGAAAAGGGGGAGGAGGCGAAGAAGGGGAGGGCTACCTGCACAGGTACAGCCATAGCTAGGTGGGAGGGGCAAAAAGAGGGGAGCACTGATTGTCGGAGCAAATGTGGGCAGAAAGAGCCCTGAGGAGAGCTTTGAAAGAGAAGGAGAATGAAGATGAAGAGAAGTGGGTGGAGGAGGGGAAAGCTGTCCAGGGACAAGGGAGGGGAAATGAGAAAGCAGACTGCTCAGGTGAGGTTTTAAAAAGGGGTTGATGAGGGGTGGGCACTGTAAGAACAGGGGGAGGAGGGGGAGGGAGCAGGAAAGTGAGCTGAACTGGACTTTGGATAAGAAGGACACACAGTGGGAGGGGTGCCTGCCCAACTGCCTTGAAATCTGTAATTGTATTTAATGTATTGTCAGTCTTTGACAACGAATACTTTACACTGCTTTGTATTTCTCTTAGGCAGTTCTTGTGTTTCTGTGATTTTTCACAGAATTTATGTATGACCCAAAATCCTTTGAAAATAGATTCTCACCTAAAGGCTTCTATGTCTAATAAAGATGTAACCTGGACGCCATGTCCCAATGCCCACTGCCCAATACACAGGTTGAGGGGCCAGGCTTCTGGATTGGATGTTAAAAGGGGCTCAATACCAACAATAGAACTATTTGCACAGTGCCTCCACCCAGAGTAACTTTTATGTGGGTCTGATGACAAGCTAGCACAACCCTCTGGAACGTTGTACCTGCCCAGTGCCCCAACCAGTGGTCCCACATATGGATTACCATAAAACACTTTACTTTGCATTAAAAGGTACAGTTATTGGTGAGTGCTAATAATAAGCTCACAGTAACCACACTTACCAACAGGGTCTGGACTTCTGGAATACACCCTGTGCACCTGTAAGAAATTACTTTCAACAACAATAATATACCTTTTAGCTTTCCACAATAAACTGGCACTTGGTAATAATATGCTCATGGACGGTGTTAAAATCCAAACAAATCTTATTTATTTGGGGATTTGTACAAAGGGGAAGGGGAAGGAAATCAAAAGCAGATTTAAAGGCAGTTGGTTGATTTGCCATTTGGCATAAACTTTCAGATAACACATTCAGTCCCCTTGGACAGTCCAGTTAAAGACACTAGGTACCCAGAGCTTAACAGTTGCAGGCGTGGCGCATTGCAGCTAGTTGGCCAGCGTTGCAGCTAGTTGGCCAGCATTGGGGCCCTTAAACAAATACATTTTAACTTAATTCTGTAACCTTTCAGTGAAACCATAAACAGTGCAGTTTTTATCAATATGCTAAGTGGGCTGCAGCCTGGGGTGCCAGCTGTTAGGGGGCGCCTGAGAAATGAAATCAGAAATCAAATGATGAGAAAAAAAAATTGGCTGACTGGCATTGCCCACCCTCAGAACTCAGTGTCAGCTGTGCCGTCCCACCCCAAAACTCAGTCTGTCTCGTCCCTCCCGCCCCCAGACAGAAAAGAGCAGAGCAGTCCAATCAGTGTGTGCAGCGTGTCTGCATCCCGTGCCAAATCTGTAATGCAGTGCTTCCTTCATTGCTTGATTTACAAAGGAAGTGGGGGGGGTTACCTAAAACAAACAGTAGAAACACTCTGGATACAGAAGTTGATACCAGCCCATTTACAGAAGAAAGGGTTCTGAAAGAACTCTTAGAACTGAAGGTGGACAAAGCAATGAGGCCTGATGGGATTCATCCCAGAATTCTAAAAGAACTAAGGGTTGAACTAGTGACACCACTGACTACCCTCTTCAACAAATCATGGGAGGATGGGGTGGTACCCGAGGACTGGAGGAGGGCAGATGTGATTCCCTTCACAAAAATGGAACAAGGCAGAAGCAGGAAACTACAGACCTGTTAGTTTAACCTCAGTGGTAGGGAAAATGATGGAATCACTTCTGAAGGAAAGAACTGTTGAGTATCTAGAGGCTAGAGGCACAGGACCCAAGGCAACATGGATTCACAGCGGAAGGTCATGCCAGACAAATCTGATAGATTTCTTTGACTGGGTGACCAAAGTAGTAGATCAGGGAGGGGCTGTGGACATGGCCTACCTAGACTTTAGCAAGGCATTTGACACAGTCCCACACAAAAGATTAATTTACAAGTTAGCCAGCCTGGGAATGGATCCCAAGATGACAGCCTGGGTAAAGAATTGGCTGGAGAATAGGACACAGAGAGTAATAGTAAATGGAGTCCACTCTGAAGAAGGGGGGGTTACTAGTGGGGTACCGCAGAGGGTTTAATGTAGGACCGGTCCTCTTCAATGTCTTTATAAGTGACATTGCAGAGGGACTGGAAGGAAAGTATGTCTCTTTGCAGATGACACAAAGATCTGCAACAGAGTTGATGCACAAGGTGGGGTGGAAAGGATGAGAAGGGACTTGGCAAGGTTAGAGGAATGGTCTAATGTATGGCAGCTTAGATTCAATGCTAAGAAGTGCAAGGTAATGCACCTGGGAAACAAAAACCCTGGGGAAGAGTACACAATGGAGGGTGAGATACTAACAACAACAAAAATGGAAAGGGACCTGGGGGTAGTCATATCAGATGACCTAAAGGTGGGCAAACAAGGTGAGAGGGCAGCAAGGAGGGCTGGGGGGATACTGGGATGCATAG
This sequence comes from Neoceratodus forsteri, assembly GCA_016271365.2. Taxonomy (NCBI): domain Eukaryota; kingdom Metazoa; phylum Chordata; order Ceratodontiformes; family Ceratodontidae; genus Neoceratodus; species Neoceratodus forsteri. The sequence continues at coordinate 106,148,919 of JADMNL010000029.1, read as the reverse complement.
GGAGAAGCATCACTAGTAGAAAACAGGAAGTTATCATTCCTCTGTACAGACAGCTGGTCAGACCCCATCTGGAGTACTGCGTGCAGTTCTGGAGACCCAATCTCCGCAAAGACATAGACAGGATGGAAGTTGTCCAGAGGAGGGCAACTAAAATGGTGCAGGGTCTGCGCCGGAAGACATATGAAGAGAGACTTAAGGAGCTTAATATGTATAGCCTAGAGGAAAGGAGGAGAGGGACATGATAGAAACTTTCAAGTACCTCAAGGGAATCAACAAAGTCCAAGAGGTAGCATCTTTCAAAAAAAGGTGTGCAAGAACAAGGGCAATTTGAAGATGGGGCGGCTCAGAGGTAATTTAAGGAAGTATTTTTTCACAGAGAGGGTTGTGGATGCATGAAACGCCTTCCGGAGGAGGTTGTGGAGTCAAAACAGTGGTGGAATCCAAGCATGCATGGGACAGTCATAAGGCAATTCTAGGGGTGGGGTAGGAAGAAGTAGGCTGCTGGTTAACTAGGATCTGCAGCTTATCCATTAGGTAGAAATGGGCAGACTGGGTGGGCCAAGCAGTCCTTATCTGCCATCAAATTCTATGTTTCTGTGTTTCTATGTGGGGTAGCATGGCACGTAAAAAGGCATGGTGCATGCCTGCGCTGCAGCAGGACTCGGGAGTTGACGGTCGAACAGACATTGTCGTCGTCAACAGTGAGTGATCACTGACCAGGTGGTCATTGTCATCATCAACAACTAGTAGAAGCAGCAGCACAGCACCAGAGTAAGTCTACTGCCACAAATTGAGTCAAGACACAACAGGGACAGTAAGGGCCCGCCGCCGCTGACTACTTGGAGAGATGCCAAGCCAGGTGAGTGATCATCTTCCCCCAGGCACCACCCTGCCGAATCTGATCACTTCACAGTTACAGATTCAGCCTGCTCAGCTCTGCTCTTCTTCTTCCCCTTCAGGCAGATGGGATGGTCACCGGTGCAGTGAGTCAACAACTTGTGTAAGAGTTTGATGATTGTTTGTCGATTGATGATGTCTGAACACTGAAGGTCTGACCACTGTTCACCACCTGAGTCTAAATCCAAAGTAAACATTGCCTAAAGAGGAAGTTCCTCGCTATATACATTTACTACTGTTATTATTGTTTCCTGATTGTTTTGGGGGCCGAGGGAAATGGTGAAAAGATAATTTACTAAAAAAAAAGAAATTTCACAATCACATCACATGCAAAACAGCCTTCCATCCTGGCCCTTCTCCAAAGTTTGGTGAAGAAGGGGTATGGTTAAATAATGTCCTGGTCTGTGTCATATGATCAGTGGGGAACTGATATTGTCCATGAGGCAGTTCATATGCTGTCCCCTTTCCAACATTTGGCAGTGGTCCATGGGGGGCCGAGGGGGAGAGTTTACATACCCAGGCCCCTCCTCAACATTCAGTGGGACAGTTAGATCCACTGAAGCAGTCCTCGTCCTGGTCCCTCCTTGACATTACATAGACTTTGACATCAGATAAGGACCGCTTGGCCCACCTAGTCTGCCCATTTCCCCTACCTACTGGATAAGCTGCAGATTCTAGTTAACCAACAGCCTATTTCTTCCTACCCCCCACAAGAATTGCCTTATGTCTGTCCCATGCATTATTGAATTCTCCCACAGTTTTAGACCCCACAACCTCCTCAGGAAGGCGGTTCCATGCATCCACCACCGTCTCTGTGAAAAAATACTTCCTCACATTGCCCCTGAGCTGTCCCCTCTATCTTCAAATTGTGTCCCCTTGTTCTTGCACATCTCTTTTCTGAAAGGTGCTACCCTCTTGGACTTTGTTGATTCCACTGAGGTACTCAAAAGTTTCTATCATGTCCCCTGTCTCCCTCCTTTCCTCAAGGGTATACATATTAGCTCCTTTAGTCTCTCTCGTATGGCTTCTCTTGCAGACCCTGTACCATTTTAGTTGCCCTCCTCTGGACTTCATCCATCCTGTCTATGTCTTTGCGGAGATGTGGTCTCCAGAACTGGATGCAGTATTCCAGATGGGGTCTCACCAACTGTCTGTACAGAGGGATAACAACTTCCTGTTTTCTGCTGGTGATGCCTCTCCCTATACATCCCAGTATCCCCCCATCCCTCCCTACCGCCTTCTCACATTGCTTGCCAACCTTAAGGTTATTAGATGGTGATCTGTTGTGGTCCACAGAGGGGCAGTAGTTCATGCCAGGCCCTCCCTGATAATTGGTAGGAACTGGTATGGTCCTCTGGGGCAGTCCATGTCCTGGTCCTTACCTGATGTTTCATTGTTAGTTATTGTTAAAATGACAATAAACAGAAAGTACAACAAAAGTCAGTATTCTAATTGTTTTATTGTTCTTCTGTGAATGTGTTGTTGCCATCCCTTGAACTGAGCCATATTTGGCTGGGGGGGGGGGAGGCGCCTGAAGTTTGCAGCCTATGGGTGCCATGTAAGTTAATACGGCACTGCCTATCAATCTCTCAATAGAACCCAAGGACTGAAAGGTCACAAAGTCTGATCTAACCCAAGTCTCATCTAGCAGATGTGGGCTTCCCTGATCAGGGTTGAAGCACATTGTTTGGGGTGCCGTGGGGAAGCTTTCGTGTGCTGGACTTGTCACGTGAATAAATGGAGTCCTTCACTGTTAGGAGCCATCTGTTTCTGGTGGCTCTCAGGAGCTTGAAGATCCACTACGCAGATATAAAAATTACTTTTTGGAAGGAGTACTAACTGGTAGCTGCAGTACAACTTTAGCTAAAGTTAACTTTTCTTAGTGTAGCAGCTCTTTCTAACAATCTGGGAGATTGACTGAAAGACAAAATGTCTGTGCACAGGGCTTAAGTGCTGCTGCTACTGTCAGTCCCAATCACCCTGAACGCTAGTGTTTGAGAAGGATGGGCAGCCGCAAACCACATATCAGTGAGGCAGTAACAGGGTACTTGACTGAAGCAGCTGACTGATGAGCAGCTCCCTATGTGCCCTCCCCCCAAAAATATAAAGAAAAACAATACTTTTTGGAAGGAGTACTTTGCTACTATGTTAGGGAAATGGTGCAAAGCTCTAGTAATGAAGAACATTAGCTAGAGTGAGGGTTTTCTTGCCCTATCCTTCTTCACATTCTTGACTGTTTTCCAAGTAGTGTAGCTGTGGCTTGTGAGATCAACACTGCATCTGCGTTACTGAAAATGCTTATAGGAGGGGGGACAGAGTGACTCTGCGATATAGTACCAACCTTTCGCTAGAGACCTGTGTCCATTCAAGAGCAGGGAGTTTTGTTTGTCTCAGCTGAGCCCATTATTTGAAAGGAGTCATAAAGTGGATTATACTTTGACCATGACATTTGCACACGACTGACATATTTCATCTAAAGGGGTACCAGATTAAATGTGCTTGGACACAGGGACAACCTTCCCACCCAGGAGAGGCAGCCTTTGCAAGTCTGTACAGTTGCTTTGGCAGTACGGTATGGAGAAGCCCACATTGCATCCTTCCCACCTTTCGCAGCATCTGAACTGTGATTAAATGGCTTCTGTTTTCCCCAAGAGTCATCGAGTCTTGAAATATGTTGTTTACCAAATAAAAAAAAGGTGATTTAGAGCTACCAAGGGGACTGGCAACGTCTTGTTAAACTATAACCTCGGGGCAGATGCAGTGACACGTCACAGAGCGGGGGGTTGTGTGTACGTGCCTTATTCAGTAATAGAACCAGACAGGAACACAGCACTTATGACGTCAGCCATGAATCTTTTTGCAAAAATATACAAGAGAAAAAAAAATGCTGCTGCTGTAGACACCCGTCTATTGTTTGTGTCAACTGAGAGCAAGTAACCAGTGACCCTGAAGGTAGATCACATTTGGCAGCAGAATGGCAGACGTATCTGAAAAAAAAAAACTTACACTGGTTGAGCAGTGTTTTTTTACAATAAATGGGACTGACTGGGGCTTGGCATGTCTCAGCCAGGAAAAGTGTGAGAACAGGTTTGTTATACCTGTTGTATGCACCATTTGTATTGTATGTATGTGTGTAACTCCCAGGTCGCATCTGGAAACGAGTGGATTCCTGCTGAGTATGCTTATCTGGTAAATCTCTTAAATAAATAAATAAAATAAATAAGAGAGAGAAGGAGGGAGAGAATGCCTCAGGCTGATCTCATTTAGAACCAATCAATTCGGCACCTTTTTCTGGCTGGTACCCTAGCTAGAACATCTGGATAAGTAGCACCACTCAAAATGGTGAGCATAGTACATAGTCCTAAATGGGTCATCTGCAATGTGTTGAACTGAGTCTGTAACAGAGTAATGATAAACCCCAGTGAAGCAGAGGCAATCAACTATTATGGTGTCGAGCTCTTAGTTTTAATTTGTTTTGCAGCAAAGTTAGCCTGCTGTCAGCACCGATTTGGCACAGAGGGCAGCATCGATACTGTTAGGAGGTTGCGGATTCCATCATTTGCTGCAGCATACTCTCAGCTTGAACTTGAGCCCTGAATGGGATGGCAGTGTGGTCTATTGGGAAGAACACCAGCTTGGAAACCAGGAGACTGCAGGTTCAAACTCTGTCACAGCCAAATGTTGTGTGGCATTGGACAAGACTCCTAATCTCTCAGTGCTCCAGTTAGCAAGTGGTGGAAATAGGCAGAAGCAGAACCCCACTGGAAACAAGATGCTGCATCTCAGGTGGCCTATCCTGGTTAATAAATTATAAAATAAAAAATACCATATCAGTCTTTGCCAGACTGGTCAGTTGCCTTTGGAACAAACAGAAATGTTGTTGCTAAAACAGGTATTGGGGAGAGGAGTATCACTAGGGAAAAAAAAAGGTGTACACTAATTAGTATACATAACAGTGCTAGTGGATGACGATGTACCAATGTTAACAGTGTAGCATGATAAACTATGCAATTTGTGCTTAGCTGGTATGGTTGCTGTGTTTCATTTTAAAATCTGTTTAAGTTGGTGGGCCCTGCCCCCACACCTTGTGTTTCTTTGCAAGTTAATAGCGTCTCAGGAATGTCTCTTATGATATAAAAGACTCCAAGCGTGAGGTTTGGGCGAGGGGACCATGAAATGAAGTGAAGTTGAGCAGTTCTGTTTGCCCAAACCTCATGAGAGGAGTCTGTTGCACCATAAAGGACATTCCTCAGAGGCCCTGTTAACTTATTATAAATTACTCGAGTTTAGCTGAAGTGGTTAGAATAAATTTAGAGTACTATTTTTTGTATTGTGATTCCATCCTCCCCCAGGACCAAATTAAAACGCTCCCTCCAAATGCTGCCGCACGACAGCACGCTGTATTCAGAATAAGCGGTATAGTGGTTCTGCATGCTGATTGGCTGAATTAGTGATTTATAATACTTTAAATGGTGTGTGTGTGTTGGGGGCAGAGATCTCCAATCCAAAAAAATCTAAAGAAAAAGGAAGACAGATTACCCTACACATAGGATAGTGTACTGTTATACTGCACCATGCTATTAACAGGGTTCTGTAGTCCTGCACCTGTGCCCAGCTACCCCGCTGCACAAGGAACTGCAGTCTGTGTGAGCTTGTGCTTGTGCTGTGTATTACATGGGATGGGGGAGAGTTACTTAACAGCCCCCCCCCCAATTATGCCTTACTTCTCAAGCACTTAATGCACTGCCCAGGGGGCTGGTGGAGGGGTTCAAGAGGGGGTGGGACAGGTACAGGGGAAGGGTTCAGGAAGCAAAATCCAACGCAGCGAGAATATCCGGAACTGGGAAGGGAGAAGCCAGAGAAGGCGAGGGGGACAGCAAGGTCAGCACCCAGGGTGGGGGCTGACCAAACGAGCAGACACGAAAGACCGTTAGGCCTGTTCTGCTGGCATTTTAGTATGTTAGTAAGTCAGTCTCAGTGGGGAAATCCTTGACACCTTTGCTACCACATTTACAGCCAAGGCCCTGGTGTGTGTGTGTGTGTGTGTGTGTGTGTGTGTGTGTAGATTTCAACTGATAAATTAACACAAAGAAGAAGTTTATAACATTTATAATGTAGCGTATATACGAAATGCAGTATAGTGTGGTGGTTAAGAGCACTGAGCTATAAACCTGAAAAATAGGGTTTGAATCCCACAGCCACCGTTTGCATATTATGTGACAATGAGCAGGTCACTTAACTTCTCCATGCTCCCAGGACACACTTGGAAACAAGCCTCAGCTTAGTGTGCCTTTCCTGGCCAAACATTATAAAATAAAATAAATAAATAGTAGTGTGCATGAGTGTGTGTAGGTTTCAACTGATAAATTAACACAAAGCAGATGTTTATAGGAGTGTGTGTGTGTGTGGGGGGGTTCAAACTGAAAAATCAACACATAGCAGATGTTTATAGTAGTGTGTGTGTGTGTGTGTAGGTTTCAAACTGAAAAGTCAAGACAAATATATTTATAGCTCTGTGTGTGTGTGTGTGTGTGTGTGTGTGTGTGTGTGTGTATAGGTTTCAGTTGATAAATCAACACATAGCGGATGTTTATAGTAGCGTGAGTGTAGGTTTCAAACTGAAAAGTCAACACAAATATATTTATAGCTCTGTGTGTGTGGTGTGTGTGTGTGTGTGTATAGGTTTCAGTTGATAAATCAGCACAAAGCAGATGTTTATAGCTGTGTGTGTATGTGTCTCAGTGTAGATTTCAAACTGAAAAGTCAACACAAAGCAGATGTTTATAGCTGTGTGTGTGTGTGTGTATGTGTCTCAATGCAGGTGTCAAATTGAAAACTCAACACAAAGCAGATGTTTATAGCAGTGTGTGTGTGTGTCTCAGTGTAGGTTTCAAACTGAAACGTCAACACAAAGCAGATGTTAATAGCTGTGTGTGCGTAGGTTTCAAACTGAAAAATCAACACAAAGCAGATGTCTGTAGCAGTGTCTCTGTGAGTGTGTAGGTTACAACTGATGAATAAACACAAAGTTGATGTTTATAGCAGTGTTTTGTGTGTGTTTTTATTTTTGCACACTGGTGTTTGCTGTCAGGGCCCATGCATTATTTATCGGCCATGTAACATTTTACTGGGATTTAGCCTTTAATAACTGTCACTCCAGAAGCTCTTTCCTTAATCCCTTCAGAACCATCGCTGTAGTGATTTTAAATATTTATCAGTGGTGTTTGTGCAATCAAAGTTAGGGTTGCTATTTTCCTGTAATTAAAGATTTACAAGACACCAGTCACAATTTAACAGGGATTGGTAGGGATCAAAGTTGTTTAGCATCCTTTGTATAAATATGACTTCCTGGGCCTAGGAAAATGGTAAAATGTTGTGCAGAGTATTGTCAGGGGCTGCTAGCTTTTTTCTAAGTCTGTTTCCAGACACACATCAAAAGTAATATGGCTTTCTTTACTTGAAAAACAAGATGGGTAAACAAGTCCCTATAGCAGATGTCCTGATATTTCTTGAATTGTGTATTCAAATGAGTTGCTGTCTGGCACTCTGGTTCCATAGTTCGGGAGGCAGTATGGCCCATAGATTCGAGTGTAGAACTATACATGAAGAGTGGTACTATGTAGAAATTGTTTCTCACATTCAGAATTTTGTATATTGTCATAGTTTTCAGAACCTTTCAGGACCTCAGTTAAAGTTTTGTAATGGAACTCTGCACTAGACGAACCCCTTCGACCTATGCCGCTCCAACTAACTGAGACACTACCTAAATAATCTGTCAAAGGCAGTGGCCCTCTGCACTTTATCCACTACCTGTGCTTGCAGCTTACTAGAAGGATTAGACCACTTAGGCTCACCTGCCCTATAGGGAGAGCATTGTTACTGTACAATTTCCTTATCTTGGTCTGGGCCCTCTCTATCCCAATTTGTCTCCTCTCTGTCTACCTGCAACCTTTGCAGCATTGCTGCCCGGCATGATGAACACTGCCTTTCATAGGAGTACCATACTGTTATTCTACCTGCTGCCTGCATTGTAAACCCCTGTTGTTACTTGTATTGACCCAGTGTGCTTATGCTCTTAAATGTAACCTTCGCTTGTTTTGCCTGACGTTCATGTATGTACCTTGTAATCTCCCAGGGTCGCACCTGAAAATAGGCACTTGGTTGTCTAGTGTGCTTACCCGGTTAACAAAAGCAAATAAATAAATACATGGGGCCAGATATTCAAACTGCACCATTGTGTGGCGCAAGCCCCTGCACTGCTCAAAAAAGTTGTGCTGGGGTGTGGCCAGGGCGATATTCAACAGAGTTGCGCTATTGCACAACTTCTTTGAATATCACCCCTGGCCACACCACTTACTGCATGGCGAGTGGAACTGTGCCACCACAAGTGGTCAGAGTGGAGCATTGAGATGCGGTGGTGCAAGTTCCATTGCGCCATGCGCAGCTTCTCACGATATTCAAAGGGTGACATGCAAATGGGGCCATAATTTATGCAAAGGCGCGAGGGGGCCATTTGCATCTAATTACAGCTCCATTTGCATGCGATGCGCTGATCCCCGACGACTTGTGCTGGTGCCCTACCAGCAGCAGCCGTCGGGGACTGGCGCCTGCAGCCCGATCACGGGCATAATAGTATCCCCTGACCCCCTGCAGCCCGATCGCGGGCATAATGTAAATCTTCCCCACCCCGAATAGCCCGATTGCGGGCATAATGTAAATCTTCCCCACTTAATAGCCCGAACACGGGCATAATGTAAATCTTCCCCCACCCCGAATAGCCCGATCGCGGGCATATTGTAAATCTTCCCCCACCCCGAGTAGCCTGATCATGGGCATATTGTAAAGTCCCCGAGTAGCCGATCGCGGGCATAATATAAAGGTTCCCCCCACCCCAGGTAGCCCGATCGCGGTGGCATCCTCACCCACTTCCAGAATCCCTGGTGATCTGGTAGCCCCACCCTCCAGCCCACAGAGCCCCACCACCCTGCTTTCCCCCAGTCAGCGGTGGGCGGCACCCACCCGCCCGCCACCGCCTGACTGACAGCTCGTGGGGCTGCATGCCCGATGGTTCAGAGCATGAGCCAATGGGCATGCAGCTCATACATGGCAGACAGTCCAGATATGTGAATGTACAACTCATCTCATATCTGACCGCCTTAGGTATGGGCTGCACCGCTGGCTCATGCTCTGAACCATCGGGTGCAGCCCTACTGAGCTGTCAGTCGGCGGGCGCGGGCGGTAGGCAGGTGGGTGCTGCCGCCCGCCGCTGATGGGGGTGGGGTGGGGCCCGTGGCAGGAGGAGGGTGGGGCCACTAGATCACCAGGGTTCTGGACGGGGGGTGAGGATGCCGCCGCGATCGGGCTACTGGGGACTTTATATTGTGCCCGGATTGGGCTATTCGAGGGATGGGGAAGATTTACATTATGCCCGCGATCGGGCTGCTGGGGAGAATACTGTGCTGCTCACGATTGGGCTACTCGGGGGGCACTTCAGCCCGTGATCGGGGCATGGGGGTGCATAGCCAGAAGCGGGAACAAGTGGAGGGCCACCCACATGTGGCAGCTGCTGTGTTGTGCCCTGCAATGTGGCAGCTCACCTGTGGGTGGCCCTTGACTTGATCCTTTTTTCGGCATAAGTTGTGCAGGCGCAGGTAGGGGTTGCGCCTGCATAACCTGCATGGCCCAGCTGAATATCGGGGCTGTGCAGGTTTGTGCATAGGCACCCCCACCTATGTCTGCATATTATTACTGATGCGCCACGGCGCATTGGGATTTGACACTTTTCCTTTTAACATCGCACTGGGGTGCATCAGCGGGTTGTGCATGGCGCAACCCTTTTGAATATCTGGGCCATTTAGTGGAGTCCAGCCGCACAAAGTCCCTAAACTGCAGTGTGTGTGTGTATGTGTGTGAATCTATGTCAAGGAAATAAAACCTGGTCACCAGGGAAAAAATATTAATAGTCGCAATAAAGCAAACAAGTCACAGAAAAAAACTTACTTTTTGCCAACTTCACGAAATGTGGAATTCCGTGAAGGTGTTGTAGCTGTCATTATTTGTTTACTGGGTGGGTGCACTGATCCAATGAATCTTTTTCAGACACGACCCAGTCCATAAACATGGCACAGTACATAACACACAGTACACAGGATACAGGTACAAACGATATGTGAAATAAGTAAGTAAGTACAATACATAGGAGAAACATTGAGCAACGCTATACAAGTGGGACAGTTTGTGCAAACTTGGGTATAAAGTGAATGCAGTGACAATAAATAAAGTGCAGAGAGGTACGGAGGCAGCACAATACCCAACAAAATACAATATAGTTACACCAATTTAAGTAAATTCAGCTATGGTATGGCAGGTGCACCAATTTTCAGTTGGGTTTGAGCAGTCCAGCTTCCCTAAGGCAAGGTCACTTTTAGTCACCTGGGGGCAGGTACAGGTGACTGCCACTGCTGGTAAAGTTTTGTAATGGGACTTGAATAGAGATTGTGAGCTCGGGGTCTGTAGGGGAGCAGATAGCCTGTTCAACAGAATACTGGCAACGATGGAGATGGCTTTCTGGCCCATACATATGGTTAACTGTGGGCTCGCTAACGTAAATCAAATCAAATCTTTATTTATCCAGGCGATCACCATTGAGCAAGCTCATTTACAAGGTGGACCTGCTGTGGTCAAGGACAAATATACATACATACAATAAGGTGCAGTATACAAAATGATAAACAGGATACAAAAAAAAAAACAATCTTACAGCAACATGTTAGGTGCAATATATACATTCCAATTGTTCAAAGAGAACCTACATGTGTTACATAATATTATTGCAGTATTTACAACCTTCATATACATAGAAGTTGAGGCATCATGTTTATTATTGCCTACATGGAAGGGTACAATTATTTTTATTTCAGCCCTCAGTACCTGTTTATGTACTTGGGTGAGGGTCCTAGGTTACAGAGGGACCCACAGTGAGGACTGTATCTCCTGCTTCAGAGGCGGCAAGAGAGTAGAAAAAGAGGTGCCAAGGTTCCGAGGGCCAGTATGGCAGCTGATTAGTGACTAGTTAAATGGGGAAAGATAGAACTAGGTTCATGACTGGGTATGGTGGAACCAGAGAGGTAACCATCCGCAGGACTGCTAGTGACTATGGAAACACTTACAGTTTTCGGTGAATGCTTTTTTCATAAATAGTCCTAAAAAGGGTAATACTGACAGGAGAACTAAGTCTCAGTGATCTTTGTATCTTATTTCAGAGTGTGGGCAGCGCGTGACTTATGGCAGCCCTACCAAAATGGTTACTGATCCTGGGGATTTTCAAAGAAATTAGTGAGTGGCTTCTTGGGTCATAGTTACTCATTGGATTTAAGGGGAGACGGGCAACAATGTAATCTGGGAGCTTGTTGGTGAGGGCTCGAAGTGTCCAGAGGGCTGCATTTCTACATCGTCTGTATTGCAGGGAAGGCCACCCTACTGCTGAATATAGAGAGCAATGATGTGTGGAGGACGGGAGATCGGTTATGAATCTTAAGGCTCTATGGTACAGGACATCCAGTTTTGCAAGGTGTGAGATGGAGCATTGGCTATAGAGAATGTCAGCGTCGTCGGTTAATGAGAGGAATGTAGATTGAACAAGCTGTCTTTTAGCTTCTGTGGTCAGGAGGTGTTTAATTCTGAAGAAGAGGCCAAGCCTCTGCCTAAGTTTTTTCATCAGAACTTCTGTGTGCTCCAAAAAGGAGAGTTTATTGTCAAGCCATATGCCCAGATATTTGAATTTAGGTACAAATTTAAGCTTTTCGCCTAGTAAGGTGGTTATGGGAGGAAATGTACCAGCGGCAGCAGTGTAGGCCCCAGTGCTATGCAGTGAAAAGATCATGGCCTTGGTTTTTTGCATTTAGTAGTAGTTTTTATGGAGAAGCTGGTTCGGCAGTGTATCGAATTCCTTTTGTAATTCTGAGCATGCGGCTCCAGGAGAATCATGGCTTAGATAGAGCACCGTATCATCGGCAAACAGGTGTATACTGGCTTCCTTGATTCCCACATCCAAGTTGTTAATGTAGATGGCGAACAGTAGAGGGCCCAGTATGGATCGCTGTGGGACTCCTCTTTTTATTGGTTTGAGTGGAGAGAGCTTACCTTCGGCCTTGACTTGCTGCTGTCTGTCGGAGAGGTAGTCCTGGAACCAATCCAATGAGATTGAGTCCATGCCTATGGATTTTAGGGTTGAGAGAAGTAGGCAGTGGTCGACGGTGTTGAAGGCCTTGCTGAGATCTAGAAACACCGCACAAACAATTTTTTTATTGTCAAGGTCCCGTTGCCAGTCATTAGTGACTTTGGCCAATGCCGTAATAGTGGTATGCTTTGCTCTAAAGCCGGACTGCATAGGATTAAGCAATGAGGAGTCGTCTAGGAATGATCTCAGCTGTATATCCACAATTTTTTCCATCATTTTCGATAGTATAGGTAAAAGAGAGAGAGGTCTATAATTGTTTAGGTCACTTGGGTCTCCAGCTTTAAATAGTGGGATGACATGAGCAGTTTTCCATTCTGTGGGAAGAGAGAGCCTTGGGCTAGGGACAAGTTGAATAGGTGTGAGATAGGTGGGGCAAGTATATGGTATGCAATTTTCAGAAAGTATGGGTCAAAGGAGTTGGCTCCTGCACTTTTTCTAATATCTAGCTGTAGCAGAAGGTCTTCAACCTCCTTAATGGTAGTTGGGGAAAAAGGAGAAGATCATATCTTTATTGCTTGGTTCAGGCAGCTGGGCTTTGAGCTGTGGACGTAAACTGCTTACTGGTGCATTATCGAATGCCATGCCTGCAGTGGCAAAGTGGTTATTGAAGGCTTGAAGAATCTCGGTTTTGTTAGTGATAGTTGCATTGTCAATGGTAATTTTGGAAGGTAATACAGTACCTGGTGAATGTCCAGACAGTTCCTTTATGGTAGACCAAAATTTGGCAGGGCTATTGGATGCAGATAGCAATTCCTTTTGATAAAAGTTGGCCTTGGCCTCTCTGACAAGTTTCGTGCAGGCATTCCTAGCTGTCCTAAAGAGACACCAGTCTGCTACGGCATTCGATTTCCGAGCCTTTTTCCATAGCTGGTCTCTTTTGAGTAAAGTTTTCTTTAGGTCCTGTGAGAACCAACGGCAGGTTCTGGTTTTTATTTGAGTTTTGGTTAATGGAGCATGTTTATTCAGGGCACTGGCTATGATTTTGTGGAAAAGATCATAGGCATCATTTACCGATTTGGCCAGGTAGAAACTCTGCCAGAGTAGAGAGTTTTTTAGATCGTTGAAGTAGGCCAGAGGGTCAAAGTTTCGTCTAGATCTTCTGGTAGAGAACTTTGATGTAGCTAATGGTTTAGTGATCGTTCTTATGCCAGCTATAAGGCAGTGGTCACTAACATCTGCTGGGAGGATACCAGCATGAGTAAAATAGTGCAGTTTATTGACAAGGAGGACATCCAGGAGGGTGCTTCTCACTGGGTTTTTATTGTTAATGCAAGTTGGTTCGGATATAAGTTGGGAGAACCCATGGGAGTCACAAAATTGTTTTAGGGGGTAGCGATCCGTTAGATAACCAGTCGTAGTTAAGGTCGCCTAGTACAATTGTTTCCAGAGGTGTCTCGTCCATTTGTGATGATAGATGTGTCAGGAGCTGTGGTCCTGCTGCTGGTGGTCTATAGCAGCCTATTATTCGTAGTGCCACAGTTTTGGATAGTTCAACCCTAAGAGTCAAGCATTCAAAACCCCCAGCAATGGAAGTAGCATCTAATACAGATACTGTGTATTTATTTTTAACATAAATGGCTACTCCTCCCCCCCTAGTCATTCTGCCTGCTCTGAAGAGGAGGTAGTCAGGGATGTTGACCTCACTGTCTGGTGTGGTTGCCCGAAGCCAAGATTCCAAGATCACAAGAATGTCTGGGGCAGTATGAATAATCCATGCCTGGACGGAATCCAGCTTTCTTCAGAAGGCTGCAGACATTAGCATGCATGAAACTGATACCTTTTAGAGTAGCAATGTCAGATGGTGATTAAATCAACTTTGTGGGGCCAGGATTAAGTTCAAGGCTTGAGGCACTCTAGAGGCCTCAAAGGCAGGGCTTTGGCTTGAGAAAGGGGTAGGGAAGGACACCTCCTTTCCCCTAATGGATTTATCTACAAGGCAGCCTAGAAGGTAGTCCCAGTGGGCCTGTGGGGGGAAGCCATCCTAGGGCCTGGTAGAGGGAGCAGTAGTGTTTGGAGTAGGGTGCCTTGAGTGCAAACCTGCAGATACTGTTACAGGATGTATTTAGTCTGTACAGATCTGAGGATGAGGTTTGAATGTAGACAGAAGTCCAGTTGGGGGGAGAGAAGGTGCCCTGGGTGATGATGAGTGACTTCAGAGGTTAAATAGTCCTTGAGTCTGTAGCTGGCTCCTAGTTCTCGGTTCATGTGCCGGACAGCGTGTTCTGTGTGATCATAGAGAATTGCAAAGGTTCCGAGGTCTCTAAAAACTATAACAAGTTCAGATAACTACCTGAGCCATATCAGAACTTTCAGATTCTTAGTTTTTTTTTTAAATAATTTTAAAGTGCAAAAACAGATTCATCTTAAAAAATTACTGTATTCTAAAAAACTATTGTCAGTGGAAGCAAACAAGAATACTGTAACTACGCTTTAGGGTTGTGCTAAATATACTGAGTGGCATGTAACTAATTAGTACCCCTTGTGTAACACCACTGTGATCATGACCACTTAATACAGATGTGGCTCACTGGGTCCTTCCCTCATCCCAACCTGCAGCCTTCCTTCAGCGTAAAGACCTGCTCAGGGAGTACCTTAAGCTCCAAAACTGACCTTTAAAATGTTATCAGAATCTTTTCAGAACTTGGGGAAAAAAAAGCTTATGTTAAGGTTCTTTTACAGAAAATAACAAAGGTAAGTTGGCTTGTTGGCACAGCATTAGGACGCCAGAGACCTGAGTTTGGAAATGAACCCAGGTCATCAGAGACAGGCTAGGGAAGGAGGAAGCCAATTCAATAGCATGCCTGCCACCTGTAGATGTATGGGTGGTGGAATGGTTTGGGATATTGGATGGGAGGGATGCCATGTTGCATCTCATTTAGCATGCTCACATCAGGGACCCCAGTCCCACAAGCTGGTGTCCCTACGGGCTCAGGGCACACACAAAGAGGGAAACTAAAGGTGCAAGGTTTAAGGCAAAAATCCCCTCTGTCCCCCATCTACATGCTGGCTAATACATCCAGTTCAGCTGATATATCCAGCTGGATGAAAACACACCCACCACACTGAAATGGAGGAGCACACACACACACACACACACCACACCGGAGTGGAGAAGCACAAACTAAATAAGAAAAAAGAAGCTAGCAGAGGTTCTGGGAGGTCCTGAACTGATCCAAACTGGTTCTCCCATTATTACCTGTCATGTAGCTAAACAGCCTGCTTCACTTTCTAGTACTGTCAGTCTGGCACCTTTTCATGAGCACAAAATACACACACACCACTACACAACCGTACACAACCATACACAGCCACACACATACACACACCACTACACAACCATACACACACACACACACCCCACAGCCATACACAGCCACACACACATACACACACACCACAGCCATACACAACCACACACATACACACACACACACACACATGCACGCACACAAATAAAAATAAAAAGACAGTAAGGAAATATGCCTCCTGCAGTCATTGTAAAACATGGTAGTGAACAGTTGCTTGACGTAGTCTTTTTTCACACAATGAAGCACGTTCTGTACTTTTTAAAAATGCTTAAAAAAAACCTTTCTTCCCCGTTCCTATATGTGTGCACTACACCACATGTGATGGGTGGGCACATGGGTGACCTGTATGTACCATGGTATCCTCACGGTTCCCAGCCAATTATGTGATTGGGATTTCCTCCGTAAGTTTTATAATGCATGGTGCTGGTCACTGAGCCCCAGTCAGCCCAGCTTGGATGTTCTGGGGACAGATATGAGCCCATGTGCACTGTGCCATGAAACAGAGCGCTGCCATGCCCCGATTGCTGCTGGATCAGTGATTGGCAGTTCCTTTCCTACATTCTTTTGCCAGTTAGGATGTTTTCAGGCTAAGTGGAAAGTTGGAAGCCATCCAACTGCAGTATGGACATCTGCTGAAACCGAGATCCTTGGGTGTGGTGGCTGCGCTTTTGACCAATTTTCCCTAAGGTAGAGCTATCTTTAAAAATGGTTCTGAATGTACCTAATCTGCTATGAACTGGAGCACTGCTCTTGTAGGGCATTTCTAGTACCTGCCCCCAAAACTTCTGCCAGTAATCTTTTCCATGGCTCAACCATCCTTTCAGTGAAGTACAATTTTATCATGTTCCTCCTGAAATTTCCTCTACTGACCTCTATTCACACCCTCTTGTGACTGCATCCCTATTGCTGTTAAATAGGTCTTCACTGTTCACTCTGTTTATTCCCCTTAGGAACTTGTATGTTTCTGTTACGTTGCCTTTCTCCCTTCTGGCCTCCAGCTAGTACATGTTAGTGCCACCAGCCTTTTTTCATGGGATCTGCTCTGCTCGTCCTGGATCATCTTGGTGGCTCAAAGCAGTGGTGGTGCCCAAAGGACCCCGAAAAAAGCAAGTTATTATGACTACATTCTCAAAAAGTAAGAACATTCTTTAAAAAAATACTTTAATACATCCTTAGGGTTCTGTGGCCTGGTGTTTGAAACTACAGGTCTAGAGCCCTAGACAAAGAAAGTTATTGATTGCCTGCATTGTACAGGTTCCTGTGTTATGAGTGATCTCCTGCTATGTAAAGTTATGACTGGTCTTGTGCTGTGTGCAGGGCCGGCAAAAAATTTGTTAGGACTGATCAAATGAGAAAGAGCACCAGGACCAGAGGGCATGAGATGAAGCTGGATGTTTGAGACATGTTAGGAACTATTTCCTCACTGAAAGAGTGGTGAATACCTGGAATAAACTGCCAGCAGATGTGATGGAGGCAAAAACAGTACAGGGCTTCAAACATGCATGGGATAGACATAAGAGACTATTCAGAAATGGGCAGTGAGGAGGGAAGGTCATCTAAGACTAGGTGGTGCCTGCAGAGACAGACTAGGCAAGGATCATCTGGGCAGACAGGGTGGGCCAAGCAGTCCTTTTCTGCCAACAAATTCTATGTTTTGATGTTTTGCATTATCCTGTAGACCCAACATGGAGCAGCAGGCCTGAGGGGCTTGGACCCAGACCCGTAGCTTGAAGAAGCAGATCTGGTGGGGGGGTACAGTCCCAAACCAGTAGTGTGTTTTTGGCTCACAGGGCTAGGGACTGAGGGAGGTACAGCCATTAGGGTAACCCTAAGGCCACATTTCCCTCCTTTTTTGGACATGGAACCCTTACAATGCAGTAATGTAGTTTTTTTCCCATATATATTTTATGCCCCATTTTTTTGTTTCCCTGTTTTTCACCTGTCCCCCATACCTCGACCGCATGCACGCATGTGGAGACATGTACACACCATGGCTCGAGGTGCCCTTCCACGACTTGTCACCCCCTCCTGCTTACGCTAGTCACTGGACCTCCACCCTGTGAAAAGGGGAATTATGGGGATATGACAACCACCACAAGAGAGTAGAGCTGCCTTTCGGCATCCTGCTCTCATCTCCCCCCCATGCCGGTTCCCTAATGATCTGAGTCCATTTCCAAACCTGGGTTGCCAGCATGATGTGAGGTAAGGCGTCCAGCACCTCAGCCCTCTGTGCCACCAGGCTGGCTGTAATGTCGTTTTTTACAAGTAGATCTATATATATGTCTATATTCATTGCAAAAAAAAAAACTACAATTGCATAAATGCATCAGTTAGGATTTAAATACAAAGCATGAAGTAGGGAAATACGATGGTTTGGGAAAAATCCCCCTAGCCTTGACAAATCTGTGGCATGATGTCCCTCAAGGACTGAACGATCAAATGCCACAGCATTGGCACTAGCCTAACTGTAACACCCTCTCTCCAAGCTTGGTGCTGTATGTGTGAATGTTTTTTTTTGTACCTGGAAAGAGAGGGTAAGGATAGGGCATGTCACTGCTGCATCATTGTATTGTTCAAACTCCGAAGAACGCCATGCCAGAGATCCACCAAGGCTTGGGGGACTTTTCCCCTAATATCACATTTCCCTTCCCCACTTCTTTTACTTTAGAAAGTTTATTAATTTTTCATAAAAATAGAACAAGTGACATCAATAAGACAAAAACTTGCAATAATTTTGAATACAAAACCTTGTAGCATATGGTTACTAATGGAAACATAAAGGATGATAAAAGTATATATTCTGGTGTCATTACCTCATAAAAATAATTCTATGTTCAATGTACAATGTTCTTTCACTATAATTATTTAAATAATTTCATAGAGAGAATCTCACATTAGAAAGACTCATTAAACAATAATCATTAGTTCAGGTGACATTTACGTTGGGGTGTTCTAAGCGTACCTGCGTATAAGTGATTGTTGATAGTAGGATTCCCTTCCCTACTTACACTTTGTACTTAAACCCTAAACGATGCATTAATCTTTAGGGCCAGATCTGTGGGTGAGATGGGAGCAATGGCCAACAGATACCTCGTTTACATGGAGCATGTAATGCGGTTTGCAATCCTTGACAGAGCTTATCGATTCCCAGTTCCTCAGTTATGCATACCATGTAAACATGAGGGGTGTTAGGACCCGATTGGACTACCACTTCAGTTGGTGGCATGTGGTTCATTTTCCTCGATGATCACTAGTTGGGTTGCGTGCTGCATGTAAACACCAAGCCCCTGTGCGATCGGCTACTTGCGCAAGCGTGATAATGTTTAATTGATTTGCGCATGACTTGTTCACTCAGTTGCTAACGCATGCGCAAATAAAACAGACACTGGCTTCTGAATCACAGCTGGAAAACTCATGTAAACTGAAGCAGAGCACGAGAACCCAACTCAGCTCGCATGTAAACAGAAGAGAACTGCAGTCGGGTCACAAATCACCGATCGCTGTTTTTCGATCAGGGAGTACATGTAAACGCAGCAAGTGCAGAGTCTGCAGAGGACTGGCCATCATCCTGCTGGGGCCAGCATCCCCCACCCCATTTTTTCTGCTCCTTTTCTTGGTGGCATGCACAGTATATGTGTGTGTGTGTGTGTGTGTGTGTGTGTGTGTGTGTGTGGTGGGGGGCGGTTTGGATGTCTTCATTGCACCTCTGTTGGAGAGAACAAGCTAGTAGAAAGTTAGCCCCATGGAGCTGTAAAAAGTACTGAGTTTTTAAGCTAATGGGACCACTGAGCTCCTCTAAATCATTGGGGCCTGGAAGAATAAATTTGATTCATTTTTAGAGTACAGTCTCAGTGTCCGATTCGATTCTGGTCATTAATCAAATTATTTCTTAGTTATAGATGTGTCCAAGAGTCTCATTTCCCTAACGTGTTTTTAAGGAAGTTCCAGTTTATTCCCTTGGTGTCCAGGGTGTTTGGTGAACATTGTGAGTGCCAACCTGAATGAATTCTGAAGTGGTCTACCAAATTCGGGGGGGGGGGCGTGAAGGGCCTGCATCTGCCCAGTAAGATCCATTTGATTATTTATTCAAAGTGAAGGGAGAGAATCTATGCTGTGGGCCCCTTCCCTTGGACTATCGGCTGCCCCTAGACATATAGGGAGGGGGTGGCTACATGAACATTCAGCACATTTTTGTGGTGATGCAGGGGCCCTGACAGGTGCACTCTAGCCTTATGTCTTGGCACATACACCTCAGACCAACCCCCAAGAACAGTCCCATGAACCTGTACTCATGGTTGTGTTTGTCCCTTTGATACAGACATGGAAGCAGGAAGAAAACATCTCTTCCCTTTACTGGTAGCTTGTCATAGCTTCAAAACAGACACCCTTTCTTTCTGGGCAGCTGACAGTCTTCAGGATCTTCAGGGGATTGTCCCTTGGAGCCATAGAAATTTAAGTCTCTCTCACTTCTCTGTGGAAATGATCAACTGGGATTCTGCAGGCAAATGAGCTTCACCACTTCTTCTAGTACTGTTAGGTCTCACACACTAGGGTGAGAAACTGCCAGAGGTCCTTCACCCAGTCTCAGAGGAGACTGGCAGGCACCCCCACACTCTGAGCACAGCTGTTCACTCAGAGCTCTACTTCACACCACTGCTGACTACCAGCTAACTGACTCCCGTCTCAACATTCTAAACCTCCCCCGGAACAGCTGATTCCAAAGTGGTTTATGCTGCTGCAAGAATTCTAAATGACATAATCCATTCTCTGCTCAGCCTAACTGAATAAACAATGATGTCATCTGTAAAGGGCTCCTAATAAGCACCTTTACCAACTGCCCACAACTTGCCTATGGCTAACCTGATGGGATTCTAGTAACCCCAGGGGACTGGGTGGTTACACTCCTTGCCAACCGGACAAGCTTGCTGTCCGCAGCAAGGCTATGGTCTGCAACGCAGACCATCCAAACCTCTGGATGCCCTATGGGGTGAGGTGGCCAGGCTTACCCCTACCTAGGCTGAAACCTAGGCAGGTTGCACCAGAGAACAGAGGCCCACTGAAGCATCATCAGCTTCACCAAACACTTATCTTGGGACTTTCAGTGGCTCCAAGAGACTGTCTGAAACATGCTCTAATAGACATCACTGGTGATCCCTATCCGGATCATAGTATCATAGTATTTTTACAAGCTCAGGAGGCTATGCCTTTATATGAGCTCACCACCCAAAGGTGGGATTATTTCTATAAATATTCGAATTTTGAATTGCCATATACTGGTCTAACCTAGGTTTAAAGGTTTCCATGTTATTACTCTGAATGATTTCACCTGGAAGGGTGTTCCATTTGTTAATTACACGCTGTGTATACCAGTTATTTCTCTTTTTGGTTCTACAATAAGCACCTTTTAATCTAAGGTTATGAGATCTGGTCTGAGTTATAGAAAGGTTTGTCTCTAGACCTAAGGATTCAGTGATTACAGGATCTTTTATGGCTTTGTATGTTAAGCATAGGTCTCCGCATATATGGCGGTAATTCATAGAGTATAGGTTTACTTCATGTAACCTTTCAGCATAATTCTTATTTGTCATAACTGCAATTTTTTTTGTCATTTTCCTTTGTATTCCTTCTATTAATTTTGTTCCTCTATTTGTTTGTGGAGCACAGAAAGGTGCACAGTAGTCCAGATGTGTTCTGACCAGTGACTTGTATAAAGGTAAAATAACACTCAGGACCACCAACCTGCCTATCCCTGTAGCCGTCTAGGAAAAAAGTTATCTGAACTATGCTGCCTACCAGGGTAACCTATCCCCACACACTTTTCACAATTCTAAAACTGCAGACTGCTTTAGAAAGATACATAAGGCATCACTATGCATTTTCCCAAACCCCAGAACTACATACTCTAAACCTGAAAAGCAGAAAAATGGTTAACATTTCCTAACTAAACATTTATATCACCCAAAATTACTCTAGAAAAGAACTCAGATGAACCCTAAACATCCTCTTCTTGTCATCTTTTCTTCTTTCAGGAACACCTGCAAAAGAAAACATTGCAAAACACATCCTGCAAGAAAACACAGTAACTAAAACCTCCCACCAGCAGAATACTATCCAATCCCAAAAAGATTTTAAAGGGTTTTCTACAAAAGGTGGTACAAAACTATAAAAGAGACACATTTACAATAACATTTGGGAGAAGGGGGTCCCTACAAAGTCTTTACTCTAAGGGAAAATGTCCTGAGTGCACAAGGCACTCCATGCAAGAAGAGTCTCTATAGGCTGAAGCCTGTGAAAACTGTTCTTGGACAGGCTCGAGGCCAGCTGACACTGCAGTCCAGATACCAGGACTAGTAATTCCATGGACATCTTCACTTATGTTGCACATTCAATAAGCAGAAAAAGTCAAAGAGGAAAATCTATGCCTTACCAGACTCGAGGCGCAGATAGACAATCTGGATCACCTCTCTGGATCTGGGCTGGAGAAAATCTTTGGATCAGCTCTTCCACACCACCTGCTGGACCTGGTTGCTGCTGGATACAGCCTGGATCTTCTAGTAGAGTTGCACCCACATGAGTCTCCGCCGCTTGGCTGGAGATGTGCACCATTAGAGTTGCACCCTTGTTGGTTTCTGCCACTTGGGATGGGCAGGAACATGCACCGTCTGCTGCATTCATATTGCTGTAGCTATCTTGGCACACATTGCTAGCATAGTGGCACTCAAGGGTAGTACCACTCAGGATGGGGGGCGGGCGTAGACTATAGTCCCATCTGGACAAGTCATTCGCTTGTTATACACTGTCTCTTTTCCAGTTTTGACTAATACTCTGACTGAGTCATTATAGAGGGTGCAACCTAATTTCCAAAATTCTAGTCTGTCATGGCCCAGTCTGAATCTCATAAACTTATTCACATGAGGTCTGATGGAATCAGTGGCCTCTTTCCATAGCAATGTAGCTCTGTTTTCTTCTATGGCCTTCCCTATCCACCTTGCAAAAAATGGATAGGTATGTCCATACTCTGCCTCAGTCCTGTGTCTAACTACACATTCTTCTTTGCTGCTTTTGGGCTGACTCATACCCATGGCCTGACTTGGGGGTGGCCAGACCTGGTCAAGCTAGCTATGGATGTTTTCAACAGGGAAAAAGTAGTCCACCCCTATAATTTGTATGAGTTCTGAGCCCCAAACAGTCTCTTGTGGCTCATTTGCAATTGGGGCCACTGGCAGACCATTCTCATGGCCAGTCACCTTACCAGCTTGCTCCAATTCTGCTTGCTATACAGCTTCTGCCCTGGAACTGATAGCTGGTCAAGTCCCAGACACAGTCCATTCCTCACTGCATTCAGAGCCTGGTGTCTCCCAATGCAAAGCCTCTTTGATTTCATCTGCTCCGACTAAACTCAGACTGGGGCCTGCTGTCCACTGATCAATTGACTCAGTCTCTGGTATGTCTCTTTCCACCTTTTCGAGAGTGAAAAAGACCATTTCTTCTAGCCCTTGCAAGCAACTCTGAGTCACACCTTCGAAAAACTCTTTAACTAGCTTATCTGGTTCTGCTTGCATTCAACCTTTTACTGCACTGTACAGGTTGGGCCTTCTACCAAAGTCTGCATTGGAGCTAAACAGATTGCCTTTGCTTTTGCTTGCACAACGCTACCTTCCATGCACATTCCATACTGCCTCCTGCAGTCTCTACAGTGTGGAATCATGAGGACAACCCTCCCAGTTCTCATACAAACTACACATACATTAACGGGGAAGTTCAGTAAAGCAACATTTGTTGGGGCTCCATCACAATTATACATTTGTTCATATTCAGTGAGTTCCCTTTCTCATTGGTTGATCCACAATCTAGCATGGAGGGGATAACCTGACTGTCTGGCTGCCATTTTTTCTGTAAAAAGAAACACAAGTTCCAAATTACTGCTCTGTTCTGTGCATTTAGAACACTGGTCTGACTTGGTTATCTGCAAAAGTCTGTTTGCTCTCTGTACTGCTGAAACATGCTGCTTGTCTTGCACCGTTTCAAACACACAGTTTTCTTTTCTTTGCATCTTGGCTGAAACTGTGGCCTGACTTGCACTCAGTTTCACACATTTGCACACATTTACTGAAACTGTGGCCTGACTTTGCACATTTGGTTGAAATATTTTCTGCACATTTACTGTTTGGTACCACAAGACCCTCTGCCCAACATGGCGTTTGGTGGTTTGTTTACTTCTCTTCAGACTATGCTCCAACATGGCCACCAAAAACTTTTCTGCATCACACACACTTTGCTCCAACTTGCAGTTGCTCTCTGACTTAACGTTTGCTGTTCTATGCACAACCTTGCAATTTTCACATTTAGCAAAAACAATCAGTACAGTCCTTAAACTCTTTTCAACTTTCTGAGAACTTTGTTTAGCACTGCCCATGGTTAGACTACAGCTTGTTTGCTTGCTACCTGTTACAGTCCCTGCAACTCAGTCCATTACCCCTCAAGATTTTGCTTTGCTCAATCCTTGCTGTCTCTTAACCTTAGATCTATTGCTTTGCACACAGTTCATCATTTCTTGCATGTACTCACATTGAAAAGTAGTTGGTTTCCTCTGAGGATGGTTGTGTGGCCTTGCTGCCGATTTGAGGGATTTTCTGGTCAGTCTGGCTGTTGAGCCTACTGCTTGATACTACACGCATCGTGATCGTAGCCTTAGTGGTCACAAGTCGGGAGAAGCCCAAATTTGCTTTAAAAGTCCACAAAAACAAAGTCCAAAAGATTTTCTCCTTCACGAATACTGCTCGCACGCTTCTCGCTCTCCTCCTCAAACACTCCTCTGGCATTGAGACTCCAGGTAATGGGCGGGACTTGGTTGTGTTTGACCAGTTACATGACGCCATGCAAATGAGTGCGTGCTCGCTCTCTCTCTCTCGCCCACACTCCCTCATAACGATTATTCAGCAGGCAGTTTTAAACAGCAAATTGAAACTTTTTTCCTCAGCTTGACATTTCAATGGGCAAAAGTGCTTTTAGGCAATTTGGGACAGTTCTTTGTACATTTCCTCTAACGACTCCCCCATTTTACATGACAAACACTTGAAACTTTCTGGAGACTTGGGCACAATTGTTCTTTTAGTCCACAAATACTTTTAAACTTGAAATTTCGACTTTTAACAGTTTTAATCACTTTGTATGGCGGGGCACACATTGCTCAGTTCAACAGTCTTTAGGCAATTTGCATGACAGCTTTCCAAGCATACAGTCAGCAAATGTTTTCACAGAACCACCGGCAGAAAAATTCCTCTCAGAGACACAGACAGCAAGATTCTTTGGATGGCACTTTACTGAGTGCTACTTTACTTTGGCACAGATTTACTTGTTCTTGGCAATGATTCCTGTTATGGGGCACTGCCACCATGCAGAAAGACCCTAGACATACCCTCAACATTTTCACTGATAAGTCAACCTTCTTCCTCTCCCCCAAGATCTTTGGACAAGCCCCAAATTTTGCAACCCATACACCAGCCAAGAGCAGTGTCTGGAAACTGGGACCCCCCCTAACTTGTACACAGACAACGCAACAGGCCACAAGTTGGCAAAAACAATAGGCATCGCCCCTAGCACTGGGGTAAATGCCCGGCTTGGCAGTCTAAAGGGGTCGGGGGCTTAGGGTACAAAATAACATTTATAGGTACTCCAGGTTCTGGGAGAGAGGTGCCAGGGCTATGCTAGGTCTAACTTCTGAGAGGGCCCCATAGCAATTTATACTCAGGAAGCACAGATGTAATGTCCACTACTGAAGATGGGATTGTACAGTATGGCTTTATTCACACAAGTTGGTAAAAAATGCAGAAAGGAGTGGTCACCCAGGTTTAGTACTGTGCAAACTGGAGCAAGACACTTTTCTTTCCAGAACAACAACTGTTTGGGCATTTTAGAACATGTCTTTCCTCACACACACATTCAGACTCTCCTTTCCTCGGTACTAGAAATCTCTGGACTTTTACTTTCCAAAATGTGTATATCTTGTGGTAGTTGCCCCACACTTAAACAACATTTCAAAAAATCTCCTGGTGCGATAACATATGTTAACATGCCCAGTTTAACCTGGTGCCCACACGTGGACCAGTTAGGCCTGACTGAGGAATAAAGTGGAGTTATGCCCAATCCACTCCATGCCCAGTCTCTGCCATTTCTTCTGGGTTACACCAAAATGATCCTCCATTTCCCCACGAAATGCTAAAGGACTCCCAAACTTTAAACTTGAACATTCAGCACATTTTTGTGGTGATGCAGGGGCCCTGACAAGTGCACTCTAGCCTTATCTCAGGGCACAAACCCCTCCGACCAACCCCCAAGAACAGTTCCATGAACCTGTACTCATGGTTGTGTTTGTTCCTTTGTTACAGACGTGGAAGCAGGAAGAAAACATTTCTTTCCTTTACTGGTAGCTTGTCATAGCTTCAAAACAGACACCCCTTTCTTTCTGGGCAGCTGACACTTTTCAGGATCTTCAGGGGATTGCCTCTTGGATCCACAGAAATTGAAGTCTCTCTCTCACTTCTCTGTGGAAATGACCCACTGGGGTCCTACAGGCAAACAGTCTCCACCACTTCTTCTGGTACTGCTGGGTCTCATACACTGGGGTGAGAAACTGCCGGAGGTCCTTCACCCAGTTTGAGGAGACTGGCAGGCAACCCCACACTCTGAGCACTGCTGCTCACTTAGAGCTCTACTTCACACCACTGCTTACTACCAACTAACTGACTCCCTTCTCAACATTCTAAACTTCCCCCAGAGTAGCTGATTCCAAAGTGGCTTTTGCTGTTGCAAGAAGTCTAAATGACATAATCCATTCTCTGCTCAGCCTAGCTGAGTAAACAATGATGTCATGTTGTAAGAGGCTTTTAATAACTCCATATAGACTGCCCAGGAACCTTCCTAGTCTAACACTGATGGGATTCTAGTAATCCCAGAGGACTGTGTGGTTACATAAAAAGTTTACTAATAAAACAAATGCTCATTTAATAGCCTATATACTATCTGTCTGTTACAACATTTGATGTGGAACCTTTGCAAATGATCACATAGCTCAAATGTATTCTGATGTACAAATAAATAAATATCTGTGAGCTCCTGCATCCTTATGTGTCGTTGCACCCTCTCTGCCCCACTGAGGAGGTCCTCCTTGTAGCACTTTGAAAACCCTGAGGGACTGGGCATTTGAGGTGACAAGACTGGTCCTTTGGAACTTGCTCCAGAGGGCCCTGTGGAAGGTGCCCCCTTGGTGGAGGGCTTTAAAAGGGGCCTAAAGTCTGAAGGAAAGAATTGTTGAGTACCTAGAGGCCAGAGGGGCACAGGACCCAAGGCAGCATGGATTCACAGCAGGAAGGTCATGCCAGACCAATCTAATAGATTTCTTTGACTGGATGACCAAAGTAATAGATCAGGGAGGGGCTGTGGACATGGCCTACCTAGACTTTAGCAAGGCATTTGACTCAGTCCCACACAAAAGATTAATATACAAGTTAGCCAGCCTGGGAGTGGGTCCCAAGATGATAGCCTAGGTAAAGAATTGGCTGGAGAATAGGACACAGAGGGTAATAGTAAATGGAGTCCACTCTGAAGAAAGGGGGGTTACTAGTGGGGTGCTGCAGGGTTCAGTATTAGGACTGGTCCTCTTCAATGTCTTTTTAAGCGACATTGCAGAGGGACTGGAAGGAAAAGTATGTCTCTTTGAGATGACACAAAGATCTGCAACAGAGTTGATGCACAAGGTGGGGTGGAAAGGATGAGAAGGGACTTGGCAAGGTTAGAGGAATGGTCAAATGTATGGCAGCTTAGATTTAATGCTAAGAAGTGCAGGTAATGCACCTGGAAGCAAAAACCCAGGGAAGACTACACAGTGGGGTGAGATACTAACAACAACAAAATGGAAAGGCACCTGGGGTAGTCATATCAGATGACTTAAAGGTGGCAAGCAATGTGAGAGGGCAGTAAGGAAGGCTGGGGATACTGGGATATATAGGAGACATCACCAGTAGAAAACAGGAAGTTATCTCTCTGTACAGACAGCTGGTGAGACCCCATCTGGAGTACTGTGTGCAGTTCTGGAGACTCAATCTCCGCAAGGACATAGACAAGATGGAAGCTGTCCAGAGGAGGGCAACTAAAATGGTGCAGGGTCTGCACTGGAAGACATATGAAGAGAGACTAAAGGAGTTTAATATGTATAGCTTTGAGGAAAGGAGGGAGAGGGGGGACATGATAGAAACATTCAAGTACCTCAAAGGAATCAACAAAGTCCAAGAGGGTAGCATCTTTCAAAAAAAGAGGTGTGCAAGAACAAGGGGGCACAATTTGAAGATAGAGGAGCTCAGAGGTAATTTAAGGAAGTATTTTTTCACAGAGAGGGTTGTGGATGCATGGAATGGCCTTCCGGAGGAGGTTGTGGAGTCAAAAACAGTGATTGAATTCAAGCATGCATGGGACAGCCATAAGGCAATTCTAGGGGGTGGGGGTAGTAAGAAGTAGGCTGCTGGTTAACTAGGATCTGCAGCTTATCCATTAGGTAGGGAAATGGGCAGACTGGGTGGGCCAAGCAGTCCTTATCTGCTGTCAAATTCTATGTTTCTATATTTAAAGTCCTTTTCTTATCTCGTGGGATTTGGGGAAAATAACTTACTACCTGTAATTTCTGTTCATCCCAGCTGTACCATATATTTATATTTTAATATTTGTATTTAGTTATTTATTATATAATATTATGTTGCTATTGTTAGGGCTGATTTCATCTGTGGGGATTTCTATTTCTATTTTGTTCTTGAATAATTGTTTTTCATGTGTGTTTTCCTACTGTGACTTATTGTATTTACACCCTGAGCCGCTGGGGGAAGGGAACTAAATAGACATCATTACTGCTACAGCTTGACATCACTGTGCAAAATAAAAACAAACTAAGCACAGATCTTGTATGAAAACCCAGGTTAAGCTGGTGTCAAGAATGGTGTTTTTTTGGGGGGTGGGGTTGCAAGTCAGGTCATAATCCAGTCATGGGTAGTTACAGGAGTGAGTACAGAGGTTGCGAAGGAAGGATTTGTCTATACCTAGACCCATCGGTCCTTCCCTTCTCTTTCTCTAAATCAGGAAGCCAGGCTGAAGCATAATTTGCAGCCTTGCTTTTTGAGCCTTGAAAACAAGTGTCGTTGGTTTGACAACGTTTGAAAAAGCATAATGAGTCTCACGCACACCCACACCTGAACAACCTTCAGTTCTCAAACAGCAGAAGATGCTTTAAATTCCTAATTTTATTTATTCGAAGTCTGGTAACCAGGAGAGACACACTGAGCTGAAGCACATTTCCAACTGCAACCCAGGGGAGGGGAACATAGGAAAAACAGCAGCACAATACGTAAATGTCAAAACTGTGGGACAGCATTAGATGAAAATTTGTACAAAGGTTTGAATAAATACAAAACTTATGTAAGCAAAGAATAAAGTGTGGTGCAGCTACAAAAACAAAAAAATAGCCAACAAGTGCACATTTAGAAGCGGCAGCAATACTCGATGAACACCACACTGCTGATAACAGGTGATTGACCTGAAGGGCGGGTTGATGTCTGAGATCGTACTGGAGGGAGGAGATTGAAGTGTTATTGTAGTGAAACAAGGCAGGAGCAGGGACCTAACCGACTGCTTACCGGGATGGTTAAGGCTTGGGGCTTGGGAGGGGGTGGTGGTGTAAGGAGGAAGGGTAACAGGAACAGGTAGGTAGGGTCTGGAGTTTCAACTGATGCCTGAGAGAGCCAGGGGATGTGGAAAGTTGGAGGGAGGAGGGGAGTTGATTCTAGAGTGAGGGAGGTCGATAGGAGAAGGCAGATTGCCCAGCAGAGGAGGGGGGTGGGAAGTGGCAAAAGTGTGATGGTCCTTTGAATGAAGGGAACAGGAAATAAGGGGCAGTTGAGACAGGATGGGTAAGAGGGAAGGGAACCAAACCAGTATTTGGATATGAAGGAGGTACAGTAAGCCTAGTAACGTGAGGGCAAAGAGAGGATGGAGAGGGACAGATGCAGTGAACCATGGTGTGTGGGGGGGGGTGGAGTTTGCAGCAAAGTGGCAGAAGGAGTTGCAGAGGGTGTCCAGTCTGTTGAGGGAAGTAGACCACATCTGCATAGTCAAAGACAGGGAGCGCAATTTTGGTACCAGGCTCCTTGCAGACATGCGGAGATGAGCAGTCTTTGTTGCAGTACAGTGCACCAAGCTTGAGATGGAGTTTTGCATTGATGACATCGAAGTGGGCTGAGAAGTGAAGTTTGCTGTCTAGCCACACCGAGGAACTTGAACGTCTAAACTCTTTCAAGAGATGTGTCATCTGGAGTGGTGAAAACAGGAGGGGCAGTGAGTCCGGGAGGTTTCAGACTGATACCAAAGGTCATGGACACTGTTTTTTAGTGTTGGCTCTGATTTGGTTAGATTGGAACCACTGCAGAACATTGTTGAAATCCTGCTGGAGCAGGTGTTCCACAGCTGCGGTGGAGGGTCCAGAGGTGAAGATGACTATATCATCTGCATACATGTGGGTATGAGAGTTGGCACAGGTGGGTGGGGGGGGTCATTCAGGAAGACGGAGAAAGGGGATGGGACCCAGGATGGAGCCCTGTGGTACCCCAGCCTGGATCAGATGTGAAGGTAACAGAGCACCTCCAACCTCTACTGATTGTTGTTGGCCTGTTAGGTAGGAACGGAACCAAGCAATAGTGGGAGCTTTGAGGCCAGATCAATGAATATAGCAGCCATAATGTTCCTGTGATCCAACCCGGTGAAGATGGAATCAGTGACATGCGGCAGGGAGGAGACAATGGAGTGGTGCTTCCAGAACCCAGACTGGAAGCATGAGAGGAAGCTGGAGGATGAAAGGAAGTCAAGGAGTCTAGAATGGACCAGTTTCTCTTGCAGCTTAGAGAGGGAAGGGAGGAGGGAGATGGGACGGACGTTGCCAGGTGAGGAGTTATGAAGTGGAGAAGTGCTCATGTGATCCCGCTCCACAAGAGTGGTAGCAGGGAGGAGGCAGGGAACTACGGACCAGTCAGTCTTACCTCAGTAGTGGGCAAGATTATGGAGGCACTCCTTAAGGAAAGGATAGTAAAACACCCGGAGTCCATAGGAGCACAGGATCCAAGACAGCATGGGTTTACAACAGGAAGGTCCTGTCAAACTAATCTCATGGATTTCTTTGACTGGGTAACCAGAGTGGTGGACCAAGGGGGAGCAGTTGATGTCGCCTACAGTACCTTGACTTCAGCAAAGCTTTCGATACTGTTCCACATAGAAGGTTGATTAATAAGCTGGGTAGGCTCAGGTGGGTCAGACGTTGATCAACTGGGTGGCAAACTGGTTGACAGGCAGAAAACAGAGAGTGGTGGTAAACGGTATACAGTCAGAAGAGATGCAAGTCACAAGTGGTGTACCTCAGGGATCAGTCCTGGGGCCAGTCCTCTTCAATATCTTCATCAGTGACATTGCAGATGGACTGGAGGGTAAGGTTTGTCTGTTTGCAGATGACACCAAGATCTGCAACAAAGTAGATGATCCAGATGGAGTGGGCAGAATGAGAAGAGATTTGGATAAACTAGCAAAATGGTCAGAAGAGTGGCAACTGGGGTTTAAGGCAAAGAAGTGCAAGATGATGCACATAGGGAAGAGAAACTCTGAAGCCACCTATAGGCTGGGAGGAGAGTTGCTGGCAGTCACAAGGGAAGAAAGAGACTTGGGCATCATCATCACAGATGACTTGAAATCATCCAAGCAGACCACTAAAGCAGTAGGTAAGGCTAGGGGGATGTTGGGGATGTATTAGTAGGGGTATCATAAGTTGTAAGAGGGAGGTAATAATCCCTCTTTACAAGACACTGGTTAGGCCCCATATGGAGTACTGCATGTAGTACTGGAGGCCACACCTTTACAAGGACATTAACCAAATTGAGGCAGTCCAGAGAAGGGCAACCAAAATGGTGCAGGGACTGCATCAGAAAACATATGAGTACAGATTAACGGAGCTCAATATGTATACCCTAGACTGCAAAGGAGGGGAGGTGTGATATGATCGAAACATTCAAACACCTTAAGGGCATTAACAAGGTGAAAGAGTCTAAGATGTTTCAATATAAGAAAAATAGCAGAACAAGAGGACACAGCATGAGATTAGGGGGAGACTGATCAAGGGGTAGTGTGAGGAAGTTATTTTTCACAGAAAGGGTGGTGGATGCATGGAACGGCCTACTTCAGGAAGTGGTGGATATGAATGCAGTGCAGGACTTCAAACAGGCATGTGATAGGCATAAGGAAGCAATACAGATGAGTATGAATAGATAGGCCATTGACAGAGCAAAGGCCGATGGCACGTTCATAAGGTAGAAAAAGAAATGGTCAGACTGGGTGGGCCTTGCGGTCCTTATCTGCTGTAAACTTCGATGTTTCTGTGCATACCTCTCAACCTCCCTCATCACAAATCAGGGACAAGGCTTAAAATGATCACGGACAAATGACCAAAATCAGGGACACATCTGAAACAATAGTAATATTATTTCCAGAAGCTGTGTACAACATGCTTCTTAGTGTGAATAGCATTTTCTTAATGAGAACTAGACTGTAACACCAATGGCTGGCATTATTTTATTATTCAAATCTCTACTCTTCAGTGACAGAAATACCAAATTTAGGAAGGACAGAATACATTTCTGAGGCAAAATCAGGACATCCCTGAAAATCAGGGACAGTTGAGAGGTATGTTTCTGTGTTATGTTTTTATGGAATAACTTTGGCCAACTGCCAGGACTGAGGAACAACACTGAGGGAGTAGGAAAAGCTGAGCAGGTGAGTAACGGGAGCTGCAGTGGCAGGAGGTGAGATGTGGAGGAGCTTGGATTCCCTGCTGTATTTAGAAAGAATGGCAGTTGAAGATTGACTGTGTAGACAGTAGTTTTGAGAAGCTGTTTTATCTTTGAGGATGAACATTCAGCCATTTCTGGTCTCTGCCATTTTCCTCCATAGACACTGGAAAATGACATATTGTTTGCCCTTTTCCGATGAGCATTATTCTACACTTTTTGTAAATGTGCGCCATGATATTTTGCTGGTTCCTCATTCTGAGACCCACAGACACGCAGCTATTTTCTTATGTAATCAGGTCGCTGCAGTTGTTGACGGTAACTACCCCTGCCTTGTGCGCTCAAGATTGAGGGGTTTGGGTCATAAAACTCCTAGAGCAAAAATAAAAAGTGAGCGCACACACCACCAAAGATTATTTAAGTCTTTGCTAACTGGTTAAGTGCACTGATCCAAGGGACCATTTTCAGGCACGACCTGAGCTACCAGGTGGCATGAAATCACAAATCAAACTTACGTGAGCAAGTAATATACAGAAATACAAAACTGGTACGATGCAATTATGATATTACACGTAATACCAACAGTGTTTGACGAAAATACAGATTGATACAAACTGGTATGATACAATTGTAGGATATTACACGTAATACCAACAGTGTTTGACGAAAATACAGATTGATACAAACTGGTATGATACAATTATAAGGTATTTACACATAATTCCAATGGTGTTTGGCAGAAATACAGAGGGATACAAATTTGAATATACAAGGGCATTGTGTGGGTGGGGGGGGGGCAACAGGAGTTGCACTATAATTCTGCCAGTGAAATGGAGAAAAATATAAAACATTATAGATTACACTTAGGAGAAATACCAGACATGGAGAGGATACACTGTGCTATAAGGCAGATCAAACCATACACGGCATATTGTACAAAAAGTACCAGGAGGTACAAGTGCGGCATTCAGGGGCAGAGAGCAAATAGCGGTGTAGTGACAGGAGCAGAGAAATGGTTTACAAGTGGGTTTATTCACACAACTCAGGAACAATGACCCCTACATAGCACCTACTCTCTAGGCTTCATCAGGGAGCGTGGTTTAAAGTGCATACTTGTGCTTTTTATGTTTGATACATTTGCGCACCAAATGTTTTGCTATAGTGAGAGGGGATTTTGGGAAGGGGTCACTGCTGAGCCCATTGCAGTTGAAAATAGCAGGGGCTCGGCAGTCTAGACCAATCACCAGGCAGTGTGGTGGAGATACCACTCGCTGCTTGCAGGGTGGAAACTTTTTGTACTTGAAAAGGACCAAGCCGCTCCAGTCACAGAGGGCTTGGTCCTTTGATTTGCATGACACCATTCAGCAAGAGCAGCTGACTGGCTTTCAACATCAGGAGCCTGACATGACAGTACTGGCTGCTTTCATTTACGAGAGACCACCCAGCAACCATCTGAGTGTGCGGTATGTAGAAGAAAAACCCTCCTGCTCACCCCTCTGTATGCTGTCCCACTCCTATCCTCCATTCCCTGTCCTCATATAAACAAAAACAAATCTCCTGCTCTCTCCCTCCCTCCCTCTGTGTGCTGTCTCACCCCCACCCTTCATTCTGTGTCCCTGATAAAACAAAACTCCTCCCACTCCCTCTCTTTGTGTTCTGTCCCACCCAAAAGCCCTCTATAAGGTTTAACAAACTAAAACATTGTAAGTTCACTCAATCCTCACACCACCCCACAGACACATGTACAGCCCTGTCTCTCAGTGTGAGATTCTAGGAGTTGGTTTGCTCCACTTCAGTTTTGCCATATTTCAGACATTTGACCTCTTCCGTGAATCACGTTTCAGGTGTGTGTTTTTTAAAAGCCCAGTTACTGTGCCAGCAGTTCTCCCCACCCCGTAACTGGACAGATGGTAGCCATTCACGAATCCCCTTTCATCACCCTGCCTGCCTAGGCCCCCTCCGGTTGACAAGCAGAGTTTGAACGCTGACATATGCATGTGTGGGTTGGTAGCCAAGTATTCTCTTTAGGCTAAAGAAAAAGATCTGTGGATGTCTACATTTCACTGCAGGAAACGAAATGACAATGCAACGCATCACAGTAACTTGCTGACCTGTTAGCAACTTTATTTGCCAACTGCACAGTTTGTATGTTTCTGTTAGTGATAAGAAAAAAAGGGGAGGAGTGTAAATTCAGCAGGTGCAGGTACTAGCATTCAGCCTTGCATCACCCAGAGTAGAAGTTTTAGTCCTGGACACTGAGAAGACAGTCAAAATGTAGACTTCATCATGGAAAGTTAATTAATACAAGTGTAAAATACTGTAAAAATGCAGGCAAACATGTCATGGATCTTTTTGGGGTTTAGCCAGCCATTGGGGTGATTGTGAGGTACAAGGGAAAACCGAGTACCCTTGCACCTGGATTCTCGCGCAGGGTCCTGTGCCTGAGCGGTGCTCCAGAAGCAAGGCGGCCAGCACCAACTGTTTCCACAGTTGATGCCCGACACCGCTCTGCAGTCATCGCCGGAATTCCAGCCCTCCACCCCGGATCCTCACACAGGTATGACTGCTGAATTTTTCAGTGGAGCCAGCATGGATGGCTGATCCCTGATTGGTGTGGTAGCTGTGAAACATACACACGATTAGATCCCTTCTTCCCTGCTATGTCTGATTGGTGCGCCTGCCATATTGACTTGGCTAGCAATTTTAGGCCCTTGAAGGGTTCTGTATTTTTCTGAAGTGTACCTTGGTCTTTATTTTACTTTCTCCCCCCCCCATCCCTCCCAGGCCACTATTAAATACCTCTTTGCTCCACCCTCCTGGTTTCCTGCCTCCCTATTTGTGATACTGGCTGTGGCCTGTTAGCCATCAGTGTCTGATAGGGGAGTTGAGCACAGATACTGATAGGGGAGCTTAGCAAGACGGCTATTGCTGCGTGGTACAGCGCTATATTGCTCAGCCTGTTATCTTTTTGCTTGCTTTCCTCTCCACTTGCACCTTGCTTTTATTACTCCCTCGCTTAGTCCTGAGGGGCTGTTTGTGTCCCAGCTTCATATTCAGCAGATACACTCATTCCCTAATAAGACCTGGTCCCCATTCTCCGGGTAACATGGCATTCCTTTTTGTTATTCTCATGATCCTGGAACACAGTGTACCTTACTTAACACTACATCATGAAGTACATCGACCTTTTCTAGTCTTGGACCCCCAAATTATGCCTTATTTTACCCCCGCTCAGTGCACTTCCCACTTCTTGTTAACCTTCCCTCATCGTGCACAGACCTCTCACCCTGCCACCTTCTCTCCTCTGATCTCTTCACCTCTGACTATGAAAGTACTCTCCATTATTATGTTAAATTGTCAATTCAGCATTATTGCCTCCAGCTCCAAAAACAACCTGTTGGTTAGGGCATGGGTATGGGCAGCCCCAGAGGAAAAAAGCGATCTCCCTTATGATTAGATCCTTAAAGAAAATGCTACTGTTGCTTCTTCTCTGCTCAGGTAATGTTGAGCTAAATCCTGGCCCACCAGTACAACTGTCCTCCCCATCAGAATTTGCAGCTGCCCCGGGTCTTAAAATGATGTTAGTCAACATACTGAGCTTGACCAAGAAATCTGTCCAACTACAAGCATGGGCTGTGCATACAAACCCGGATCTTATCATTATTACAGAATCCTGGCTTAAAAAGGCTAACTCTGACCAACAAGTTACCCTTCCCGGCTATAAACTACTCAGAGCACACAGGGAAACCCGGGTTGGGGGTGTAGTAATTTATTCTAAACTTAAGTACACAGTCTCAGATATCAGCAGCAAATCGTTAACAAAGGAATTTGAGATTGTTTCTTTGAAGCTCCACCTCCCCTCATCTGAATGTATCAATATTATTGAGGGCTATAGGCCTTCATCTGGTGGCCCAGAAATCCTAAATATACTAAGATCCTTAATCTCCACTGCTAATTCAGAAATGATATTCCTAGGAGACCTCAATATGGATTGGCTTACATCAAAATATCACTGCCTTAAATCTCTCTGCGACAAGCTTGGACTTGTGCAACTAGTTGGTGAAGCAACAAGGTCCAGTACCATCAACTTGGACAATAGCTCCCTCTTAGTCGTCATCTTATCCACTCATCCTCATAAAATTTCTCACTCAGCAGTTTTCCATAACAATATGAGTGATCATGGGGTTGTCGTATGCATAAGAGCCCAAACTAAGTCCTGTCAGTAGTCCACTTTTATAACTAAATGGTCCTTTCGAAAATTTAAAGCTGCTAATTGCCTCTTAGATCTAGGTGAGGTCAGATGGCAGAATCTGTACCTTGCCAAAAAAGTAGATGAGGCTGTCTCTGTCCTCAATGGCAACCTTGCCACACTGATGAATAAGCATGCCCCTCTAATCAAAGTCAGGGTGCGTAAAAACTCTCACCCCTGGTTTACCCCAGGACTCAAGGCAGCTCTCACCAACTGAGACAAGCTCTGGGCCCAAGCTATGTAATCCAAGAGCCCTACAGACTGGCAGGCCTTTAGAGCTGCCAGGAATGCCTGTGTAAAAAGCGTCCGCACTGCCAAAGCCCACTTCTACGTCTCTTCCCTTGAGCAGGCAAACCGGGACTCTCGCAAAATTTGGAGGACACTCCAATCTATTGAAGGGCGGTCTACTACCCCATCTGCTCCTACCAAGATATGTGCAAATGGCAGAATTGTGGAAAGTAATTCCCAAATTCTCAAAGAACTCCACTCCCATTTTGCTACAGCCGGCCTAGCTTTCGATTCCTCACCCTATGCTAGCTTTGCTAAGAGTCAGCCTATCTCCACTCCGTCTACCTGCACCCCATCCTGCCCCCTTCAATTGTGCTTGTTTAGCTATAAAGAAGTAGAAGACACACTCCTTAAACTTGACACCAGGAAGAGCGCAGGGACGATGGTATCGAACCGTTCTTTCTAAGACTAGGCTATGCCCACCTCACAGCCCCCATTCTCCATATCTTCAACCTCTCTATCTCTTCTGCTTTGGTTCCAACCTGTTGGAAATCTGCCCACAACCTTCCCCTATTTAAATCAGGGGACCCAGGCGACCTGAACAACTACAGGCCCATTTCCATCGTGCCCATCCTTTCTAAAGTCCTCGAAAAATTGGTCTATAACCAACTGAAACTTCACATCGAAACCTTTTCACTCCTTAATCCAGCTCAGTCCAGCTTCCGGGCAAATCACAGTACTATCACAGCTTTGGCGAAAGTTACAAATGATTGGATCTCTGCTGTCGATGATAAGATGGTTACTGGTGCAGTCTTTTTGGACCTTAGCAAAGCATTTGACACTGTTGATCACAACCTTTTAGTCTCTTGCCTGTCCAACCTAGGTGCTATTCCATCCACCATTGAGTGGTTCACTAGTTACCTATCAGGGAGAATACAGAAAGTCAAAGTGGATGGTCTGTTCTCTGCCTCCCTGCCGGTAGTCAGAGGAGTCCCCCAAGGCTCCATACTAGGCCCGATACTGTTCTCTCTGTACATAAACAATCTTGACTCCCGCATAACTAGCTCCAGCCTGCATTTCTTTGCAGATGATACTGTTCTGTATACGTCTGGATCAACGGTTTCGGAGGCCAGGGAAGTATTACAAGTTGACTTCACTCAGCTTGAAAACAATTCAATACAAGTCAAACTTCTCCTTAGTGCAAAGAAAATGAAAGCAATGATTTTCTCTCGTAGTACCTTCCCTAGCCTCTCCACTGTTCTACCAAATGATTTTATTGTTACCACACTAGGTGAATCTTCGGAAGTCACTACTAAATTCAAATACTTGGGTATCTCGTTAGATAATAAGCTCTCTTTTAACGACCACATTGATGAACTTTCCAGGAGGCTCAAAGTAAGATTAGGATTCTTTTCTAGAAATAGGTCTCTGTTCCCCCTTGAGGCACGTATCAGGCTCGTCCAGGCCACGTTCCTCCCCCTACTCGATTACGGCGATCTAATCTACACTGCAGCTGCAACCTCAAGCCTAAGCAAGTTGGACGTCCTTTATCACCGAGCGCTACGATTCATTACCAATTCCTCTTACCGTACTCATCATTGTGATTTATATGCAGCTGTTGGTCGGACATCTCTTACCACTAGACGCCTGTTCCACGTGGTCTCTGGACCCTTAAGATGCTTTCGCAGAAATGACCATGCTACCTAACTTCATTAATCTGAATTTCCTGCAGTGCATATTCCCTCAGGAAAACTGACTTTATGACGCTCGATGTACCTAGGACTCGTACCTCCTTTGGCAAATGTGCTATCTCATATGCCCTTCCATCTATATGGAACCAACTCCAATATTTGCTAAAACTAACTAAAATTGTCTCGGTTAACTTCTATCGATTGCTAGTTGCATTGAAAATAAAAGATACTTGTAACTGCCATTAAGCCCCCCCCCAAAGCATGCTTCTCCTCTATTGTCTGTTTTGTATACTTATACACTATCTTCTGCTAAACTACCCTTCCCCCACCCCATGCACCCTAATTATACTATCTCTTTTTACAGGTGTATATCACATTATGTTTCTCCATGCCATCATCCAGTGATAAAGTGATAAACCTTATTGACTATACATTTTTTTTTTGTAATTACATCTTCAACGCTGCACCTTGCTATGTATTACCTGATTTGAACCTTGATAGCACTTTGTATATTTGTACCAAGGCGCTGTACTATTTAATGTGTCATTGTATGTGTATAACCATCAGGACCTCCTTGTGAATGAGCTTGCTCAATGGAGTCTTCCTGCAATAAACTTGAACTTGAATACCAGCACACAAGACTTAAATCTCACAAGGATACATGCACTAGGGTGCCTCATTGTGATTATAAAATGGGCCCTTTACATGGGATTTGTGTCTTCTAATTTCTTATCCCAGCACACCATGTTTTTATGTTTGATGCAAATTAAAAAAATAGTTGTTTAACAAGCATCAAATGTTTGGCACTGACAAATGCTTGTTTATATAGCTAAAAAAGCATATGAAAATTAATCGGTGCAAATACATATTAGAGCCACATGTATAAACCATCTGAGAAT
The DNA here is from genome assembly GCA_016271365.2 of Neoceratodus forsteri. Taxonomy (NCBI): domain Eukaryota; kingdom Metazoa; phylum Chordata; order Ceratodontiformes; family Ceratodontidae; genus Neoceratodus; species Neoceratodus forsteri. The sequence goes on along the minus strand of JADMNL010000029.1, from coordinate 106,109,543 downwards.
ACCATGTAAAATCTTGCTTTTGCATGTAAGAATAGTGTAAGTGGTGTTTAAACATTTAAAACTTTTTTTTTAAGCCCAGCATATCTGATTACTTGCAACAATTAACAGGACTGTATTGCCTATGCACACCATCGAGGGATAGGGTAGCGGGAAGGAGGGATGGGAATGGGTGGGGGGGCAGGGAAGAGATGCAGTATAAAAAGAATAAACATTAGTGGACATTATACTGCAGCTATGCAAGCATCATAGCGCATATCATGCAAGGAATGCCATAAAAACATTGTAACATTATTTTAAAACTAGCAAAGCAGGACTTCAAATTGCCTTCTATTGGGTAATTAAAGTGAGTAGTTTTCAAGGTGTTTAAAGTACAATACATCAGTTATTATTTTTAGTTTATTATTACTCTAATAAATAAATGCTCCTATGAGGATCAGCTAAAGGTACTGAACATGTATTCACTCGAAACCAGATGAAAAAAGGGAGGTGGGGGAGCCTCCAGTTGCCCATCCAGTATTCTCTATATAATGTATGGAGAGCCCTTATTATTGTCTAAATTCGGCAAATTTGCATCTTTGTTACGGTACTGCTGTGACATCAGCAGGTTGTTAACCATGCCTCAGCAGTACATCAAGATTCACAGCAGTACCATAACAACCTAGAACACGTCGCCCTGCAGACTTCTGTTTTCAGAACCACGATTGCTGTAGTCTGCGCGCAGTTTCCAACTAATTAGAGATGTTACCAGCAGACATCAGTGATCGCAACGGAGGCCAGCATGTACTCACTCAGCAGCACAAGCGATCGGCTTTCTTTCTGTCTGTATCTCCCGCTGTATCTCCTCGAAGCAACACTTGTATGGCTGCCCAAAAACAATGATAACATTTCCCCTTACACTAGAAACATACATAGAAACATAGACTTTGACAGCAGATAAGGACCGCTTGGCCCACCTAGTCTACCCATTTCCCTACCTAGAGGATAAGCTGCAGATCCTATTTAACCAACAGCCTATTTCTTCCTACCCCCCACAAAAATTGCCTTATGTCTGTCCCATGCATTCTTGAATTCTCCCACAGTTTTAGACCCCACAACCTCCTCAGAAAGGCTGTTCCATGCATCCACCACCCTCTCTGCGAAAAAATACTTCCTCACATTGCCCCTGAGCTGTCCCCCTTCTATCTTCAAATTGTGTCCCCTTGTTCTTGCACATCTCTTTTTCTGAAAGATGCTACCCTCTTGGACTTTGTTGATTCCACTGAGGTACTTAAAGTTTCTATTATGTCCTCCCTCTCCTTCCTTTCCTCAAGGGTATACATATTAAGCTCCTTTAGCCTCTCCTCGTGTGGCTTCTCTTGCAGACCCTGCACCATTTTAGTTGCCCTTCTCTGAACTGCCTCCATCCTGTCCATGTCCTTGCGGAGATGGGGTCTCCAGAACTGGATGCAGTACTCCAGATGGGGTCTCACCAACTGTCTGTACAGGGGGATAACAACTTCCTGTTTCCTGCTGGTGAAGACTCTCCCTATACATCCCAGTATCCCCCTAGCCCTCCCTACTGCCTTCTCACATTGTTACTACCCCCCCCCATTGTGTAATCTTCCCCTGGGTTTTTGTTTCCCAGGTGCATTACTTTGCACTGAATCCAAGCTGCAAAGGATAATGGATGGGAGAAAGACAATAACCCGCTGAAATCACATCTCGCGGTTTCCTTGACAACTGTAAACCTCTTGAGCTGCTGTCAGGGAAACCATTCGATGTGATTACAGCGCGGTTATTGTCTTTCTCCCATCCATTATCCTCTATGTTCCTGCTAATATATATTGTTCGATTCTCCTTCATACCACATATACTTTGTGACCTCAGTCACTGTCACATCACAAAAGATGGATATTGCCGTAGATGAGTGGCTCTTCTGGACGAGTTGTAATACCATTGTCAGTAAAGTCACAAGGCTGATGAAGTAGTAGGAGGAACAGAGATTAGATCTGTCAGCCCCAGTTAGAGTGCTGTTCCACACGTCTCACCACAAGTAATGCCAGGTAGAAAATCATCTATAAACAGACAGGAAAAGGAAAAAAAATTCTTCAGAAATAAAAAGTTAATACCTGGCTACTTTTAAAAAATGTATACTAATTTCAGGTAGTACAGTAACTCTTGAAGTGTATATTGCTTGGTGCCTCTGACTAATGTACTTGAGTTGTGTCATTCTTGGGAACATTTAAAATAAATGATTAAGGAATTCAAGGCCTTTCACTTTTAGCTTTTCTCATAATTAAACTAAATTTTCCATGCTGCTTTTCTGAAGTGCATTGAGCTATACTTGCTGTGTAAAGTGCTATATGAATGGAGGCTGTGTTCTCATACAGTTTTTCCATGTCACAGTCTCTTTGTTTTGTTTCAGTCTCATTGTCTTGGGTTACTTTTCACATACAGTGTAACAATTAGCACAGCATGTCAACACTTGAGTGGAGAGTGTAGTGTATTTTTCCAAATAATTATCTGTCCTGCGTGAGTGTGTTGTGTGTGTGTGTGTGTGTGTGTGTGTGCGCGTGTATGTTTTTGTGTATATACAGTTACAAATGACTATGTCTTAAAATGTGTACCATTTTCCTGTCTGTCTCTTTTGATTCCACTAGGTCTTTAAGAACAAAAATCAGTTGCTGACAGTCAGTTGAAACTGATGAAATACTCTCTGGATGTGTGGGTGTGTGTGTTTCTTGTACATCAGTAAGTGTGGCAGAGAACACATTTAAAACAAAAGACCATATTTTATGAGGTACATGTGTACTGAAACAAAATTCCATGACCCCCATTATGGCAAAAAGTTGCACAGAGGGTCATGCTTGAATAAATAAAAAAAAAATGGGGCTAATTACACTGAAAACGTTTTTCTTGCTTTATCAGAGAAAATAAAATTAGGAAACACTGTACTGTTAAGGCACTGCAAAGGTCAGTAAGTGACCAGTTTAAAAAAAATAAATAAATAAAATGGTTGTTTTTGCAGAAATAGAAAAGTTCTCTTGAGGTACATCGCTTGTTTGGTGAAATTATAAACAAACAAAGCACATAAAATTCTTTCTTTATTTGCAGAATATGTTTGTTTAAAGGGGAACTGTTTTGAAACTGTAAAGCATTTTTACCTGTTGACGTGAGCTTTTGAATATGGATTCCAGTACTGTTACTGTTTCAGCTTCACTGGTAGTAAACTCAGTGGTAGTGGTCCTCAGAGAGCACATCTGAGGATTTGACTGTCCTCTGACAGATATGATGGCATCTGTCTCTAGATCTGATATTTTTTCTTTGGATCTGAGGTTGGCTCCTTGATCCAAGGGCTAGGGCCATGTCTCTGACTGTCTGATCCCATGGATCCAAGTATTCTTATCATATCCATTAGATCCATGGGTGGGATCTGAAAATGTCAGATCCATTCTTGGATTTCATCGCTATTCGATGACATCCAAAACTGCCCACTATCCAATGGTTTCTGACCCTGATCATCTCACTAGTGGTGAGGACCATCTAGGTACTAGTTTATGTCCCTTTCAACTACAGAGTTCTATAAAAGAACCCAGATGCACTGTGAAAACAATGCAAGATCTTAAAAGAGAACTGATCTGAACCTGTACGCCATTTTCCTTGCAGAACCCATTTTTCAATTACTGATTTCCATTTTGTCATTGTTTAGTCGTTACTGGCCATTTAGCAAACCCATTGGTATTTTTGAGTTACATTCTGGTGGTAAGTGAAGTTTTAGAACTGTATGATGTTTCTGTCCCTTTCTGCGGTGTTTTACTGGTAGCACTTTAACTGCACGTGGCAATAATGGATTACTGTCCCTTTAAATCTCTTATAATTTAAGAGCATTAGAAACATAGAAGCATAGAAATTGTCAGCAGATAAAGACCTCTTGGCCCACCTAGTCTGCCTTAAGGATTTTCCTACCTACTTGGTTACCGCAGACCTACTTGTCTCTGGCACCCCCCCCCCAGCTCTGTTTCTAAGAATCCCTTGTGCCTGTCTGATGCATGCTTGAATCCTGTCACCATTTCATTACCCGCCACCTCTGCTGGGAGTCTGTTCCAGATGTCCACCACCCTTTCAATGAAGAAGTATTTCCTCACATCCCCTTCGAGCCTCCCCTCTTCTAGTGATGTCCCCTTGTCCTTGAGCATCTCTTCTGATGTAAAATACTACCTTCCTGTACCTTATTTTACACCCTTGAGGTGCTTAAATGTTTTGATCATGTCTCTCCTTTCCCTGTCAAGTACATATTTAATTCTCTTAGTCTCTCCTCATAGGGCTTCTGATGCAGGCCTTGCACCATTTTGGTTGCCTTTCTCTGTACTGCCTGCACCCGATCTATGTCCTTATTTTATTTATATTTATTTATTTTATTTTTGTCTTTGGTAACCGGGTAAGGCCCATGTGCCTGTTTTCAGGGATGACCCAGAAGGACTGGGGAGGTTAAGTGACTTGTTCAGAGTCACACAGTATGCAAGTGGAGGTTGTTGGAATCAAACCCCGGTCTGCTGGATGTATCAAGCTCATTCAGAGCTCCTTACTCTAACCTCTAGGCTATATTGCCAGCCCCATCCTGAGGTGTGGCCTCCAGAACTGGATACAGTACTCCAGGTGTGGCCTCACCATCAATTTATACAGTGATAACACAACCTCCATCTTTCTGCTGGTGATGCCCCTTTCTATGCACTGTAGCATTCTACTAGCCTTTCCTACTACCTTATTCTACTTTGCTAACTTTAGGTCATCTGAAATGATGACCTCTAGGTCCCTTTCCTGCTTTGTTGTTGTCACCCCCCAAATGGTACGTTGCCCCAGGTTCCTGTCCCCAATGTGCATAATTTTGTACTTTTTGGTATTGAAGCCCAGTTGCCATACCTGTGACTATTCTTCCAGCTTTTTTAGGTCCTCCCTCATGTTTTCTACTCCCCCCCCCAGTCCACTCTGTTGCAGGTTTTGTGTCATCTACGAACTGGCATACTATCCCTTCTAGCCCCTTTGCAATGTCGGCAATGAAGACATTTGTTAACTCAGGTCTGGGGGCTTACCTTAATTGCTCCAGTTTCCCAAACATCTGTTTGCCCCTCTGGTGTCCCTAATCTTTTTTAGTGCCCTGGATCCTCCTCAAGCCAGCCCTGTGTTTGATTTGAGCCCCTTTTGGGCTCATTGAGCTGGTTGTGATTGTCACTTCTTTTCTTACACTACAGTGCAGTGGCTGATCACAGATGTGCAGGCTGCACTCTTTGGTTGTACCAACTGCCCGGATTTGCGGTCTTTCAGGGAGGTGTTCAGTGGTCCTGGTGCCCCTTCTAAGCTAAATGGGTACTGGTGACCTTGAGGAGGCTGGGCAGAAGCTCCAGCAGTGTGTAAGAACAGAGTTTACAATGGGGAATAAAGCGGGGCTCATACTTATTAATGAGCCCCACATGAATATTAATGAGGTTGCTGCCTACCACCTAGGGGACAGAGTTTCAGCATCAGCAAATGTACTGGGGTTAACTGGACAAGTGTGGGCTCATTTGAAAGGGGACAGTTGGGGCTACAATCTGGTGGGGTGTTTTCTTAAATAAAGTATTGTGTTGGGTTGCACCAGACCTCAAAAGGTGAAGAACTGCATTGCATTGCACTAAACAGACTGAGGGATGACTTCTTGTTAACACTTTGACCTCAATGCAGCAGCCAATCAGTGATCTAGGCACCTGAAACTGTGACAAAAGGACTTCTGAGAAAATGAGGGGACTAATTCAGGTGCCTAGATCATGCCCCAATAAACGAGCAGGAAATATTGATCGCTATGGATATAGATTATTGATGGGCTTCATCAGCCAGTCAGGACTCTGGATTTCTGGCTGAAACAGTGTGGACTTTCTGGGATTTCTTCAGTCTGTTCCCAGGCTCTGTATGAGTCAGAAGTACCCTGTGAGAGTGGACTTTGGACGTCAGGGGCTTACCCAGGCCCCATGTGGAAATTGCTGTGTTGCAGAATCAGATTAAGAAGGGGAAAGAGAGAGAGAGACTGAGCTAAGATTCTGATTCCCCAGGTGCTTGTTGCATGACTGAATTGTGAAGGGAAAAGAGAGAAAGAGACTGAACTGTGATCCTGATTCCCCAGGTACTTGTTGCAGGACTGAATTGTGAAGGGAAAAGAGAGAGAAAAAAACTGAACTGTGATCCTGATTCCCCAGGTATTGAGAAACAGCTTGCATATTGTTGGGAGTGAAACCCTGCACTAGAAGCTGAACTGGCTGAAAGGACTGTGCAGATTACCTGAGTGCTACAGTTGCTGCTGAGAGGTTATTTGCTTGTGTGGGATTGAATTTAAAATTTTAAAGAAGCAAAGTGTCTGTGAACATCGGGGTGCTAGCCAGGTGGTGTAGTTGTCCTGAGTGAACTGTTGAAAGTGGCCGAGAGCTGAGGCCCAGCTGTAGCTGAAGAAAAGGATGTGGACACTATCAGGAAAGTGTGAACTGGTGTGCAGGGGGTTGTTGTTCTGGGACTCCCCTGTTGGATTGCAACTGTACTTCTTGGAGTTAAGGCTAGCACCCACATAATCTCGCACTGGACTTTATTGGAGGGATTGCCTGTGAACTTTTCTTGTTTGGAACTCAGTACAGGAACTGCAGGAGGACCCCCCCCCCACCATTTGGGAGTTCTCACCCAGAGCCAGGGAGGGAACCTGCTAACCCCTTTCAAGTGGGACTCACCATCTCAGAAGGTCACCGGCGCTTGCTGGGGTGCAAGGACACCTACGACTCATCGGGGCAGCTGGGCTGTGGAGCCACTCCCAGGTCTGGGCCTTCTGGGGTTGGTGCTGTCCTGCCAGAGAGCTCTGTAATGGTCCAGAAGCGACTGAAGGTGGCAAGTGGCCAGAACTACAATCAAGGTGACCAGCTGCAAGATCCTCGGGCAAGTCCATCCTGCCTGAGGGACCAAGGCTAGACGTTCTTCTGCCCTGTTCTGCACTGGACCAGGAGCTCCATCTTTCAGGGTTTTGAGGTCATCTAATTGTGAGTACCCAGAACCTGGTTCCTGGACAGAAAAACAAAAGGAAGTTGTGGTGTTTATTCTTAAAACCAAGTTCTTTCCAATATTTTCAGGGTCCCAACAGCCGGCAAACCCACGCCACCATACCAGGCCTGCACCTAGTGGGTACCCCTTAGAACATCTGGGACTACTGGTACCAGTGGGGGTGGGTTTGGCCTGTGGGTCCCAATGTTTATTGTTGTTGCCTATTTCACTAACCAGTTTTTCTATCCACAGTCATCCTTCATCCCGCTACCCTTCCCTAGTCCTTACCCCAAATAAAGCTGAGGTTTACCATTTGAAATTGTGTGTGTGTCCGGGAAATTCTCTGAGTCTGTCAAAACATTACTGTTCATGGTTTATGGTGCTACTGAATTGTTGGGCATCCAGGTTGTGGGGTGGTTGGTAGGGGAGGTGGGTAGGTGCAGCATCCCAGGGGGCTGTGCCAGCCAGTCACCTGACCCACTTCTAATTCTCTCTGAGTGGAGGCACTGCACTATTTTTATTATCTTTGGGACCGGAACCTCGAACACCACTGTAGCAGGACTCAGGCCCCTTAACCTGTTTGAGGGCCAACAGGCAGGGGTAGCAGCCCAGTGACACACGATGCCTGTGCTACATATTGAAAAGGACCAGTCCGAGAACTGACCCCAGTGGCACCCTGTTGGTTACTGTGCCTACCTCTGAGTGAACCCATTTACCACCACCCACTGGCTTCTGTTACTCAGCCAGAACTGTACCCATTTAGCAACCTTTAGACACACTTCCAGGCTGTCCAGCTTGTTTACTAGTCATCTGTGAAGCAAAGTGTCGAAGTCCTTACTGAAATCTAAGTAGGCCACATCCACCACTCCTCCCTGATCCACTTCCCTGGTCACCCAGTCGAAGAAATCAATCAGGTTTGTCTGGCAAGATCTCCCCCCCGTGAACCCATGCTGCCTCAGATCCTGCAATCCATTGGTCAAAAGGTATTTCACAGTTCTTTCTTTTAGTGGTGTTTCCATAATTTTGTTCACCACTGAAATCAAGCTTACCGGTCTATAATTTGCCACCTCCTCCCTAGTTCGGCTCTTGTGAAGCGGGACCAGATCTGCTTTCCTCCAGTCCCTTGGAACGATTTGCATACCCAAGGATAGGCTGAACAGTGCCATCAATGGTGAAGTGCGCTTCTTGCATAGTTCCCTCAGTATCCTGTGGTGAACCCTGTCCGGCCCCATTGCTTTATCAACCCTTAGTTCCTCTAGTTCCCAAAGGACTCTCTCCTCTGTAAAAGGGCTCATGTCCACCTCCCTCCCCTTTATGCCCTTTTCTCCTATTTGTGGCCCATCCCCTACCCCCCCTTCATAAATGCTGAACAAAAGTACCTGTTCAATGTCTGGTTCTTTTTGTCCTCTACCTCACACTCCCCTCCCTCCTCTTTCAACCTCATCATCCCTGCCTTGTTTTTCCTCTTTTCCCTTATATATCTAAAGAATGTCTTGTCCCCCTTTTTTGCTGACTTGGCAATGTTCTCCTCTGTTTGTACCTTGGCGTTCCTAACTGTCTTCGTTGCCTCCCTTTGTTTCTCCAGATAATCCTACCTGTCCTTTTCCTTCTGTGTTGCCTTGTACCTTCTGAAAGCTAGCATCTTTGCTTTAACTTTCCCTACTTCTTTGGAGAATAATAGCAGTTTACTTTTTCTCTTGCCCTTTGTTATCGGCCTGACACAGAGGTTTGTTGCCTTCTCTATGGCCTTCCTTATCTCTGGTATACCGACTGTGCAGCATTGGGAATACCGCAAAGACCATCACAGCGACATTTTCGGCAGTTTACTGTGATGGTCTCCACGTTCCCGACACTGTTGCCAGTGAGGTGTTTGCCTCCATCCCCAAACTAACTCCGACTGGAGTTAGAAATCTAAAGTATGTGGGTTGCAGGGGGTAGAGCCCCCCACATAGAGGGTGTGGGGCAAAGCCCCCCACAGAAAACACTTGGTCCCTGAGCGACAGTACAACACCAGTTGGCAGTGTTGTGCTGTTGCTGGGCCATCTGTTGACAAATGTCTTGTCGCCGCGGCATAGTGGAACCCTTATTTCAACCCACTGCTCCTCTACCCCACCATGTTCCCTATCCCTGTTGGTGCTTACCTGATGCACTCCCCTATTTTCTTGAAGTCAGCCCTCCTGAAGTCCAGGACCTCATTTTAGTGTTGTTTCCAGCCCAGTTCTTACACTGAACCGTATTGTGCGATGCTCATCCCCAGGTGACTCCCCACTGTGACGTTCTTGACACTGTTCCTGCTTGACAGTAACAGTTCCAATATTGCCTGCCTTGAGTGGATTCCCCAGCCAGTTGCTCAAGGAATGCCCCCGGCAGAGTCAAGGATTTTCTTACTTCTACCTGTAGCTGTTGCACTCCACATCTGGCATATTAAAGTCACCTACCAGCAATATCTCCCCCTTGTTAGCCATCTCTTGGATTTCCTCCATCATATCCTTATCTACTTCCTCCCACAGAGCATTATCCACTAGTGCAGTTCATCTTTGAGAAAGAGTCACGTGACTTGAAATGCACCAGGTGACGTGCAACCAACAGGGTAATTTTTTTTTTTCAGTTTCTTTTTCCCTCTGGTCGCGGTCTGGGGGGCGCCTCTCGGCCATCCTGCCTGAAGTCCTCCTACCTGTGCCTCCTCTCTCCCTCCTCCTCTGTCCACAGTCAGCACCCCCAGCTTAACCCCTCCAGGGTGGGGCCACCCCTCCTCATGGGCGTACTTTATATTTAGACTCTGACATGGGAGAGGACCCGGGTGGAGGAACATGGAAGGCCAGGCAGGATGGACCCAGCCATGGCATGGGGGCAGGTGCTGTCGCCTACCCCACAGACCGGGCTTTTCCTTGTTCTGGTGATCTTTTCCCCCCTCCTGTGCGTGTGTACATCCTCGATGCTAGGCACATGGCAACCCCTGCCTGTGTCAGGGCATGCTGATTACATGCAGCCAAGCATGTTGCAGCGCCTCCGGTCTCCATCAGAAGCCACTGGCACACCAGGCAATCCCCAGCCTCCCCAGGGAGGGGAGGAGAGCAGCCCAACAGGCACTCAGTCCTCACCCACCTCTGCCATCCCCTGGCAGCCTGAGCTGTCTCCCGAATCCGGGTCACTGGCGTGGCGTCCAGCACCTCAAGCCTCAGCACCACTGGGCCAGCCAGTAGGGTTATTTTTATATCTATGTATCACTGAAATAAAGTTTTCAGCAGTAACTTATTTTTCCAAGTCTTCAGCATCCATTTTCTGGGTGGTGAGTGCTCGATTGTTTTGTTTTTCAGTGCCTTTTGTGAACCGTGACTGCCAGGCCTCAAGTGTGACTTTTGTTTGTTTCAGTACACCTTGAAGCTGATATGTCACCAAACTGGTAGCTACTGGGAACTCATGGAGCACTGGCATGATATGCTAAGACTAGGAAGACCTAGCAGTCTGCCACATTCTGCACAAGCCACAGGTGATGCACCTGCCTTGCATGCAGTAATCCAGTCTAGATGTGACAAAGGCCTGCACCAGGGTCACCAAGCCCACGGGCACTAGAAATGGTTTGATCTGGGTGACGTTTCACAGATGGAAAAAGCCACTGCAGAAAATCGCTAACACCTGATGTTCTAGCATCAGCTTGTAGTCTACAGTGACCCCCAGATTCCTCACCCTATTGACAACTCCTATTGGGATGCCATTTAAAGGTGATAAAGTGACACTTCCACCATCCATTGCTGACCCCCCACCAGCCAGGTTCCACCAGCAGCACCTCGGTTTTTGTGGAATTAAGACTAAGCCAGCTGTTGTCCATTCAGTTTTGGATCTCCCTAGGGCACTCGCTGAGTCCTGTGACTGCAGTAGCCCCATGTGGAGCTGAAGACAGGTACAATTGGGTATCATCAGCATAGCTATGAAAACCCAGCCTATACCATCTGATAATCTCCCCCAATGGCAGCATGTACACACTGAACTGCATGGGGACCAGGACTGAGACTTGAGGCACTCCACAGCAGAGTGCAGCAGTACTCGAGATACAAGACCCAAACGCCACCTGCCATCCCCTGCTGTACAGGTGGGTCTCAAATCACCTCTTCACCTTCCCTAAGAGTCCTACAAAGTGCCTCAGCCTTTCCAACAGAACCCCATGTTCCACCGTATAAAACACGGAGGAACGGTCAAGCAGAACCAGAAGAGAACACTGTCCACTGTCCCTCTCTAGCAGGAGATCATGGTGTGCCTTGATGAGTGCTGTCTCGGTGCTATAACGAGGCCAGAAACTAGACTAGAATGGCTTACAGACATCCTACTGTTCCAAGCAATTCTTCAACTGTGCCACTACAACTTTTTTATAACTTTCCCCAAAAAGACAAGGTTTGCAATAGACATGTAGTTAACAAGAATGTTAGGGTCCAGAGATGGTTTCTTGAGGAGGGGTTTTACCGCTGCCATTTTCAGTGCGGTGGGGAAAAATACCATCCCTCAGGAAAACACCTGACAATCTCCATGAACATCAGATCCAGTTTCCTCCAGCACTCCAAAAGAAATCTGGTTGGCCCTGGATCCAATATACAGTAGGTAGGACTCAGCCCTGGTACCATCTGAAAGGCATCTTCCACCAGAAATGGCTTGAACTCATTCCACTGACTTGGAGTGCCCTAACCCACCATCGGCTGAACACTTTTGGCCTATAACAACCACCTGAGAAGATCCCTACCTGAGTAAAGTATACCTTATCCAGTAAGAACCTATTAAAGGGAAAGGGAATGGGGAAATTGTTTAACCAGGAAAGGCACACTAAGCCAGAGCTTGTTTCCAGGTGTGACCTGGGAGCACAAAAAAAGTGACTTACTCAGGGTCACACAGTACGCAAGTGGGGGATGGTGGGATTCAAACCCAGGTCTCCAGACTTGCAACTCAGTGCCCTCAACCACCACACTCTACTGCCTCCTCACTCTTTGCACTGTACTGCAGGAAAAAAACTCTTCTCCATTGCAGACAGGTTGGATTTAATAAACTGTTTACAGTGTATAAGAGCTGAGCCAGTCAGTTCTTTCTGGCAGCAATCACCCATGACAGGAACACTGACTTTTCAGGGTGACTGCCCACTGGTACTCATTATAGTGAGACCTCATCGCTAATCTAGCCTCCTTGGACCTAGATCTCCACCAGGAATGCTCCAACCTCCATCCCTTTGTCTTTCACTGGCTCAGATCCCCATCATACCATGGCAACCCATGGCAGGAAATCACATGATGGACATAGAAAGGTGCCAAGAAATCAAAGGCAGCCATCAGAGCCACATTGTAGGTCTCTACAGTTTTTTCCATTCCCTCAGCACAGGGCTCTATCCACAAAAGAATTTTCTTGGAATAGCATAGAGGCAACCTCTCTGAAAATGGGGAAGTCTCCGCACATTCCTTGACCTATGTACCCCTCGTGAAGGCTAGCTGCGACCCAGTCTGTGCCTGTACAAAGATGGCCAGAGGGCATGGTTGAGCTCTGTGTGATCCATAGATGTTTGTCAGCTGTCTGAAGGCCATCAATGCTACAGAACATGACGGGGACCCAGAAGTAGTATTTTCATGCCCTACAGGCACAGCCCCCGAGGTACTTAGTGGGTCTGAATGGCTACCCACCTGTTTCCCCCAGTCCCTCATAATGGCATGGAGGCTGAGAGGGACAAAACAGTCTATTTTGTATTTAAAATTTTTTAAGTCTCATACAGGATAACATGGCAAGGTAATTTACAACATATATACATCTATGTACATATATATATATATATATATATATATATATATATATACACATATACACATACATATACAATATCTACACATAATAGGAATGAGCAGATAAACCATTAGAGAAATCCATGTATCTTCACAGCCATTGAATAAATCTTCATAGCCATTGAATAAACGGATGTTATCCAATGGGTCACACAAAACTTGACCGTGCATGGTTTAATGCCATTCAATAGCCATTGAATAACAAGTATTATGAACCGGCGATCGTAAATGGAGCAATCTGATAGGCCGACAGCTCTTTAAAGCCGTGATGATATCGGGCTACATCATCACGGCTTTAAAAAAGCTCCGGCAACCAGGCTCCTCGCTCACAAAATTTCCACTGTTGCCAGCATTCTCCAGATTCCTCACAACCTTCACAAAGTCTCCCACACAGAATGTGTCCTCCAATCTACTACAACCAGCCACATATGTAAAAAAAAAATCAATCCTTTAGTAAGGAGGGCGGCAGCTGCACAGAAGTTCTTGATTAAATTAACTTCTGACTTGGTTTCAATAACATGTGGCGGTAGCCAATAACGGTGATTTTTTTTTTCTGTCTCAAATAAAAACAATCGGTCTCTGATTAACACAAGAGCTGCAACTCCTCCATGTGCTTACTTACCAATGTACTGTCTATTTCACGCTGACTCGCATCATCGCCATAACATTTCAGTATGCGTCTTGTTATTCTTCATTTAGAAAAAACAGTAAGCTCCACAAATCTCTTACACGTGGCTCCTTACCACAAATTAACAGAAACCTCTTCAAAATAGCCACAATTCACATCCGGATGCAATGAGAGATGAGTTCACAGGGACACAACAGTCCCACCTCTGTCAACTACCAGTATAATAGCGCCACCTACTGTCTCAAGAACTATTTTATCAAAATGTGACCCTACACCTCCCAAAAACTCATTTTAAAACATTTTAAAACCTGTTTATTTTACTTTTTAATTTTTTAAACATTAAAGCCAGTTCATAATAGCAATAAGGCACTCCAGGGTGTGGTATATCATGGGATATCGTCACTTCTCGGGACAGTTGGACGCACTCGGCCTGCGGCCTCGTGCCCAACCACCCGAGGCATGACGATATCCCATGATATACCACACCCTGTCGTGCCTTATTGCTTAATTGCACCACTGTGCATACCATGCTAATGGTCAACTTTTGCGCGATTGCCACTGTCTGTATAATGGACACATCACCCCACACACACACACACACAACAGGTGGCCCTATTATATAAATGGAATACATGATGGCCGGCCGTTGAATAAATTATTTATCTGAACTCATGGAGAGTGACCTCAGGAACCATCATTTGTGGCTCTGTTACACTCCTCCACTTGTGAGGTGCGGTCACTCTCCTCTTATTCAGATAAATAGTGTATTCAACAGCTGGCCATCACCTATGCCCCAGATATATAAATACCAAAGGCTCAGGAGACATAACATGAAAATCGGAATAAGACACAATCAAAACATAACACCAGAAATGTTAAAATACAAAGTTACAGTGCACATATCTTAATAATCCAGACAAAATGCTAGTTCAATGAAATTGCTTATCCTTGGAGGACTGCTGCGTCCCACCCATCTACGTGTCTCTAATGGATGAGTGAGCCTCGGTATTTAAAAAAGAGTTTACTTTATTTACAAGTATGGAGAGATTCCTCTGAGTAGCATTTCGTTGGTTGCAGTGTTCATGTTTTGGAGCTGCTCCGGTCTCTGCACTATGTGCCTTGCTGGCCATAGCTATCCCAGGGCCCTGTGTGAACCTCCTTGCTGGGGCCCCATATCAGAAGTCATGAAGCCCCCAAGAAGCATCTACATCCCTACAGTGGCCTCCTTGTATCTTCATTTTCAGCTAGGCTTATGTCATTTTTGCACTTTACTTGAATTAGAACATAGAGGACCAGGAAGAAAGGAGGCTAATTGGACAGCTGAGGCTTTTTGGGGGCCTCTCTGCTCTTAGGCCCTGTGTGAATGTATAATTCGCACCATCTAAGGTTGACTCCATGTAACTTACTGTGTGCATGCTCCCACACCGGAAAATGTGCACAGCCTCTGTGTACATTTCAGCCCAAATTGCTAAATAAATTAAATAAAAATATAGGGCTGGATTTTCAGCCAGTTACGGCATGATTTGGCCACAATTTATTTTTTTTATTTCACGTATATTTAGGCAAGTGCCTGTTATCAAGAGATCCTAGGTCAGGTCAGTGTATAGACATTATTTTATTTTTATTTTATTCTTTTTGTTACCGGGTAAGTTCCACTGGACACAAGTGCCTATTTTCATGGGCTACCCAGGAGCACTGGGTGGTTAAGTGACTTGCTCAGAGTCGCACAGTATGCAAGTGGATGTTGTGGGAATCAAACCCAGGTCTGCTGGATGTACCAAACTCATTTACAGCTTGTTACTCTAACCTCTAGGTGATACTTCCAGTGAATTAAATACGTACATACAAGGATTATGTTTAAAACAGTGTACGGTATGTGCTTAAATTACAGATATTTAGGCAAACAAGTGCAGTACTTTTGACAAGACTGACAGACCACAGACAACATGGTTAATCTTTTTGTTGCAAGTGACATGAGTTGTGCTCCAGAAATGAGGCATATGTCAAATATTTGACACATGCGTCATGTTTCAGCTGTGAATTGTGCAGTATCCTAAATGCGTCAGAATGTTTGAAAATTACACGCAAATGTTCTGGTGCATTTACATGGATGCAGCTGCATCAATTCCACTGCCAGAAGTGCTACATCCAGACTTTTGAAAATACAGGCCTTGGTAGCCGGCCTCGTGGCATGGAGGGTGATGGTGCTGGACGTCACGCCCGCTGCCACGCCAGTGACTGGGGTTTGGGTTGGGAGTGGACTTGGGTCATTGGCAGTTGGTTGGGGAAGGAGAGCACGAAGCATCCAGATAACTGCTCTCCTCTCCTGGGGAGGGAGAGTTGCAGGGCCCGGTGGTAGCCTGGCCGCTAGCATCGGATTAAAGCAAAGCAAGCAGGGATTGTCATGTAAGAGATGGGGAGGAGCGGTGACCGCAGATGCCCTATGCATGGAAGCATGTGTTGGGCCTTCCTGGGCAGCACTACAGGTAGAAAACATGAATATCACTGCAGGTAGTTGGGTGACTTCCAGCCACCCGCGGGGCTTGTGCCCCAACGAACACCCAGGATATGCTGCCTTTGTGCAGCCATAAGTACTGGTGGAAAGGCGGGATGACGACGGGGCTGGGGTGGCTGGCAAGGAGGGATGGCCACCGTGCCAGGGGAGAAAACTTAAAAAAAAAAAAAAAGATTGGTTTCGGATATGTTTGTCCTTATTTTCAAAGTGGGCATCCATCTGCACACTGCTAGACCATCAAATTAGATGATGTAACTGTGCCTGTTTTGTTTGCATGTGATTTCAACCAAAAATGGCTGAACGTGCATTCAGAAAGAAAAAAATAAAAGATGATGTCGTCATTTAATTTTGATGTAAGTTGCTCCAAATCACAGAAACTGGGTTTTGATGCATTTGGGTGAATGTAGCTAGAGCACGCAATGTTTGCATAGGCCCCATTAGAAACTCTGGTCCACATCACTTACAAATAACTACCTTTTTTCAAATTTAATATACTTATTCAGTTTCAGAAAGAAGAAATAACTACCTTTATGTGTTGCTTGACAGCAGTTGTACATCCATTACATTTAAGAACAACAGGTCTGGTAGCGCTCCACAATTCCAAGAGCAAGGTATTCTAAAGCAGCACATTTTTTTTTTCTTTAATTCAAAGTTTATTGATACATTTTCCACAATAAAAGGCAGTTACAATGAAAGTGATATTGAAATACAGACACAATGTAAAGGGGTAACTGCCTAGCCCACCCTTCCCTCCCCTCAGTGCAGTAACCAAACCTAGTGTCCCTTAAATGCCAAGCTCTTTACCTAAGATCGTACGTGGCCGTGTAACCTAAGACGTACTTAGGCCTGAGCCAGAGAAATTAGAGAGTGAAGGGGATCCCAGATTTTGGTACATGCTGCCAATCTATTGAGAAGACTGGCAGTCGCTTTTTCTGTGCGTAGATTGGACAGAATTTCGTTTACCCATTCTTGGACAGATGGGGAGGACTTATCTTTCCTGTGAAGTAAAATAAGCTTCTTAGCCGATAAGGCAATCATGGAAATATGAAACTTTCTTACTTTAACTCTGATAGAAGACAGGTCCCTTAAAAGGCAAATATCAGGAGTAAAATACTCCTGAAAGCCCAGCAGAGGGTCCAGGGAAGTCTTAACTGAATCCCATAAGAGGGAGACTTTAGGGCAAGACCAGAACATGTGAAGAAGTGTTCCTTCTTCCTGCAAACATTTATTACATATATTGGAGTTCAAATAACCCCATTTCTGTAATTTAACCGGAGTGTAATACAAGTTATGTAAAATATGATAAAGCAGCACATTTTTAACCAGAGTTCCTCCTTAAAATGTAAAAGTTTACAAATTACTATGTAAGAAAACTAGAACCTTGTAGAACCTTTTTGAATTTAGAATTAAAACTTTTTTTTTCAATAAGATTCAGGCAAAGGCCTGTCTAGTCCTGTCCTTCACATTGACTGTTACATGCTTCCAAAGTGCTTAGGGAACTGTAATAGTTTGGACCTTAATAAATAAATAAATAAATAAATGTCGATCCTGTAACCCAAACTGCGATCCATCGCTCTTGCTCCCCGTTAGGCTGGTACTCATTAATTTGAGGTTATATCATTGCATTGTTTTTTTCTTTTATGATGCACTCTGAATATTTTCTTCATGTTCCTAAAGACAGAGTGCCCCCCATTACAGAGCCTTTTGCAGTGTGATGCACAAAGCAGTCTTTCATGGTACTTGACTGTGATTCATGGAGTTTTGAAAAATGTTAGCCCAAAGCAGAGGCTGCTGTTGAAAGATAAAGGCCCAGAATGTTTAGCCTAAGTCAGTCGTTGAACCAGGTAGAAGAGGAAAGAACTCCTAAGGATCCATCCTTCACAACAGACCCAGCTCTCCCTAACTGAAGTTCTTAGCAATTGGCAGCTGTGGGTTATTTGGAGGTCTCCTTCCTGTCGGATTAGCCTTTCTAAATAAACCCCTTTGACATCCTGACTCATCCCTGGAGGAGGTTTTGTTCTTCCATTGGTGTGAGAAACTGATAGGCACACGTGGATGTTGTGGGTTGCCAGGGTGACAGTTTACAACAACCTCCACTCCTCAGAGACCATTAGTTGGGGAGATAATGGACAGGCAGACATCGGTGTAGCTAATGGCTCTACTCTCAGCTGCCCAAGCCGCTTCCTTTCAAAAACCTTCTCAACCCCATAGGGATCATCCATTCTTGTACACTGTTATCCCTCATTCATCCCCTATCTCTCTCTGTCATTGCTGGCATTTTCCAGTAATGAATTATCTGCTCTAACTCAACTCATAAATCATAGTCTGAACACTGCTGGTCCCTTTTTTTTTCACTATAAAAAAAGGTTTGTGCTACTTTGTATAAAAAATGAAAAGGTTTATATATTGATTTTTTTTTTTTTTTTTTATAAATATGCCCATTTACCCCACCCCCAGCCTGTTTGGCTTGATGCAGCATACACAGTACGTCACCCACTGGTGGCAGAGGAGTTGAACACCATTGTAAGCTTTCCTTGGGTTAACATTGTTCCCATATCACCTCCTGAGTTCTTAGTTATTCTTTAGTACCCTGGATTACTTTTTAAAATATAAATGAATCCTATATTTCATTATAAAATAGGACACCATCTGTATCAACGTGCAGCAGGATGTCATGCATTAAAGAGCAACTTTCCACTATAATAAAAAGCTTAAAAACACTAGGTTTACATCAGTTGGGTTTTAACTTTATTGTTTTCTAATTATTTATTTTTTGCTCTCCCCTGCTAACCACACAATTGCTGTTTTGTGACATCATACTCTCTTCTTATGGTGAGCACTATTTTGTTTTCCAGTTTTTGGCCAGGAAAGACACAATAAGCCAAGGCTTGTTCCAGGTGCATCCTGAGAGGACCAGGAAGTCAAGCCACTTGCTCGTAGTCACACAATATGCAAGTGGTGGCTGTGGGATTCAAACACAGTTCTCCAGGTTTGAAACTCATTGCTCTTAACCACTACACTATACTGCCTCATGCCACTCTGATGTCATAAACAAAGGTATGTGAGGTTACCAGGGAAGAAGCAAATGTGTTTTATATAGACTGTTTAGACAGACTACCAAGATTTGCTGTAAACCTTGGAAAGGAACATTGAAAATGATAAAATGTATTCTCTAGTAAATTATAATAACTGAAACATCACATGCTGAAGTGCAGAGCTGCTCTTTAACTTGCAAACAACACAGCACCGAAACAGACGCAGTGATTATCGTAACTGTATACATTGTACTGAAACTTCAACGAGCAGAACCTTTCATTAAGCTCTCCAGTGGAGGGCACAGAATAAAACCCTGTAGAGCCAAAAACTCTGGAAAATTCCAGAGCCGACCCAGTTACAATCGAGCAACGCCCTGGGGGCTCACAATGCTGGTTACATAATCAACACTTAACCAGTGAAAAATTTGGCCTAACTGCTAAAAGTGCTGAGCCAAACCAAGGAATGCTCACTCAGATTCAAAGGACTTCCTGCCATATTGACATAGATTACATGAAATAAATCTAAGCATAATAAAACTGTATTCATTATCTAACTCATGAAATATAGGTACAATTTTTTTGTGTGTTGGTTTCAATGTAATTAATCATTAATTACATACAACAGGGTAATTATTCTGTAGTTACATGTTTGTTGCATGCAACTACATTGCACTTGCAATGCAATTACAGTGTAGTTACTTTGTAACTATATTGTAATTAACCTACACTTAAAGCGTAACTGAAATACAGCCTTTATATTTCATTCAGGATGAATGGGGCATTTCAATATGTAATTTTTATTTTTTAACCGGAATTTTATTAATTTTTCCAGGCATTACTATTTACAGATTATTACTATTTCAGGTCATACAGAGTGTGAGATTACACAGGTCCTGTACAGTGTTAAATAAAGCTTCATCTGAACTCACTGCTTACTGCCGTGTATAATGCTATGTGTATTTTTTCACAGGTGTTTTCCATTGTTCTAGGTGGTCCTGACAAGCGACCTGTCTCTGGGACCTGGGGTGGGGTTGGGGGGCTGGACTACGTAACTCAGCCTTTTTGGGGGGGGCTGTTCACCCACCACCACCATACCCCTCTCTTCTTATCAGTGCATCCACATTGCCTGCCCATCACCCCTGTTCTTGTTTTGGTAGCAGCTTGGGTATCTAGTCTGCGTTCCGTGTCCTAAGGACCATGGGATGATGTCTCTCTTGCTGTCCATAACGTGGAGGAACAAACTATTCTGTCTATTTTACATGGTGGGCAAATTATTTTAGATTTGGGCCATCATTTCTTCCATCTGGTTGACGTTTCTGATTGTGTCTGTCCACTGTGTCAGTGTAGGGGGTTCTGATATGAGCCACAGTCTAATAACTGTTTTTGTTTTTGCCACAATTAGTAATATTCCCAGAAGGTTGATTTTCATCTTGTCTTTGATAGGGGGTGGTAAGTGCAGCAGTATCGCTGTCACTAGGGTGAATATACGCAGCGTTGGCATCAATATCTGAGTCTCCTTTTCCACGGATTCCCAAAAAGGGGTTGGTACCAGGCATGACCAGAAATATGTGTGTATGTAGCTACTTCTTTCAGACATCCCTGCCAGCTTGTGACATCCCATTTTATTAGGAATTTGGCTGCAATTTGTGTGGTGCAAAAAAAATGTGCTACTGTTTTCCAACCATATTCTCTCCACTGGTATCAAATGGTAATGCTGTGCACTCTGGGCCACACATGGGTCCAGTCTGCCTCCCATGTAACCACTGTTAGGTCTATTGTGGTGCCCATATCCCCCCCTCATGGTAGCAGTGGGATATAATGTGTGGGGGCCATGACCCCCTGTGTTATATGTTTTATTGTTAGGAAGGTAGAAGTGGGGGAGGAAGGGGAGAGGGAGGTAAGGTGTCTGCCTGGTGCCATGGCTTGGAGGGACAGGGAGCAAATCCTCAGGATCGCCAGAGCAGCTGCACAGGGGAGGGAGTCGGATGTCGTTGTCCACCTAGGGACAAATGACCTGGCTAAGAAAGGGATCAGAGCAGTGCAGGAAGAGTTTGTGGAGTTGGGGAAGGGCCTTAGACAAGTAGCACGCATGGTAACCTTCTTGGAGGTGCTGTCTGTCTATGGAGCAGGTGAGGCTAGGGTGCTCCACACCATGGTATTCAATCAGTGGTTGAAAAACTGGTGCAGAGCTCAGGGATTTGGCTTCATTGGGGGACTGGGGGTCCTCCTGGAGCGATGCAGGCCTATACTGGTGTGACAGTCTGCATCTGTCCAGGAGGGGAACCAGTATCCTAGGTGATAGATTTAAATGCTTCACTGACAAGCATTTAAACTAGCCAAGGGGGGAGGTACTGGAAAGGAGCAGGGAAGTCCTAGCCCCCCAAAAAAGTCAGGGTAGTAAGTGAAGTAAACACCAAGTTAGAGATGTCGATAGGGAGAAGTGCAGGGGTAAATAGAGAAAGTGACAAAGGCAATAAGGACAGGGATGGGGCAAAAAGGGGTAAGGCCATTAGGAAATGGAGGGTAATGAGTACCAATGCCCATAGTCTGGGCAACAAGCTCCCTGAACTGGTGGCCTTGATGGAAGAGGAATGCCTGGATATCATAGCAGTCACAGAAACATGGTACACAGAGAACCATGACTGGGATGTTAACATACCAGAGTACACAACATACAGGAGAGACAGGGAGGGGAGAAGAGGGATAGTAGTAACTCTATGTAAGGGAAGGGATTAAAGCAACTGAACAAAAGAGTAAACAGGGAGGAGAGGAGGCATGGTGGATCACCTTAGAGACTGGAAATGGCACCACAATCCACACAGGGGTTGTATACAGACCCCCATGTTAGGGGGAGGGAATGGACAAGGATATGATAGAAGGCATTCTTATGATGGCAGAGAAAGAGGAGATATGGTTGATGGGAGACCTGAATATGCCAGATGTTAACTGGAGCATACTTGCTGCAGCCACATCCAAGAGCAGGGCAATTCTCGATGCCCTACAGGTGGCATGCCTCAGACAGCTAGTTTTGGAACCCACTCATGAGGGAGCAATCTTAGACCTCGTACTCTCAAATGGGGACAGTGAGAGGATCTCAGATCTAGAAGTGGGTAGCCATCTGGGAACAAGTGACCACCAAGCAGTGTGGTTCACGATAAACTCAGCTACAGAATCAAGCCATACAAAAGTGAGGGTACTGGACTTCAGGAGGGCTGACTTTGGCAAGATGGGAGAGGGCCTTAGAAAAGCACTAGCAAATAGGCTAGAAGGAGGGGTGGAGCAACAATGGGGAATCATCAAAACTGCCATCATAAAGGCAACAAGCCTTTGTGTGAAGCAAATAAACAAATCAAATCGAAAGAAAAAGCCACTATGGTTCTCAAAAGAGGTGGAGGGGAAGGTCAGGGAGAAAAAGACAGCATTCAGGAAGTGTAAGGAAACACAGAAGGGGCAGGACAGAGAGCTGTACCAGTTAAGGCAGAAGGAAGCAGGGAGGGAGTCAGAATAGCAAAGGCCCAAACCGAGGAAAAGATAAGAAGGGGGTAAAACCTTTTATAGGTACATCAGGGAGTGTAGAAAGACAAAGGGAGGGATAATGAGGCTGAATAGAATGGACAGTGGGTGGGCAGAGAGGGACAATGAAAAAGCAGGGATACTGAATGAATATTTCTGCTCAGTAGTCACAAAAGAGGAGGAGGGGGAGGTGCCTAATCCAATTAACAGAAGCACTCTGGATAGGGGTGTCAATCCCAGTCCTTTCACAGAAGAAAGGGTTCTGAAAGAACTCCTAAAACTGAAGGTGGGCAAAACAATGGAGTCTGATGAAATTCACCCCAGAATCCTAAATGAATTAAGGGGAGAACTAGTGAAACCAATGACTACCCTTTTTAACAAATCATGGGAGGATGGTGTGGTACCTGAGGACTGGAGGAAGTTGGATGTAATTCCCCTTCACAAAAGTGGAAGCAGGACAGAGGCAGGAAACTATAGACCTGCCAGTTTGACCTCTGTGGTAGGGAAAGTGATGGAATCACTTCTGAAGGAAAGAATTGTTGAGTACCTAGAGGCCAGTGGGTCATAGGAACCAATGCAGCATGGGTTCACAGCAGGAAGGTCATGTCAGACGAATCTAATTGATTTCTTTGACTGGGTGACAAAAGTGGTAGACCAGGAAGGGGCTGTGGACATGGCCTACCTAGATTTTAGCAAGGCATTTGACACAGTCCCACACAAAAGATTAATAGTCAAATTAACCAGCCTGGGAGTGGGTCCCATGATGGTAGCCTGGGTAAAACATTGGCTGGACAACAGGATACAGAAGGTAATTGTAAATGGAGTCCACTCTGAAGAAAGAGGGGTTACTAGTAGGGTACAGCAGGGTTCAGTACTGGGTCCAGTCCTTTTTAATGTCTTTGTAAGTGACATTGTGGAGGGACTGGAAGGAAAAGTATGCCTCTTTGCAGATGACACAAAGATTTGCAACAGGTTTGATGCACAAGGAAGTGTGGAAAGGATGAGAAGGGACTTGGCAAGGTTGGAGAAATGGTCAGAGGTATGGCAGCTTGGATTCAATGCAAAGAAGTGCAAAATAATGCACCTGGGAAACAAATACCCAGGGGAAGATTACACAATTGGGGGGGGGGAAGGTAGTAACAACAACCAAAATGGAAAGGGACCTGGGGGTAATCATATCAGATGACCTTAAGGTTAGCAAGTAATGTGAGAAGGCAGTAGGGAGGGCTGGGGGGATACTGGGATGTATAGGGAGAGGCATCACTAGCAGAAAACAGGAAGTTGTTATCCCGCTGTACAGACAGTTGTCAAGACCCCATCTGGAGTACTGCATCCAGTTTTGGAGGCCCTGTCTCTGCAAGGACATAGACAGGATAGAGGCAGTCCAGAAGAAGGCAACTAAAATCGTGCAGGGTCTGCAAGAGAAGCCACACGAGGAGAGACTAAAGGAGCTTAATATGTATACCCTTGAGGAAAGGAGGAACATGATAGAAACTTTTAAGTATCTCAGTGGAATCAACAAAGTCCAAGAGGGTAGCATCTTTCAGAAAAAGAGATGTGCAAGAACAATGGGACACAATTTGAAGATGGGGCGGTGGTTCAGGGGCAATGTGAGGAAGAATTTTTTCACAGAGAGCGTGGTGGACGCATGGAACAGCCTTCCTGAGGAGACTGTGGGGTCTAAAACTGTGGGAGAATTCAAGAATGCATGGGACACACATAAGGCAATTTTTGTAGGGGGTAGGAAGAAATAGGCTGTTGGTTAGCTAGGATCTGCAGCTTTTCCTGTAGGTAGGGAAATGTGCAGACTAGGTGGGCCAAGCGGTCCTCATCTGATGTCAAAGTCCAAGTTTCTATGTTATGCAGTGAATGAGGAGATAGGGTTACCACCTTTTGAGAAGCCCAAAGTGGGACATTTCTTACTGAAACATGATTTTTCACAGGACAGTACCTAACCTCCACCGATGCACCAGACTTGTTTCCTCTATATAATCAGAATGAAGACTAAGTAGTATAGTTTCTTAGTTGCTTCTATTGTTTATCATTTTAAGGTATTTTAGTTAAGCTATTGTAGTTTTCTAGAACGTTTAGTGGAATATTAGAAAATATTTTTCCTATTGTAAAATCAGTACATTTAGGATTTTTCATGTTTTTTTTTTTTTTTTTTTGCAGGACACAGCTGCCCAAATCAGGACTGTCCTGCGAAAATCAGGACAGGTGGTAACCCTATGAGGGAAGGGAGTTTGGCTTCGTCTATATGGAAGACCGTTACAGTTTGCATGTCTTGTCTAATTTGTAATTATCTGAAATGGTCTCAGCTGGGGAGCTGAAATTCTGATTGGAGGTGGGTGAAGGTTTTGAAGATTCCTTCGTGGTAGAAGTTGAAGGGGAACATCAGGCGTTGTCTCATCCGGGACATGAAAGACAGTGTCTAGGGCTTCAGGGGAGAACTGTTTATCAAGGGCAGGGATTTTGAGCCAGTAGGCTCCACTGCAGCATTGCCCCGTTCAGCCCCCAAGGAGCAGAACAGGCTAATTAATATCCATACGACTTTCATTAATATTTTTACAGAAGCCCCAGAGCACTCATTGGTGTTCCTTAAATGAACACTTTTTTGTCTCCTCGGGTGCCTCCAGACCCAATTTTTCTTGCTAAAGGGTTCAGGAGCACCGGAGAGAAAGTAACTTTGCTGCAATGGTGGCAAGAAAATGGGGATGCACCGTGCGACCATCGGCTCGCACGGTCGTGTGGCTGCTCCGCGTCTTCACTCCTCCAGCCTCCATTCACAGAGAAAACGTGTTGAGGCCAGACAAAAAGTCAGTGGCTTGCCAGAACCCGGGCCAAGGCAGTGGAGAGGACAGCGGGGGACACGGGAGTCGACCCCAGGTAAGCCCAACAGGGTTGAGGGCTTACACGAGCCCCGACTCAATGTGCCTACAGTGCCTCTCCTGGTTACCAATTTTAATTAAAACAGATATGTACCTGAAATAATAACAGTTACAATTATTTTATTTGAGAGAGATGGATGCATCACTGAATCAGGGACTCATTTACAATGGTTTACTGTAACGGCAGGATCGGGTTACGATTGGAAAGGAACACCTTACACACATACCTCTCACCCCTGATTTCACCTCAAAATTTTACTCTGTCCCTCCTAAAATCTGTGTCCCCCTGACTAAACAGTGATGACTGTAAGAATAAAATGTCAAACAATACAGTTGCAGACTTCTTATTCTTCAGAAAATCTATTATTCAAAAGGGTTGCGCATGGCGCAGCAATGTTGCGCCATGCACAACCCACTGATGCGCCCCGGCACGATATTCAAAAGAGAAAAGTGCGCTGCACAAATCCTGATGCGCCGGAGCACATCAGTAATGTATGCAGGCACAGGTGGGGGGCGTGTCCATGCATAACCTGCACAGCCCGATATTCAGCCCGGGATGTGCAGAGTCATGCATGCGCAACCCCTACCTGCGCCTGCACAAAGTTAAGCCCCCAAAAAAGTAACAAGTGATGGCCACCCATAGGTGAGCTGCCGCATTGCAGGGCGCAACACGGCAGCTGCCTCCTGTGGGTGGTCACCCGAGTTCCTGCTGCACCTGGCAGCGCCCCCCCATGCCCCATCGCGGGCATCCGTGTAGTGAAATCCCCCTTCCAATATCCTGGTGGTCAGTGGACCTCTATGTGCCCGATCACGGGCATTTGTGTGGAAATAAGCCCCCCATATCCCTGGTGGTCAGTGGACTTCTATGTGCCCGATCGCAGGCAGCGGTATATTACCCCGTCCAGTATCCCTGGTGGTCCAGTGGACGATCGCTGCCGATCGTGGGCTTCTGTAATTCATAAATACCCCTACTACCCTGGTGGTCTAGGTGCCCCCCTCCACCCGCCCACTGGGCCCACTGTCCCGCTCCCCATCAGCCAGCGGGTGACAGCACCCCACCTGCCTGCCGCCCGCTGCCCGCCGACTGACAGCTGGTAGGGCTGCACCCGGTGGCTTCGCTGTCGAACCAGGGGCATGCAGCCCTACCGAGCTGTCAGTGGGTGGGTGGTGGGGAGGCAGGCGGGTGGGGTGCTGCCGCCTGTCAGCTGACGGAGGGGGAGTGGGGTGGTGGGCTCAGTGGGTGGGTGGGAGGGTACACAAGACCACCAGGGTAGTAGGGTATTTTATGAATTACAGATGCCCGTGATCGGGCAGTGATCGGTCCACTGGGCCACCAGGGATATTGGACGTGAGGGGGATAATATACCGATGCCCGCGATCGGGCACATAGAGGTCCACTGAACCACCAGGGATATGGGGGGGGGTTCTTTTACATGAATGCCCATGATCGGGCTGCAGGGGGCATCGGTCCCTGATGGCTGCTGCCTGGCTCGGCGCCAGGTGTAAGTCGCCGGGGATCGGCGCACCTGCATGCTAATGGCATGCAAATGGGGCTATAAATGAGATGCAGATGGCCCCTTGTGCGCCTTGCATAAATTATGGCCCCATTTGCATTTCCCCTTTTGAATATTGCAGGTGCTGTGCATGGCGCAATGACACTTGCGCTAGCACATCTCCATGCTCTGGCCACTTGTGCTGGTGCAGTGCCACTGCGCCATGCACAGTGGGGGTGGCCAGGGTGCGATATTCAAAGCTGCTGCACCATAGTGCAGCTCCGTTGAATATCGCCCAGGCCACACCCCTGCGCAACAAAGTTGAGCTGCGCCCAGGCTTGTGCCACAGCCTGGCGCAGTTTGAATATCTGGGCCCAAGTGCGTAAGAAATAATTGTGATGAGTAAAAGTGCTTTAAACTTGGAATAACTGCTTGTTTTGAAGTACTTTTTCAAGGGTTGGTATGCGTATCAGCAAGGTCACTGGTTTGTTACCAGAAAACCCAGTACAATGCTAGAATTTCTACTACCTTCACACAGGTAAAGACATAGAATTTCACGGAATTTGGCATTTTATATGAGATCAGCAAATCTACAGAAGTTGTATTTTAATTTGCTTTATTTAATGCTCTTTATATTATGCCTTTAATTCTAATTATATATGTACTAAAATAATGACCATAAAATCCTGAAATTAGACTTCTTATCACCGGTGCAATTCCCAGAATTTCAACTATTGAAAACAGAATTTTCCTTTACTTTGATCACTATAAATCAGTGCCTTGAGTATTGACACTCATCACAGATGTTTTATTTTATTTATTTTTTTTTATTTTATTTAAACAGCAGTTTGGAAAACCTTTGAGCCATAGGCTCATTTACAAAGCTACCTTGTCACAGTAAGACAAACCAAAATACACAGTATAGCAGTACAACACATAAGTATAACAGTAAAATTAAGACATAGATACAAACAAGCTGGTACAGGTAGGATGGATGCAAACAATACCAGAGTTATGTCATCCTTAGCAGCTTAGTAATAAGCTTTGTCATAAGTATTGAGTACGGCTTTGACTAGTGGCAGTTACAGCATCGGGTGTTAATAAGGTGGTTACGTAAGGAAGTTTTGAAAAGAGTATTTCTGAAAAATTGGAGAGTAAAATAGGCCAGTGCTTGCTTATCTGGAACTCTTGACAGTTGCATTCCGGATATCTCTCCAGTGCAAAGATGAACCTCAGTTTCCACACAGTAACAGTTACTGTCCACTTGTCACACAGGGAGAGATGAAGCTCATCTTGGCGATCATAGGATATAGATCAGTACAGTGTATAGTCCTCATGTCCTGGGCGCTCAGGGCTTGCTCAGGTACAGGATTGCCTAGGTGGTGAGCAATGAAGATTGTGCCATCTGTGTAAAGGAGCAAAAAGGGGGAGAGACAGAGTGCAAGCCAATACTTTGATCCACAATCTTCTGCTGA
This sequence comes from Neoceratodus forsteri, assembly GCA_016271365.2. NCBI lineage: Eukaryota > Metazoa > Chordata > Ceratodontiformes > Ceratodontidae > Neoceratodus > Neoceratodus forsteri. Next base: position 106,081,157 of record JADMNL010000029.1, on the reverse strand, counting down.
TGACATCACAATCTGTTGCTGTGTAAATCACTACGATATTATAAGATAAAGATTATGATGTCAGGTGTAGACAGGCAGCCAGAGCAGGTGAAGTCTAGGGGTGAATGATGCTGTTTTCCTGTTACTTTACAGTTCTCTAAAGATAAAAGGGTTGGTAAATGTATTATAGATCGAGGAAGCACTCCTGACCAATTGCAATGCTCGATTCCTATGTGTGTGAGTTGCTTTTATTCTGTAAAAAGTGTCTCACATGCAGCTGTCTTGGAAATGGGCATGTTTTGGTAAGTTTTTTTTTTTTCATGTTTTCCTTTATTCTCTCCTGGCAGGCTGGGCAGCTATGTCAGCCCATTCCAGCTCTGCGGCCGTCCCGAGTCACACCACCTACTATCTTGGGCAGACTGTTGGTGCTAACTTGGGGGGCTTCATCATGCCCCAGCCCCCAGTTCTTTTCCACCTGTTTTCTCCCTGTTCTACCCTGGAGCCCCAGACAAGGTCGAGCGTGTGCATGGAGGTGTGCATGCATGCCTTGGCCTGACTTACTCAGCTCCTCCCGCCCCTGGCCTAGTGCCTGGCTCCCCTCCATTGGCCACACTGCCACCACATGGTGGCAATCAAACGATGTGAGAGCCAACCTCCCCTCTCCAGGAGGAGAGGAGAGCTGCCAAGTGGCTGCTCAGTCGTCACCCAGCCCTCCTCCCCCGGCCAACCCCCAGCAACCCATGCTTATCACTGAACATGGGTTGCTGGTGTGGCAGAAGGTAAGGCACCAGTGCCTCAGGCCTCCACGCCACTGGGCTGGCCTTGTGGTAAGGTGTGTTTATTATTACTGATTGAGCTCAATCAGGAATATGTTAATATCATCACAGAGATCACTCTTATAGTAGTAAGAGTGGTCTCACTTACCTTCTTAGGGTATCAGAACCATTCACCTTTGGTTCCCAGTTCTCATAGTCTAAGAAAGTGCATTAGACCATTTTTACGACCCTAACAGTGGGTCTCAGTGGTGGTATTAACATACAGAACATAGGTGAAACATCAACTGGATGGTTCACCTCCTAATCAGAGGGAAAGAAAGCCATTCTGGAGTTGCCAGAATCAGGGAAGGGGTTGACCTTTTGGAACGCCAGTGAGTGTGGGAAGCAACTGGCAGCCCCATCAACCTGTGCCAATCAGATGGGATTTGACCCCCTCTTTGGAGCCCTCCCACCACCCCGAACTGAGTGTGCACACATGAGCAACCTGGGGAGGGTAACCAAACTAGGCAGTGCATGGGAACCAGTGCTACCAATGGCGCCTCTGCTGGCCAGTGTTGGAAACACACTTTATTAACTTTTGGAGCTATGGGAACCCAAGAGGGTCCCATCTTTAAACTGAACCCCCTTTCCCATTATAAGCCAATGGCAGTGATGCTTGAGCTATCAGGGTTCTCTTCTGAGTTATGGGGGCTGAGCCCATGGTAGGCCCGCCCCCCCATGCAATTCCAGCACTACTGCTGGACCTCTCCTAGGCGTTGCTGCATGTGCAGGCTCACCAACCCACCCTCCTACCAACCCTCCACAGGAGGAAAGCATCCATGCAGATGCTCTGAGCCCTCCCTGCATTCCACCGCTCCTGATGTCCCAGGCTCGGGCCATGAACCCCAGTCACAAATGTGCCAACGCAGTCCGCTGATGCTCAGTTCCACAGAGCCATCTGCCATGTAATCCTTAACTTGACAAAAAAGGACAAAACCAGTTACCTTTTTAGCTGTCTAGTCATGCATTTTGGATGCAGACAGTATTTATTTATTTGAAAATTGATAACTGGGAATGGCGCAGTGCGGAAGGGCTCATTTCCAAGAACGATCTGAGGGGGAGAGTAAGATGTAGGTACATCTTTGATCTGGCATCTTACGAGTTAATCCCTCTTTCTTTTAACTCCATCCGAGATATCCTTTATAGCTTTTGTAGTCAGTTTCATCAAATATTTGGCAAGAAAAAGCCCTGAACGTTGAAACCATAAAAGCAGCATGACCAATTGGGTTACATGAATATGCAAATTAATAAGGCTCTTCAAACAGGATTCACTGCTTTGAAGGCAAAGCTACAATAAAATATACATTTTCTGAAAAGTTTAGTTAGTTTTAGTGTTTCATGTCAGGAAAGAGTGCTTGACAGAGGTTCTGAGGCAAGAAGGTCGAAGAGGATCAGTATTCAGACAGTTACTGAAGACTGTGTACAAGGTTGCTGGCACAGTGACTCAGGATGTTCAAGCTGTGTTCTTGTATCTCAGGAGCCGAGAGGTCAGATCCCTGTCCTGCCCCTCAGAGCTGGTCTAACAAGACATCATGCTGGCCAGCAACAGTGCAAGGCTGCGGGCATGGAGGAAGGTGTCTGCCTGCCTGCCCCCCGACCATGTTGGTATTAGCATTCACTATCGGTCTTTCCTGATGAGAATGTGAATCAGCCTGGCTGGAGCAATGCCCAGTATTGGCATACTCATGCAGGGGTGGTGAGCTTGGGATCTTATATGCCTCTGGTCTCAGCTGGAGCCACTACGGAATGGAAGCTGTAGTCCTAAAGCAGTAGAGCAGGGGTTCTCAAATGGTGAGGCCAGCCTCCTTGGGGAGGCCCCAACCTGTTCCAGGGGAGGCTCAAGCGAGTCTGAAAAAGTACAGTATTTAAATTTTGAGTGTTATGTATTTTGTGTGAAGAGATGAAGCAAACTGAAAGAGGATAATAGTAGGTGAATTTTATGTATTTATTTACTAATAGGTGACAAGAGAAGGTGAATACAGGCATTGAGTGTACCCGGGAAGGGTAGTAGTGATTATATTTCAAAAGGTAACTGCAAAACAATCAAGAAATACACAATAAACAATAGTGCAAATAAATATGAACAGTAAACTAATAATGAGTGGTGGTAATTGATCAATTTGTAGACTGATGGCAGAACAGCCCAAATACAAGGGCTGAGCATAGAAGTGCTAAGAGCAATAGCAGGAAGGAGCAAAGTAATCCCAGAGAAGTTGCTTAGGAGCAGGGAAGGAGGGGGAGAGGCAAAGCATGTAGGAAGGTTATTTCATATAGAGAGGAAACGGAGAAAGTAGTCTGACCCTTGAACGTAGTGCAACAAGGGGTAACAATGGTTCAAGAATAAAAATAGTGGAGCAAGAAGGCTGGCCGGGGAGGGGTTACAATAAACTGAATAATATTTATTCATTTTATTTATTTGTTATTCAGATGGGCACAAGAGCCCTTTTTCAAAGGTTCCACATCAGTATAAGAAAGAACTGAATGTGAGCCAAGTACTCAAAGGGGTTTCAATTTATTCATGGTGTACTGCACAAAGTACAGCACGTTATTTTTCCTTGGGGAGGCCCAAGATTATTTCAGTTTTTGGGGGAGGCTCAGAATCTTTTCCATGGATTTGGGGAGGCTCACTGTGACAAAGTCTAAGAACCATTGCAGTAGAGCAATCATAAAATTTGCACTGCACAATGGAAACAAGGCAAAGTTCACACAAAACGTCTGAACTCATGAACCTGTCCCCCATTTTCACATGCAGATAGTCCTCTAGCTTTACTGCACATAATTTGGCAGCAAACCTCAGCGTTTCTCCCATTAAAAATGAAATTTGTGATTTTTTTTTGTAGTTTATTATTTCTACTGTTATTCTTTAGTAACCAGATAAGGCCATTTGGCACAAGGTCTGTTTAGAGGAGTGACCTGGGAGCACTGGGAAGGTTCAGTGATTTCATCAGGGTCACACAGGCCACATGCTGAGGTTGTGGGAATCAAACCTGGGTCTGCTGGATGTGCCAAGCTTGTTCACAGCTCATTATTCTAACCTCTAGGCTATGCTGCCAGTATTTAACCGAGATAACTCAGCTGAGATATTCCATCTCATTTTCAGTGGGGTCCTACTATTACCCATTTTTATAGCTAGAGAAACTGACAAACTGGTAGGTACAATGACCTGGTCAGGATCGCATAATGGCTCAGTGACTTTGGTGGGGTTTGAACCTGGGTCTCCAGCTTCCCAAGCCAGTGCTCAAACTACTAGATTACACTCCATCCACATTCAGTAGAAAAAAAGCAAGTCTTACCATGATATTGGGGACACATTTTGCCCCCCAAAAGCTTTATGAAGCCTTCAGATTTCATCTGTGAAATTTTGTGCAGCTCAGCAAATAATGGAATAGTGAAGGATGGTATCAGCTGATAATAAACCAGAGAGAGTGTGACCACCAGTACAACAGGACTGCGGTCAAGTTGGTAATGGGCTGGACTTCAACTAGAGCAATGGACTGATGCCTTATACAGTATATGTGTGTGTCTGTGTCTATATGTGTGGTATGTGTTCATGTGTGTGTGTGTGTGTGTGTTGGGTTTCTATTGTTTCAGTATTTTACTGTGATGTATTAATACACCTTGGTCATGCCTAAAAGTAGGCATTCACCTGCCTAGTGTACTTACCTGTTTAAATAAAACTTAAACCTATAACAAAGCTTGGAAAATAGGAAATGTCAAAGGTCCACTGAGTTCAGAGTAGCTGCTGAATTCAATATTATGGAAAGCTGTAAGCAGTGGTTAATGGGAAGCTGCCCAATAGATTCTTTCTGTGGACCCTGGCACAGAAGAAAGGGACACCTTAAAAGCCCAAGGTGAACTAGTAGATAGGTACATAGGTACTTAGCAGGGTTTTAAATAATTGATTAGCAGTTTTTTTCTTGGGATGATACTAACTGTACAGAAAGGCCTGGATATTCAAAAGGGTTGCGCCATGCGCAACAGGGTTGTGCATGCGCAAGTCCAAATCGCCATTCTCGATATTCAGGCAGGAGGCAGTTACGCCACTGGCATCAGGCGCAAGAGAGCAATGCAAATGAATGCATGCTCAACAGGAGGGGGAGGATCCATGCATAACCTGCGCAACCCGATATTCAGTCGGGTTGTGCAGAGTTGTGCATGCGCAACCCCCAACCTGCGCCTGCACAACCTTGAGCCCAAAAAAAAAAGGCTTAAGTTGAGGGCCACCCACAGGTGAGCTGCTGCATTGCAGGGCGCAACACAGCAGCTGCCACCCCTGGCTGGCCCCCAACTCTTTCCCTGTGCCCCCCCACCAGCCCGGTCGCGGGCATAGTGTAACACGACTCCTCCCCCCACCCACACATCTCCCACAGCCCGATCGCGGGCAGTACAGGTACATGTAACACCCCCATATCCCGAAGCCCGATCGCGGCATAACGTGTATGAACCCCCAGTGCCCAATCGCTGGCAGAATGTAACCCCCAACCCAAATATCTCCCTGGTGGTCCAGTGGACCGTAAAGCCCATCGCGTGGCAGAATCATCAAAACCCCCAAACATCTCCCTGGTGTTCAGTGTCTCCACCCACGAAGCCTCCATTCGCCTCTCCCCCGCGGCCAGGGCGACAGCATCCTTACTCCGCTTAGCCTCGCCGCCGCCGAGCTGATTGGAAGGCCGCTTATGGTGCAGTTACAGCCAATGGGCTTGCAGCCCATATCAGAGCATGACAGTCCAGATTTGTGAATCATTCACAATCTGACTGTCATGTACGGTGGCGCTGCAAGCCCATTGGCTGTGTAGTTTGCACTACCGGGCGGCAGCCCTACCGACAGTCAGTCGGCGGGCGGCAGGCGGTGGATGCTGTCGCCACCGCCGCGGGGAGCGGGTGAGGGGCTTCGGGTGGGGGATACTAGACACCAGGAGATGTTTGGGGGTTTGTGATGATTCTGCCCGCGATCGGGCTTTTACGGTCCACTGGACCACCAGGGAGATATTTGGGTTGGGGGTTACATTCTGTCCGGGCGATCAAGCAATTGTGGGGGTTCATATACGTTATGCCCGCGATCGGGCTTCGGGCACGTGGGGGTGTTACATGTACCTGTAATGCCCGCAATCGGGCTGCATTGTGCATCGGTCCCCGACGGCTGCTGCCTGGCAGGGTGGCCAGGCGCAAGTCCTCGGGGATCGGCTCACCTACATGCAAATGGCATGCAAATGGGGCCATAAATAGATGCAAATGGCCCCCTGTGCCTTGCATAAATTATGGCCCCATTTGCATGTCACCTTTTGAATATCGGAAATTTGCGCATGGCGCAATGGTACTTGCGCCACCGCAAGTTTAATGCTCATCTCTGGCAACTTGCGGTGGCGAGTTCCATCACATGCGCAAGTGTTGTGGTTAGAGTGATATGCCCAAAGGAGTTGCTAACAGCGCAACCTTGAATATCACTCGCGACACCCCAAGCAACTATTTTGAGCAGCGCAAGGGCTTGCGCCTCAGAATGGCGCAGTTTGAATATCCAGGCCAAAGTATTTATATAGATTTTCTAGAAGTGCTGTGTTTGTTAAATACAGTGAGGCAAGAGCTATGCATTTTCACAAAGATTTAGCAATTTTATGAGCAAAACGCGAATCAATTTTTAGAGTTAAATAAAACCCTGCTTAGAGAGGTAGGTAGAGGTAGTAGATAGGTAGGTTGGTAGGTAGGCAGCGAGGAAGGTAGAGATGTAGAGTGGTAGGGAGGTAAGTAGGTAGGTAGAGGGGTAGGTAGAGAAGGAGGTAGAGAGCTAGGTGGATAGAGAAGTAGGTTGGTAGGTAGAGAGGTACATGTGTAGATGGGTAGACAGGTAGGTAGAGAAGTAGGTAAGTAGATGGGTAGAGTGGTAGGTGGTACTGTACTAGGCAGGTAGGGAAGGAAATAGGTAGGTAGAGAGGCAGGTAGGTAGATGGGTGGGTAGGTAGGTAGTTAGAAAGGTAGTTCGGTGTGTAGGTAGGTAGGTAGAGACGTAGGTAGGTGGTATTGTACTAGGTAGGTAGAAAGGTGGGTAGATAGATCGAGACATAGGTAGATTGGTATTGTAATATTTCACATTCTCATCAGGAGAGACTGGTGCTGAATGCTAGTGCCTACATGGTCAGGAGGGAGGCCCAGGGCTGCCACCATCCTCCACGCCCTCAGTCTTGCACTGTTGCCGACCAGTATGATGTCTTGTTAGACCAGATCTTCAGCATGCCTGCACTCATTCTGTGTCACTCAGATGGTGACCAGCCAAGGTGGCATGTGGAGGGTCTGTGTCAGTCTCCATCCAGTGTTCTGTCCATAGTCCTGGATGGGATGTTCTAGGGTGAGTTGGATACTGGACAAGGGATGTGGGTGCTGAATGGGTGGCATATGTGATTACGACATACTATAATCGGTACTGAGGTGAAAGGGGTCCACCACCTGACTACCTGGGAATTATACACATTGCAGTGAGTATGGGGTGGTCCACTAGACAAGCAGGGAATTATAAACATTACAATGGGGACGGGCCGGGAGCGGGTTTTACTACACTGCCAGGGAATTACACACATTACAGTGGGGATCAGGGCAGGAGGAAGTTGAGTGTTATTGCAGTGTCCTGGTTCCAGAGCTGCTGGGAGCGGGGGGTGGGGGAATGCACCCACTGTGCACATTGATAAGAGTTAGGTTATGGAAGTGGTAAATAGCACTGCCTCAGCAGCCTTTTAGCGCTTCCAAAATTTTCTAAATATACCATTTTTTCCAGTATACATGACGGTTCCCTCATTTGCATAGGCACAGTGGCGTATTTAGCGTGATCATGCAATCTGTTTTGTGTCACATTATGGTGCACTTTGCCCTGTTTAGACATGCTATGGCTAGTTAGCATGGCACTATTCCTGTTAGTGCCACGCTGACCTTCTGAATATGGGGCTATTATCGACTAGTAATTATAGATCACTAACATTATTGTAAAATGTTAAAATAACAGTATGTAACTGTTAGAATGTTAATGTCAAGTTAAAATGGCATTGGATATCTTTAGTACAAATGCCATATCTATACTGCCACCTTGTGGTTTGGGCATCATAGCATGCATAACTTGAAACATCTAAGAATCTACTGGGCATGTGCAGGACAGGACAGGTGGAAGAAAAATAGTGTGGGATAGAAAAAGCCCGCTGTTCTGTTTGTCTGATTCTTATTTTTTTAGCACTGAGGATAAATCGCTCTGAAACAGTTACTTGCACCAAGTCCTTGGGCCCAATTTTCAAAGGTTGACGTGGGTCTTGCGTCAAGCCCCGCGTCATCTGCAGTGTTTGGCACAGCTGCAACAAGCACATTGCCGCAACATGTGCCAAATTTTAGTACGTGTGGCGTGGTTGTAATGATGGCCTCACTTTACAGCAGCTTGCGCCGAAGGTTTGGCACAAGCCCCGTAAAATGGGTCCCCCAATTATGCAAAGTTAGACCAGGGAGATGCTGGTCTAACTTGCTGCATTTGGCGCAAGGGACTTGCATCAGGGCTTTGTGGGAGGCTGCCTTACAAAGTCGCACTTGCCGCAGTGTTTGACACAAGTCGCCACTTGTGTCAAACTTCTTGCCACAGGTCCCTTGTGTCAATCCAGGGCCCTTTGAGAATCGGACCCCTTTCTACTTCACTAGAAGATGCTGCCAAGATCTTCAGTAGCCATGGTACAGAAATAGAATCCATTCCAGAAGAGAATGAGGCAAAGGGTATACATGGCAGCGGTGCTTAATTTCTACAGCTGTAAACTTTCTTCTCAGCAGTATCAGCGCCGATAAAACTTGTAAGACTTTTCAGTTTTTTATTTATTTATTTATTTATTTATTTTCAGTTTTTGTTGACTGGGAAAGGAGGGCTAGACAATTCTGCCTATTTTCAGCCTCATCCCAGGGGAGGGAGAAGATACAGATGGCAACCAGCTAAAGCGGAACCAGATTAAGCTGTTGGTGGTATTTGTTTAGTGAATGGGGGAAATTTGGCCAGAACATCGGGGAAATTCTCTACTCTTTTTTCAAGAAGCACCATGGGATCTTTAATGTCCACGTAAGCAACCACCAAAACAGGCAGACGGGGCCTCAGTTTTAACTTCTCATCCAAAAGATGGCACCTCTGGAGTGCAGCACCCCCCTCATGATACACTAAAGTGTCAGTATTGGACTTGAACCCACAATCTGCCAATCTTCCAGCCTCAGAGGCAAGTGTGCAGCCTGCTAAGCCACTGACACTGACTGATATTCAAGATACTCAGGGGTGAGGTGGGGATTTTCAAAGGAAAGTTGGGGACTTGTGCCACAATTGTCCTTAAAGGTGGTCTAACTATTTGGTGCAATTTGTGCAACCAGCGGCACTAAAACCAGCGTATAGCTCTCTATCTGATACGTACATATAATTTTTTACATAAAGCAGATGAAACTGTCTCAGATGCGTCAAAACCTTTTAGAACAGCATCAGAACTTTTTGTTGAATTTTTCATGATGCAGGTTCTGCCTGAAATCAGGAACTGCACCTGTGTCATGCCATTTGACACCCCCGGCCCCCAAATGTCTTTTAAGGAACTTTAGAGCAGCTAGGATTTTGTTATTAGCATGCCAGATAAGAAGTACAGCTTGCTGTAATGCACCATGTGGTACTGTTATGGCTTGAGTTGCCCCCTCCATTCTCTGGCGATGCAACTGAATCTATTAGTTCATTGATTGCATGTTTTGCATCTGCATTCAATGTTGTGTTTTCTGACACTGATTTGGCTAAACTGTTGCCACCTTGATTAGTGGGATCAGCATTTTTGTACTGGTAGAATCTCTCAGGTGATATTAAAAATCATTATGAACAAACTAAAGTTCAACAGCAAACTATATGTTGTCAGACCCAATACGTAGGTCTGTCTGTACATACAGTATGTATATTTCAGAAGTTTCACAAGGAAAAATGGCAAGCTGCTGACAGCTCATTTCCAGATGTGTCCTGGGGGAGAGGGGAAATGGAGAAGGCTAAATGGTAATGATATTAGAAATACAAAAATAGGAGTCATATACAGAAAATACAGTATTTCAGAGAAGTATGATCATAAAATATTAAAGGCAAATCAGTAAATGGATACATGCAATAAATGACACAGAGATTATATTAGGCAGGGAACCTAATTGAACAGGAAAAGAAATGTATTGCAATATTGATAAACCATAAGGGAATACCAGACCTCACCACTGATTCGTCAGTACTCCCGAGTCCCAAATCCCTAATGTTTTTTCATTTCCTATCTTTGTACATTTTGTGTTTTACAACCCTGTCTGCATTAATGTATTTTTTTTTTTTGCAAAGAATATATATTGGGGGCGCAGTCGTGCCCCTGTAGTTAAGGCTGAGTATGCAGTTTAATATTAAACACCAAATTTTGCACCTTAAAAATGTTGTAGCTGTTTAACAGTTTTGCATGAAATTTGGTATGCCCTGTCCAGTGGGGTAGATCTCCTGATGTGCCAAGTTTCGTCTTGATTGGATGTGCGCTTTTCGTGCAGCGCATGGTGAAAAAAGTGTGTTATTTTTTTGCTATTTTTTGCCCATCACACTGCAGCCACACTGTTTGGAATTTGGGCTTAAAATTGTCAGGGTAGAAAGAGGTTGCCCCAAGGAACAAGCCAGCATTGGTTTGGTGAAAACATATTAATCTGTTTCAAAGTTATTCGATTTGGTAAATTTGGGTTCTGAGCATGTTCATTCTTTTGGATAGGGGTATTTTTTGCAAACAAGGATTTGCCTCAGGAACAGTGATTTTGACTGCTCATGAATGGGGACTATATTCACTTTGTGCATTAATAACTTTGCAGCTGTTCTTACAATTTACATGATATTTGACATGTACCCTCACAGACTATTGGTCTCTTGACATGAGTTTCAGATTGATTGGGCATGCACTTCTGTAGATATGCAGTCCCAAAATGTGTACATCCGCATGTTTTGTCAAATTCTTACTTCGATTGTTTCACTTTGTGCATTTAAAACTTTGCAACTGTTCCTGTAATTTACATGAAGTTTGGCATGTGCCCTCACATAATGACGATCTCTTGATCTGCCAAGATTCTTTTAGATAGGGAGTCCACTTCTGGAGATATGCAGTCCCAAAATGTGTACATCTGCATGTTTTGTCAAATTCTTGCTTTGATTGTTCCACTTTGTGCATTAATAACTTTGCAGCAGTTCTAGCGGTTTACATGAAGTGCAGCATGTGCCCTCACAAACTGATGGTCTTTTGACCTACCAAGTTTCAGTTAGAGGGTGCACCTCTTGTGATATGCAGTCCCAAAATGTGTATATCTGTATGTTTTGTCAAATTCTTGCTTTGAATTTTCATTTTGTGCATTAATAACTTTGCAGTGGTTCCAGCTATTTACATATAATTCAGTATGTGCTCTCACAGACTGATGGTCTTTTGACCTTCCAAGGTTCAGTTATATAGAGCATGTACGTCTGGAGATATGTGGTCCCAAAATGTGTACATCTGCATGTTTTGTCAGATTCCTGCTTCCATTGTTTCAGTTTGTGCATTGATAACTTTGCAGCAGCCTTAGCAGTTTACATGATGTTTGGCATGTGCCCCCTCAGACTGATTGTCTCTTGGTCTGCTAAGTTTCAATTTGATTGTGAGTGCATATCCTGAGATGTACTGTCTCAAAATGTGTACATCCCCATGTTTTGTCAAATCCTTGCTGTTTCACTTTGCGCATTAAGGCCTTCACAGCTGTCCCTGCAATTTACATGAAATTTGTCATGTGCCCTCAAAGACTAATGGTCTCATAATATTCTAAGCTTCTGTTTGATAGAGAGTGCAGTTCTGCAGATATGCAGTTCCAAAATGTGTGTTTCACCATTTTGTAGTCAAATTCTTCACTTTTATTTGTGCTTCAATAACTTTGAAAAAGTTCAGGTGATATGCATGGAATTTACCATGCCCTATCATGAAGCAGACATCTCATGAAGTTATAAGTTACGTTTCACTTGCACGTGAGGGCATGAAGATATAGTGTCCCAAAATGTGCAAATCACTTTTTTTTTTTTTTTTAAAGCTCACTTTCTCACCAGTAGGTTATACAGTTCAGTTTGTTTTATTGATCGGTCACTTGACCTTTTCAAGCATAAAAGAGATCATAGCATAAAAATAAGCTATAGTAAAGTATTGACAATACATAGTTAAAAACATAAATACAGAGTTATTGCACATATAAGTCAAAGCTCTAGATTCATTAGTAAGACAATAAATTGCACATACAGCATCTTATAACGTTATAAACTCTTCACTTTAACATTTCTGTTCCATCTGATTTAGCACCTTTATATCTAAGACAAATTATTTAAATACATACTAAATAATGGGCTACTGTGCCGATTATAATTTCATCACTGGTAGTAAAAAAATGGTTTTACCATGCCAAATTGACAGCACTGTTGGCAAAATGTATCCTGTCAGACATTGTGCGTTTTTTATCGCCCCTTCTTAAAATAACTAACTCCGAGTTGAGGTTGTTTTTGGGGGGGGGGGAGAAAAGGGCAGTGAAAGGTCACCCTCAGGTCCCTCACAGCGACAGTCTTGAGACCTGTCACTGTGAAGGATTTCGCCATCTAGGTTTTGCTCCTCGGTCAGCATACAATAAAAAATATCCTCAAGAGGAGATCTCATCAATTGTTTGGATAGTGTTGCAAAGTGGTGTTAACCATTTGCCCCTAGGGATCTTATACCAAGGGCATTCAAACATGACACGCTTGAGATTTTCTGGGAAAGAAGAGGTACAGGAGTAAAGTCTGGCCTGAGTAGAGAAGTCTTTTCTATATATTACATCAGGTATATTACTAGGGAATAACTAGCTTGTATTTGATGTATTGAATTCTCTGATTATGATCAGTTAATGTTTCAAAGTAATTCCTATAAAAGTATACATTACCCTTTAACCTGGTCCAAGGTGACATTTTCAGTCCCTGATTATACTCTTAAATCTTCTAATTTGAAGTGTTCTATAATTCTTTTAGTGACAATGTCTTGATATTTTAAACTGATTGTAACATCTTTATTGCTATAGTTCATTAAATAACCTAAGCCTGTTTCATGTAATACTTGAAAGATTGTAGAAAGCCATTCTGATTTTAGATGGTCCAAACTGAGCCAAGTATATTTCTCTTCTAGACAAAGATAAGTAAATCTAGTATGTTTGTGATGAAGCACCTTGATCAAGTAGTTTACCTTCCTAGCCGAAAAACGGGCTGTAATACAAGAGATACCTAACTCTGCTCGTATTAAGGAGGCAGGTACAGAACTGTTTAATCCCGGGCTAGATCTTAATAACTAGTTTAGTGGGATTTCAAGCGTATCCATAGAATGAGACTGCCAAATTTCCCCATTGTAAAGGGCCTGGGCATTATACTTTGCACGGACTGGTGTCAGCAGAGGTTTAATGGATTTTCCTCCATCTTTTCTATTAAAAATGCTCAAGGATGTGGCTGTCTGTCTGAGCTTTGTAAGTAACATATTAGTGTGTTCAAACCATTTACCATCATTAGTTAAAATTAAGCCAAGACAAGTAACCTAAATGTTAAAAACCTGGCTTTTTTGACCCTTAAAATATATCTGTTAGCATAGCCATCTAATATACTGTATTTAACTTAATTTGTAAACCAGACTGGGTTAGGGGCAGCAGCACCAAATAATCAGCATAAACCAACAAGGCACAATGTTTACCTAGGATTTTAGGAGAATCTGTCTGGGAAAATTCTAGTTCACTCAAGAGCTTGTTAATATATATGCACAAAAATAATGGTGCAAGAACACAGCCTTGCCTTACCCCCATATTAGTTGGAAAGGTGGAGGAAAGCTGGCCTGAAGTACCTAACTTGACTTGAGCCCATGTGTTAGTGTAAAGTTCCCTAATAATTGCTATGATCTTTTGTGAAAATCCTCTTTCCTTCATCATGTTCCACAGCATATTTCTAGAAATGGTATCAAATGTTGTACTGAAATCAGTAAAAGCAGCACATATTTTTTGTTTGCGTAAAACTACATATTTTTCATAAAGGTGCCTGATGATATAATAGTTATCCGTGGTGCAATGACCTGCCCGGAATGCTGCTTGAGCTTCTGAAAGGTTACCTAGCAAAGCCAGTTGTTTCCTGAGTCTGTCCAGAATTAATTTTGCAAAGATCTTTCCCATATTATCAGGTAAAGAGATGGGCCTGTACAAGGCTGGATCAGTTGTATCCCCTTCTTGTGGATGGAAATTATTGTAGCACCTTTCCAGGAGGACAGAAATTCCCACCTGTAACAACACTGATTAAAGTAAACTGTAAGTAAGAAGCCCATACAGTGGCAGAGGTGGGGGGGCAGTCACCCCTCCTGGCTGCCCCAGTGTGAGTAGTGGTGCCCCACCACCATCTTTATTCACTGTTTAGTGCCCATTGTGAAGCTCATGATTGACTGAATGGCACCTCCTGGCTCCCAAATGCTTCCAAACCTGGCTCCGCCACTCAGCCCATAAAGAAAGAGAGAGAGAGAGAGAGATATTAAATACACCCAAGAATGGATGAGATCAGGGTCGGGGGCCTTTCTAGTTTTTAAAGAGGCAATAATAAAATATGTTTCTGAAAATGTAAATGGAATGAATTGTGCCACATTAAATTCTCAACTGACACTGGGGCCATTATGATCCACACAGAAAAACTTGGTAGAATAATAGTGTCCATGTGTTCAGAGAAATATATGTATCAATTTCATATTTTAAATCGTTCGTGCCCTTTGCTACAAGAAGCCAGTAAGATTGAAAATCCTGATTATTTATCATCTTTAACATATGATTCCATTGCTTCTGTTGATATTCTTTCTGCATGTTCGCAAGAAATCACTTGTGCTCTTTCCTAACCTTGTTTAGATCTTTATACGTAACACCAGAATTCTGAGCATTAGCCAGTCTCACTATGTGTTTCAGATCTTAATTCTTTGCCCTATGGCACTCGCTGTCAAACCAGGTAGAATTGTGTCTTTTTATGACATTATTATTATTATTATTCTTGGTTAATAAGAGATCTTACTTCCTCAGTACAGGATATAACACATTGATGAACCCTAAAGTAATCAAGATTGTCCACAAGAACTGGTGGGACGGAATTTTGTAACAGTCCCCTTATAGAACTAGCTGCTCTCTCATACCATCTGATATTCTTATTCCTAATCTCTAATCGTGGGGGGCAAAGGGAAATTCACAGTCTGCTAATCAAGGACTATGGATTTCAGTACTAAAGGAAAATGGTCACTTTCGGCCTTCATAGGAACTAAAAAAGGATTCCTAAAATGTCATGTCTCCATTCCAAAATATGTAATATAATATGGATGGTCCTCTTACAGAGTAATGTGTATAGCTACCAAACTAGTCTGCCGGTAGCCTGCCATTAATAGGAGCCAGATTATATATTTCTAAAATCTCTTATACCCCAGTGTATTCACTTTGGTGTCTCTTGAACTCCTGGGAAAACTGAAAGCCTCTGAGTGGCACCAGTTGTGAAAATCCTTATCTGCGTATCCATCATATAGGCCAATTCTGGCAGTGAAATCACCACATAATATGATTTCTTCACAAAAAGTAACAGCCCAGTGTCTATGTATAAAGTCTTCAAGTTGTTCCCAAATAGCAGAATCATAAAATTTAGAATTTGATGGAGGAATATATATGTTAGCTAGACAGAATTTTTTCCCCTTTAGTTGCAAGAAGAGAAGCCGGTTATACTGTTTGACCACTAGTGGTGACCAAAACACTAAATTTCTCACTTGCTGCTCCTTCCCCTCCACACCATTTGGAATTCTACTCTGAAATTTTCAGGGCAGAAAGAGCTTGGCCCACAGAACAAATCAACATTGGTTTCGTGAAAAAATATTAATCTGTTACAAAGTTATTCCGTTTTGAAATTTCAGGTTCTGAGCATGCTTAGTTTAGTTTTTTTGGAAAGCTTCACAGTGGTGGAGAGATTTGTGCACACAAAAGGGATTGCAAAAAGGAATTTTTAAATCTCTCTTCATGAGAAAAAAAATCCTTTTTCGTGAGCCACCATCTTGTTTGTTATTTTTTGGAACAAACAAAAAGTTCTAACTTGCCCCAAGGATGTCTTCTGTAGACATCCATGTGTGGTTTTGCTCAGGGGAATGTCCTCTACAAACCCATGCTTTGGTTAAATTAGTTTTCTTTAAAAATTGTACTTTTAAAGTTTAAAAATCCCTTTTTGCGACTCGCTTCTGAAGCCTTTTCGCAAGCTGTCAAAATCACTATAAAGAGCCAGTCCTTTTCATGGCTGTCAAATCCTTTTTCTGAAGGAGGATCACATGGCCCTACCTCATGAAAAGGATTGGCTCACAAACAGGATTTTGGCAGCTCACAAAAAGGGATTGGCTAGCAGAAAGGAATTTTTTTCACCTTGCAAAAAGATTTTTTAAAAGGTCACTGCTAAGAAACCATTTGATATTTCAGGCTGAAATTTTCAGGATAGACAGGGCTTGGCCCACAGATGTGACTGTTGTTGTTTTGCTAATAAAATTTATATTGCTTCCATAGTTATAAGGTTTTGAAGTTTGGAAATTTCACTTCAGATAACACTGTGGCAGACGCAATACCGTTCAGCGCCTATATATCAAAAACGGTTTGAAATATGGATTTTTTACTAAATGCAGCTTAGTAGACCTTTAGTTATATTAAGCTGATGGGTAGGTTGCCGGGGCATGATTACAACTGCAGTGGAATATTTTCCAGTGTTCCCGTGGGTACTGAGATATTGCACCATGTCTGTAGGCCTGTGCTTATCTGTATACTTATTGGTAAATGGGAGTGCAGGGCCCAGAGCTCCCACATATGGATACTGTTATGCAGTTATGAGTCTGCATGACCCTTCATTATGCAGTAGTGGGCGTGCAGTCCCCAGAGGGCCCTGTGCTCCCACAGGATCATGACAGTTCAACACATTGTCTCTACAGCTATAGATACTGGCCCTGGGCTCCTACAGATGGATATCATTACAGAATGAGATGCAGCCACAACACGGTGTAGACTGATGGGAGCACAGGGCCAAGAGGGCCCTGAACTTTCACAAACCTATAAGGGTAACATTACAATTTTTCAAAAAGTAAGGAAATTCATTACAAAAAAATTTTTAATGCATCAGTTAGGGTTGAAGTAACAAAGGTAAGAAAATGAGGTGTTAGGGTTTCCAACCCTAACACCTACTCCCAATGACACCCAACCCAACCACCACTCCCCACACCCACCTTCCACAGACCAACAGGCATTGGGGTGTGCCTTGGGGTCATTGAGCCTAACTCTCACCCCATTCTCCTATATTGTACCATCTTAGTTTCCTTACAGTTGGAATGGGGTGCGAGTTAGGGCTGATGACCCAAGGCACACCAATGCCTGTTGATCTGTGGAGGGTGTATGAGGTAGGTAGAGTCGGGTTGGGTGTCGGTGAGGGAGAGTGTAGGGTTGGACTCCATACCTCATTTCCTTACTTTTGTTACTTAACCCTAACTGGTGCATTAATGAATTTTTTTTGCACGAATAGAATATACACACAACACATGTGTTGTGTATACATATGGATAGGGAGAGGTGCCTGTGGATAGTTATTTGGTACAGTTGCCGCAGACCTTGAGTAACCCCATGAGGGTCACTGGCAACTGAACAAATTACTTTGTTATCCCACAGGCACACCCTGCATATTTAATTTATGCAACAGGATTTTTTTGGGTTCTGGTTTGTCTTTTTTTTTTTTTTAAGTTCCTTTTCAGGTTTTTTTCTCTGTGCCTGGTTTGCAGGACTGCTGTGCTGAGAAGGAGAAAAAAATGGCTCTTTTTTAAGAGTGTTTTCATTTAAAATGTGGTTCCAGTTTGGGGGGGGGTTGGTTAGGGTGTGCATTTTGTGAGTGTTTTGGACTGTGATAGCTTGGCTTTTAAGAGCACTGGGAGACGGTGATGGTAAGAAGGCAGCACAGGTGGTGGTAGTTAGTGATGTAGTTACTGTGTGGATAAATGGGTGATGATGTAGTTACTATGTGAATAAATAAATTTATCCAGATAGTAGCACAGATAAATGGATTTATCAGTGCAGATTTATTCAGACACCTGTTGTGCATACATATGTAATAATATTGGTTGCAAAAAAAACTTTGTTAATGCATCAGTTAGGGTTCCAGTGACAAAAGTTGGGAAATATGATTTTAGGGTTTCTAACCCACCTCCACCCCCAACCCTGCATGCAGCAACAGTGTGGTGTGTGCCTTGTGGTTGTCAACCCTAATGCTAACCACATTCCATAAGTAAATAAGCTGAGATTGGTACAGTATAGTAGAATGGGGTAAATGTTAGGGCTGACAACCTCAAGGCACACCTCCCATGCCTGTTGCTGCATGTAGGGTGGGGGTTGGGTATTAGAGTTGGAAACCCCAACATCACATTTTCCAACTTTAGTCACTTTTACCATAACTGATGCATTAACAAAGCTTTTTGCAATGAATTTCCTTACTTTTTGAGATAGTATAAACATAATTTTATTTGCTTGTGGGAGAGCAGGGCCTTCTGGGCCCTTCGCACCCATCCATCCATAATTTTTGAGAGGTTGTAATTGTATCCTTATTTCTCCGTAGGAGTGCAGTTCCCTCTGGGCCCTGCACTCCCATCACTCCATAATGCTATGGATGTTTGTGTGGGAGCACAGTGCGCTCCAGGCCCTGCACTGCCATCCATTCTTAACACCTGTACTCCCATCACTCCATAATAGTATTCATATTTGCATGTGGGAGCACACAGTGCCATCCATCCATAATTTTTGAGATACTGTAATCATATCCCTATTTCCCTGTGGGAGCGTAGGGCCTTCTGGGCCCTGCGCTCCCATCATTCCAACATGGCATTCATTCATAATTTTTGAGATAGTGAAGTGGTATCATTATTTGCATGTGGGATCACAGGGCCCTCTGGGGACCCAGTGCTTCTGTCCCATAGTGTGCAGTGCCAAATAAATACTGCACATTGCAATGTTATCCTATAGAAAACACAGCAAAATTTGAAACCTGTGTAACTTGACACCAAATCAGTATATTTTCATGAAAGCAGCAAAATGCAAATTGGTGAGGTAAGTCCTTTGTACTCTGAACACTTCAGAGCAAAATTACAAGCTGTTTCTTCACAGTGGCATGCCAAAGAAATGACTGTGTACAAATCACATTATGATGTTATCCTATGGGAAACTAAGCAAAATTTAAACTGGCAGAACTCCAGAGCAAAGTAATATCTTTTCACCAAACCAGCAAAAGGCACATCTGTGGGACAAGCCCTTTGTACCCTGAAAAATTCAGACCAAAATCACAAACTGTTTGTCAACTGTGGCATGACAAAGAAACAGCTGTCTCAAAATTCTTTTTCACAAATTGAGAAAGAGGGTGCTGTTTCGCGATTCTTTTTTCGCAATTTGCAGAAAAGGATTTTGGCGTGTTAAAAAAACACATTTACAAGTAAGCCATTGAAAATGTAACCCCAGAATCTGATTCTAGGGGGCTCCAATAAGGTAAACACAACCACTGGTGTGAACTAAACCCATGTATTTTTTTAGTCATTTAATTTTGTTGTCATCGCTAACTGAAAACAAGATGGTGGCAGCACAGAGTAAGATTTTACATTTGCGGCAAAAGATCCTGCATTTGTGAAAAAGGATTCCACATTTGTGATGAAGAATCCTATTTTGAGGGGGACATCTAACTTGTCCCATAGGAAATAATGGGAAACTTTGAACTGTAATAACTTTTGAACAAATTACTATTTTTCACCAAATCTTCAAAAGACACATCTGTGATCCAATACCTTTCTACCCTAAACATTTCAGACCAAAATTCCACACCATGTTTGCACAGTGGTGTGACAAAGATTTAAAAAAAAAAATGGTAATTTTCAAATTTTTTGACACTCTATCTCTGTACCCACACATCTGACAGTAACAAAACTTGCCACATCAAGAGATCTTTGGTCCCTGATGGTGCATACAAGATTTCATGTGAATCGCATAAATGGTTGCAAAGTTATTAAAGTGCAAACCTTCGAGTTTAACATGGAAGTGAGCGCTGAACCCTAACTATAGGGGTGCGACCGTGCCACTATAATACTGTATATAGGTATACACTGTATGTAAATATATAAATAACTTCGTCCTGGTTCAATGGAAATGCACAGTCGGGGGGGGGGGGCAAGGTGTCTTGATTTGCCAAGTTTCATTCCAGTTAGATGCGAGGATTCCAAGATCTGGATAGTGCATTTTTAGGAAAAATTAAGGGGTTTTTTTGCCTTTTTTCTTTTGTCACCTACAGCCCAGATGGTTTGGAATTTTGTTCTGAAATTTTCAAGGTAGAAAGTGTATGCTGCAGAATGGTATCTTTCATTGGCTTGGTAAAAAATATTAATCCATTCCCAAGACATAAACATTTTAAATTTTGGTTCTGAGCATGCTCAATAGGGTATGAAATAAAACACCTATCCAAAAGACCCTACTGAGCATGCTCAGAACCAAAATTTAAAATCATTATAACTTGGCAACAGATTAATGTTTCTTCACCAAACCAGTAAAAGGCACATCTGTGGGCCAAGGCCTTTGTACCCTGAAAGTTTCAGGCCAAATTCCAAACTGTCTGGGTGCTAGATGATGACCTTTTCACTATCTGGAAGTAAGAAAACTTGGCAAGTCAAGAGATCTACTCTCCAAGACCACACATGCAACATTTCGTGCAAATCCATTAAACAGCCCTGAAGATATTAAAGTGCAAAGATGACATCTCACGAAAAAGGATTTTTTTTTCTCACAAAAAGGATAGGCCCCTCACAACAAAGAATCCTTTTTCATGAGACCAAATTATTTTGCCGTTTCAGGAAGCTATCCAAAAGACTGAACTGAGCATGCTCAGAACTCGAAACTAAAATTAAATAACTTTGCAACAGATATATATTTTTTCAGCAAACCAGCAAAGGGCACTTCTATGAGACAAGCCCTTTCTACCCTGAAAATGTCAGACCAAACCATCTGGGTGCAGCGAGATGTCAAAAAAAGTGCAAAAACAGCAATTTTTAACGTTTTAGCACTATGCAGAGCTCAGAATCTGCACATCTGACCAAAACAAAAATTGACACATTAAGAGATCGTCCACACAAGGCTGCACATCCAAAATGTTGTACAAAGCTGTTGAATGGTTACAAAGTTATTAAAGTGCAACATTTATGGTTTAACATAGAAACCCCTGCTCAACCCTAACTACTGCACCACTATAATATGTTTTTTAACCTGTAAGCCCCACTAGGCACAAGTGACTGTTTTTAGGGGCAATCTGGGAGCACTAGGGTGGTTAAGTGACTTGCTCAGAGTCGCACAGTATGCAAGTGGAGGTTGTGGGAATCAAACCCAGGTCTGCTGGATATACCAAAGCATGTTCACAGCATGTTACTCTAAACTCTAGGCTATACTGCCAGTCCTGATGTTTTTACACAGGCTCTTGGTCTGAAAGAAGTAATGAAGTATAATTATGGTCTCATAATTACTCTCCTTTATGGGTTTCTCGGCCAATCAGAAGGCATACATTATTCTCACCATTTTATAAGAGTATTGAACACCTGTTGTGAGGTACAAGGTACAGCTGACTGCCTTCAATCACCTGGGAATTGTGGTAACATAGAGTGGCTTGTTGTGCTTATAAAATATCTTACTTAAGTAGAAAATGTGTAAATGAGATATTTGTCACTTATAAGTGTAAAAAATGACTGCTAATTTAACTGACAGACAGCCATGCAGTAAAACGAATCTTGCCACACAGTATACTAATCAAGTTGCACCACAGTTGCTCATGATATCATCATAGTAACAGGCTTGACTGTATCTATAGCTTATAAAATCAACCTCTCCTGTAGCCTGGTGGTACAGAGGGCTGAGGTGTTGCTCCTCTTCTGCTGCCACACCGGTGACCTGGATTTGGGAATGGATCTTGGTTGCTCAGGGGTCAGCTGGTGCAGGAGGACTGAACGTTCCACAGTATGCTCTCCTCCTCCTCTGGGGAAGGAGGTCAGCTTGCTTTGCTGTGATGCTGGTACCTGGGGGCCCACAGGTGTTAGCATAAGTGGGGTCATTAGGGAAGGGAGGGTGCCTTGTGTCCGAGATGCATGCACTTGCATGTATCCCCTTCAGTCCGTGCCCATTGGGCACACAAGGGGAAGGGAGAAAACTGATGGAGAAAGCCAAGGCTGTGTGGGATGATGCCAAATGTCCTTGCAGGCCATGCACTGTCTGCTGGGCTGCCTGCTGCCACATCCCTTACCTAACCTACTCCCAGAATTGCGGTCCCCGGGAGGCCCTGCTATTGGGTGGGGCGGAGGAATCTGTGGGGCACCATGTGGCAGTGAGATGGTAGGCCCCAGAGATGATGGGTGACAGGGCTGAGGGAAGTAACAAGACAGATGGGGGCCAGCTGAGAAGGAGGGAGGAATCAACCTCCCCATGAAGCATGTGTCCCAACCACCTTGCCACACAAGTCTGGGCTAGTGCATAAAACAATGGAGGGCAAATGACCGAAAGCAGGATACCATCTAAAAAGTGGTAATATAAAATTTGGAAGCCATTAGAATAAAGAGGCTTAATTTAAAAAAAAAAAAAAAAAAAAAAATTCTTGAAGGAAAATAAGGCTGTAACTTGAGAGCATACTTTTTTATATAATACACTACGAGCATTTTATTTTTTGTGGTTAAAAAAAATTTTCTCTGCAGGGTTTTATTTAACTCTAAAAATTGATTAGCATTTTGCTCATAAAAGTTCTAAAACATTGTGAAAATGCATAGCACTTACCTCACTGCGTTTAACAAACATTATAAAAAGGGTCTGAGAAATTGAGCTGTCTGATTGGCCCTAAACATTCTAACAGCCTTATGTTAATCTTTTATTAACATACATGTACAGCTTAACCATATTTTTTTTTCTGTTTCAACCAGCATAGAAAAAAAAAACTAAATTACTTATTATTTGCATACCACCATTGGAAAGGTAATTTTGTGCTGAACAACTTTGCCACTGATATTTTGTGTATATCATGTATACTTTAGGAGTTATTCGCATTTGTTTATGGTATGGTGTGTATGGCTTATGTTGCCTGTTTTAGTGAAAAAAAAATTTTTTTTTGCTGTTTCAACCAGCATAGAAAAAAAACACAAAATTGCATATTATTATTTGCATACCACCATTGGAAAGATAATTTTGTGCTGAATAACTTTGCCACTCATACTTTGTGTCTAGCACTTATGGTTCTTGAGCTATTAGGATTTGTTTGTGGCATGCTGACTATAGCTTGATTTTGCATAGAAAGGCCCAGGATTTACTGTTAACAGTACACAGGAGACAAGTGGTACAACTTCAGAGGGCTCCTGTGGAGGCAATGAGTTAAAAGCATTTTTATTATAATAGCAATAAGGTACTCCCAGGGGTTATGTTAATGGTCAGTTAATCACCCTCTAGGGGCATGTGGCACTCGGCTATGCCTCATCCCACATTACACCCTAGAGGGTGATTAACAGACCATTAACATAACCCCTGGTTATGCCTTATTGCTTAATAACACTTCCAGAAAACCTGTATAAATGCTTTCTGTACAGTTAGTATTGCCCCAAGGAAAAAAAACTGCTAGTCAATTATTTAAAACCCTGCTCTGTATTCGAATGTTGAGAAAAACTTTTTGAGAATGTGTAGAACTGGGAGACAGCTTTATGGGTCCCAATTTCTGCCCCCATCAGCCCTCACTGTCCATGCCATTGTCTGCAGCAATCCAAGGCTGCCCTACATGAAGTGCCCCCTAGATTGCCCCTCAGGGCAGGGCCTCTAGCACTCCCCCTCTGGCCCTTTGCATCTGTAACGTGGGTTTGGCAGGGAGCCCTGGGCAGCTACATGGTGGTGGACTGGGAGCAGAATGTCATTGAGCACATTGGGGACACGTTTTTAGGCATGGACACTTGGAGGTGTGGCATGCAATAACGCTTGTGATGGAACCGTGCCATGCGTCTAGCACACCTCCCAGCACCAGCTCTATCTGGGGTCCCTGGTAACTGGTCATCCCATGGTCACCCAGTAGCCTTTTCCGGGGACACAGACTCCCCTCCCCCGGAGGCGGGGAGCTTGTGAAAGCCACTCAATCCATCTCCCACCCCACCCCCTACCAGTGCACTAGTGACCCAAGTCTGGTCCCAAACATGGGTCACCGGCGTCACAAGTGGCAGCTCTACCACTGCACCAGTGGTCTGGATGCTCAATGTGCATTATATAGAAAAAAAAAAGTGTGACAACAACATGGTTCTCACACCGCATAGGTACTGTGATGTCATAGGAACACTGGAGCTTCACTCTTGTGGTGTATATATCTCAGTACCTACTTGATGTGAGAGCCAGCTTGTTCACACCTAGGAGTTATTTATTCTTTATATAATAGCTGTTGAGCACTGTTGTCAACCCAATTTTGGTTGACGTGAAACGTCATAATAACTGTGTGTGATGTCACACCCAGTTATTATGGCATTCATTTACAGGCACTCACGCGAATCATTTAGACACAGCTGTGAAGCTGAACTGACAGCACAAGCTACACTCTGCGCTGTCAAAGCTGAGGCATTCACTGGGAAAGTAAAACAGTCTTAGTCGGCACTGTTCTTGTCAAAACACTTACCTACATCTCTTTGGCACAAGATCCACTACAAACTTCGGAACCCTGTTTCATAAAAATGAAATCCTGTTCTTGCCACTGTTTGTTTTCAGAACGACTGTTTCAAGTTCAGCTTGATCTGTTCTTGAACTCCTATTGAAGTGAGGCAAACTATTTATTTTCTTTAACCGGGATTTATCTCTACTGGGATGAAAGTTACATAGATCACAGTAGTTTAAAATAAGATGTCTGCATGTTTGTTTTAACACAGTTCTGTGGAAATTCAAGTAAAACAATTTTTAGCTACTGAAAATGATTGCATTTTATTTGTAAATCTGGGTACAGTTATAAATGACACTTGTGTGTTTACGACATTTTTTACACACCCTCTGTGTGTGATGACCTCATAAACCTCTCAAGCTTTGCTCTTGAGGTTTATAGGTAATCACACACCTCGCGTGTGTGTGTGTGTGTGTAAGAAACAAAAAACTCATAATACACAGATGTCTGAGCATTATTCTATCTGTTCATTGCTATCCAGCCTTCCTGCATTAATCCTATGCAAATTTCAATTTGTATTTCTGTTTTGATTTACTCCTGCTTCATTCTACCAAGTACATGCTTAGCTTTTTTTTACAATTGTTCTGAGTATTTTTACTGTGATGCATCTACCATCTCTAACTAATATTTGTTTCCACAAGTTTGTTTCTTAAATCTTTAAATCTAGGTGTACCCCCCACCCCGCCCCCAGGATGCAACTGGAAGTAAGCTCTCATTTTAGTATGCTGTTTCCTGGTTAAAAATTTAAATTTTAATTAAAAACAAAACATAATGCTGATCCTAGAAAGTGCTGTGTTGACTTTTAATATTCCAATGGAAGGAAATTACATGTACTTTCAGAAAATTCTGCCAAATACCACAGAATTCTAATATTTCAGAAATGAATTTTTTCCATGAACCATAGATTCCTTTTCTACAATCTGCAGAAAATTATTCCACAGTGTACAAAAAATACTTTTCAGAATTCTGTCGAATTAAAAGAGAAATTTGGAAAAGCATTTCGGAAGTGGGATTGCCATCCTGCACGAATTCTGCTGGCATAATTCTGCATTCGGCAAAGCTCTAATCATGGAGTGCATTATTAAGTAAGTAATAACACATGACAGGGTGTGCAGTATCGCTAAACCACGACGCCCAGTTGATTGTGAGGCACGAGATGCAGTCGAGTGCCTTCGACCACCTGGGAAGTGTGGTAATATTATGGGATTATCGCATGCCCTGGAGTGTGTTATTGCACTTATATAAAATGGTTTTAAGAGTTAAAAAAGCAGGAAGAGGGGCCAGCCCGTTGGTGCAGCGGTAGCGCTACTGCTCGCGACGCTGGTGAGCCAGGTTCAGGGAACGAGCCCAGGGAGCTGGAGGGCCGGCCGGGGGGAGAAGGCTGAGTGTCCGTGGGATTGCTCGCCTTCTCCAGGGAGGAAGGGGGGACAAGGTTCGGAGCTTGACTGACCCCAGGAAGAGGCCTGGGGTACAGCAAGGGCCTGACCAATCCAGGAGGGTTGGGCATGCCAGACGTCGGCGTAGCTCCGCCTTGACATCAGGGTGCATGGCATGCCCAGAAAAACAGGGGAAAAACACCTCCATCTCTCCAGGTAGATGGAGTGCTAGCACAGATGTCAATGGTCCCCTGCCTGTCCCACACGGCGGCCCCGACGAAGTAACATTAGTTCAGGGTGCTTGGCTTCCACCTCGTCCCCGCCTGGGGGGTAGATCCAAGGCTACATCTGGGGACTGCCGTGGGGCTCCAGGAATGGAAGGAACCAAGGCAGATGCCAGGTACTCCCGAAGAAGCGGAGCATGGGGGGGCAGGGAAGGTGGAAAAACAGTAAGTTCAAAAAAAAAAAAAACAGGAGAAAAGAAAAGTAAAATTTGAGTTGTGTGGTACTTGAAATAAATGTAGTCATGTGACCAGTTTTGACCAATCAGATTACTTGTTTGATTCAGTCCCTTTTATAATAAAGGAATAATGCCCGACAGGATGTGTGTCGTGCTGGTATAACGCCACACCTGGGGGGGGGGTTGGGCATGAGGCCACAGGCCGAGTGCATCCAATGCCCCATGCGTGGCGTTATCCCAAATGACACACACCCTGGAGTGTATTATTCCTAATATACAATGGCTCATTGTTATACAGAATAAAAAAAAAAAATAATTTTAAAGATGTTTTTGTGTGGAAACATATTTTTGGTTTTTAAGAGAAGATGAAACAATCAAAGGCTCATCTACATGAGTTCACAGTGCTGAGACTACACCTATGGCAGCGTGCTGGGATAACGCCATGGGTCCAGCCCCAAACTGACCAATCACAGTCCAGGATTCTTTCTTGCTATTGTATAATCATAATTATAAAATGACTCCCCTTACTTTGAATTTTTTAAATGGAGTAATAAAGATCAGAATTTAAACTTCACCAGTGCTGTTGTGTTGAAACAAAACACGGTCAGGTGCACATTGTCATCTATCACATTATTTTTTATTTTTAATCCATTTTATC
Source organism: Neoceratodus forsteri (assembly GCA_016271365.2). NCBI lineage: Eukaryota > Metazoa > Chordata > Ceratodontiformes > Ceratodontidae > Neoceratodus > Neoceratodus forsteri. Next base: position 106,054,063 of record JADMNL010000029.1, on the reverse strand, counting down.
AATTTCTTAAAGGTCATCCCCTCCTGTGGACTCCCCTGCCATAGGAGCAGCATTTTGCTGTAAGACTGAATGCCTCGTGCTAGCATGGAAATGTTAACACAAAAAAGCAATCAAGCCACCCTTATCACAAGAGCTCCTGCCATCACATGAAGCCTGATGTTAAATTACAATGTATTAACATGAACATGTATCTGTCACAAAGAAGCCAAATCATCCTCATTACAGAAGACTCCTGCTATCTTATGGCATGCAGTTAGGGATATCACTTACAGTAGAACAGTATACTTGCTTCCTAATATTGTGCATGAGTTTCACTATACAGTGCATCTGTTTCATTCTGTGAGGCATATGGCCAGAATGTATGAATTATGTCCACAATGCTATCCCATACTATCCTGAAATGGCCTTTATTACATGCTAGGAAATTACTCTGTATTAACACGAAACGGTACAAATCAGAAATAAGCCAAGACATCCTCATCATAAGAGGCTCCTTCAATCATATATCTTGGGATGTCTCAAGGTATGAAATTTTGACAGCATGATAAGTCATATGTAATACGAGTGTGTGTGAACACCGTGGTTTGAAAAGAGTTGGCATTTTTGCACAGATAGGGTTCCTTAAACCCTTGTGTTGAGGGGAGCTTGCGTGAAAGGGACTGCTGTCCCTGTAAAATAGGAAACAATTGGATGCAAGGTCTAAAACCTGCAGTATTCTGTGAATAACTATTATAGTGATATCAGACATTGTCTACACTAAAGTTCAGGTACTGCGGTATACCATGAAATCGTCATACTGTGACATCACTAAATAGAAACAAAGAAACATAGACTTTGATGGCAGATAAGGACCTCTTGACCCATTTAGTCTGCCCATTTCCCTACCTACAGGATAGGCTGCAGATCGTAGTTAACCAACAGCCTACTTCTTCCTACACCCCACAATTGCCTTATGTCTGTCCCATGCATTCTTGAATTCTGCCACAGTTTTAGACCCCACAACCTCCTCAGGAAGGCTGTTCCATGCATCCACTACCCTCTCTGTGAAATAATACTTCCTCACATTGCCCCTGAACGGCCCCCCCATCTTTCAATTGTGTCCCCTTGTTCTTGCACGTCTCTTTTTCTGAAAGATGCTCTCTTGGACTTTGTTGATTCCACTGAGGTACTTAAAGTTTTTATCATGTCTCCCTCTCCTTCTTCCTCAAGGGTATACATATTAAGCTCCTTTAGTCTCTCCTCATACGGCTTCTCTTGCAGACCCTGCACCATTTTAGTTGCCTCCTCTGGACTGCCTCTGTCCTGTCTATGTCCTTATGGAGATGGGGTCTCCAGAACTGGACACAGTACTCAGATGGGGTCTCACCAACTGTCTGTACAGAGGGATAACAACTTCCTGTTTCTGCTGCTGATGCCTCTCCCATGCATCCCAGTACACCCCAGCCTCCCTACTGCCTTCTCACATTGCTTGCTAACCTTAAGGTCATCTGATATGATTTACCCAGGTCCCTGTCCTTTTTGTTGTTGTTACTACCTCCCCCATTGTGTATTCTTCCCTGGGTTCTTGTTTCCCAGGTGCATTATTTGCACTTCTTTGCATTGAACCTAGCTGCCATATTTCTGACCATTCCTCCAACCTTGCAAGTCCCTTCTCATCCTTTCCACGCTCCTTGTGTATCAACCCTGTTGCAGATCTTTGTGTCATCTGCAAAGAGGCATACTTTTCCTTCCAGTCCCTCTGCAATGTCACTTATGAAGACATTAAAAAGGACTGGACCCAATACTGAACCCTGCGGTACCCCACTAGTAACCCCTCTTTCTTCAGAGTGGACTCCATTTACAATTACCTTCTGTGTCCTGTTGTCCAGCCAATGTTTTACCCAGGCTACCACCCTGGGACCCACTCCCAGGCTGGTTAATATAGAAACATAGACTTTGACGGCAGATAAGGACCGCTAGGCCCATCTAGTCTGCCCATTTCCCTACCTACAGGATAGGCCGCAGATCCTAGTTAACCAACAGCCTATTTCTTCCTACCCCCCCACAAGAATTGCCTTATGTCTGTCCCATGCATTCTTGAATTCTTCCACAGTTTTAGACCCCACAACCTCCTTGGGAAGGCTGTTCCATGCATCCACTACCCTCTCTGTGAAATAATACTTCCTCACATTGCTCCTGAACCACCCTCCTCTATCTTTAAATTGTGTCCTTGTTCTTGCAAGTCTCTTTTCTGAAAAATGCTACCCTCTTGGACTTTGTTGATTCCACTGAGGTACTTAAAAGTTTCTATCATGTCCCCTCTCCTTCTTTCCTCAAGGGTATACATATTAAGCTCCTTTAGTCTCTCCTCATACAGCTTCTTGCAGACCCTGCACCATTTTAGTTGCCTCCTCTGAACTGCCTCTATCCTGTCTATGTCCTTATGGAGATGGGGTCTCCAGAACTGGACACAGTACTCCAGATGGGGTCTCACCAACTGTCTGTACAGAGGGATAACAACTTCCTGTTTTCTGCTGCTGATGCCTCTCCTGTACATCCCAGTATACCCCCAGCCCTCCCTATTGCCTTCTCACATTGCTTGCCCCAACCTTAAGGTCATCTGATATGATTATCCCTAGGTCCCTTTCCTTTTTGTTGTTGTTACTACTCCCCACCCATTGTGTATTCTTCCCTGGGTTCTTGTTTCCCAGGTGCATTATTTGCACTTCTTTGCATTGAATCCTAGCTGCCATACTTCTGACCATTCCTCCAACCATGCCAAGTCCCTTTCATCCTTTCCACACCTCCTTGTGTATCAACCCTGTTGCAGATTTTTGTGTCATCTGCAAAAGGCATACTTTTCCTTCTAGTCCTTCTGCAATGTCACTGATGAAGACATTAAAAGGACTGGACCTTCTGAACCCTCGCGGTACCCACCTAGTAACCCCCTTTCTTCAGAATGGACTCCATTTACAATTACCTTCTGTGTCCTGTTGTCCAGCCAATGTTTTACCCAGGCTACCACCCTGGGTCCCACTCCCAGGCTGGTTAATTTGACTATTAATCTTTGTGTGGGACTGTGTCAAATGCCTTGCTAAAGTCTAGTAGGCCATGTCCACAGCCCTCCCTGGTCTACTACTTTGGTCACCCAGTCAAAGAAATCTATTAGATTGCCTGACATGACCTTCCCGCCAGAACCCATGCTGCCTTGGGTCCTGTGCTCCACTGGCCTCTAGGTACTCGACTATTCTTTCCTTCAGAAGTGACTCCATCACTTTCCCTACCACAGAGGTCAGACTGACAGGTCTGTAGTTTCCTGCCTCTGTCTTGGACCCACTTTTGTGAAGGGGAATCACATCCGCCTTCCTCCAGTCCTCGGGTACCACACCATCCTCCCATGATTTATTAAAGAGTAGCCAGTGGTTTCACTAGTTCCTCCCTTAATTCTTTTAGAATTCTGGGGTGAATTCCATCAGGACCCATTGCTTTGTCCACCTTCAGTTTTAGGAGTTCTTGCAGAACCATTTCTTCTGTGAAAGGACTGGATCGACCTCTATCAAGAGTGCTTCTGTTAATTGATTAGGCACTTCTCCTCCTCTTTTGAATACTGAGCAGAAATATTCGTTCAGTATTCCTGCTTTTCACTATCCCCTGTCCACCCACTGTTCTTTCTATTCAGCCTCACTATCCCTCCCTTGTCTTTCACGCCTATGATGTACCTGTAAAAGGTTTTATCCCCTTCTTAACTGAGTTGGCTATCTTTCCTCAGTTTGGTCTTTGCTATTCTGACTTCCTCCTGCTTCCTTCTGCCTTAACTGGTACAGCTCTCTGTCCTGCTCTTTCTGTGTTTCCTTATACTTCCAGAATGCTATCTTTTCTTCCTGACTTTCACAGCCACCTCTTTTGAGAACCATAGTGGCTTTTTCTTTCATTTTGATTTGTTTATTTGCTTCACACAAAGGCTTGTTGCCTCTGTGATGGCAGTTTTGATGTTTCCATTGTTGCTCCACACCTCCTTCTAGCCTGTTTGCTATGCTTTCTGAGGCATTCTCCATCTTGCCAAAGTCAGCCCTCCTGAAGTCCAGTACCCTCACTTTTGCATGGCTTGACTCTGTAGCTGAGTTTAACGTGAACCACACTGTTTGATGGTCACTTGTTCCCAGATGGCAACCCACTTCTAGATCTGAGATCCTCTCACTGCTCCCGTTTGAGAGTACAAGGTCTAAGATTGCTCCTCACGAGTGGGTTCCGAACTAGCTGTCTGAGGCCTGCCACCTGTAGGGCATCAAGAATGGCCCTGCTTTTGGATGTGGCTGCAGCAAATGTGCTCCAGTTAACATCTGGCATATATTCAGGTCTCCCATCAACAGTATCTCCCCTTTCTCTGCCATTCTAAGAATGCCTTCTGTCATATCCTTGTCCATTCCCTCCACCTGACATGGGGGTCTGTACACAACCCCTGTGCGGATTGTGGTGCCCTTTCCGGTCTCCAAGGTGACCCGCAGTGCCTCCTCTCCTCCCTGTTTACTCTTTTGTTCAGTTGCTTTTATCCCTTCCTTTACATAGAGAGCTACTCCCCCCCCCTCTCCCCTGCCTGTCTCTTCTGTAGGTTATGTACCCTTGTATGTTAACATCCCAGTCATGGTTCTCTGTGTACCATGTTTCTGTGACTGCTACGATATCCAGGCATCCCTCTTCCATCAAGGCTACCAGTTCAGGGAGCTAGTTGCCCAGACTACGGGTATTGGTACTCATTACCCTCCATTTCCTGATGGCCTTACCCTTTTTGCCTCATTCCTGTCCTTCTTGCCTTTGTCACTTTCTCCGTTTACCCCTGTCCTTCTCCCTATCGACACCTCTATGTTGCTGTTTACTGCACTTACTACCGTGATTTTTTTTTGGGGGGGCTAGGATTTCCCTGCTCCTTTCCAGTGCCTCCCCCCCCACCTTGTCTAGTTTAAATGCTTGCCAATGAAGCATTTAAACCTATCACCTAGGATCCTGGTTCCCCTCCTGGACAGATGCAACCCATCATGCCAGTATAGGCTTGTATCACTCCAGGTGGACCCCAATCCCCAATGAAGCCATGGAACTGGAAATGGAAGAACCGGTTCGGATCAGTTCAGAATCACCCAGAATCTGTCATTTTCTAAAAAGGACCTTATCAGAAGTTTTTTTCAGGATCTGATAAGTTTTAAAACTGATTTTTACACTCCTTTAGTAGGTCTTTATGCAGTAAGAAGGCTAGTGATAGGGTAGAAAGACCCAAAAGGAGGTTGGAGGTAGTGTTATACAACTCTAAGTTGATTTTAGCTTCCTTTCTCTTGACGGATAGCTTATAGCTGGACGATGATAGTTGAAAAAGGTTCTGAAAGTTCTGATAAGGTTCTGGTAACTATTAGAACCTTTTATGGCTTATCAGAACCTTTTAGAACCTCAGAACCTTTTCTGGTTTTCCAACCCCTCCATGTGGCAGCCCATATTACATACAAGGAAACTTCTCTTAATGTTAACGTTTGAAATGTACAAGTCGGAGAAAAGCCATCTTTGTCATTGTACTCTGCTGTTGTAAAGTCAAGTACAGCATCATATTCTAGGAAATTGCCCTGAAATTTACAAGACACAATTGAGCCAAGCTGCACCTCTGCTGGACTCCTCTGTCATCAAGTCTCCCATTACATAGCTGGATTTGGTGCCTAGCACTGGCTCAGGAATGCTTTTCGCAAGATTACTCGTAACCCATTGCAAGAAGGTCTGATGCAAATTATAGTTTTTCAGTCGAGAGGCTTCACTTAAGGCTTTTTCTTGCTGCTTGCAGCATTTGAAGTTGCATCAAGGGCCCATTAGGTGTATTGTTTTTCAGTACTGGGTGGCTTTGCAAATGGTGCAGGTAAAAATCATTACAAAAGCCTTGCACTGCAGATCTCACCTGTTTAGGCTCTGTGACTACTGGGTGGAAGACGCATTCAAATTTGTGCTTGTAATACAGGGGGGCTCTGTCCACGGCCATCAGCAAACAAGTCGCAGTAGAATTTAGCTACACACTACCTCACCCAATGTAATTTTAAGCCATTTTGTTCCATATTATTAAAGGGGAACAGTCGGCTCAAAGGGCCACCAACTCAAGTGTGGGGCTGTTCCCACTGTGCACTTTGTATGCAAAAAAACATTTTGGTTTATCTGCTGTTTACTGTAGTGTAGTAGATTGCATCAGACTAATTTTACTTAGTTCTAGGCTGACATCTGTTATTACTACAAATCCCAGAATTCCCTGCAGCTGACACAGCAGTAAGCAGCAGTGAGAGCTTCAATAGCTTGCAGTGCATGTTAGAGCATTTATAATATCTGATCAGCCGTTTTCTAGGTCTGCTTTTCTCCAGGGGCTAAGTACAGTCCTCTGTGACTGTACTTAGCCCAGGGAGGACAGTGGAACCAGCAAACACAAATATAAACTCTAATGTGCACTGTAGGATATTGAATCTCCCACTACTACCTACTGCTCTGATGTCAGCTGCGGGGGGTTCTGAGATTTTCAGTTACAGAAAATGTCAGCCTAGAACTAAGCAAAATTAGTCTGATATGATCTGCTATATTACAGCAAGCAGTAAGAAAACCAAAATGTTTTTGCACACAAAGAGCACATTGGGACCAGCCCCACACTTGAGTGTGGGGACCCTTTTGTGCTGACTGTTCCCCTTTAAGGACATTAACATGAAAACTGAATCTTTGTCCCATACTGTTCACCTACAGTTGAGGCTTATTCAGGAGCTGAAGTTATAATGCCCTGCTTGTGACATCATAGTCGGTGGCTTTAGATATGCCTGTGATGTCACAAACTGAGCACTGTGACTTTAACACCTATATTTAACTCATCAGAGTACATTACGCTGCCATGCAGGGAACCTGAGTTTTGGAGCAGTTCCACTGTGCCTCCTTCATCTCCAAATACTGGTTTGGGTCCCTACCCTCTTACCTAGCCTCCCTACTCTCTCACACGTCCTCTCTGCCTCATACTCCCTCCACTCCAGGGATCCTTGCACCTTCTCTCACCCCTCCCCATTCCTCTACTGGGTGGTCAGCCTTCTATCACCTTCTATCCCTCTGGAACTTACTCCCCTCTTCCTTGGGTGCAGTGGGGAAGTGCACATACCTCTCTGCGTCCCATGGTGAGGTAGGTGGTTTGGGGGTGCTCACCGAGGCTGGTGAGCGTTTAAGGCAGGGGAGAAGTGTAAGCCCCCCCCCACAGGGTGTGTACATGTTTGTACACTGTTAGGTTCTTTTTGAGCCTGTTGACCAAATAGTTAATAGACCTCTGCCCCACAAGCAGGGATTCCACAGATCGGAGGTCATCATGGGTGTGCGGGGGTATAAATGTGAGGGTTTTGGTGTCAAAGGAGGTAGCTCGCGCTGGGGAGTGCTACGGCAGTATGGGGAGTGCAAGAATGCAAGGGCAGTTACCTGCTCTCTGGAAGATCCTAGGGTTTGGTGGGTAGCAGAAGTTGAGTGCGGCAACTGATGTGGTGGCGGCTGCTAATTTGGGTCACAGGGCTGCCCCACTATGGTTTCCTTTCTAAGTCCCTCCAGCAGTGCTGCTGAAAAGAACCATGGCTGGAGAGAGAAGAGCATGTGGGGCTGGTCATTGCAGTGGCAGTGTGACCTGTGAGTGTTACCAGTAAGAGAGAGGGCCCTGTGGGAGAGGATGGAGCCCAGAAACCAGTGGGATGAGCACCCGTCCCAGAGTGAAAACGCCAGTCTGGTTGTGGCTGCTCTGGTGGTGTTCGATGAGAAGCTGAGGAAGATAGAGAGAGAGAGAGAGAGAAAAAGTGGCACCAAAGCACAGGAAGGCCAACCCGGTTGTGGCTGTGGTGCAGGGACATCCACCCCATTGTTCAATAGGGGGACTGACCTGCCCAGGCCCTGTTTGTGCCCTGAAGTGAAGGGGAGAAAGAAGTAGTAGCCCCAATTTGTGAAGGCTATTTCTGTGGGAGCCCATGTTAAAGCCAGTAAAGAGAATGAGAGAGACTAAGTTTTAGGAGTCGCATTGTGAGGGGAAAGATATTGCCTGCTGTCATGTGAAGGGTCTCGGGGCCCCACAGTTATTGCTGCCCAGATTCAGTGACCTCTCTGGCCCAAAGAAAGCTACCTGTGGATTAGTTGGGTCATCTCAGCCACAAAATGTATCCATTAAACCCAATTTGAGGACCTCCTGTGTTCTGGTGTAAATTGACTGTATTTAAATGGTGCCATAAAGTTTAATTAAATGGGAGCCCCCTGTTTGATGTTGGAGTTTGTGTGGTTTTAGTTATTCTTATTGGGACTGTTTATTCCTGTTAACATGAATTTGCTGTAGTCCAGCACCAGAAGATGACACCCCCCGCTGTGGATCCTTCTAATGCCAGTCATCCTGGTAAGTTTAAATCTTGTGTTTTCTGCTGCTGTGAGTGCCCCCTCCCATTGGAACTTTACCATCTCATACCCCTAGAGGCCGGGGAGATGGACTTACATGTACATTTAAACAAAAAGGTTCTGAAAGTTCTGATAAGGCTCGGATAGCTAGTAGAACCTTTTATTGCTTATCAGAACCATTTAGAACCTCAGAACATTTTGGGTTCTCCCATCCCTAGTATTAGTACTCCAGGGCAGATGGCCTAGTTCATCACATCATCTCCCATTTGCTAACAAACTGTGATGATGGTGTTACAGTGAGCAAACACTGATTATAAAATGGCAAGAAAAATTCACGGGCTCTGGTCAATGCTGACCTTCAACAGTGATGTTCTTCCAGCATATCATACCTGTTCAAAATGCCGCTAAAAATGAATTATAAAAATTAATTTTTTCTCCTTTTTTTAACAAGCAAGTCATTTCATAATTGCAGTAATGCACTCCAGGGTGTGTGTCTGTGTGGAATAATGCCACTTCTTGGGGGTTGGACGCACTTGGCTTGCAGCCCCATGCCCAACCACATGAGGCATGACATTATCCCAGCAAGTCACATGCCCCATTTTGCATTATTGCTTAATTTACTCATAGTTTATCCAGACCAGGTGATCTCCCTTGATGCACAATGTCACAGTGTGTGGGAGTAAACTATAGACAAGGCAAATTTACAGGTTTCACACCATGGTGTGATATTTTATTTTTCAAAGGTTAGAAAACGAATAAATGGAAACAACAAAAATTGCAAAGAACATCACTACTTAACATCAGTAATTTCTCACAAAATACAGTCCTGGATCTTAGAGCTCCTAAGACCCTTCTCATCTGCATTCAACAGCTTGTCTGCCTCTCTTCTCCCTCTCCTAGGGCTGAGCCCCTCTGGGCTGAACTGAAGTAAACTCACTGAAGAGGTATTTATATCTTTCTGGTGGGATCACCTGACTGTGCCCTCTTCTAGTTAAGAGTCTGGACCTGTTGCTTCATGTCGGAACATGTTGTTTCAAAACCGGGGTTATTTCAAGGATTTCCTGGTTCAGTTAAAGGTACAGTGTACATCTTCACAGATACTGACTCTATATTTCTGATCCAGTGACTAAGCACTTTTATAAAGTATACCACATTCTCATACATAGAACCTTATACAGTAACAGGTCTATAGTGTGAATTTATGAGAATACCTTAAAGAATTCTTATAACTGTACTACTCATTAAATTAGTATTGTTTCATATGACTTCTGAATCCTTTTTAAAGAGGCTTTACTAACTGTATTCATTACTATTTAAAATAGCCTTCATGCTTTCTGTACACAAAATGCACTTATGAACTTTACACAACACTGCTCCGGGTGCTTGGCATCATTCCAGGGACTGGATGGATGGAAATGGAAAAAGCATGAAAAGAGAGAACTAGTAGGAAGTTTAGTAGGGACAGTAAAGAGCTACGCTAGGTGGCCAACCTAGGGTGGGGGGGGGGAGAGAAGAAAAGCAAAGAGAAAAGCGTTAACTGTTGCTAAGAAATAAGGAGACAAAAAAAGGGGTCCATCAGTCACAGCCGGGGGTGTAGTCTAACTCAGCCACACACAGGGTGCAGGGATACAGTAGCAGTGAATCCCTCTGACTGGTTTCAGCCCTCCTGTCGGTTGAGACCTCCAGTGTCAGTTGGTGAGAACTTTTGTCCTCCGCAGGTCCAGTCAGGCCTCCCGTAGCCCTTACCTCTGTGTGTAGTAGATGATCTTCTGCTTTCTTCTCACAGGGCAGCTTCAGGCTTCGATGCTCAAACCATGTCAGACCAGCACTCTGCATCCTGGCATCCAGTCCCTTGTGTGCTGCGATGACCGGTACCGAGCAGAGATACTGGCTGGGCAGCTTTCCAGACCAGAGCGGCACAACCGGGTCAGGTGCTACAAACAGCAAAACTCTCTTAGTCTCTGGAAGTGTTTGTAGGGCAACTACCTTCACTAACACTTCTGCTTTCGCTTTAGTTCATCTCAAGCTGCACATATAAGCACAGATATGACTACCTCCTTTTCGTAGTTGCAGGAAATCTATCACTCTGGCAAACACAAGGTCTGTCTCTCTTATATTCAGCTTTGCAACGCATCACTTTCAACACTCTGTGCAGCTCTGCTACCTTTCATAGTCTCATGCAGACTGGTAAAGCTCTGCGGAATGCTAGCTCTCAATTGCCCTTACAGAAATACAGCTGCACAGCAGGCATGCTGCACGCTTAATAAGCATGTGGCATGTATTCTGCACACATGATGCGCACTTGTATTTCTGTAAGGGTGGTTATTGGCCTTGTCAATCACTGGTGGCTGTTCTGGATGTCCACCACTCAACGAGTGATTGGTCACTTTCAGGACACCTGAGTTAATGAGCTCCATCACACGTCCATGACTGTGAGCCCTTTGTGGCTCCATCTGCAGGCTTTAGAGCCTGATTGACTGAACAGTCATCCTCTGACCCCATTGACATGCCACTGTGGATCAGAACTGATGAAGATAGCTGCCGAATTTGTAGTCCATAGCCAAACTTTCCAAAACGTCTTCATTTACACAATTTCTGCTTTAAAACAGCATTTCATGCCCCAAGTCTTATGCAGGTGCACTTAACAGTCCGGATTGGTTTGGGCGACAATCGGGGGATTCCTGATCCAGTCAGAAATGCTGATGCACCTGCACCATTGGCTGTGGCTCATGCCTTTGGTTGGTGAAAGCAGGGAGCCTTAAAGATAAGTCCCCCGGAGGGGGGGTTACACTTACAAATAGGGTCATCACTGACTACCTTGATGCTTACATGTTGCAAAATGTTGGTTGGCAATTGATGGTGCACTATTGAGTAATATAACTGAAGACTTCAAATTAAGCTGAAGAAGCAGCAACATGTGTCAGTTACCATGTCTTCTGTTTTTTTTTTTTACAATAATGTCTTTCTTTGGCAAAAACTTCAATATGCCAATTTTTCTTTCTTTCATTCCTAAACTAAGATATGGAAGTTTTATATTTTAGAAAGTCCCACTCCTATGCCATTGCCCCCATGAAAAATATTAAATATCTTTATTTGTTTAAAAAATGGTAGCTGGGAGGAATGGGGAAGGTACAGGATGGAACAGTGGACAAACTCCTTGTTAAAGGGGAACAGTTACTACCAAACCAAGGACCCCCACACTCAAGTATGGTACTGGTCCCGATGTGCACAATGTGCACTTTGTGTGCAAAATATTTTGGTTTACTTACTGTTTATTGCAGTATAATAGACTGCATCAGACTAATGTTGCTTCTGTAAGCCCCCCTCATGGGGTTTACTGTAATGCCCAGGGTGCTGTGGGGTTTCATGGTTGCCAGGGCCTGTTGTAATGGGCAGGGACCTGGACCTATTTAAAAGGGGAGTTGGCGCAAAAAGAAGGGGTCTTTTCCCTTGAGAGTGCCAACCGGGGACAGAGTAGGACCGGGCAGGGTGTTAGCCTGGGTTGGGGCCGTGGTAGGGCAATTGCCACTCCAGTCCTCTGAGATCGAAGTCTGCATCTGGTCCATTGATTTAGGACTGGAGAAAGGAAAAGGATGGAAAAAAAAAATAGGGTTCTTCCCGCACTTTGCGGCTGCAACATGAGCCTCATGATACTGTTACAGGGGGAGCTGAGGCCTGCTTTAAGGAGGCCTGCATCATGACCCTTGGTACCGGGGCAGGCAGGCAGGCATCTGAGCCCCTCTCAAGTTCTGGATGCCAGTGGCTGCCATGGCGGTTGGGACATAGTGTCAGTGAGAGAGACGGTCCTCTGGGGGGGGCTCGAGGTGGCAGCTCAGGCTCCTGCTGCCTGTTTGCCATGTCCACCATGCAGAAACATTCAGCAGTGAGCCCTCAAGCTCATAAAACCTCCGCACTGCTGGGGATATGTGGGACAGCTGGGTGCAGGGGTGTCCTAGTTGGACCTTCACCTTGGGGTGCTCGTACAGTCGTGCAGAGTACACAGATTGCTGCCACCATGAACTGGGAGCTGCTCAGCTCCAAAGAGGCTTGTTTAGGGGGATTTCTTATGTGCCCATTGGAAAGAAAGATGATGCCATGGGTTTTGGCCCACCTACAGTCTGAGCCATTTCACATTCTAAAGTGCCCCCAACCCTACATGGAGCAGCCTCTGTGAAACCTGGAGTTTGAACCATAATTTGTTCTTCCTTTGAACAAATAACATTTCAAGTTACTGTTTTGCAATGTTATGCTTGGACAATGGATTTCATTTTTCTATCACCTCAAGACTAAAAAATGTTACTTGTGATGTGCCAACACATTTTGCCCTCCAGAAGATGGCTGTTTGCACCCTGCCACAAGTCCTGCACCCCGATGGAGCTAATCCAACACCAGCAACACCCAAAGGGACCAGGTAATTCAAGTTTCGTCTATTTCTTTGGACTGTGTACTTCTGGCTGTATTGCCCCCCCCCCCCCAAGAATTGTAACATCCTGAAGTATACCCCTAGACAGAGGAGGGGGCAGCCTACACTTTGTTGAAGGCTGACGGGATCTTTTACTACAAATCCCAGAATCCCTGGCAGATGACATCAGAGCAGTAGACAGCAGTGAGAAGATTCAATAGCCTGCAGTGTATGTTAGAGTTTGTATAAGTTCTGATCTTTTGTTTGCTGGTCCCACTGGCCTTCATGAGCTATTTATAGCCACAAAAGACTGTACTTGGCCCCTGTAGAAAAGCAGTCTTGGAAAACATCTGATCTGAGATTATAAAAGCTCTAACTTGCACTACAGACTATTGAATCTCCCACTGCTGCCAACTGCTCTAATGTCAGCTGCAGGGGATTCTGGGATTTGTAGTAAAAGTTGATGTCGGCCTATAACTAAGCAACATTAGTCTAATATAATCTATTATACTACAGAAAGCATAGGTATTCCAAAATGTTTCTGCCCACAAAGTGCACGTTGGGACCAGCCCTAGACTTGAGGGTGGGGTCTTTTGTACTGACTGTTCCCCTTTAAGGGAGGAGGAAGACAGGAGAATAAGGTAAGGTGTGGGGGGAGGGGAGTTTGGTAAAGGGGGGAGGAGACAGGATAAATGCACAAAAATCTGGCTCCCATTTCTAACTGTCCTGGCTAATCTGGCAAACTAATCTAATCTGGCCCCTTTAAATAAGGTAGCAATGATGAAAGAGTGAAGTCTTCATGAGGCTTTACAATGACTGACGCACCCACGCCTGAGCTACTTTAAAAAAAAAAAAAAAAAAAGGTGAAGGAAAGAGGAGGGTTGGGAGGGGATGGGTTAAGGGAGGTAGATAAAGCAGAGTAAGCAGGTAGACTGAGAATTGAAATGAACAGCTTGTTCCGACACTGGCAAAGACACCAGTACATTTTCTTTTTTTCCAATTGTTTAACCAGGAGAGAGACACTAAGCAGAAAGCTTGTTTACAGGTGCGACCTGGGAGCACAGGGAAGTTAAGTGACTTGCTCAGGGTCACACAGTATGCAAGTGGGGGTTCTGGGATTCAAACCCATGTCTCTAGATTTGCAGCTCAGAGCCTTAAACCACTGCACTATGCTACCTCCCTACGTAGGAAAAATATCTTGTGATGCTGTTGTTTACCTCTAGAAACATGTGGCAGCATGATCCTAATACAGCCATAGTATGAATCGAATGTATACATTCAGTAGGTAACCTCAACAGAAGAGATTTTTAAAAATTGCGAGTTGCGGCCATCCTTAATAACGCCAGTCATTAATTACAGAATTGGCTATGAAAGTTGTTTTAACAATATCTGAGAATGCTAAAAATTCACAGAGGTTAAATCTAAGGATATCAGAAATGTATGTTTGGTAAAAACTATTTGATTAACTCTTTTGACAAATAAATACTGCTGCTTTAACATAAATAAAATTGCTGTGTCTGTAGTTTAAAGTTTGCAATATGAAGGTATGAACAAAAAAATTTTAATGTCTCAATATATGCGGATGTCTGCAGCTATATGCCTGTATCGTAAATGTTTTCTAGCTGATTAGATAATACAGTGGGCCCTCGCACACATTTTTTTTTTGCGCTGGTGATTCATGCCAGGTGTAAATCTTCTACACATGGACCTTATTTCTGTATAGACACACCTTCTCGAATGCATGCATCCCTTTCCTCACCCCCGCAAAGCTGCATCATATTTGCTGACCTTTTCTTAGCTGCTTCTTTTTAATTTTCTTTCACAGATCAACGGATAAAAAATGTGCATTTACTTGTGTGAATTTAAGTACATTTAATAGGTCTGACTCTGCATTAATAAATGTTAATAATGCCCTGGACATCACACTCAGAATCACTTCATAAATATTCATCAGGTTTTTTTTTTCCCCTTCATTACAGTGAAGAGCATAAGGGAGACAGTAGCAGCTAACAGACAGAGAAACCCTTTTCTGAATTTTCTATGATATCAGAGTCAGTGTTACTGAAATTAATTATAAAAGTTTTCCCAGGTGGGCTGGAGAGCTGGACCCAGGGGGAAGGTGGTGTGAACACCAAACCTTATCAAAGAACAGAAAGGGAATTTCCCTAGTGTCCCAGCTAACAATTCCACATCAATAGAACAGTTCCATTGACCCCCAGGATGCACGTGGAAACAAGCTGTCACAGTTTAGTGTGTCTTTCCTGGTCAACATTTAGTAAATAGAGAATAAAAGATAAATAATGACTGGTTCAAATAATATAGCCTGTTGAGGGCTGGGTGAGTGGTTCCTAGGTCTGAATGAGGGGACTGATTAGGGAGAGCTGATCAAGATTACTGCATTCCTGAGTGAGGCATTGAGCAGCACATAGCACAGAAGCCCTCAGTTTCTTATAAACCACATACCAAGAAGACAATTGGATGTTTTTGGTGCAGTATTATCTCCTGCTAAGCAATTTAAATTGCAAATTGTAGTGAGAAAGAAATAATGTGGCCTACTGGGAATTGAACCCAGGCCCCAAAAATACCATCCCAGTGCTCTAACCACTGAGCTGCAGATACCAACTGAGCTAGTGGGGAGCAGTCTCAAGGGAAATGGGAGTTGACGGAGTGAGAAATGGGCTGAAGGAAGTAAGCCCAGGAGGCTAACAATTGTTTCTACGTGGTAGCATCAGAATATTTTAGAATTTAAGACCAAGCATGGGTGGTGGTAAACTTTCATGGCAAAGGCCATGGGTGAGTTGTTTTATGGCTGCTGAAAGCTGGTTGCAGTACTTGAGACCAGAGTTGGCATGCTCAAGAAGCAACCAGCAGCATTCCAGGATGCAGGAGAGAGAGAGGTCACTGGGTAGAAGGACTACAGTGATCGGTCCAGGTGTTAGGGATGAGGATTGAGTTAAGACAGGCAGGCAGGGACAGGAGTGGGGATGATGAGGTGGGGTAGATGCTGCCACCAGTGACCTTCCAAAATTTAACTAGCCACTGATGGGGTACAGTGGAGAGGGGTGGGGGCCACTGCTGAGGGCCCGAGCACTGGGGCTCCCACAATAGAGGAGGAACTGATGAGGGAAACAGTGCAGATTAGCAGGAATTGAACAGTGGTATTGTGTGGTAAGTCAGTAAAGTGGGTTGAGTGCTTGGACACCAGAGTTATGTGGACTGCTTGGGCACATACCTAATCAGTACGTGGATTGCAGTTAAACCATACAGGATGACACACTCAAGGAGTATCCTCTGATGATGCGTTAGACACACAAAGCGCTGGGGTAACGTCCTAGTGCCTCCTTTCTGGCTGCATTATTTCTTTGCAATAAATGCAGAAACCTACAGCTTGGCAATTTTTTTCTCTTCTCAAGGGCACTGTCATGTATAGCCTAGAAGTTAGAGTAGTATATGACAGTATAGCCTAGGGGTTAGAGTAATGGGCCGTGAATGAGCTTGATACATCCAGCAGACCTGAGTTTGATTCCCACAACCTCCACTTGCATACTGTGTGATTCTGAGCAAGTCACTTAACCATCCAGTGCTCCCGGGTCACCCCTGAAAACAGGTACTTGTGCCTAGTGGACCTCACCCAGTTACCAAAACCATAAAAAAAAATTGTAGTTTGACGGAGTATTGGAGCTTTGTTTCTCTATGGCAGCACTCGGCATGGTCTGCAACACGTGCACACATGTTGTACTTCTTCATGGGTTGCAGACATCATGGTGAGGGTGGGCAAACAAGTGGGAGGGAGAGAGGAACCGAATGGTGCAGCACTTGTTGATACCAGTTATGTAAGCAGGGACTGATCAGTGGTCTTCAATTAGATTTAGGGAACCAGGCAGGAGCCATAGAAACAGGACCTCCAGTATATTATTGTGTAAGATACTAATGATGCGATGTACAGGACCAGTGATGCAGCACAAGATACAGTTGGGAATTTATGGTTTCAGGTTCGATGTAAGGAATAAGGATTTGGTTCCTAGGACACTAAAATGCCTTCTGGTGCAGGCAAAGCATATACACTTTGAATGGGCTTCACCTGAAAACAGAAGGGTTGGGAATCTGGTAGACAGGATACAGTGGTGGATGGGGCTTTAAACAAGAACACGAATGGATAAGGGTAGATGTAGGAGAACACATAATGCCCCAGCCAGGTACAAGGGGAAAAGGTCAGCTCTAAGGGACCCACTTCTGAGAGTCTGAGAAAGTGCAGTCCTTCAGTGCATGACAGTGATCCTTTACTACCTGACAGCGAGCCTTCACTATTTGACAGTGATCCTTCACTGCATGAAATTAATCCTTCACTGCATGAAATGAATCCTCCCCTGCATGAAAACGATCCTTCCCTGCATGAAAACAATACTTTACTGCATGACATTTATCCTTCACTGCATGAACTTGATCCTTCACTGCATAAAATTGATTCTTCACTGCATGACAAGGACTTTCACTGCATGAAAATTACTCTTCAATGCATGAGAGTGATCCTTTGCTACATGACAGTGATTAATTCTATGAAAGTAACCCTTCACTGCATGACAGTGATTCTTCACTGCATGACAGTGATTCTTCACTGCATGAAAGTAAATGTAAAGAGATTGGCTAACAAGATGGATGAAGTGGAGAAGGTTTCATTTTTTATTATTACGCTTTTTCTTGTTCCCCAATTCACCTGATGGTATCCCCCCAGCCCTGTCACCGACCTTCTCATGGACTTACTGGTTATCAACCACTTACCCAGGACCACAATAGTGGTGGATGGTCTGCCATGTTGGTTTTGCATGGGCCAGCAGGGGATGCCGGTGCAACAGGGCCTCTGCCATGGCTTTTTCCACTGGCTCCTGGTTTTTCTCACCAAGGGGGTTGCCATGCAATAAAGTGCACAAACACATGAGCTGGTGGGATCTGGCAGACCCTCCCCTTGATATGATCCTATAGTGTATGGTGGAATGCTGTTCCGCATGGAAATCCATGCCTGGAACAGCGTTGTTGTCCTGCACTCGGTGCGTCACGATCTTGTTGTGTTACACCCAGTGCATCACCGGTGCAGCACAACAAGATCGAACAATTATTCATTAATAGAGCGGATAGCACGGGTAACACGGAAGGAAGCCTTTACGCAGCAACAGAAGTAAGCCTTTTTTTTTTTTTTTTTTACCAGTGTTCACCAGTGCTATTTATGGTTGCCCATACACTATAAAAGATTGTATGAGCAACCATACCTAAACAAGGCAGTTGTGCGATCTTGAGGGTTTCCGTAGTAACGGACCTCTCGAAACTACGCTACATAAGGTCTCAGGTTGCCACGGAAACCTCAATCATAACTGCTTTTGTGTATGCTTGCATACACAATCCTCACGTTGTGCTTATCTCCCAGACTCTGCTTCATGGTAGACAAAAAAAAAAAAAGACATCTGTGTTTCCCTCCGAGATAGAGGAGACACTTGATCCTCCCTCCCCAGTCAGCCCAGACTAACGCGAGTCTGTTCTCGAACCCAAGGCATTGACAAAGCAAGGGGTAATGCTGCCACTGCACTATCTGAACAGGGGTGAGTTTTTTGAGGAAGACAATGATGTAGTATGACTCATGGAGACATATTGGCATGAGGAAGGGGTTGATGGGTACTGTCCTAGGGATACAGGAATAAGGGAGGTGTTAGGAGGAAGAGCAGTGAACCTTCAGGGATGCTAGGGAAGAGGGAAGGGAGTACAAGAGTGGACATGCACAAAATGGCCATAGAGTAAGAGTTTTAGGAAAGATGCAGCATCTGAAGGGGTTCCCAAAATACAGCTGTAACATCAGTTACAGATGGTACAAACAGACTGCAAAAGAATATGTTTATTCTTAAAACAACCACTAGTATCTTCTGACAATGTCCCAAAATAATCTTATGTGATATTTTTGTAATGCTTGAAACTATCTTTTGAAAGGTATAACATTTGAACTGCTAATCATAAAAACTTAATTTTGGTATATTTGAATATAGACAATCTTTGTATTTTGTCATAAGGTATTGTATTTGTTTGCACTACATTGATTAATGCTTATGTTAATTTTATCTCTTTTAAATGCTAAATGCTAGTATTATTATTTTGTGGAAATCTCAATAAAATTTTAATTACAAAAACAAGTTTCTTTAAATGTAATTTGGAGCCTGATCAACATGTATAAGCCATAAAGATACAATACTTCATGCATATACATTTTGTTACACATGACAAGACTCCCCCTCACACCTACGCTCCACTTTTGTGGCTCGCTTTGCATTGCATTCTATTTAATTCAGGTGTGAAGGGGTTGTTTTTCATTTCACTATAAAACATTTTATGCTTTTTTTTAATCATATAACGGTTTATATGCCTACTGCGGTGACTTACTGGTGACTTACTCTCAGGGGCATCCAGCCGCTTGCCCTGCCCGCCGGGAGAGCAGCAGGCTCACTTGCATGATGGGGGGGTCTGGTACGGCTGTCGCCGACTCGCTGGGGGCTCCCCTATGCCCTGCCCAGCTGAACCAGCCCCGGACTCCCCAAGCGCGATTCTACGACAGTCCTCCCGGCATCACAGGGCGTGGCCATCAAGCTGCTTCGGTCGTGCACAGCCATTTTTCTTCCTGTAGGTCCCGATGGAGTGTAGACATGCAATGACATCCATGCACTGATGTGCAGACATCTGCTGCGCTCCCCCTCTGCTAACACCTGTGTCTGCAGTGCCTCTGGGCATCCCCAGGGGCCGCCAGAGTGGTGTGTGCCTCCCCAACCCACCCCAGGACTAGGAGTACTGTCTACGGATGCTCAATCCTAGTCCTCCCCTGCCAACCCCCCGATGACCCAGGCTCGTTCTCGAACCTGGGTCGGCGGCATGGCGTAAGGTGTGGCGTCCAGTGCCTCAACCCTCAGCGCCACCGGGCCGTCTCATTTTATGCATGTTAATATCAGTATATGGTTGCTATAGTGATATCCTAAAGATATATCTAATTAGCTGACTACTAGCTTTCATATAAAAAAAAAAAAAAAAAAATGAAGTCACATTTTTAAAGAAAATGTATTTTGAAAGGTCTAATGCTAGAACTGTCGGGGTTAAAAGCTTGATTTTTTATTTTTAATGAAAGCTTGGAGTCCAGCTGTTAAATGCTTTCAATATTATGATGTTATCATGTAACAGTAGTAATACATTATCAATATAGAAACAGACAGTTTTCTCAGTGGAGCATCATGTAACTCAACTTACCGTAATGGTAAACCAGAAGCTCGGGTTAATATACCACCTCAGCCCTCTTTTATCCAACACCGCCTGTAAAAGGATTGCATCAACATCCCATCTCCCTATTTTGTTCTGTGGTGCCCCTCTACTACTCTCCGCCCAATCCTCTTCCCTTGCACTGGTTCGTCAACTCTATCATAGGATTGGACGTTTTGCCCTTGGAATGGCCTCCAGAAAACACCACTGTGAGGCCCTGTATTCTCTTCAAGTGGCCTACTTATGACTCAAGGTTACAGTTTCACACCTTATGCCTTGTATTCAAACTTATCAAGCTCTTTAATCCCCCTTGCCTAAGGGGAATCGTTTACAAAAAAGCACCCACGCACACGCTTAGATCTACTTCCTTACCCTTATTAGCAGTTCAGAAGATTATCGGGTAAGCTTTCATTTGCATTCTCGGCTCCCTCTGCTTGGAATTCTCTCCCCCCAACTTACTCTCCTGTCCCACTCTATCCTCCTTCAAAAAAAGAGCTTATCTCTTTCCTACTAATCACCCTCCTCTGCAGTTGCTTTAAATAACCCTTAAAGCAGCGTTAATGCCTAGTGTTATGTTACACTGATAGATGTATCTTGTAATCCACCTGCTCTCGTGTTCCTGCTATGTATATATTGTATAATATTATTTATCCTGTTTATTTATGTATGCTTAATGCCTGATCTGTTTTGAGTTACTTACCTGGCTTTCCACTGTAATAATTTTTGCAACATTGTTAAATCTCTCTGTATCCTGTATATTATTATTGTATTTATTTATTGTATTGTGTTTACAATTGACACCCGGGTCGTCACTGAAAAAGGGACTGCATAGTCTCAGTGCACTTACTTGGTTACCAAAATTCTAATAAATAAAAATAAATAAAGCTATATCAATATCTTTACATCATGACAGAGGTATTTTTTTAATAAAATGTTATCAATATACTTTTTCCTTAATGGCAAAGTATATCAATATGCAGTTTAATACAGACATGGAAAATTTCATGACAGCTTAAAAAAATGTTTGCTCTTTTTCTGAATTTTGGTATTAGTCCCCATAATTTAATTAGTATCTATATAACTATAATCCCATAAGCATTTATTTTCTGCCTTAAATCACGTGGAAAACATTCCCGTCCCCCTAGCAGTACCAATTCTTCCTCACTTTCGCAGGCTGTGCCTGCTAAATGTCAGAAGATGATAATGCAGTGGAACTATATGACAACAAAATTATTGGGAAGGTTAGGAGAGTAAACATTTTGTTGGTTCAGCAGTTCTGAGTTAGTACAATTAACAAACATGATTGTGCTGGAGGGTGCAATAAGGTGGGGAGAAGGGTAAATGTAGACTTGAGAAGGTCTAAATCTGCTGGCTGGAGATGCCACTGGACACCAGGAGTTTATGGGAAGAGACAGGAAAGGGAGGGAGTGCTGCTGGGCACAAGGGAGTAGCTAGAATGCAATGGGGGAAGGGAGGGATGCCACTGACACAAGAGAGTGCTTGGCTTGGGACAGAAAAGGAAGGAGTGTACCACCGAAAATTGTGGAGTGTTTATAATGGGTCAGGAAAGGGAAGGGAAGGGATGTCACTAGATACCAGGGAGTGTTTATAATGGGGCAGGAAAGGAGCAGGATGTCATTAGATACCAGGGAGTGTTTGTAGGTGCTACTAGGCCCCCAACGCCAAGTCAACTTCCTAGGTACCAACTGGCCCTCTACTTATTAAGCTGAAATGTGTTGCAACATTTAGGGCAAGGTTAAAGCTGGAATGTACTGCATATATAGCATAAGGACTTCTATTGTGTATACCTCTTGTATTATTTTTTTTTTCTTTGTTGTTCTACATTTTATATCTCCTGTCTATGTAATTGCGAACTGTATGTGCCTCAGGACCTCCTTGTGAATGAGCTTGCTCAACAGTCTTTCCTGTAATAAACTTGAACTTGAACTAATGGGACTGGAAAGGGAAGGGATGTCACTAGATACCAGGGAGTGTTTTATAATGAGACCGGAACAGGATGGGATGTCACTAGATATCAGGGAGTGTTTGTAATTGGGACTGGAAAGGGAAGGGATGTCACTAGATACCAGAAAGTGTTTGTAATGAGACTGGAAAGGGAAGGGATGTCACTCTATACCAGGGAGTGTTTGTAATTTGACTGGAAAGTGAAGGGATGTCACTGGACACCAGGGAGTGTCTGTAATGGGACTGGAAAGGAATGGGATGTCACTAGATACCAGAGAGTGTTTGTAATGGACTGAAAAGGGAAGAAATGTCACTAAATACCAGAGAATGTTTATAATGAGACAGGAAAGGGAAGGGATGTAACTAGATACCAGTAAGTGTTTGTAATGGGACTGGAAATGGAAGGGATGTCACTAGATACCAGAGAGTGTCTGTAATGGGACTGGAAAGGGAAGGGATGTCACTAGATACCAGGGAGTGTTTTTAATGAAACAGGAAAGGGATGTTACTGGATACCTGGAAGTGTTTGTAATGGGATGGGAAAGGGAAGGGATGTCACTAGATACCAGGGAGTGTTTGTAATGGGACTGGAAAGGGAAGGGCTGCCACTAGATAGCAGCAAGTGTTTGTTATATGGCAGGATGAGAGTGGTTGCCACTGGACACCAGGGAGTGGTTGTAATGAGACAGGAGAGGAAGGGTTTGCCACCAGACATCAGAGAGCTTTTGTTATGGGACAGAAAGAAATTGGTCACCACTGAACATCAGGGATTGTTTGTAATGGGAGATGAAAGGGATGGTGGGCCGCTAGACACCATGGAGCATTTCCCTACTGTGCCTCTACTCGTTCCTGGCAACCCCGACCTTTGAGGCATTTTCTGTGGCAGTCTCCCATTTCTTTAAAATCTGTCCTCCTCAAGTCCCAGACTCTTGTCCTCATGTGGCTCAACTCTGCTCCTTTTCTTCTACTGAACCACATTGTACGGTGGTCACTGGTACCTAGGGGACTACCCACTGTGACGTCTGCAGTGCTGTCTTTGGTTGTGACATCTGCAATTCTGTTTTATGTACAACAATCTGACAATCAGATCCAATGACCCAACCACCTGCTCTAACAATTCTAATTATGTTCATTAGATCTGTTAGTGGGATCTGAGGTTATTGGATCCATTCTTGGATGTCGTCACTATTCAATGAATTGCAAAATCAAATATTTTGGTATGTTATCCAACTAGGTTGGATAGTATCTGAGCACTACTATGCAGGGTTTCTGTGTGAATTTACCAAGTCAACTGCCCTATATTAGGCACTCTTCCTATGTATCTGGCTTTTGTATTGTTTTTTATTATAAACGGTCTCTACGGGGACTGCTGTTTTGTACCTGTGCTGGTAGTCTGCACCTGATGAAATGTCTGCATTTTTTTTTTTGACCGTCTGGGTTATTTGAGTGTATATGTACCATCTCCCAGTGCATTTACCCAGTAACCAAAAACAAATAAGTAAGCAAATTTTTTTTCAGAATTGTTTTGCCTGTTTCTAGTTGTAATGTTCCTCCTCGTATCGCAGTTCTTATTTGCAGCTTCTGATTCTATTTTAGGCATACAGTTTGGAGAGGGTAACATGACCAAAGCTAACTGGGAGGCCAAGCTGGTGGTTGCTGAATAGATCTTTTGATTGGAATGAATGGCTGATGTCCAAGGTCAAACATGTTTACATGGCAAAAACTTTCCTTACGCCTATTTTTCTTTGTCTGAGTTTTGTCTCTCTCCCCCCCCCCCCAAAAGGAGTGGGAGGCTAGACTTTGTGGGGCAGATTCTAGAAGGGCTACGCCAGGCGTAATGCCACTTGTGCCAAAAGTAATGGAGCAAGATGCAAGATACGCCAGCAGTTGTGATATGCGGTGTTCTACAACAGTGATGTATGACATGGCACAACACCTTCCGCCAAAGTCCCCGTACACTGCACTAGAGACAGAACCCCAGATACGCAGATGCGTAGTGCTACACGCACCAAACAAAGCAGGTGACAATGCAGGAATGGTATTCTAAAAGGCAGGGACCAACAACATATACCAAGAGCAAGTCGGCAGATGTTACACCAGGTGTGAGCCGGTGTATCTAAGCACAGTAAAAAAGGCAAGCAAGGAACCTCACTGGGGCAACACAGTACTGTGTTGCAAGCAGAGAAGACTAGTGAGCAGGAGAGGAATGGCAGCCCCAATAGCCATACTGGGCCTACTGCTGTCGGCAGAGATGCAGTGCCTACGGCACAGGGTGCGTGAGGGCAGGAACCAGAGGGACAGGCAGTCACAGCAGCAGCCAGAAAGGGCCAGGCATATGGCAACATGGGTATACAGGCCCAGAAAGTCTTATCTGGATGCATGATACCACCTGCCCAGTGCAATTATAGCTGAGCTCTGTGAAGACATCAGGGAAGAGCTCCAGAGCACCACCCGTAGGGGGCACCCAATCCCTGTGGAGGTAAAGGTGACCGCAGCACTCTGCTGCCTAGCCACAGGGACCTTCCAGACCCCCACAGGTAATACAGTGGGCATTTCGCAGCCTGCAGTGTCACAATGCCTCAGGCAGTTTGTAGATGTGATGGTGCAGTGTGTGGATACGTACATCCAGTTCCCACGGGATGAGCACCAGCAACGTCATCAAGCAGGCATTCTATGACATTCCATGTGTTGGGTGCAGTAGACTACACACATGCACCCATCAGGGCACCCACAGGGCAGGCTGACATGTACGTGAACAGGAAGGGGATACACACAATGAATATGCAGGTTGTGTGTGATGCAGTGCTGGATCCTGGATGTTGTGGCACTGTATCCTGGTTCCTGCCATGACTCGTACATACTGCGGAACTGTGGCCTGCATGAGGCATGGGAGGCAGGACACATCAGAGGAGGTTGGCTCATTGGTAGGTATACCTGGCACACGTGTCCACACACCACGCAGGCATGGCGGGCACCCACAGCACAGCACTAACAAGGTACCCATCCCACCAACAAGTGACAGTGGACATCCACAGCTGCCATGGGTCATGACACCCCTCCGCCACCCACAGACTGCTGCAGAATAGAGCTACAATGATGCACACACAGCGACAAGGGCCACGATAGAATGCACCTTTGGCATCCTAAAGGCACGGTTCAGGTGCCTGGACTGCTGTGGTGGTGCACTCCAGTACAGAGATGGTCTGCAGGATATTCCTCACATGTTGCATCCTGCACAGCCTTGCACTGCGGAACAATGTGCCCCTGCCAGACATGGAGGACGAAGACGATGACATTGATGGACAGTTGCAGGACAGGCCCGTGAGACGGCCACAAGCACAAGCTGCACTGTGCTGTGCAGGACAACGTGCCAGACGGGCCCTGATTGAGCGTCACTTTGCAGAGGGCCAGTTACACTATGCAGAGTGCACTGGCAGTACTAAGGAGGTGACACAGCATGGGAGGAACATCACATGGAGATGCTGCCCGGTGCTGGGGACATGCATGGGCGACAATGTACATTGCTGCCTGTGCCCCAGCCCTCTGCCCAGTGGCAGGTGGACAGAACACACAACCAGGAAATATGGGCACTGACACGGTGTGCAGCCTGCCCACACAGCCTGACCATCCTGTGCAGTGTGTACCATGACACAGTGGACCATTGCAGGCATGTGACAGGTGTGCAGAGCACAGATGACCTGACAGCACTGAAGATGGGACATGGACAGACCACTAGAGGCCTGCCAAGAGGTCACACATTCAAGAGTGAATATACCTGTGAGGAATGATGCAGGTGAATGGATCCCAGTGACAGGCATCACAAAGCCTACGCAGGTGCTTCACAAATGGGCACGCAGTGCCGTTACTAAAGTACACGCAACTACGGCATAATGAAAACACACCATGCAATGCATGCTGCAATTGTGTTATGTGGCCTATGCAATACGCGGTTGAGGCCTACACTTGTAGCACATGCAGCACATGCGGAAGCCATGTGCAGTCGAATGATACAGATGCCAGAGGCCTGCAGAGGTACAGGGGAGCCTGCACACAGCAGTCACTGGCCACTGACAACCTGAAATACGCCTGCAAGCCTGTAAGGGACCGAACAATGACCACATGAAGTGGAAGGGCACCCAGTTGCAGTGCAGCGAGACTGTTCAACTCATCAACCTGGTGCAGCAGTGGTGCACCAAACTGCTACCACCAGGGTGCAGGGCCCACACATCTAGGGAGAGGGACGGTGCGGATGGCCAACAGCAGGCACCTGCAGGGGTTGACAGGTGTGAGGAGGACCATCAGGCAGCTGAAGCACCTCTGGCAGGACCTCCATAGGCGGGACAGGCCCATCCTGGTGCGTCTCATGGACATGGCTGCCAGGAGAGATTCTGAAATGAGAGGCGGTGGTACACCCAGGGGAGGAGAGTAGTGTCCCCTGACTATATAATGGCACTCAGCAATGTTGCACTGCCACGTGCATGGGTGTGATAGACTGACCTGTGTTCCCCTCTCACACTGCAAGTTTGAGCATTACAAGCCATGGGTCAGCACAGACACCACCGCCACCAAGGTAGGTGTCTACCACCATGCACTAGTGGACCTGTGTGCAGCATGCCACAGGGACACAGTGCCAGCACGTGTAACAACACAAAGTGACCCCTGCCATGTTAGTCTAATACATGTCCTATTCCCCTGTCACAAGTGGGAGACCAGCAGTCCCAGAACGCTACAGTGTCCTATTCCGGGCCATGGTGGAGAAGAAGCAAAAGGATGCCTTTGCCTACAGGGCATGAACAAGGAAGATGCAGAGAAGGAGGGCACAACCACTGCCACCCGAAACATCGGAGTCCTATGCAGATGATGGTTTTCAGGTAGTGGATGACTCAACAGAGGCAGTGCCCATGGCGATGTTGCCTGTGGTGGCAGTGGACGCAGCACAGGCAGAACAGGACATTCCATGTGAGACAGGTGGTGCAGACAACAGTGAGGCTACCATGGCTGGTGCTGCGGACGTCACAGGGGGACAACACTGGCACCAGTCAGCAGGACGCTGCCACACAACAGGAGCCATGCCTGGCAACTGACGCATGGGGGCAGGATGATGGTACAGAGGTGTGCACTGCAGAGATGCCTGAGGGAGGGCCAAGTGCCATGGACAGTCCACACAGCAGTGAGGATGATGGCGTGGCCATGGAGGCAGTGATTCGGGATGCGGCATGGAGACCACAGGGACAAATGGCCATGGATAGGGACAGGAGACTGGCAGACCTAGTTGGGGCCATAATGGGCAATGTTTGACGGCTACATGGTTCACTTGGCACCCTCCTCACTGCACTACATGAGCAGTAGTGGCCGTCATAGAATGCAGTGCACATGGGGGATGGGCAGTGCTGTGGGCCTGTTGCTTGGGGCATCGGTACATGCGCACCACAGTGTATGCTGCGTTATGGCCTGGGAGGCAAGTATACTGGGCAGTGTTTGGCATGTAGGGCACCATGACTATTTGTAGTACCTGCTGTGTTCCTGTACATTGCTGTTCTATGGTTTGGGGGGGGGGGTTGGTACACATTTGCACATGTTACTGTTGTTGTTTGAAAATAAACCATTTCCATATACATGTTGCTTTGCTTGTGCTGTGTAATTCTTGCAGGTACATACAACCTACCCTAAATGTGTCCCTGACATTGTCCACATGTGTCAGCCTGCATGCAGGGAGCCATGCGGTCTATGTCATGCCACATCCCAGGTATGGCGCCTGTGCATCAGCTGGTTTCTACACAGCCATCGGTGCATCACAGCTGTACAGTGCAGCACGCCACAGTGCACAGCCGGGGATGCACTGCAGTGTGCCTGTACCCCTGCCCTGTTCACACACGTGTGGTACACCACCGCACATTGGCCTGCAAGGCATATTCCCACCTGCCTGTGTCCATTGACCAGCGGTTGGCACAGGGTAGTGGCGTTCACCCCACATGCCATCCACAGAGGTGTGCCTCCATGTGCTGTGTACCTGTCATGGTACCAGTGTGATTCTACATCAGTGGCCATAGCCGGTGTGTGGTGCCTGTTGGCAGCAACTGCATAGCGTGTGGGAACACTGTGTGCTGTGTGACAGGAGCCCACATGTAACGCCTGCCGCCCATTGGATATGGTGTGCATGCCCATTGGTGTTGGAGCCCAGGCACGTGACTGCCATGCTTGCAGGCAGGTATTGCAGATGCCCATGGGTACATTGCAGTGAGGAGTCGGTGTGCAGCACTGCATCTGGGGTGGGCATGTTATGTACAGTGTCATGGGGAGGCCAGTAAAGAGAGGAGATCACAGGCCACTGTGCAGCATCCTGTACTGTGTGCCATGTGTGTGTCAGGTCTGGCATGGGCTTCACTGTGGAGGTGTTGTGGGGTGCAGGGCATGGTGTGTGCAGGCAAGCGAACATTACCATGTGCAGCAGTGTGTCCCCTGCATATTCCTGCATGTCAGCGGTGCACATGCCAGCATGTACTGGCATGGGCAGATGTTCACCAATGTCAGTCACGCTCACTGGCATTGACCCCCACCATTGTATGTCCTGTCTGACATCCATCAGATGTTCACACACGCACCATTCACAACACACACTGAGATGGACTACAATGTTTTAGTACCAGTGCTTTACTAGTGCACTGTGCATTTGACCATATATACATCATACCACCCCATCAGTGCCCAGTGCATCCCATGCATGGGCGTTCCCTGTCCCCATCACAATGTGCCCACACCCACATGCAGTGCTGTGCCAGTGTCCCTGTGTGCAGCCCCATGTTTGTTGCCACAGTATGGTGTGCAACCCTACAGACTCCCCATGGTCCATCGGGGCCAGCAGTGTGACACACTGTTGTGCATTGTCCCCATCTCATTCATGTGCCACTGCCGGTACCCATGCCAGATGTCCAACTCTGTATGTTGGCATCAGTGTGCATTGCTGCAGGCATCGTCTGTGCCTGGTGTACTCTTGTGTTATGCCTGGGCCCCTCTTTTGGTGTCTCCTGTGCCACACCGTGTCATCTCACTCCACTGGGGGCACCTCCTGTCATGCCCCTTGGCTTCCTGCCACACTGCCTGGATGGGGCACTGGTCTCTGGTTGCTGCTGGTCCATATCCAGGGGCTCCACGTGCAGGCCGGTAGTGGTTGCCTGTGTGGTGATTGCAGGTGCGCCGGCTGTGATGGGTACACTGGAGGGCTGCAGCTGTTCCACTGTGTGTGGCTGTGTACCTGCACTGTGGCCCCCTTAGTCGGCTGTGCCTTCCTGTTGCACATGGTGCCCTTTCTGTATGCTGCCCATGTTTACATCCGCAGGCATTGTCTGGGTGGCCATGGCCATGATGCTCCTGGGTGGTCCGGATGCTGGCTGTGCTGTGTGCTGCATGGCTGCCATGTGTGGTGGCTGTGTTGCGGGCTCTTGCTGTCTGGCCAGCAGGGCATGTGTCATGGCTTGCAGGGCGGTTGTCATGGCCTCTGTGTACTGCTGCTGCTGCATTATGTAGCGCTGTATGGCAGTAGTACAGCACAGGTGTGCCTCTGTCTGCAGCTGCGCCTGCAGGGCCACTGCAATGTCCTCCAGGCCCGTGGTGCTGGCATGTGTCCCTGCCTGTATGGCACTGAGGATCCCAGACATCTGCCCCTCCATCCAGGTGTGAAGGTTCTCAATGCTGTTCTGCAGGAGTCCAAGTTCCACTGTTATCTCAGTCTGCTTCTGTACCACTGTTTCGCAGTACTGACTGAGGTATTGTGGTGCTCCATTATCCAGCGCCTCTGTCTGCTGTCATCGGGTTGTTCCCCTCCAAGCTCCAGTGGTGGGGGGCTCTCCTGGTTGGTGCTGTGCCCATGGAGGCTTGGTGTGCGTACAGTTTCCATGGCATCATGATGCATTCGTTCACCGGAGGTCATGGTGTCTGGTGTGCTGCTGTCTGTGCTCCCTTGAGTGTCCACCTCTGTAGTCCCGTGTTCATCCTTGGACCCCACCTGGCCTTGTTCTCCATACCGCCGCCCACAACGACATCCATGGCCGATGCTGCTTCCTCCTCTGAGTCACTGGGGCCCTCCTGGCCAGAGGGTGCTGTGGTGCTGCTGGTGTCACTGGCACTGTGCCCGTGGTCTGTGTCCCCCTCGGTTGCTGTTTTGTACCTGTTGCTGCCTGGATTGTGGTACCTGTGGGGAGGATACAGGTTGTTATTTAGCTGTTATGTGGTTGTTCCTGTGTGGGCACGCACATACACGCATGGATGTCCATGCCACAGCCCCGTGTTTCCCTCTGCCTACCTCAGGCATGCTGCATCCTGTTGGTGTCCAGGCTGCTGTCCCCACTGATGCGGTCATCCAGGAATGTGGCCCCCAGCTTCTCTGTGGCTGTCAGGGGCTGTGTCTCAGCTGATCCTCCCCCAGTGCCCTGGGCAGCCTGATGATTGTGTGCCAGCTTTTGCTTCACCACTCTCTTCACATTGCTGTACTTTTTCTGCAGGTCACGGACCGTGCGCCTCTATGTGGCCACTGCTTTGACCTTTCTGCCCAGTTTCTCTCAGGCACCCTTTCTCTCCTGTCTTATTGCCTTCTTGCCGCTCCTGCTGAGCAGTAGGGCTGCCTTGGCATGCACCCCTTCTATGAGAATGTTGGTTTTTTTCATGGGAAAAGTTATTTTTCCTTTTATGTGCCCTTGCGGCTGTTTGCACCCTTTCCTGACCCCTGTATGCACTGCCTGTTCCGCCATTGCGCTTTTATGTCTGCTGTTGTTCTGTGGCTTGCGCCGCTTTATGACGTATGTTGTAACTGCGACATTGCGTTTTGCGACTGTCACAACTGCTTTGTAGAATGTCATATTTCCTTTGTCGTACTTGTGGTGGTGTATGTTGCGCATTTGCATACCTTCCGCATGTCGCAACTGTGTCTTCTAGAATCTCGCCCGTAGTGTTTTGTTTTTGGCTGTTATGGAGCAGTCTGTTAATCCTGGTCAAAAGAGCCCATACTTAAAGAATGGCTAAGGGTGGTGGTCCAGGGACACTTATTCCATTAGTTTTTTTCCCCAGTGTGTTTTTTTTTGTTAAAATTTTGAAACCAGTTCTAGTACAGCCCTCCAAACTTGGGGTCCCTTATGGACAGTCTTGTTGTGTCTTGCTCTTTTCCCTTTGGGAATCTAAGGGTACTCAGCCCCTAGGATGCACTTTGAGACCTCTCCCTGTTCTTTAAAGTTCCTGCTGCCAACAAATACGGCAGTGGAAATTGACATTTTTGCAAATTTCATCCCTGACCAGGATTAAACATTATGAACACACAATTGTTTCCATTTTTACAGAACCCATTTTTGAAGCCACTGGAAGGGTTCCACCCTTGGTGATCACGAAACAGTTGACTGATCAAGGAATCTCTACTAAGATGACGGATGTGGTGTGTGTCTGTCCATGGGCAACTGCAGGTTCGAGGTAACTAATCATAAGCACATGAGTGCATTGCATCACTTTTGCTTAATGACTCATGTAACCAGGATATGGAGACCATGCACCACGTACTGTATTTTTCACCTCCCCCTCCATATCAGAATTCTGTTCTCCTTTGGGGAATTTTTGGTGGGCTCCAGTGTTTCTCCTCCATTACTTATGATCTAATGCATTGCTGTCTCTCCGATGTTTGGTCAGTTTGGGACTGCAGCACCTCATGTGTGATTATGGTTTGTTTGAAATGGTGTCTTTGGCAATCTTGATGTTTCTTTTTATTTCAACAGAAAATTGTTCCTTTAAACATTTTGCTTAGGTCACAAAATTAAGTACGGTCTGCATACAAAAGGGAAATCAAACAGTGTCTTTCTGTTCTCTGGGATAAGGTTACATGGTTGTATTGTGTGGATGTTTTTGTCTTTTTAATTTTTTCTCTTTTTGTTTTGCATTTAGCTATTAGAGGTGTCTGAGGAAAGGGTTGTTGCATGATATGAACACTTGCTTTATCTTTTCGTTCTTGGATTTATGAGGGGAGTATAGTGGTTTGCATTTGACTGTTTATACTCGTGTATATTTTTCTTTTCTTCATAGGAACTCCCCTTCTGTTCTTTGATAAGTGTAATGGTATTTTTAATTTCCACTGGGACAGTGACCAAAGATGGGCAGAAGGGACCTTGGTTTAATGTCACAGCCACAGGATGGCTTGTCAGCAGTACAGCACCCCCTTGAACTGCACTACAGTGTCACTTATGGGTATTCCCCCCAAGTACCTGGTGTCGGGCTAGAACCCACAACTTTCTGATCTGTCACCCCCAGAGTCAAGTGTTCTACTTATTGAGCCACTGATAAGTTTGATTCTTTTGCTTCCCCTGTATCTACTAAAACTGAAAAATGTTTTGGAAAAAAAAAAAAGCAATCAGAACTTACCTCTTTCTACCCACGCTGCCACTTCAAGTCTTATAGTTCCATATCTTGGCTGCGATATTAACGTGGAGAATTTCATGCTGGAGTCATGGGATGGCTGACAGGTTGTGGTGCATTGGTAAATTGTAATTGTACTTATGATACTGTTTCTCTGTGCCGCAGTCATAATCATTATGTTTCTGGTGGGTTTGATTCTCAAGGGTTTCAGAACAGCGTGAAAGAGGATAAAGGAACATAAACGAAAAACATGTTTCCTGCTGAAAAGACTAGCTGCGAAGGCTCCCTTTTACAGTTCAAAACCTTGTATGAGTTTTCACATTTACATTCATTTGCTTGTTTTTTAATGTTTTGATAGCCTCAGGAATAACACCCACCAAACTGATATTTCAGTGGGGTATCAGTGTGTTCACTGGAGGTCCTGTACTGTGTGTGCGTGTATATCACGGGTAAGATCCAGAAGCAGAACAATATAGTTTATGGTTTAGTGCTGTTGTGTATGGACACCTATACACTTCCAGATGCTGTTGTACCATGGTAGTGATGTCAGAATGCTACTGTACCACGGTAGTGATGTCAGAATGAAGTTATGCCACAGACTAATGTCAGAACGCCATTGTACCATATTAGTGATGTCAGAGCGCTGTTGTACTACAGTAGTGGTGTCAGACTACTGTTGTACCATGGTTATGATGTCAGAATGCTACTGTATCACAGTAGTGATGTCAGAATGATGTTATACCACGGTTGTAATGTCAGAATGCTGTTGAATCACACTAGTGATGTCAGAATGATGTTATGCCACAGTCATGTCAGAACGCTATTGTACCATAGTATTAATGTCAAAATGCTGTTGTGTCACGGTAGTGATGTTAGAAAGCTGTTGTGTCACAGTAGTGATGTTAGAAAGCTGTTGTACCACAGTAGTGATGTTAGAAAGCTGTTGTACCACAGTAGTGATGTCAGAATGCCGTTGCACTATGATTGTATTGTCAGACTGCTGTTGAACCACAATAGTGATGTCAGAATGATGTTATGCCACAGAGCCATGTCAAAACACCGTTGTACCATACTAGTGATGTCAGAGTGCTGTTGTACTACAGTAGTGATGTTAGAAAGCTGTTGTACCATGGTTGTGATGTCAGAATGCTATTGCACCACAGTAGCGAGCCAGACATTACTGTGATACAGCAGCATTCTGACATTACTGTGATACAGCAGCATTCTGACATCAACACTGTGGTACAACAGAATTCTGACATCATTACTGTGATACAACAGAATTCTGACATCACCACTGTGATACAACGGCATTCCGACATCAATACTATGGTACAACAAAATTCTGACATCACTACTGTGATACAACAGCACTCTGACATCACTACTGTGATACAACAGCATTCTGACATCACTGCTGTGGTACAACAATAATCTGACATCAGTACTCTGGTACTGGAGCATTCTGACAATGTAGTACAGCCACTTTTTAACAGGGCATGAGGCAGCTGGGACATGTTAAAGCAGCAATATTTGTTAGTGGGAAAAATGTCATTTTGCTTTCAGTATTAATGTATTTCTGGCAACAACATCAACATATCCATTTTTCTTTTCCATGTACCTGAGATGTGGGGTTTTGAATTTTATAAAAGTTACCACTCTCTGGCCACACCCACCATGAACAAATTAAAAGGGAACACACCAAAATCTGACCAATGGAAAATCATGTACACAAATGCTCACAGCCTGGGAAATAAGATCTCAGACCTGCAGGCAATAATGTCAGAGGCTAAACTGGACATAGTAGCAATTAGTGAGACGTGCTTTACCAGTAACCACACTTGGGAGACTTCAGTACCTGGCTATGTATTGTTCAGAAGAGACCGAGGTGCAAAAAGGGGGGGAGGAGTGGTCCTGCATGTCAATGAAAATATCAAAGCTACAAAAATTCAGAATACACATAAGGAGCCAGAAGAACTGTGGGTCACCCTGGAAACAGGAAATGGAACAGCCATAAGAACTGGGGTTGTCTACAGGCCCCCAGATCAGGGGGAGGACATAGATACATTACTGTTAGAAGATATACAAAACATGACAGCTAAAGGGGAGGTTCTGATAATGGGAGACTTCAACATGCCAGATACAGATTGGTCAATACCAGCAGGAACATCTGCCAGAACTATCCACATAGTGGATTCCCTGCAGGGGGAGGGCCTCAAACAACTGGTACAGCAACCCACAAGAGACAGGGCTATCCTAGATCTAGTACTGACTAACAGGGAAGGGATCACAGATCTCCAGATAGGTCACCTGGGGGCCAGTGACCATCACATGGTATGGTTCAGTTTGGCTACTACATCTAAATCATCCCATTCCAAGGCAAAAAATGGGACTTCAGAGGAGCTGACTTTGATAAGATGGCCAACAAAGTTAAGCTAGCCCTGGCAAAAAGAAACACAGGTGAGGGGGTACAGGCAAAGTGGGCAAGCATTAAGAATGCAATACTTGAAGCAACATCCCATTGTGTTAGACAGACAGAAAAGGAAGTACAAAAGAAGAAGGAAACTGCTTTGGTTCTCAAATACAGTAGCAGAAAAGGTCAGAGCCAAAAGGCTGGCCTTCAGGAAATATAAGGGAACACAGCGGGATGAAGATAGGGAGGCATACCAAACTGCCCTAAGGGAAGCAGGGAAGGCAGTAAGGCAGGCAAAGTCCCAAACTGAGGAAACACTAGCACGAACAGTAAAAGAAGGTGACAAGACTTTCTATAGATACATTAGTGAAATGGAGAAAGTCCAGAGGGGTTATTGCTAAGCTTAATGGAGAAAAGGGAGCATGTGAGGATGAGGACCCTGTAAAGGCATCTATCCTAAATAGATACTTTTGCTCAGTATTTACTGAAGCGAAGGTAGGACAGGGCCCACAGCTCAGCATCATGGACACAGGGGGGAGGGAGGTGAGCACTACTCCCTTCACAAAAGAAAGGGTCCTACAAGAGCTTGCTAAGCTCAGGTGGATAAGGCAATGGGACCTGATGCACACATCCCAGGGCAATGGAGAGCTAAAGGTGGAACTAGCAGAGCCATTAGCAGAACTGTTTAGTGAGTCTCTGAGCACAGGAGAGGTCCCAGAAGACTGGAGAAGGGCTATGTGATCCCGCCTCCACAAGAGTGGTAGCAGGGAGGAGGCGGGAACTACAGACCAGTCAATCTTACCTCAGTAGTGGGCAAGATTATGGAGGCACTCTTAAGGAAAGGATAGTGCAACACCTGGAATCATAGGGGCACAGGATCCAAGACAGCATGGGTTTACAAAGGAAGGTCCTGTCAAACTAATCTCATAGATTTCTTTGACTGGGTAACCAGAGTGGTGGACCAAGGGGGAGCAGTTGATGTCGCCTACCTTGACTTCAGCAAAGCTTTTAACACTGTTCCACATAGAAGATTGATAAATAAGCTGGGTAGGCTTGGGGTGGGCGAAGTTGGTCAACTGAGTGGCAAACTGGTTGACGGGCAGAAAACAGAGAGTGGTGGTAAATGGTATACAGTCAGAAGAGATGCAAGTCACAAGTGGGTACCTCAGGGATCGAGTCCTGGGGCCACTCTTCAACATCTTCATTAGTGACCTTGCAGGTGGACTAGAGGGTAAGGTTTGTCTGTTTGCAGATGACACCAAGATCTGCAACAGAGAGATGATCCAGATGGGGTGGGCAGAATGAGAAGAGATCTGATAAACTAGCAAAATGGTCAGAAGAGTGGCAACTGGGATTTAATGCAAAGAAGTGCAAAATCATGCACATAGGGAAGAAAACCTGAAGCCACCTATAGGCTGGGGGGAGTTGCTAGCAGTCACAAAGGAAGAAAGAGACTTGGGCATCATCAGCATTGATGACCTGAAATCATCCAAGCAGACCTCTAAAGCAGTAGGTAAGGCTAGGGGTTGTTAGGGTGTATTAGTAGGGGTATCAAGTCGTAAGAGGGAGGTAATAATCCTCTTTACAAGACACTGGTTAGGCCCCTATCTGGAGTACTGCATGCAGTATTGAGGCCACACCTTCACAAGGACATTAACCAAATTGAGGCAGTCCAGAGAAGGGCAACCAAATGGTGCAGGGACTGCATCAGAAGACATATGAGGACAGATTAACAGAGCTCAATATGTATACCCTTGAGCAAAGGAGGGAGAGGTGATATGATCGAGGTAGTCAAACACCTTAAGGGCATTAACAAGGTGAAAGAGTCTAACATGTTTAAATATAAGAAAAATAGCAAGACAAGAGGACACAGCATGAGATTAGAGGGGGCCGATTAAGGGGAATGCGAGAAATTCTTTTCACAGAAAGGTGGTGGATGCATGGAATGGCTTACCACAAGAAGTGGTGGCTATGAATACAGTGCAGGGCTTCAAACAGGCATGGGATAGGCATAAGGGAGCAATACAAATGACTATGACTAGATAGGCCACTGACAGAGCAAGGCCGATGGCATTTTTATAAGGTAGAAAAGAAAAGGCAGACTGGATGGGCCTTCGGTCCTCATCTGCTCATTAACTTCTATGTATATACCGGGGTATACTGGGATGTATAGGAGAGGCATCAGCAGCAGAAAACAGGAAGTTGTTATCCCTCTGTACAGACAGTTGGTGAGACCCCATCTGGAATATTGTGTCCAGTTCTGAGACCCCATCTCCGCAAGGACATAGACAGGATAGAGGCAGTCCAGAGGAGGGCAACTAAAATGGTGCAGGGTCTGCAAGAGAAGTCAGATGAGGAGAGACTAAAGGAGCTTAATATGTATACCCTTGAGGAAAGAAGGGAGAGGGGGGACATGATAGAAAATTTCAAGTACCTCAAAGGAATCAACAAAATCCAAGAGGGTAGCATCTTTCAGAAAAAGAGACTTGCAAGAACAAGGGGACACAATTTAAAGATAGGAGGGCGGTTCGGGGCAATGTGAGGAAGTATTATTTCACAGAGAGGGTAGTGGATGCATGGAACAGCCTTCCTGAGGAAGTTGTGGGGTCTAAAACTGGGAGAATTCAAGAATGCATGGGACAGACATAAGGCAATTCTTGTGGGGGCAGGAAGATATAGGCTGTTGGTTAACTAGGATCTGCGGCCTATCATGTAGGTAGGGAAATGGGCAGACTAGATGGGCCTAGCGGTCCTTATCTGCCGTCAAAGTCTGTGTTTCTATGTTCTATGGAACAGTCCGCATAAAGGGTCCCCACACTCAATGTAC
This sequence comes from Neoceratodus forsteri, assembly GCA_016271365.2. Classification (NCBI taxonomy): domain Eukaryota; kingdom Metazoa; phylum Chordata; order Ceratodontiformes; family Ceratodontidae; genus Neoceratodus; species Neoceratodus forsteri. Next base: position 106,016,404 of record JADMNL010000029.1, on the reverse strand, counting down.
ACTTTGTGTGCAAAAACATTTTGCTTTACTTACTACTTACTGTAGTATAGTAGATTATATCAGACTAATTTCACTTCCTTCCAGGCTGTCATCTTCTGTTACTACAAATCCCAGAATCCCCCGTGGCTGACATCAGAGCAGTTGGCAGCAGTGGGAGATTCAATAGTCTGCAGTGCATGTCAGAGTTCATATAAGCTATGGGGTGCACAGGCAGGGTTATCACTAGCAGGAGGGAAGTGGTGTTACAACTGTGTAGATCCTTGGTAGACTCCACCTGGAGTACTGTGCCCAGTTCTAGAGACCATATCTCAGGAAGGACATAGACAGGGTGGAGGCTGTCTAGAAGAGGGCAGCTAAAATGGTACAGGGACTGCATCAGAAGCCCTATGAGGAGAGACTGTAGGATCTCAGTACGCACACCCTGGAAGAAAAGAGGGAGGGGGGGACATGAAAGAGACATATCTCATGAAGGTGAATAAAGTATAGCAGGGGACTATTTTTCAGAGGAGAAGGTGCATACGAACTAAGGGGCATGCAATGAAGATGGAAGGGGGGTGAAAGTTAAGAAGCATGTGGGGAAGTACTTCTTCACTGAAAGAGTGTTGGAGGCCTGAAATAGTCTTTCGGCAGAAGTAGTTGGGGTGAAACCAGTGGTGGGTGTCAAGCTTGCATGGGCTAGGCACAAGGAAATCTTAGTAGGGAAAGGGGGGGTTAGCCACAGATCAGGTAGAGCCTATGGTGACAGTATAGGCAGGAAAAAAAATGGGCAGACTGGGTGGGTCAAGGGCCCTTATCTACCAACAAATTCTATGTTGCTGATCTTTTGTTTGCTGGTCCTGTCGTCCTCCCTGGGCTAAGTATAGTCACAGAGGACTGTACTTAGCCCCTGGAGAAATGCAGACCGGGAAAACCTCTGATCAGAGATTATAAAACACGCACTGCCAGTTATTGAATCTTGCACCACTGCCTACTCCTCTGAGATCAGCTGCATGGGATTCTGCTATTTGTGGTAACATAAGATTTCAGCCGAAAACTAAGCAAAATTAGTCTGATACACTCTACTATACTAAAGAAAGTGGTAAGTAAACCAAAATGGTTTTGCACACAAAGTGCATATTGGGATCAGCTCCACACTTGAGTGTGGGGCCCTTGGTGCTATCTGTTCCCCTTTAAAGATTTTGTTGGTTTGCTTTGCTGTACTGCTGCCCTTCAGAAATGCATATTAACACTCTCCTAGTCCATCCAATATGTACAGTCAAAAGGAAACTTTGAGGGAAGATATGTTTTAAAAATTTGCTAGTAGTGGCCATCTTTAATGACTTGCACCATTAATTATACAATTTAGTATTAAAGGCAGTTTTATAAGCATATGAGATAAACAAAAATATACTGATGCCAAATCTAATTATGTCAGAAATTAATTATTGCTAAAAATCTGTATGATATTTTTTACTGACTAACAAATATTGCTGCTTTATGATCATTTCCAGGTACATCCTGGGAGCACAGGGAGGTTAGGTGACTTGCTCATGGTCACACAGTATGCAGATCGAGGTTGTGGTGGGACTCAAATCCTGGTCTGCTGGATGTACTGAGAATAAACTGAGTTGGTGGAATGCCAGGCATTAAGTTTGCTATTGTCCCACCAAGTAAATACTATGCTAGCACATTTTGTATTGGGCTAGTAAAAATGTTCTTTTCACTAGCTCTGCTGTATTGGGGGAGGTAATGTTTCAGTAAATACATCCAGTTGGGTTACTGGAATGTCCCTGGGGTCTATGGATATTCCCAGCTGCTAGCCTTGCTGGTTAGCAGTTGCAGACATTCATTTCAACCTCCGAGAGTGCACATCTCCTAGGACCCTCTAGGATTATATGAAGCTGACTCTGACTACATTAGTCCCAAATTGTGGGGCCCCACATCCGACTGCAGTGCACATTTTTTTTCTTTCTACCACACTGTTTCTCGTCACCTGGTTCTGCAGATGCCACCACCTCCCCCAGCCCTGTCTCCAGTCTTCTCTTGAACACACTGGTTATCCACCATTTACCCAGGACCACACTGTTGTGTATGGCCTGCTGTGTCAGTCATATCAGAGTCTGCGGGGGTGGAGGGGTGCTGGAATGGTCGGATTAGCCTTTTTCCTTTTAATCTCCTGGTTTGCTTCCCAGGGGTGCTGGTATGCAGTAACGTAATCACACATTCGCGCCAGGTGTCCATTGGCAGTCCCTCTCCATTCTGTGCTCCCACCTGTGCTACCACATACTCTCCAGTAGGGGGCAAGCAAACATTACCAGCTGTGATTCCCCCACCGCCTGAGGAACTTGAGCAGACCTTGGGCACTCAGTCCTTCCTCCTCAGCTGGCTCCCAAAAGCCCACGTTCATTCTTGAACACGTCGTGAGCAATAGTTTCACCACTGTGCTGCCGGGCTGGCTGAATGCAAATCTTGGGACCTGTGAGCAATCCATTAAGGACATTCTCATGAAAACAGGATTTCACCCTTTTGTTTTTTTTTTTATCCATTTGTCCAGCATGTCTACACATGATGTCATACGTGTCATAGTCTGTTTCTTTGGGAACTGCTATGATGTCACAAGTTGAGGACTAGGATTTCATGTGTTGTAGACAGGCAGCAGGAAAAGAAGACGTTCAAGGCACCAGATAAGCTACAGCTCCTAGTTAATCAACAGCTTACTTCCTCCTACCCCCGACTAGGACTGCCTTATTCTGTCCCATGCATTCTTGAATTCCCCCACTGTTCTTGACTCCACGACCTCCTCAGGGAGGCTGTTCAATGCATCCACAACCCTCTCCATGAAAAAATACTTCCTCACATTACCTCTGAGCCGTCCCCCTTCTATCTTCAAATTGTGCCTCCTTGTTCTTGCACATCGTTTTCTGAAAGATGCTACCCTCTTGGACTTTGTTGATTCCCTTGAGGTACTTGAAAGTTTCTATCATGTCCCCTCTCTCCCTTCTTCCCTCGAGGGTATACTTATTAAGCTCCTTTAGTCTTTCTTCGTATGTCTTCTGGTGCAGACCCTGCACCATTTTGGTTGCTTTCCTCTGGACAGCCTCCACTCTGTCTATGTCTTTGCGGAGATGGGGTCTCCAGAACTGCACACAGTACTCCAGGTGGGGTCTCACCAACTGTCTGTACAGAGGGATAACTTCTGTTTTCTACTATTGATGCCTCTCCCTATGCATCCTAGTATCCCCCCAGCCTTCCTTACTGCCTTCTCACATTGCTTTCCCACCTTTAGGTCATCTGATATAATTACCCTCAGGTCCCTTTCCATTTTACTGTTGTCAGTATCTCACCCCCAATTGTGTACTCTTCCCTGGGTTTTGTTTCCCAGGTGCATTACCTTGCACTTTTTTGCATTGACTCTGAGCTGCCATACATTTGACCATTCCTCCAACCTTGCCAAATCCCTTCTCATCCTTTCCATTCCATCTTGTGTATCAACCCTATTGCAGATCTTTGTGTCATCTGCAAAGAGACCTACTTTTCCTTCCAGTTCCTTTGCAGTGTCACTTATAAAGACATTAAAAAGGACTGGTCCCAGTGTTGAACCCTGCGGTACCCGCTAGTAACCCTCCTTTCTTCACTGTGGACTCCATTTACTACTACCCTTTGCGTCCTGTTGTCTAGCCAATTTTTTATCCAGGCTACCATCTTGGGACCCACTCCAAGACTGGCTAACTTGTGTATTAATCTTTTGTGTGGGACTGTATTAAATGCCTTGCTAAAATCTAGGTAGGCCATGTCAAAAAGCCCCTCCCTGGTCTACTACTTTGGTCACCCAGTGAAAGAAATCTATTAGATTCGTCTGACACGACCTTCCCATCGTGAATCCATGCTGCCTTGGGTCCTGTGCCCCACTGGCCTCTAGGTACTCAACAATTCTTTCCTTCAGAAGTGATTCCATCATTTTCCCTACCACTGAGGTCAAACTAACTGGTCTGTAGTTTCCTGCCTCTGTCCTGTTCCCACTTTTGTGAAGAGGAATCACATCCACCCTCCTCCAGTCCTCGGGTACCACCCCATCTTCCCATGATCTGTTAGAGAGAGTAGTCAGCGGTGTCACTAGTTCTACCCTTAGTTCTTTTAGAATTCTTCTGTGAATCCCATCAGGCCCCATTGCTTTGTCCACCTTCAATTTTATTAGTTCTTTCAGAACCCTTTCTTCTGTAAATGGACTGGTATCAACCCCCGTCTTCAGAGTGTTTCTCTTGTTTGGTTTAGGTACCGCCCCCTCCTTTTCCTTTGAAAATACTGAGCAGAAATATTCGTTCAGTATCCCTGCTTTTTCAATGTCACCCTCTACCCACATTCCTTCCCCTTTATTAAGCCTCAGTATCCCTCCTTTGGTCTTTCGTTGCTCCCTAATGTGCCTATAAAAGGTCTTATCCCCCTTCTGAACAGAGTTGGCTATCCTTTCCTCGGTTTGGGCCTTTGCTATTCTGTCTTCTTAGCCTCTTTCTACTTTAACTGATGAAGTTCTCTGTCCTGCTCCTTCTGTGTTTCCTTATTTCCTGAATGCTATCCTTTTCTCCTTAACCTTCCCTGCCACCTCTTTTGACAGCCTTTTTTTCGGACTGAATCCGAACTTGGAGAGCGAAGTAAGCCACTGAATTGTGACCAGGCTCCTACCTGAAGAAGACTAAAGATTTGCTGAGTGCGATCGGCCTGTCTGTATTTCCAGCCACCTCTGAACTCCTGGATTGTGAAGAGACTCTGTAATTGCGACCGGAGAGCCTTTTGCCTGGTGCAGTGGAATTTCCTTGCATGTAAATGTGCTGTGTGCTGCTCGTGGGTCATGATTTGGTTCCCCACTGTGGTTTAAACTGTATTCTGGTTGCTGGAAGCTGCATCCAGCCCCATGGACTGCATCTAAAATCATCTCCATTGGGCCTGGGCCTTGCCACACTGGCCCAACCCGACTACCCACTGCACAGAGAAGGCCATCAACGAGAGACCTGCCTGGGGATCGGTCCCCTGCTCAACACCTGAACGAGAACAATGCCTCGGTGATTTGTGTGGGCCCCGCTTCTCTTGGCACTCCAGCTCAACAACCTGCAGTCTCGATTTTATCCACCTGTGTCCAGTATTGGGTATCATGAGTAAACATCAGGGTGACTCCCTGTAACAACAGCTAAATCTAAAGTGTTGTCATCTGATTGTCTTGTTGCTTTTTTTTCACGAACTGAGCCCTCTGGCTCCGGATTACAAGTAGTGTGTGTTGTGCATGTTGCTTTCTTCCGTCACAGGGCCCCAACCAGCTGCAACATTCCTGGCTGGCCCACCATTTTCCTGCCTGGGTACCCAGAGTGTGTGACTGTGTGGGGACTTAAAGCTCATGTATAAGTGTTTGATTAATATAGCCTTTAAGCTAATCAACCTGATTACGCCCCTTCCTTGTTCAAGTCCCCTGAATAAATCAGATCTGGCTTTTTTGCTGCATTTAACCTGACTGTAGTTCCAGTTTGTGCCAAGAGTACTGTACTGTTGCTATTTACTGTGCATAACCTTGTTTTACAGGGGGTCCCCAGGGTTGTGCCAGAGGAACCAGTCCTGGTGGTAAGTGCAAACAGTTTGGGTACTAGTATGGTGTACAGGGGGTACTGTGAAAATGATCATCGTATATTGCTCAGGCCACTAGAAGGGAAAGGGAAGGGGGTTACAGTGTCCCGGAGGGCTGTGCCCAGGTTAGTTTGACCACTACTAACCCTGACCTCTGGGTGGAGGCACCCGTTTTAGAACATAGGCCCCTTAACCTGCTACTAGCCACACAGGCAGGGGTAGTAGCCCTTGGGATAGCGCCACCTAGGGTTACATTATTATTGTTTTATATGGCTTCTGAACCTTTTTTTCTTTAAAAAGGTTTTATTAACTGTATTCATTCCTGCTATCTAAAATATCTTCATGCATTTTGTACACAAAATGCACTTATGCACTTTACACAACACCTCTCTGGGTGTTTGGCATCATGCTGCTGACTGGGGAGCAGGGTGGCGGGACTGAGGTGGGTTGGGAGGGAGGGTACTGCTGGACCACCAGGGATATAGGATGGCTTTATTATATTACTTTTGCCCACGATCGGACTGGCAGTGTCCACTGGACCACCAGAGATGCAGGACAACTTTTTTTATTACTTTTGCCCACGATCGGGCTGGAAGCAGTCCACTGGACCACCACTGATATTGGATGAATATTATTTAATACTGATGCCTACAATCGGCCGGGGGCACTATCACGATGGACGGTGCTGCCGGAGCTCAGGTGGCCACCCACAGCTGGCAGCTGCCATGTTGCGCCCTGCAATATGGCAGCTCACCTGTGGGTGGCCAGCTATTGCTCCCTTTCTTTCTGGCACAACTGTTTGCAACGCAAGTAGGGTTTGCGCCTGCATGGGCTCAGCACATCCAGGGCTGAATATCGGGATGTGCAGGGTATGCTTGGGCATGCCCCCCCTATCTGTGCCACATACATTACTGATGCGCCCCAGTGCATCGGGATTTGAGCCGGACATCTTCCCCATTTTAATATTGCGCCGGGGCGCATCAGTGGGTTGCGCATGGTGCACCCCTGTTGCGCCATGTGCAACCCTTTTGAATATCCCACCCTGTACCTTTAACTGAACCAGGAAATCCCTGACACAATCCCATCCCCTCTTGGTTTTGAAACATGTCCAGACATGTAAGGGCTCAGTCAGGTGACTCACCAAAAAGATATAAAAACCTCTGCACAGAGTATACTTCAGTTCAGTCTAGTAGAGTTCAGTCTTGAGAGTGAAGGAGAGAGGTGCTACTGCAGACAAGCTGTTGAATGCAGATGACAAGGGTCTTAGGAACTCTAGAATCCAGGACTGTACTGTGTGAGACACTACTGATGTTAAGTAGTGATTTTCTTTGCAATTTTTTGGTTTTTATTATTTTTTGAACTTTTGAAAAATAAATATCACATCAAGGTGTGTTTTTAAACCTGTAAATTTGCCTTGTCTGAAGTTTATTCTGTCACTCTGTGACAAGTACGATTGAGTCAAAGGCAGCGGTGACGGCCCCATTATAGGGCGCTACCACTTCCTCCATTCGAATCACACAAGCAGTCCCCACACTCAATAGGTCCAGCACCGCTGATAACCCTAATGGGGACAAACCCCACAAAGGGTGGTACTGGACCATTTCCATAGAGGTAAGGGCTATGGAAGGGGGGACCAAACCTGAACTTCACTGTGCTATGATCTGACCAAACTACCGGATCAACTCTAAGGTCAATGGTCTCGAGACCTAATGAAAATACCAAGTCCAATGTGTGGCTGCGCAAGTGGGTCGCTGAGGTAACGTTTTGCATCAGGCTCAGCCCCTCCATACTGCTAAGTAGATCACTAACAAATCTGGAGAGCCCGTCCTCTACCCAGGCATTGAAGTCCCTGAGAATTGACCATCTCGGTGACTCCAACACCAAACCAGTGATAAGTTCCCCCATCTTCCTTAAGAATTCACCCTCCCTACCTGGAGATCGATAGAGCAGGAGGATCCTGTAACCTGCACCAGGGGCCCCCGCCCCCCCCCGTGCGGCAACACATTCAAAGGACTCTGTAGGACCCATCAATAGCACCGTGAGGCCCAGGTCAGCTTTAAAGCAAATGGCAACCCCCCACCCCGTGATCCTTCCTCAGGATTTGTATCATGGAGTTCCCAGCTGGCAATGCTGCCTCCAAAATGGGAGCCTAATTTTCATCCAGCCAAGTCTTCGTGATGCAAGTAAGGTCTACTGAGGTAATCAAGTTCGCCATTATGGCAGTCTTGTTCCTCATTGACCTGGCATTGCATAACACAGCCCGAGTAGGATTAGGGGAGACCGCTGGATCAGCTACCTGCCCACTAATTTCAGTGGAGGCCTTGGGTATGGGCACCGAACGGGGAGGACCCCTCTCTCTAGTGGCCATTTCATCCCAGGGCATCTCCTCCGTCTCACCACCCATATCCATGACTGTCCGGCAGCCACCTGGACCAGTTCTCCAGAGCCCCTCCTTCGAGCAATTCCTAAAGCCTGGAATCTCCCATAAATCTCTGAAGGGAGTGGTGGAAATTCAAAAGGATGGAGGCTCTGAAGGAGGACCGCTGAGTAGCTGCACCTACCTAGACTCTTTCCTAGGTACATCTCTAAAAATAAACCCCTCCCAATCCCTAAACAATTTACAGTAAAACAATTATAAATTCAAAAACAAATAAAAACAAAAATAACATACAAAATCGTACTAAAATCAAATATCAAATAAATGTAGATGAAAGTCTCTTTAGGTCTCTGAGGAGCTCTTACCTCATCAGAGCAAAACTGCCCCCCAAACACTTAGGTTTGGGAGCAGCATAAGTATGACAGCAAAATAAAATAAACTCAAGAATCAAATGTGCAAATGCTTTAGCAGTCACTCTCGCTTGCCAGCTAAATATAAACAGAAAAATGAATTCTGACTGTCTCTGATTAAATAAGTTCTGCACTCAATTAATACCCTAGTAGTAGTAACTTTGTGTGGAAAAAGATCTCCATTCACTGCAGCACTCTCACTGCCACAATTTTACTGTTTTAAATGTTTAAAGGCCCTCTCACAACCTCCCAAATCAAAATTGTGTGCACTCAGGACAATATCAGTTGCAGATTACTAAGTCTGCATATTAAATCTGATGAAACAATGACCCATGGAGTTCCTATATTGGATCAGATCTCAATCCACTGCCACATGGAGAACCTCAAACTCAGTCTGGGTGGAAAATCCTGGCAGGACCTTCAGCCACAAGAAACAGTGGTAACTCCAAGAAAATAAGGATCCGATGAAAGTATTAAAATCTGCTTAGGCCACAGCCAACCTGGCCCCAAAGCAGACACCGCACATCCCCCAGTTGAAACCACCTACAAGCACTCAACCTCCGAAGAACGTCCTTCCACGGCTCAGAAGAAATCAGAAAAAATGTCCACCCTCCAGATACCACCACTCGATTCCCCCCAGGGGCAGCAACCTGGGCCAAGCACCCACCTTGAGGCAGGCCAACCAGGCCTACCTTCAGCATACAACCAGCGGAGCAAATCCCTCTTAGAGCATGCGGAGCACACACAGTCCCCCGCTCAGCATCAAGGTCCGATGACACCTCGCCAGTCAGTCCGCCACAGAACAGAATATTCCAACTGGGAAAATCTCACAAGCAGACTCTTCCACTTCTTCAATAATGAAGAAAGGCCACAATTTCTCCCTTAGGATGTGCAGAAAGGCTGATACAAAATCCGAAGTACCTTGAAAGTAAAGTCTGGTGTTACTAGCGTTGTTGCAACACCAAATGATGAGCTCCACCGAGACAAAATTGCAAGAATGCTGGCATATAAAGTCCTCATATTAACAAACAGTGACAACTAACTTAAAACAAAACAAAATAGCTTAAAATAACTTTAAAAGACTTAAAAAAAACTTATTTAAAAACTAAACTACTAAGCTAAAACAGATGTCTGACCCAGCATGGCCGCCATCTTACCATGTCACTGTTTCAGAAACATGCTGATGATGTAGTGGAGGGTGAAGCAGATAGTTAAGTCGGCTGACAGGCTAAGAGATCTTCCACACATCCAGCACAATATTATCACATAGAAGACCTTTTAATGAGCAAAAGAAAAATATTTCAGAAATGAAAAGTTACAACTGACTACTTCTTAAAATTTGTATAATTTTTCTGCCTGTCTGTTTGGCTCCACTAACTCTTTAAGACTTCCACTAAAAAAAAAAAAAAAAAATAAATCAATTCAAAACAAGCATTTGTCAATGCCAAATGTTTGCTTGCTGGTATTAGCGTTGGACATGCAGGAGTTAGACAGATACAGAGTAGGAATGGCAGTGAAGTAATGAACTTCACGCCAACCCCACCTCCAACTTGCAGAGACGAACAGGCATTGGGGTATGCATTTGTGTTGTCGTCCATAACGTTCATGTCATTTCACTTCACCCTATCCTGCAGACACCGACAAGTGTTGAGGTGTGCCTTGGGGTGTTCAGCTTTACAGTCACCCCACTCCATAAGGACATACGCTGAAATGGGTGCAATATAGGAGAATGGAGTGAACTCTGGGGCCGAAGAGTCCAAGGCACACTTTGATGCCTGTCACTGGCTGCATGCTGGGGAGGGTGGGGGAAGAATGGCGTGAGCATTACAGTCGGCAATCCAAAGGCACACCCCAGTGCCTATCAGTCTGTACAGGGTGGGTTGTTATGGTTAGAAACCCTAACGCCCCGGGTGTTTGTTGGTATTTGCACTACAAATGTTCAACATGGCTTTTTTGTGATAACCACCTCATGAAAGCATTTGGGATCTCTCCTCATGAACAGTGGCACTGTGATTTTGTCTGTGTCCCGAACTTTGAGTTCCCACAGCGACCGTGCCATTGTGCGCCAGATGTACAAAAACACAGATCAGGCAGGATGTGAAGAATGACAGCTGCACCATTCATAGGGAGTTGTGAAGAGATGGCAATGTTGAAAATCTGTAGTGAAAATATTAAAAATGCTTGAACTTCCGAGCGTACGTGGAAACTGCGCAACGCATGCTCATAACACAGTCATTTAATGGAATTATTTCACCAAATTTTCAACATCGCATTTTGTGACCTCTGCTCATGAACACTGTCACTATGATTTTCTTAATCTGTACCAACATTGATTTCCACAGCAACCGCTATTCTGCGCCAGATGTGTAAACGATATTTCGGGCAGGATGTGAATGATATGTATTGTTCATAAGGAGGTCTGAAAAAATGCCAATGTTGAAAATCTGGAGTGAAAGTACTACAAATTTGTGGAGTTACTAGGGTGCGTGGAAACTGCACAACGCACGCTTGTAACACAGTTATTTTATGGACGTTTGTCACCAAATTTTCAACATAGGCATTTTAGGACCTCTGCTCATGAACAGTGTAACGTATACTTAATGTTACTAACAACTTAATATAATTACTCAACGAGACCGGAGAATCAAAAATAATTTAGCAGTGGTATTATAGTGCCAGTTGCACTTAGCCTTTGATGTTACACATACACAGCTTATATACACAATTTGAAAGTTACACCCCAAACAGGACTAACGCTATGATTTGCTCCTAGCAATCCTATTACCTAATATGGTCATTTACTATATGTTGGTGATACACTGCCTAGAACTGGCTACATGACCTTAGTCATGGACATGTTTGAAGAACCCAGTTTTTCTTGACCATACATGGTTTTACTTACTGAACTCACATTTACCTGCATAACCAGTTGCACCATACTGCAAGGTTTTATTTACAGCACAAATACCTTTGACAGGGCACCGCCTGTCACGTTCTGCAACTTTTTTACTGCCTAGTACATTTCATCACAGACCCTGCCTATGCTCATTATGTGACTTGTATTTTGTATGGTTTGCGTTTTGTTTAACTCAGTTTGAGCATTGAGCCACACATTTCGGTCACACTTGTGGCCATTTAGCTTTTGCCCTTACAATTCCCCCTTTGGGACTGAAATTGGGTGTGGTTTTCCCGGACAGAACATGAGTGGGTAAGGCTGGAAACCTCCAATAGGGACCCTGCTCCTGGGTTCTCTGTATAACTTGCTGCCTTGCCCGCCCTATTAGTAGGAGCCTCCATTAACCAAGGGCACATTGTTACAACATTTGACGTGTGGCTGCTGACATTTTGAGCATAAACACATCTTGATGCAGGTTGAATATTAGGCAGCGCAAATAACATGTACTGACTAACAAAATAAACTCTAATACCAATTGTAGCATCAACAACACTTTGAACGACAATACCCCCCAAGATCCTCCCAGGTTGGCATATATTAAGTGTTCCTTATCTGCATCATCTAACAGCACATTGATGTCTTGTTTATTTTACAGGCAGAGTTTTGAATTTGAATAAGATGCGTGTCTTTGCGGTCTAACAACCTTTGCACATCTAATGTTAGGGGAGGTGTAGGCACTTTGAAAGCAGGTGCATATTCATTAATTTTAGTTGCTTGACTGGGTACCGAAGTGTTAATTTGTGACATCCTTGGGGTATACTGTACAATAGGATGGAAGGTGTGCCGTCTAATTTGCACATCTCCTTTAGGGATAAAGCAAAAGTTTGGCTGGGTTATCGCATACTTTTTCCCTTGATGAGTCATTTTTCGTTTGTTGGTAACTATACAGTACTGTGTGGTGGAATTGTACACAAACACTACCTTAGGCACTGTCCACCTTTGCAGTTGAACCGGACACCAAAGCGAGGTGTTGAGGGCTTCTTGTATAGATTCCTCCCCACAAACAGGCTGGTCCTGGGCCATAACCTCACACTGCCATACCCACTGCGCACTTATCTGTTCACAGCAGTGTAGATTGGGGGCCACCCAGGACCCCATAACATCACACTGGCACACCCACTGCACACTTATCTACTCACAGCAGTGTAGATTGGGGGCCACCCAGGACCCCATAACATCACACTGGCATACCCATCTGCACTTATCTACTCAGTGTAGATTGGGGCCACCCAGGACCCCATAACCTCACACTGGCATACCCACTGCGCACTTATCTGCTCACAGCAGTGTAGATTGGGGGCCACCCAGGACCCCATAACATCACACTGGCATACCCACTGTGCACTTATCTGCTCACAGCAGTGTAGATTGGGGGCCACCCAGGACCCCATAACATCACACTGCAACACCCACTGCACACTTATCTGCTCACAGCAGTGTAGATTGGGGGCCACCCAGGACCCCATAACATCACACTGGCATACCCACTGCGCACTTATCTGCTCACATCAGGGTAGATTGGGGGCCACCCAGGACCCCATAACCTCACACTGGCATACCCACTGCGCACTTGTTTGTTCACAGCAGTGTAGATTGGGGGCCACCCAGGACCCCATAACATCACACTGGCACACCCACTGCACACTTATCTGCTCACATCAGGGTAGATTGGGGGCCACCCAGGACCCCATAACCTCACACTGGCATACCCACTGCGCACTTATCTACTCACAGCAGTGTAGATTGGGGGCCACCCAGGACCCCATAACATCACACTGGCATGCCCACTGCGCACTTATCTGCTCACAGCAGTGTAGATTGGGGGCCACCCAGGACCCCATAACATCACACTGGCATACCCACTGCACACTTATCTGCTCACAGCAGTGTAGACTGGGGCCACCCAGGACCCAATAACATCACACTGGCATACCCACTGCGCACTTATCTGTTCACAGCAGTGTAGACTGGGGGTCACCCAGGACCTGTTTTTGTTAGCTACTAAAATGTTAGGTGGGCTTATTCTATATGCATAATAGTCACCTATTAATTTTCCCACTGAATGTGTATCTTAACAGTGTGTGTGTGTACTCCTCCTCCTCATAATTTACCTGAGGTAATTTAACTGTAAACGATACCATCATTGTTTGACTTAGGGTGCTGTTTTTATTAAAACAGCATGGTCGTACATATACCTTTGATACCTTTCTTACCCATGTTATTGGAGGCTCCCTTTGTGGCACGCATAGGTTTAGGCACTTACTATCAGTAGTACCATTACACATTGGGCAGTACCATAGTTTGATTTGTGCATCTGGTACCATATCGGGTAGCCTTTGTTTGTCTACTTGATTTAGCAGTTTACTTACAGCTCCACCTCCTTGGTCTGTGTGGGTGGCTGTTTGTGTTTGTCTGTGTCTGTAGCTTAATTTTTGGGGATTTACAAGATTTTCGGCTTGGAGTAACTACACCATTCTTGCTCACTACATCTGTGAAGGTCTCCTGGACTGGATTTCTGCAAAGCATCACCACAAGGTATTTGCATTTTCAGTTTAAAATCAACTTTTTGGAAGCTATCCCAAGCAAAACAGAAGTCAAGCAACTAGATCTGACAAACTCCAGTGTCTCTGGATCCTGCTTGAATCCACATTTTTGTCTGGCTTGCTCCTAAGGGATCTATTTGTGGGCTTTTAAACAACCTCTTTAAATAACAAAGGAAGCACAAGGACAGAAGAATTTCACATCCGGCCCCAAATACATCACAGACTGTCTTCCCATAAAACCAATAGGCAATTACACCCTGAGAAGTTACAAATCTCTCCTACTGATGGTTCCCAAAGTTAACTCTCGCTTTGGTAGGGCTGCTATAAGCTTTACACTGTCCTCCTTGTGGAATAAATTGCAAAAAAAAACTGAAACTGAGGTCACCCATCGGCATCTCATCTTTCAAGCTCTTATATTCACATCTCAGAAATGATCAGTGCAATTGTTTCCCATGACCATGAATTGTCATCATACTAACATGTACCATTTAACCATGAGCGAGAATTACTTCTAGTGCTTGTCTCCTCCTTGGCCCTGGTCTGTCGTCATGCTTTCATGTAACACCTTGATGCCTCTGTCCTCCCTTTGATACTGGTCTATCTTCCCGCTTTCTCCAGCCTTCTTTTCACAACTCTATACTGCACTCATCCACAATCTACACGCAATCATACTATAAAAGTCCTAACGCCCTTTTCCCTCTCCCTGTAGGCCCCCACCGCCGCATCAGTTCTACCGACCTATCCTTGGGACTTCACTTCTCACAATGTTTATCCTTCACTTACATATTACATACCCCTCCTGGTACCCCATCTGCCATTAGTTGGTGGTTCTCCAAGCCATTTTCATGGCTAGTACTAGTGACTGCTCCTGGTAAATGAACTAACTGGTACTTCTATACAGAGAACATGGTTTATATACAGTTGCATGGTTCAATGGTGGACCTGCCCCCTTATATTTGAATCCTCCTCTGTTATGGCTTGCCTTGTCTTCCTTTTATTATTTGACTCCCCTATTACTGCACCATTGTGTGTGTTTATATACTTATTTGCATGTATTTATATATTTTTATGATGAATGTTACCCCGACCCTGTTCTAACCAGGTCCATCTTGTAAAAGAGCTCTGCTCAATGATGTTCACCTGGATAAATAAAGATTTTGATTGATTGATTTGACTTGAGTAAGTGTGCCCCAGGCTATCAATGTAATGGGGCTGGGGAGTGCATGCCTTCAAGGTCTTGCATAGCCAAATCCTCTTGTCAATCCCTGCCTAGCTGTGACCCTGGGTGACCTCTGTCATAAGTTGTACCAATAGCCCAGGTGGCACAGAAATAAATTGGACTGTGCATTCCTGTGTTTGTTAGCTGTGTCATCAATGGGGGAGCGGGTCATTGTTGGTGACCAGAGAAAGGAGAGTGGAGAGCTGTGTGGAGCTATGGCTGCAGTCGGCAGCGGGGTTGAGGTCGATGATCAGTGGAAGGAGAGCTGAGCTGTTTGGAGCTGAACTAGCAAGGGGCACAGGTGGCAGTCCAGTGACTGTAGCAGGGATGGCCAGCCAACCGCAGTCAGCGGTGTAGGATCAGGCCAATCAGGGAGAGAGGTGCCAAGACGGTAGGCTTTAAAAATAGCCAGCCAGACCGATAGGACTGAAAGTGGGAGCAAGGAGCATCCTGAGCTAAGGAAATCACTGCGAGGAGCTGGTTTGCAGCAAAGGAACTGGGTCCTGCATTTCTCCACAGGGGACTTGGACTTCAACCTCGGTGGATATGGGAAATTGACACAGACACTTAGAAATCCTTCACAAAAGAGCTGAAATTGAGGTGAAATGAACTGGGTTGAGACTACTGACACTGGAAGTGCTGGGAACTTGATCTTGGACTACTGACACTGGAGGTACTGAGGATTTGGACTTGGACTTGAACGTGGTGGCTATGGAGGTTAATTCTTGATGCCTATGGTTTGCACATGCTTTATTATTTCTAAAAAGTCTTGACTGTGGGTTGGGGCTGAGGAGGAGGTGAGGGTCGGGGGCCCAAAAAATACATAAGGGTGATTTTAGGACTGTATCTAAGTATCATGGAAGAAATGGTAGGGCAGCACAGAGGGAGGGGCGACCAAGGAAGGGGGATCTTTGGCAGGGTGATGGGGTGCAGTGGCTGTGGAATGGCTATGATCCTAAATTGGGCTTGGAGGATGGGGGGTTGTATGATGTGTAAGCAGCTCACTCAGCTGAGAGAGGAAGTGGCAGGGCTAAGGTGGGGGTTAAATGGGGGGGAAGCTGGGGAAAGGGAATAGAGAGACAGGGACGGTATAAGCCAAGGAAGGAGTGGGAAGAGCTGAGTGGATTCACTGGAGGATCAGATACACTGTTCCGGAAGTCGAGGGCTTGGGAGGGAGAGGATGGAAGGGGATCCAGAGGGGATAGACTAGAGATGGTAACAGACAACAGCAAGTCCAGATTTGGGACAGGGATGCCCGAGACAGGAGGAAAGGGGTCAGTGGGAACTGACAGCAGGAAGTCTAGAGGCTCAAAAATTATGCCTGTAGCTAGAGAAAAGGGGTCAGCGGGGGATCAGGAGGAGTGGAAGACAGTAGACTCAGGAAAAGGCAGATGGATACCCAGTATGAAGGACAATGCAGGCATAGGTGAAATGGGCCAGAGGGTGGAAGTAACAAATAGTTTTGCCCTCTTAGGTTTACTTACAGTTGAGGACATTGGAGAGGAAGGGGTCTGGCAGGGGCCATCAGAGAAGGGGGGTACAGAGCAGCTGGGGGACATGGGGGGGGAAGATCTTGGGTGCAGTGGAAGGGGGAAGGAGGGGGCAGGCACATCGCATGCAGGAGAAAGGGTGGAGGAGGGGACTGGCACATTAGGGACACACCAAAAGGTGGCACTAGGGGAACTGTGGCATAAGAAAAGGGGCAAGAAGGAAGCACTGGAAGAGCTGGAGTTGAGCTCCTGAGAGGCTGAAAATGAACTGGAAGAAACCCTGCAGGGTAGGAACTGCAGTAGGAGGCTGGGGCATGTGCCGTGCAGGAGAGGGAAAATATGCAGACAGGGTAGGTGGTAAGGAGAAAGACTTCCCCAAGTGGGGTACAGTGCTCAAAACCTTCTGCAAAGATGGGAAGGACAGGAACAGTTGGAGGGGGATCAAGCACAGTTGGCACAATCTCGCACAGTGATATAGATGAGGGAAGACCAGGAGCAGTTAGAGAGGGGTCAGGTGAAATTGGATCATGCTCAAGCAGTGATACAGGAGGGGTCTGCAGGGATGAAGGAAGCGAGGTGGAAGTACAAGGGATGAAGAGGTACAGGAGGGGAGAGGCTGGTGAAAGGTTAAAGGGACAGGGTGAAGAGGTACAGATGCTGGGTGTGGGTAAAAATCAGGATAGGCTAGGTGATGGGGAACAAAAGATGAGCAGGGGCAGAAACCAAGGCAGGATAGAACATGAGGAAGAGTCCAAAGGGAGCCAAACCCTGCGACACAAAGCTAGAGGCCAAAAGAACACCCAGGAAGCAGGGGGCAGTAGAGTGGCACTCTTGGGGGATTTAATAATTAAGGAGCTAAAACGGGTAAGGAAGGGAGCAAAAAACAATGCAGTATGGGTACAGTGCATGCCAGGGACGATGGTGCTGGAGGTGAGGCATCATATTCCTTCCTGGGGTAAGTAGCAGGATGAAAGAACACATCTGGTGTTTCACCTGGGCACAGAAGACTTGGAAGGGAACAGTCTGATGGAGGTACAGGCAAGATTCAAGGAACTTGCTAGGTTCTGTAGGAGTAACACTGTTTTTCCTTCCATTTCCTTCACTGAGGTGTTGCCAGTACCAAGAGCGAGCACACCCAGAAAGGAGAAGATAAGGGCATTCAACAATTGGCTGCAAGGTTAGTGCAGTCGGATGGGGTTCAGCTGGATAGGTGACTGGGGCTCTACATGGGAGGAGGAAGGGCTGTAAGCCCAAGGCAGGCTGCACCCGAGTTCTTCAGAGGCAGCTGCACTAAAGAATAAACTGGGGGACTTCATGGCAAGGAAGTTCAATTTAAACTAAAATAAAGGGGGGTGGCTAAGGACAGGGCCAGCCTTATATGAGGCAGAGCAGAGAGGCTATCAGCCTCCCCCCCAAAGTCAAAACACTTATCAAGGGAACACTTAGCAGCAAGGAAGGATGGAATGGGGCTACATGTTGGAGGGCTTTGGTTGCAAATGCCAGGAGCCTGGGGAACAAAATGGGAGAACTGGAGGCCACCATGATGGAGGAGAACCTAGACATTGTAGCAGTGAGTGAGACTTGGTGGAATGAGCACTACGCCTGGGAGATGGTGATCCCAGTGTATCGGTTGTTTAGGAAAGATTGGGAGGGGAAGAGGGGAGAGGGGTGGCATTATATATCAGGGAAGGGATTGGGGCCATAGAAGGGCAGGATGAGGAGGGGGAAAAAGATAATATGGATCACCCTTGACAGGGGGCAGGGAGAAAACCTGCGTGTTGGGGTAGTCTATAGGCCTCCTATGCAGGGGGAGGGAGGGGATAGACACTTTGTAGAATCAGTAGCGAGGATGGCATGGAAAGGGGAAATTGTGCTAGTTGGGGACTTAAACCTTCCGGACATCAACTGGGAGGCCCAGACAGCAATCTCCGCAAGAAGCAGGGGAATCTTAGAGGCTCTTCAGGGCATATTCCTGCAACAAAGGTTCAGTGAGCCCACTAGGGGTGTAAACCTGTTGGATGTGGTCCTCACAAATGGGGACAGTATGGTGGAGGTGGGGGAAGAGCTTGGCACCAGTGATCACAGGGCTGTCAGGTTCAGGGTGAGAGCGGGCAGGAAGAGGGTTAGGACAAGAACCAAGGTAATGGACTTCAGAAAGGATGACTTTCATGGAAGGAGGAAGGTAGTTGGGGAAGAAATGTTGAGGATAGGGGATGTGCTGGGGGTGGAGGAATTATGGGCTGCCATCAAGAGAGGGGTATTTAAAGCCATGGACTCATGTATAAGAAGAGTAAGAAAGAATAGAAGACAGAAAAGACCTCTATGGTTCACTAGAGAAGGTGGCGTTAGGGGTCAAGGAGAAGACTAGAGCATTCAAGAGGTACAGGAGGACACAAAAGGATGAGGACAGGGAAAAAAGAAAGGAGTCTGGGCAAAAGATAAGGAGGGCTAAGGAGGCCACTGAAGAGAGGATAGCGAAGCAGGCAAGGAGGGGGGACAAAACCTTCTTTAGGTTAGTTGGAGAAAGGAGGAGGGCACAGCATGGGATTGGAAGGATAAAGGGGGAAAGTGGAACAATACTGGAAGGAGACTTCGAAAAAGTAGAGGCATTAAACAGCTATTTCTCCTCAATCTTCATGGAAGAAAGGGAGGGTAGGGGACCAGGGTGGGGAGGGTGACAGCCACAGGCAGGTGGCTGTGGCAGAATTCATTGCTGAAGGAGTAAAGGAAGACTTAGGGTAGACAGGCAATTTGGCCTGATGGAATACACCCAAGGGTTCTCAAGGAGGTGAAGGATGAACTGGCGCCGCATCTAGCGAGGCTGTTTAACTTGTCCTTGTTCACAGGGGTGGTGCCAATGGACTGGAAGAGGGCAGAGGTGTTCACACTGCATAAGGGGGGGGGCGGAAGGACGAGGTCAAAAACTACCATCCTATTAGTCTTACCTCGGTGGTGGGGAAGGTAATGGAACACTACTTAAGATCAGGTTGATAGAATACTTGGAGATGAATGGCATGCAGGATGACAGGCAGCATGGCTTCACCAAGGTAAGGTCCTGTCAGACTAACCTGATAGAGTTTTTCGATGGGGTGACACAGATAGTGGACCAGGGAGGAGCAGTGGACATGGCCTATCTGGATTTCAATAAGGCCTTCGACACCGTCCCGCATGGTGGAATGGTGCATAAGCTGGACAGACTAGGGGCGGACAACAGATCACCAGGTGGGTGGAAAACTGGTTGAAGGGAAGGAGTCTGACGGTGGTGGTAAATGGCACACATTCCAGGGAATGGGCGGTGACCAATGGGGTGCCACAGGGGTCAGTGCAAGGACCAATACTCTAACATCTATGTTAGTGACCTAGCGGAGGGTTTGGAGGGACAGGTGTGCCTGTTCACAGACAATACAAAGGTCTGCAATAGGGTGGATTCACCTAGTGGGGTGCAAGCCATGAGGTGGGACCTGGAGAGGTGGTCTGACACCTGGAAATTGAAGTTTAATACACAAAAGTGCTCGCTGATGCACCTGGGGAGGAAGAATAGGAGGGAAACTTACTCTCTTGGGGGTTGGTGATTAAGGAGAAGGAAACAGAAAGGGACCTGGGGATTATGGTATCGCGTGACCTCAAGGTGGGCAGCCAGTGTATCAGGGCAGTGGGAAAGGCAAATGGAATGTTGGCCTGCATTGTGAGGGGTTTTAATAGCAGGAAGAGGGAGGTGCTAATGCCATACAGAATCATGGTTAGGCTACATCTGGAGTATGGGGTGCAGTTCTGGAGGCCTCACCTACGAAGAGATGTTGAGCTGATGGAGAGGGTGCAGAGAAGGGCAACCAAAATGGTACGAGGGATGCAGGATGTTCCCTATGAGAGAAGATTGAGAGGGCTGAATTTGTATCCTCTGGAGACTAGGAGGGAGAGGGGGGACATGATTGAGACCTTTAAGTATCTGAAGGGAATAAATAAGGTAGAGGGTAACTGCTTGTTCAAATTGAAGAAGGGAGTGAACACGAGGGGACATAGCCTCAAACTGGAAGGTGGGCAATACAGAGGTAATGTCAGGGGGCAGTTTTTCACGGAGAGAGTGGTGGAGGCCTGGAACAAGCTGCTGGAGGAGGTAGTGGCAGCTGAAACGTTGGAGGGGTTCAAGAGGGCTTGGGATAGATTTAAGGGGTTGGGAAAAGAGGGTGGAAGCATAACAGAAGGGGGAGGTAGGGTGTTGGGCAGACTAGATGGGCCATGGTGCCTTTCCCTGCGGTCACATTTCTGTGTAGCTGTGTTAAAACATAGGACCCATAGGCTTCACATAGTATGGACCACCCAATAGTGTGATTTGTGACTTGAACGTAATGGTCTGTGATAATGTCATTGATTTTGCCTTGAACTTGTTTTAACAATTTGGCGACATCATGCATATTGTATACTGTCAAGCCTTCCTCTTGTGCCAAACCCGCTTGATTTACAGCAAGGGGCAGTAATTCTCTTCCTTCTGTGTCTTGATTTACAGTATTTTGGTGCTCTTCCATAGCATCTAAATCTGCTCTATTCCATGCACTCATCCCGGATCCAAACAGACCGGTTATGTCCCCTAATAGGTCCATCTTACGTCACCTATTAGAGGTATTGTTATGGTTACTACCATTTGTGGGGACTGGGGTGCATCCCCCTTGCTTGGCCTGGAATATACTAACCATATCTAATAACATAGATGCATACCATTTAGAAACATTAGTATCTGTGCGTTGACTAGTGCTGTTTAGATCCCAACTTGAAAAGTTGAAAATGACTGGTAATCTTATATACTGTATGTTATTTACAAGAGTCTGGTCCATTGGTGTGGAAGTTAGTCCACTAGGTAGCCCTTGTGTTACATTGGGGCACTGTGGTGGGCTTACTGTTAAAGTTATATTTCTACTGGTGTGGTTGGTGTAACAGTTATCGTCACATGTCCCATTTCCAGTGGTGCCCATTTCATGAGTGTATCCGCCAATAACATTATTTGGATTTCTAGTACAGTAAAACACAGTTAATTGATATGTACCGGAGTCCTTTGGTGTGGGTTTCTCCAATATTAGTGCTCCGTCTTCAGGGTACACATATCCTCTGTGTGTTGTACTGGGATGAGCAAAACCGTGGACTGGCCTTCCAATCAGCTATATAGCACCACCGTGTGGTAGTTGCAATTAAATCATTATTTGTCTATACTATTTGCTACAGACGTACAGTAGCATCTGCTTCTCCCTCAGCCCAACTCCATGTGATTGGTAGGACTACAGGTTGTTTATAATCCCCGGTGACATGCGGGGTGCTGGTGTTTAGATGCAGAGCCCCTGTACAACTCACTAAGTTCCCCAACAGGGCCATGTACAGTGTATACTTCCACATCCTTTACCTGTAAGAACAAGGGCTGTATCAGTCGTCATAGTCAATACTCTGATACATTTTACATAGCAGTTTTTCCTTTTTTTTTTCTCCAATAATTATTTTTTTCAAATGTTTGTTTATGACCAGATCTTTTTGTATTATGCACTGTGGTTATATTTGTCACTGCCATGTGTTCTAGTGTTACCCTTTGCTCGACACATCAGGGTTACTTGATACAGGGTGAGACCAATTCTGGCTTGAACAGTCCCCTGTACTGCCCTTAATATTCCTGAAAGGAACATCAAGCACAACCCTCCCGGGCTTATGCAATCTAAACTTTTTTCTTAAACAATTTACACTGATCTACGTGTACCCATGCTAGTGGTCTGTTTCCCTTTCCTAACCTAGTAACGTATACAGTGGTGGTACTGAGGCATTGATCCACCACGTAGGGTCCCATCCAATTTGCATCCCACAAACTCTTTTTATCAAAGTTTTTTTTTATCATTACCTGGTCATCAATTGTGTAAACCAGTTGTTCCATTGTATCTTTATCTCGATACATTTTGGTTTTCCAATGTACTTATGCCATATTGCTGGCAGCAAATTTTAAATATTTTTCCAATTGATTCGGTACTTGCTGTAGGAATACCTCTGCGTTGGCGCTATCTCTTACACTTGCACTCACTTCGGGGTCTGTGGGATAATGCAATCGCATGTCCCGTCCAGTCATAAGCTGATGAAGAGTAATCCCTGTACTGGTGTGTATGGTACCTCTCACTGCCATGAGGATTCCAGGTAGATGGTTCACCCATCCCTTTCCAGTATCCAACACTAGCTAATTTTAGGGTCCGGTTCATCCTTTCTACCATTCCAAAAGACTGAGGGTGATACAGTAAATGGAATTTCTGCTGTATTCATAACAACCCACACATGTCCTGCATGATTTGCCCGATAAAGCGTGTTCCTCTGTCTGATTCCAATATCCTGGGGAATCCCCATCGAGAAAACACTTGTTCCCACAAAACTTTGGCTGTCACTTTGGCAGTGTTAGTGGTGAAGGGGAAGCCTCAACCATTTAGAGAAAACATCGATTACTACTAACAAATATCTAAAACCCCCTAGGCAGTGGGCAAGGGACCTACATAATCAATCTGCAAGGACTGCCATGGCCCTCCAGCCACCGGCACGCATTGCAATGGTGCTGGTTTATCTGTGCACAGATTAGACATGACTCCAGATATGTCTTTACATCCTTGTCGACCTTTGGCCACCGATATTTAGATGTGACCATTTGACAAGTTTTATGGAGACCACAGTGTCCTCCAATCCTGTGGTTCTCAATGATAATTTGTTTCCTGAGATCAGACAGCAGGACCCACTTTAACTGGCTATGGCGTTCCCAAAAAAGCATGTCTTCCTGTACTGTCAGGCTTTTGTAGCTACATTGCCCCGATTCTCTCCATTTTTGTTTTTGTTGCAACAGCCAGGGATCTGTCATCTGAAGTTGTACCAAATTAACTAATGGATTTTTAACTTGAACGGCTGCCAGAGAGGATCCCTCGAGAGGATCTCTCCATGGTTCTCCATCTCTGGCTGCATCTTTGGCTAGTTGGTCCGCTACCTGATTTTTCCCTTTCATGAGCCGTGGGGCTTTAGGTGTGGGCACGGACCTTACAAATAGCAACTTTGTCTGGGGTGGCATTTGCCAAGGCCAGCAAGTGTCGTAACACCTCTCTGTGCTGGACATGTTCTCCAAATGCATTATTCATCCCCCTCGATTCCCACAAATGAACCCATTCAGTGAGGGACATAACAGCAAACTGGGAGTCTGAAAAGATGGTGATTTTTCCCTCGGGATATCTGAGGACTGCCTCTCGGATGGCTTCTAACTCAGCTCTTTGGGCAGAGAAGTTCGCCGGCAATTGTATTTTGATGCTTCGCTGCTGTGAAGGGATCTATACTGCGGCCCCTGTGTGGAACTGGCCATTATTCCACTGTCAGGACCCATCGACATAGATCTTCAGGGAGGTGTCTGGGTGGCCTTCCATGAAAGGAGACTATACAACCATTCTGCGGTCTATGGTCCCACAGTCACGTGGCTCCCCTTCTTGCCCCAGCTGGGATGCTGTACCTCTATCTCTTACCTTTTTAACTTAAATGTTTTTTCCTTGTGAGGCTAGCATCCACCTCATTGGTCATTGATCAGAAACCCCTCTAGGCGACCCTTGCAAAAGATATTTTTTCGGGGTATGTGGGGTTTCCAGTATAATTCGATTTAAAACCCACAATGTGCTCAGTGGCTTGTACTGCCCAATAGACTGCCAATAGATGCTTCTCACAAGCCCCATATCCATTCTCCACAGGAGTCAATACCCATGAGAAATATCCCACCGGATTTTTCTGTTTTTCTTGCAGCAACACTGCCACCAGAGCATTTGGGCCGGCAGCGGTCTGCAGTACAAAGTCCTTTTTCATGTTTGGGGCTATCAATACGGGGGTGGTTAATAAGGCTTGTTTTAAAGTACCAAACGCTGCCTGAGTGGTGGGGGTCCACTCTAGTTGATCATTTTTACCTGGATTACCCTTTAGCAGGTTGTACAAAGGGCATGTTATATCAGCAAAACTGGGGATAAATTCTCCACAAAAACCAATCATGCCCAGAAACTGCCATAGGGCCGTCACCAATTTGGGCCTGGACAACTGCTGTATCAGTCTCTTTGTCTGGGTCTACCCTGCGGCCCTGATCAGAGATCTCTATATCTAAATAGGTAACCTTTTGTTTTCCCGCATGTGCTCTATCGGGGTTTAACTTCAGCCCCGCTTTCCCAAGTGTCTTTAATACATGCTCCAGAAGTTGTTGGTGTTTAGACACATTACTAGACTGGAGCAGCAGATCATCCACGTATTGTACCACCTTCTCCGCCAGCCCAAAATACAGCCATACTACTGAGCTGTTGCAACAGGTACATGCATTCCTTTAGTTAATGAACCATGATCACATCATTGCCTCAGGTAGAAATACATGTGAAGCAGTTTGTGAAGAAGTTACCCTGTGACATCACCAAGACTAACTTGAAAAGTGAATGACACAGTTTTTTATTGCTCTAGATTAAAATAAACCTTAACTGCTGAAATATTTAAGCACATACCTCCAATGCATGTGACTTAATTACAGCATGTTTCTTCTTGTAAACCAGAGTGCTTTTCACTCAACAGACATAAGGCAAACATTTCCTTTTTTTTTTATGACACAATTAACTTTGTGCAACTTTTAAATTAAGCAAATGTGTGCAGTTTGCACTGTAACAAACCTTGCATTTAATACTAATACGAAACAAAAGCTATCAAGCAGCATTAAGACATACTTTTTATGCAAACCAAATGTAGTTTACGTTCTTTTATTTGGTGGGTTTGGCTGACTGCACTCCAGCCTTTCTCTTTTAAGATTAGAAAACCTTTCTATAGCACTTGATTTTGCAATAGGTAGCATTTCTAACAAATAGTGAATACATAACACCAAGTCAATACACTTTTTGATTTACTTTACAGCTTTAAGCCATGCATGTAACTTATTGCTTAGCTTGTGTGTGTGTGTGTGTGTGTGTGTGTGTGTGTGTGTGTGTGTGTATAAATAGGTCTGGCATGCTGTAATTCTATTGTTTTTGATTTTCAGCGTGCCAGTGTGTGCCTGTCATTGTCTAACCATTATCATCATGCTGTTGCATTTTTACTTTCAAGTGAGTTACCTTCTTTTGGAGCTGTTCTATTTGCTGTCCCTTTATTATTTTTAGTTCAAAGTAATACTTTTCCTTCCATTTACTCATTTCTAAAGTTAGGGTACTGCACTCCCCTGCTTTCTCACTATACAGTACTTCCATTCCTGTTCTTTTTGTTTTCCCTGGAGATCCTCCTCAAGTCTATCAATCTTATCCTGTAGCTCCCGACTTTTTTTTTGGTGTTTCAGAATCGGAATTATTAATACCTAACAAAGCAGCTACACTGTTAGCTACTTTTTCCTATTCATTCTTACATGTCTTATTTCTCTCACAGCACTGAGGTTCATAGTGACAGCGGACGTCTTGCCCATCCACTGGGACTTCATAAAAGCCTTTTTTTAGATGTTATTCTAACGATTTTCTAATAATTGTCTCCATACTTACGTTTTTCTTCTGACTCAATCATCCACGTCTGGTTTCTTTTGAGTCAGACTGAGCCTTTGCCCTCTCCCCACCAGAGGTGATCAATCTCCTGGCGAGCGAGACCTCTTTTCCACTGCTGTCTTGTCGTAAGCCTGCGGTGACCTCGGTTCGATTTTGCTCACTCGAATTGGTAGGTATACTGTACACTCTGAGGATCTGTGTCACAGCACCAAAAATGTAACTTATACTTAATGTTACTAACAATATAATTACTCAACGAAACCGGCGGAGAATCAAAGAGAATTTATTTATCAGTGTTGTTATAGTGCCACTTACACTTATCCTTTGATGTTGCATGATTCCACTTGATGTTACACATACACAACTTATATACACAATTTGAAAGTTACACCCCAAACAGGACTAAGGCTATGATTTGCTCCTAGCAATCCTATTACCTAATATGGTCATTTACTATATGTTGGTGATACACTGCCTAGAATTGGCTACATGACCTTAGTCACAGACATGTTTGAAGAGCCCAGTTTTTCTTGACCATATATGGTTTTACTTACTGAACTCACATTTACCTGCATAACCAGTTGCACCATACTACAAGCCTTTATTTACAGCACAAATACCTTTGACAGGGCACCGCCTGTCACGTTCTGCAATTTGTTTATTGCCTAGTACATTTTATTACAGACCCTGCCTATGCTCATTATGTGACTTGTATTTTGTATGGTTTTGTTTAACTCAGTTTGAGCACTGAGCCAGACATTTCAGTCACACTTGTGGCCATTTAGCTTTTGCCCTTACAGAGTCACTGTGATTTTACATATGAACATATGAATCTGCCAGCAGAACAGACCAATCTGCCTATCTAAGTCTGCCCGAGTGTGCAGCTAGCACCCTAGATTGTAGCTGCCCCAGCCTCCTCCCCCCCCTCAGTTCCTCCCCTGCTTGTCCCAGCCCCTTCCCCCTGGCTCTTCCTCTTGCTTTTCCCACTCCTTCTTAAAGCTATTGACTGTCCTACATGTTACCGCACCCTCTGGCAGCGCATTCCAACTAGACACCACTCTCTCAGTGAAGTAATGCCTCCTCATTTCTCTCTTGAAACATCCCCCTTCCAACCTTAGTCTGCGCCCCCTCATCTCTCTTCTACTCATCAGTTTAAACACCCCCTCTGTGCTAGGTTTATTTACCCCCTCAGGTATTTAAACACTTCAATCATACCCCCATCCCTCCTCCAGTGTGTACATGTTCAGCTCCTTCAGCCTAACTTCATATTCCTTTCATCCCCTTTAACATTTTTGTTGCCCTCCTTTGCACCCCCTCCAGTAACTTTATATCTCTCCTCAGGTATGGCCACCAGTATTGCACACAGTACTCCAGGTGCAGTCTGACCTATGATCTTTAGAGAGATAGGATCACATCCCTGTGTCTGGATGAGAACCCCCTTATGATGCACCCCAGCATCTTGTTTGATTCGCTGCTGCTCTCCTGCACTGCACTGAGTTGTTCATGCTCCCAGTTACCAACAACCCTAGGTCCTTTCCTCCTCTGTGATCCCAACCGCACCCCACCAACCAATAGTCCCTCTTTTGGTTCTTAGCCCTGAAGTGCATCACCTTATATTTCTTTGCACTGAATCCTAGCTGCCACTCCACTGACCATGTCTCTAGTTTGGTTAGGTCCCCCTGCAGTTTTTTCCATCCATCCTCTTTGTCCACCACTGCCCCCAATTTGGTATCATCTGTGAATAGACTAACCCTGCTCCCCACTCCATGTGCTATATTGGAGATAGAGCCCAAATAGCACCAGGCCCAGCACTGACCCCAGCGACACCCCGCTTGTCACTGCTGTAGGTGCCGAGAGCTCCCCCCTACAACCACCCTTTGCACCCTCCCCTGTAACCAGTTCTCTATCCATTTAGTCAGCTTTTTTCCCCCACCCCCACTGCTGTCAGCTTCCCCCCAGTCTCCCATGAGGCACTGTATCGAAGGCCTTACTGAAGTCCAAGTACAGGACATGTACAGCATGGCCCCTGTCCAACTCCCTTGTCATCCAGTCATAATACTCTATTAGGTTGGTTTGACAAGGCCTCTCTGAGACAAACCTGTGTTGCCAGCCATCTTGGAGGCCATTGCTCTCTAGGAATGCCACCAGCCTCTCCTTCAGTATTGTCTCCATCAGCTTACCCACTATGGACATGAGACTGACCGTCTGATAATTTCCTGGCTCCTCCCTAGGCACACTCTTATGTATGGGCACCACATGGGCCACTGTCCAGTCCTGGGGCTCACACTCCATTTCCAGGGAGGTGTTGAACAGATCTGCCAGCCACTCAGCCAACAGCTCCGCCATCTCCCTCAGCACCCTGGGGTGGATGCCATTGGGACCTGGTGCCTTGTCCACCCTTACTGCTCTCAGCCCCTCTAGCACCCTACTCCCTGCTATCACTTTGTCCATCACTTCCTCCCCTTTCCCCACCCCCCAGCCCATGTTGGTAGTGGACCATCCTCTCCTTAGTGAAAAAGGAGTAGAAGTACTCATTTAGAATTTCCGCTTGCTCCTTCCCCTTTTCCACCCAATCCCTCCCACTTTATCCTCACAATATGTTCCTTGTACTTCCTCTTTTCCCTGACATACCTAAAAAAGTCCTTTTCCCCTCCCTTTATGCCCTGTGCGGACCTTATTTCCCTGGAGGCCTTAGCTTTTTTCACCCTCCTGGCCACCTCCCTTGACCAACTCCCGAAAGCCTCCTCATCCTCTCCCTTCCCTGTTCTCTTGTGCTTCCGGTATGCAGCCGTCTTTGCCCTGACCCCTTGCAGCACTTCCTTGTTCAGGCAGCATGGTTTCTTGGCTCTGCTCTTCTTACTCCTGGCCCTGGTGCAGGTTACTGTGGCCTCTGTTAGCCCAGTCTTTATGACTCCCCACTTTTGTTCTGCATCCATCCCCGGCCTTACATCCTGGAGTCTCCCTTGCAGTATTGCTCCCATCCCCCCAAAGTTCACCCTACTAAAGTTCCCCACCTTAGTGCCCATGCCTCCTGTCTCTCTGCCCAGCGTGAAAACAAGCCACACTGTTTGGTGGTCGCTACCCGCTAGTGGGTCCTCCACCCTTACCTCCCTCACCACCTACCCATTTGCCAGTACTAGGTCCAGAGTGCTACCAAACCTTGTAGGCCCACTTACCAATTGCATCAGAAGGCCGTCCTGGAATGCATCAAGGAGCACCTGCTGCCTGGTACTGCTAGTGGCTGGGGTACTCCAGTCAGCCCTGGTAAATTCCCCACTATCACCACACTCTCCCTACTACACACCCTCCTTATCTGCTCTGCCAACTCCCCTTCCAGTTCCCCAGATTGGGCTGGTGGTCTACACCACTCCCAGCCTCAGCTTTCTGTCCTTGTCTTTTTTTTTTTTTTTTTTTTATGTGTCCCGAAAACTGATTTCCCACAGCAAGCACGTTATTCTGCGAAGGAAGTGCAAAAACACATTTTGGCCACGATGTGTAAAATGACAGCTGTACTGTAAGGAGGTGTGAAAAAAATGCCAATGTTGAAAATCTGGAGTGAAAATATTACAAATTCATGAAGTTACGAGCATGCATTGAAACTGCACAGTGCACACTCGTAAAACGGTCATTTTTTAAATTTTTTCACCAAATTTGCAACATAGGCTTTTTGAGAGCCCACCTCATGAACAGTGACGCTGTTATTTTGTTAATCGGTCCCGAAAGGTGATTCCACGCAGTGACTGCAAAATCACCTTTTGGGATCAAATAATGCCATGACAGTGACTGAATTCATGAGGAGGGTTCTCAATAACCCTATGTTGTAAATTTGGTGCCAAAATTCCTAAAAATGCCCAAAATATGCACCAAAGTTGGAAAACACCTATTTATGCTATTACACAGTTTACTGGCATTTCTTCAGTTCGTGGTCAACTTTGAAGAGTGCAGACATGTTCCCAGTCCACCGAAGATCATCGCGCCAGGCTCTGGAGGTAAGTATAGGGTGAGGGGGGGGCTGTGAGGAGGTGGGGTATGCAGAGGGTGGGCACAGGTTGGGGGAGGGGCACCAGACACGTCGAGGGACCGTTTTCTCATTTTACAGGTAAAAAAACCCCAGAAGACAACGCAGGTCAGTTTTCTTCTTTCACAGGTGGGCTCCCAGTGTGCCCCCTGCATTTGTGGGGAGGGGGATCAACGCTGATGGGGATTGGGCCCCCCATTGGCACAGAAATGGGTGGGGGGTACATGATTCTGAGAGAGATTGGGCACCCCCTCGGCACACAACAGAAACTGGGGGATGGGGACATTATGCTGATGGGGAGTGGGCTCCCCCACTGGCAGATTGAACTGGGAAGGGGGGACTGAGTCCAACAGGGACTGGGCCCATCATCAGCAAAGAAAGACTGTTTGGGGGACACATGATGCTGAGTGGGATTGGGCATCCCCTTGGTACACAACAGAAATTGGGGGGGTGGGGACATTATGCCGACAGGGGGATTGGGCACCCCCATCGGCTTTCATGGGACTCTGAGGTGGCTGCAAAGAGCCGCCATGTTCTTGGTAATGTTACACCAGGCAAGGTACAGCTCTACAATGATGGGTCGCTTCCTCATTGCAGCAGAATTGCTGACGCTGCAATGACAAGGCATCCCATCATTGCAGTAGCCAACTCATTTCAAGTTGGTGGCACTTCTGCTGAACCAGTGTCATCAGGACACTGGGCCTGCATTGGGTGCACACCACCAAGCCCACAAATGCAGTGCTGGCATTGGCCACAACACTGCTGCACCTCCACAACCCGCTTCTCTCTTACGCTGCCGCATAATGTTTCTTGCACAAGCAAACATAAAAACCTAACTTACTCCAGCACTAGTCGGAGCTGGGATGGAGAGAAATGAAATCATTGCAAACAAAAGGCTGGCTGCTTGAAACTGAAACACCCAGTTTATAAATGCTGTTACAAGTATAAATATATAGCATGGATGTTACTGAGGCATGTAAAAACAGAAAGGTTGCAGGGATAATCAACTTTACCAGATGAATAAATACCATTTGCCAAACAAGAGAGAGAGGGAAAGGCACACATAAACACACATTACTTTTAACAGCTGGAACAGCACAGGCTGTGGATGCTTGAAATACCAAAGCCATTCTGATAAGAAGAGGCCAACATGATGCTTGGTACCTCCATCAGACAGCTACAAAGCCATGACTGGGTCAGCTTTTTGTTTTGAAGTAGATGCACATTCCACTTACCAAGCTAAAACTCTGTGCTAATTAAGCTAGCTGATAATTGGTCTGCTACAGACTCGCCCATTAAACACTGCTCTGCATTGGAGGGACAGTATCACGCCCCTCAAAAGCCACTATCATTGGAAGATGTTTACTTGCTGCATGCAATTGCGCATGGCAAACAGAAAACGTGCACTGAACTTTGGAAGTCCTCACTTTTTTGAAGCATTGAAAAAAGAAAGAATGAGCAGAAAAATGAAGACCATAAACTAGAGCGATGTGGAATGAGGAATTCCGCCAGTAGAATTTGTTCAGAATGGCAGTTCTACTTCCAAAATGCTTTTCGGAATTTCTTTTTTTATTCTGCAGAATTCTGAAAAGCATTTGTATGAAAACTGCAGGATAGCTTTTACAGTGTTTACAGTAGAATTTTTGAATTTTGACAAAGTGGAATTTCACCGAATTTCAAAAAAAAAAAAATAATGCAAACTACTGGGAATTGAACCCAGGTCCCAGAATATCATCTCAGTGCTCTTAACTACTGAGCTATAGGCTCACATGGTTGGACCTGGGTTTCCCAGTTACACTTCCTTTCTCTGGTATTGCATGTCTTGCAACAAGGAACAATCAAGATGACAGTTAAATGTTTTTGGTGCAGTATTAGCCTGTAGCTCAGTGTTAGAGAACCGGGACACAGATTATATATTATGCAGACAGCGGAAAAGAAATTTGCAGTTTATGTAAACTGTGGTGGTTACTAATCCATGAGAAACATTGCTCCTTTGAAATTTTTGAATTGTGATACTGACCAAATTTTGCAGAACTAGCATTATGTTCTCACAAACTGTAGAAAGAAAGAAATCTACTGAGAATTGAACCCAGGCCCCCGAATACTGTCCCAGTACTCTAACCACTGAGTTACAGGCTTACATGGTTGGACCAGGGGTTCCTGGACACACTTTCTTTCTCTGATATTGCATGTCTTGCAACTAGGAGCAATCAAGATGAGTTAGATGTTTCCGGTGCAGTCTTAGCCACTGCTTAGCAAGTAAATCTGCAATTGTAGTGAGAAAGAAATAACATGACCTCCTGGGAATTGAACCCAGGCTCCTGGAATACCATTCTTGTGTCATACTTTGACATAGCTGCACCTGATTTTAGTACATTGGACGCAGTTTTGGCAGTTTCCACACTTTACAGCAGCCTGCACCAAATATTTGGCACAAGCTCCATGAAAAGGGTCCCCCACATAACGCAAGTTAGACCATAGAAAAGCTGGTCTAACTTGCAGCATGTGGCCCACAGGACTGAAAATCCCGATCGTTGGCCGGGACAATGCCACAATACTAGTGCAGCAGGGGCTTGCAGCATTCTCGGGGCTCTGAAAATTGAGCCCATAATATTCAAAAGAATTGCAGCTTTTCTAGTGAGTTTTGAACCTGTGATCTCCTGGCTCCCTAGGCAGCACTCTAACTACTAGGCCACACTGCCTCCTAACTTGACACCAGGATCGCTGCCTTTTAAACTCGATCTGTTTTGACTGCATGTCTAGCGTGAATCTGTGCGTGTTCCAGTCAGTTAATGCCCCCAGGTTCCAGAACTCATTAACACTGTGTGTGGCAGCCCCCTGATCTGCACTTCTAGTGCATTTTAAGTTTTTCCTTCCTTTGTTTATTCCAAAATCGTCTTTATCTAGTTGATCCTGCTGGCTCCCCTGCCTGATGAGCTAGGTATGTTGCTGCTCAGGCAGCCACTCAGAATCCCCCTAAAGCTGACATCACGAACTGGGAACAGGTGCGGGAAACTCAATATCAGGAAATAGGTTTTTTATCTTATTAAAGCTCTGATACTGCATGTCGGCATTCAGGGTTGTTACTGAGATTGAATGTAGGTCTCTATGTCTTACCACCTGAGAACTGCATTATTCCCTTATGACCACACACCCCGGAGTGTGTTGTTGCACTTATAAAATGGATTTTTACGATTAAAAAATATGCAATTTAGGAAAGTTGTGCCGTTGCCAGGAAGGAATCAAATGGAAATTACAATGAAGCTGGAGGGGGGTGGAATCAGGGGAAATGTAAGAAAACACTTCTTCTCAGAAAGGGTGGTGGATGCCTGGGATCAAAAACTGTTATGGGATTTAAGAAGGCATGGGATAGGTATAAGGGAACCTTAGAAGCAAGGGGGGGGGTAAAGTGGGAGATCAAGTAGGATCTACAGTGTGACAGTAGGTAGGGAACATGAGGAGACTAGGTGGGCCAAGCAATCCTTATCTGCCATCAAATTCTGTGTTTCTAAGGGTCATGTGATATGTTTCGACCAATAAGGACACAGGATTTATATGGCACATTTTATGAGCTCTATTTTATCATAGAAAAATTCAAACTTGGATACATCCCCCACACTCATCACCAAGGATCCCAGATGGGGACCTGCTTCGATACCATGGCTTCAAATTGTGAATTCACATATTTCATGAGCTATTTTACCCAAATATAGAATTTAAACAGGGAGCACAAATGCATATGACTCGTGCTTTTCACTGGTTGCAGCTGCCAGAGGAAACAGTGCAGAATTAGGACCAGCATCGCATCACCACTGAAGCAGAGGAATACATGAAGGGCCCAGGAGCAGCCTTAAGACATATATGTTTTATTAAAAAGACTCGGGACCTTAGAAAGTGCTAAGCTAAACTAAACATGTTGCAAATGGCTGATGCACATCTCGGGGCCGTCAGCCCTTCACCTTTCAAGAGCACTAACTTAATTTAATAAATAAAATAAAAAAAAAGCTGGCGTCAGCTGAGTTGCTACCCAAGTGGCACAGACATACTTTTTATGAGCTGGATTCTGGAAAATTGAATTTATTGCTATTTAAATGAAGAGATGTCCCAACTCGCACAAAAAACACACATTTGTCATCTGCAGAACTCTGTTATACAATATGCCCCAGAAATATGAAATTTCAGGACCTTCTGTATTGTATTATTGAAGAATTTTTTTCATGAAACCAGGATCCTTCTCTCTTAGACATCACCTATGAAGTTATATTTCTCTGCTTATGACATCACACTCTGTTGCTGTGGAAATTATGATGTCATAAGCAGAGGATTCTACCTTCAGGACAGGTATAAGCAGTAGGAAGAGATGAAGTCGGAGGGAAAAGGTTGTGTTTTCACACAGATGTCTTTATTTATAAAGAATGGAATATCCTGAAATTCCATTTTGGATGCTCTTTATGCGATCTGAGTCCCTGCGGCGTAGCTTTATGCTCTGTAGGAACATCGTGCAGGGAACATTCGCCTGCTTTTCTCCTGGTCTGGGGTACACTGTACGTAAATGTATCTCATAGTTTGAAAGACAAATTCAGGAAAAACTCTTTTAAACTGGGAGCAGGAAAACCTCTATGGATAAGTACAGAACCAGCTGGAACCTATGCCATTTTCTGTAAAAAAAAAAAAAAAAAAAAAACCATATCAATGACTTTTTTCAGGTTCTAATAAGAATCTGACCTTTTTAAAACATGAAAGAGATTCACCAAGATAGGCAGAGGCACCACATACATCGGTGCCTTACCGTGTAAGAATGTGGTCTATTCGTATGTGCCCCACAAATGTCCTGTAGGTGCGCCATAATTTCACTCATAATTTTATCTTCACCAGGATACTTTCACTTCCCAGACTTTAGATCCATCCCCGCGCCATGCTTAGCCAATTTTATGACGTGATGACAGGGAGACGGTGGGGACGTGCTACATTATAGGCTATGGGGGGTACCTTTAACACCAGTTGTATATGTTA
This sequence comes from Neoceratodus forsteri, assembly GCA_016271365.2. NCBI lineage: Eukaryota > Metazoa > Chordata > Ceratodontiformes > Ceratodontidae > Neoceratodus > Neoceratodus forsteri. The sequence continues at coordinate 105,981,265 of JADMNL010000029.1, read as the reverse complement.
CAGTGATTATGTGATGATTAAACAAGGGCACCAGGTGACTAGCAAGGCCCTCCATATACTATAATGTAGCACGTCCTCACGCCATCCCTGTCATCACATCATAAAATTGGCTGAGCGCGGGTGCATAAGCCTCATAATTTAACTTGGTAAGTCTTGAGGCTTAATACACTCCCCCAGTAGGTCTTTATCTGGTAGACTGGATGGTGATAGTGATGGCAGAAAGACCCAAAAGGAGACCGGGGTTGGAGTAGTACCACTCCAAGTTGTTTTTAGATTCTTCCCCCTTCACTGTAGACAGCTTAAGGGTCGAAATGATGGTAAAACAACTTTTTTTTACTTTAAACTAGAAGGCTCTGAAAGTTCTAATAATGCTCAGATAACTATCAGAACCTGTTATAAAGTGGTCTGCATATTGTAATTGTTATGTGTTCCTTAATTAGTGTTCACTGTGTAATAATAGTGCCATTTAGAGATAGTCCCTTTAAAGGGGCACTGTCAGCTTTGCCCCTCTGTTTACCTTCAGTTCACAAATGCTGACCTGTGGACACAAACGAGCATTATGTGTGCTCTGGAATGGCCCTGCATCAACGTAAAAGTGATCAGTTTACCTGATTTTCTGATATTTAGCACTTCTTTCTTCATATTCGTCCCGACGGAAAGTCTTCATCCCCCGGAAGCAGATGCCATGCCGGGAACGCATCGGGGACGTGCGTCTACTGTTCACTCGGTGCTGAGGTGCACCTTTTAGCAAACACATCACAGCACACACGTAATACAGCACAAATAATAAAATTAAAGAGCTGCTAGTGTGTACAGCGTTGAAACGAGCGCTGGATTAGCTTTAAAATCCTACTGGAGTCTGGGGGCCAAAATCCTGTGCATGCGTACTAGTGGCACTTTCTGGCACATGCACGAGATCTTTCCTGTGAACGCAAGTGTGCATGCCCGGGATTTCGGCCCCAGATTCCAGTAGGATTTTAAAGCTAATCCAGCACTCGTTTTATCGTTGTACATACCAGCAGCTCTTTAATTTTATTGTTTATGCTGTATTACGTGTGTGCTGTGATGTGTTTGCTAAAAGGTGCACCTCAGCACTGAGTGAACAGTAGACGCACGTTCCCGGCGCGTTCCCGGCATGGCATCTGCTTCCGGGGACTGGAGACTTTCAGTTGGGACGAATATGAAGAAAGAAGTGCTAAATATCAGAAAATCAGGTAAGCTGATCACTTTTACGTTGATGCAGGGCCATTCCAGAGCATACATAATGCTCGTTTGTGTCCACAGGTCAGCATTTGTGAACTGAAGGTAAACCGAGGGGCAAAGCTGACAGTGCCCCTTTAAGGGAAACCCTGTTTCTTGTGTTAAAGCCACAGGAATTCTGCCTGTGTGCAGAAGTTGTACTGGGTTGATGTTAAGAATAAAGCCTGATTAGAAGCTACTGAGGTGTGTTGGTGTTTTACTACATTGTTGACAAGGATAAATCAGGCCCAGAATGGTGATGTTTGGGGCTATGGCAGAGTCCGATGGCACAAGTGGCTGGTGTAAATACGTGGAGCATTTGGAACATTTCTTTCATGCAAATAAAATCACAGATGAGGATTAGCAACGCTCTATTTTCCTCTCTGTTTGTGGCCAAAAGACTTATTCTTTGATAGAAACATAGAATTTGACGGCAGATAAGGACCGCTTGGCCTACCAAGTCTGCCCATTTCCCTACCTGATGGATAAGCTGCAGATTCTAGTTAATCAACAGCTTACTTCCTCCTACCCACCACCAGAATTGCCTTATGCCTGTCCCATGCATTCTTGAATTCTCCCACTGTTTCTGACTCCACAACCTCCTCAGGAAGGCTGTTCCATGCATCCACAACCCTGTCTGTGAAAAAATACTTTCTAACATTACCTCTGAGCCTTCCCCCCCTCTATCTTCAAATTGTGCCCCCTTGCTCTTGCACATCTCTTCTTCTGAAAGATACTACCCTCTTGTACTTTAATTCCCTTGAGATACTTGAAAGTTTCTATCATGCCCCCCCCTTCCTCTAGGGTATACATATTAAGCTGCTTTAGTCTTTCCTCATATGTCTTCTGGTGCATACCCTGTACCATTTTGGTTGCCCTCCTCTGAACAGCCTCCACTCTATGTCTTTGCGGAGATGTGGTCTCCAGAATTGCACGCAGTACTCCAGGTGGGGTCTCACTAACTGTCTGTAGAGAGGGATAACAACTTCCTGTTTTCTACTGGTGATGCCTCTCCCTATGCATCCCAGTATCCCCCCAGCCCTCCTTACTGCCTTCTCGCATTGCTTCCTTGATCTGTAAGTTAGTGACTCCACAGCAGCCAAGAACTTAAACCCTGTAGGAACTGTGCACATTGGTTCAAAACCGTATCAACCCCTGACCTTCAGCTATTGAGCAGTCATTTAAATTTCATGGCAGGCTGTCAGCAGGGGGAGACCATTGCAGATTATGTGGCTGAGTTGCAGAATTTGATGGAATTTTGGAATTTGGAGACACTTTGGATCGTGTGCTCCAGGACTGATTGGTGAGCATGGTGCAGAATGAATGCATTCAATGCCGTTTGTTGGCAGAGACGGGGCTTGTTTCAACAGGGCGGTGGACATATTGCCCTGCCCATGGATGCTGCAGCTTGACAGACTCAAGAGTTGAGGAGTTCTATGGTGGAAGGGACTGCCATAGTGTATCAGGAGGAACAGCCTCGCTGATCTGCCTTACCATCATCAGAGTCATGCTGTGCACGTGGGGGCCTACAACGAAGCTTCGCTCACAGAGACACAGATGAGCAATGTTTCTGTTGTGGCTGTGCCCACAACTCAGAGACTTACAGGTTTCAAGAGGAGGAATGTTGGTGCTGCTGGCGCTGGGGCCATGTGGCCCAACTTTATCCCTTTGGAAGTATGCCTCAGGACCAGTCATCCCAATCTACAAATCGCCAGCGCAAAACCAGTTTTGTAGAAGAGGAAGAGCTGGTGGCAAAGTGTGATGATGGAGGCAATGGTTGCAAATAATAGGAGCCTAACCAGCAAACTTCCCAAACTCACAGCCATCTTGGAAATGGAAAGATTGGACTGGGGGGCTGTAACAGAAACATGGTTCACGGAAAACCATGGATGAGATACAGCCATTCCTGGTTACAATCTGTTCAGGAAAGATAGGCAGGGCAAAAAAAGAGGGGTGGGCACGTAACCATTTACATTTGGGAGGAAATAAAAGCCACAGAAGTAAAAGGGCAACCTGGGGACTTTCGAGTCACTGTGGTTAACAATAGACATGGGCAAGGGAAAACCCTTCAGAATTAGCGTCGTGTGCAGCCCCCAAATCAAGGAGCTAAAGGAAACAAGAGCTAATAGAGGAAATCCACAAAATGGGGGACTTCAACCTACCAGATATTAACCGGCACACACTAACGGCAGGAACAAGAAGTAGTAGTGACTTCTTATTGTCACTACAAGGTGCGGGACTGTGGCAACTTGTTAAAACCCCAACAAGGGGATATGCCATTCTCGATCTTGTCCTCACAAACTCGGAAAGGATCAAGGACATCGAAGTGGGATGCTATATGGGCAACAACCATCGCATGGTAAGCTTTAAGGTAAACATAATACAGGACACCAGCCACTCAAAGATAAAGGTGCTAGATTTCAGGAAGGCTGACTTCCAAAAAATGAGGAACAACATAAGTAGCCAGTTAATGGAAATAGAGGTTGAGGAGGTGGAGGTCATGTGTGGGAGACTCAAGAGGGCAATAAAGACAGCCACAGATCAATGTGCCAGATAGGTCAGCAAAGCAAAAGGAAAAAGAAATCCTCTATGGCTTTCTAAGGAAGTGGCTACCACAATCAAAGAAAAAAAAAGGTGTGCAGCAGATACCAGGAAACCAAAACTGAGAGACTGGGAGTCATACAAGAAAAACAAGCATTTGTCAATGCTGAATGTTTGCTTGTTGGCATTGGCAGTGGTAGTGTAGAAGTTACAGAGCTGCGTAATAGGAATGGCAGTGAAGTGAACTGAAGCCAACCCACCACCACCCTGCAGAGTGACAGGCATTGGGGTGTGCGTTTGGTTGTCAGGCACTCGCGGCCCGCCATTTCACCACACCCACCCTGCACAGACACTGACAAGTGTCACGGTGTTCCTTAGGGTCTTTGGCCCTTATACGCACCCATTTCATTAGGAAATATGGTGAGATGGGTGCGATATAGGAGAATGGGGTGAACTTTGGGGCGAAGAGTCCAAGGCATACCTCGATGCCTCTCACTGACTGCAGGGTGTGAATGGTATGAGCATCACAGGCAAGAATCCCAAGTCACACCCCTGATACCTGTCATTCTCTACAGGGTTGGGCGTTATGGTTGGAAACCCTAATACCTCAGGCATTTGTTGGTATTTTCACTCCAAATCTTCAACATGTTATTTTTGTGACCCCACCTCATGAACAGGGGGAATATCAGTTTGTTAGCCGAAAGCTGCTTATGCACAGTGACTACGGCATTTAGCACCACAGGTGCAAAAACATTCCGAACAGGATGTAAAAAATGACAGCTGTACTGTTCGTGGGGAGGTGTAAAAAAATGGCAATGTTGCAAATCTGTAGTAAAAATATTGAAAAAATTGAAGTCACGAGCGTACATAGAAACTGTGCAACGCACACCCGTAATATAATTAGGTTGGGGATTTTTTTACAGCAGATTGTCAACTCAGGCATTTTGGTGCCTCCGATCATGAACAGTGTCACTGTGATTTTCTTTATCTGTGCCGAACAATGATTTCCCACAGCGACCACGCATCTCTGCGCTGAAAGTGTGAAAACACACTTCAGCCATGCTGTGGAAAAATTACAGCTGTACTGTTCATAAGGAAATGTGGAAAAATGCCACTGGTGAAAATCTGGACTGAAAATATGACAAAGTCATGAACTAACGAGTCGTGGAAACTGAGCAATGCTCACTTGTAACAGTCATTTTATGGACTTTTGTCACAAATTTTCAACATAGCCATTTAAGACCTCTGCTCATGAACAGTGTAACTGTGATTTTCTTACTCTGTCCTAAACATTGCTTTCGCACACCAACAGCACCATTATTGCGCATATGTGCGAAAACACATTTTAGGCGACATGAAAAATTGCAGCTGTACTGTTCATAAGGAAGTGTAATAAATGGCAATGTTGAAAATCTGGAGTGAAAATATTAAATTTGCAAACTTACGAGCATGCATAGGAACTGTGCAACGCATGCTCATAAAACAGTCATTTTTAGGAATTTTTTCACCAAATTTTCAACATAGCCATTTTAAGACCTCTGCTCATGAACAGTGTCACTGTGATTTTCTTAATTTGTCCTGTACATTGATCTCGCACACCGACTGCGCCATTGTGCGCTACATGGGCGGAAACATGTTTTGGGTGAGATGTGAAAAATGGCAGCTGTACTGCTCATAAGAAGGTATGATAAAATGGCAGTGTTGAAAATCTGGAGTGAAAATATTGAAAATTCGCGACCTTACGAGTGTGCGTAGGAACTGCACAACACACGCTCGTAAAACAGTCATTTTTTTGGAATTTTTTCACCAAATTTTCAAACATAGCCATTTTAAGATCTCTGCTCATGAACAGTGTCACTGTGATTTTCTTAATTTGTCCTGTACATTGATTTCGCTCACCGACTGCGCCATTGTGCGCTACATGGGCAGAAACACATTTTGGGTGAGATGTGAAAAATGACAGCTGTACTACTCATAAGAAGGTGTGGTAAAATGACAATGTTGAAAATCTGGAGTGAAAATATTGAAAATTCGCGAACTTACGAGCCTGCGTAGGAACTGCATAGCCTATGCGCTTAATAAAACAGTCATTTTTGGAATTTTGGCACCAAATTTTCAACATGGGGTTTTGAGACCCTTCTCATGAATGATGTCACTGTCAGTGGCATTATTCAGGCCGAAGAAGTGATTCGGCGCAGTGACTGCAAAATCACCCTTGAGACCGAGCTCGCCATGACAGTGACATCATTCATGAAAGAGTCCCAAACCCATGTTGAAGATATCCGTAAAAACAAATGCCTGAGATATGCAACAAAGTTGAACCCCCATCTAGCCCATTATACAGCTTTCGGCATTTCCTCAGTTAGCGGTCTGCTTTGAAGGGTGCAGGCGTGTTCCCGGTCCACGAAAATCGTCGCTGAGGTTCGTAGGTAAGTATGGGGTGAGGGGTGGGGAGGCAGGGTGCGCAGTGGGTGGGTGCGGTTGTGGGAGGGGCCAGGGAGACTACGTGGGACCGTTTTTCTTTACAGGTAAAAAAAAAAAAAAACAAAAAAAAATGATGCGGGATGTTTGCCACGCTGAGGTGGGCTCCCAGGCGTGGCACAAGGGCTGGTGCGGTTCAGCGATGAGGATTGGGGCCCCTGTCGGCTATATCATTACTTGCCACGTTGGGGTGGGCACCCAGCGTGGAGTTTTTGAGGCTTTGGGGGAGGCGGGGGCATAGCACAGCAGCAGGATTGGCACCCCTGTTGGCTATTCAGTCGCGTGCGTGCGAAGCGCGCTGCGCCTGCGTGGCGTCTGTGTGTGAGGGTGGGGGAGCTGCGCATGAGCAAGCAATATCTTATCGCTGCTCACTCGAGCGTAGCTCCCCCTTTGAACTGTATGCCACTGCATTTTGGAGCTTGTCATAGACAGCTCCAGAATGCATTGGCTTACAGGGGCCGCGCCTGCCAACACACTGACTGAACTGGAGGAGGAGGTGACACACCTCCGAAATCTCCGATGATGGCACTGTGTTTCTTGCACATGCGTGCAAGCATACATAAAAATGAGTCTAACAAACAAATTAGAAAGGCAAAAGCCCAGACAGAGGAAAAGATAGCAGAAGGGGCAAAAAGAGGAGACAAATCATTTTTTAGATACATTGGGAAGTAGGAAGGCAAAAGGGGGATAGTAAAGATTGCTACTAAAGAAGGGAAATGCACCAGACATCACCCAGAGAAAGCCAAAATCCTCAGCAAATACTTCTGCTTGGTGTTTAACAAAGAGGACCCAGGGGATGGCCTAGACCTGAAAAAAAACGCAACACCCCAGGACCAGGGGTAGACACGAGTCCTTTACAGAAGCTGAAGTACGGGAGGTGCTAAATAAACTAAAAGCAGACAAAGCCATGGGACCAGATGAGATGCACCCCAGAATTCTTAAGGAACTGGGGGCAGAATTAGCAGCCCCTCTGGCACTTCTATTTGCAAAATCCCTGAAGAGCGATGTGGTACCCGAAGACTGGAAAAATGCAATAGTGGTTCCACTTCACAAATCAGGCAGTTGTGAAGAGGCTAGTAACTATAGACCAGTGAGCCTCGCATCTGTAGTGGGGAAAACTAATGGACACACTACTCAAACAGAGGATCATAGCATTCCTCGAAACTAGCTGCCACCAAGACCCTAAACAGCATGGTTTCACAGCAGGTAGGTAATGCCAAACAAATCTGCTTGAGTTTTTTTGTCTATGCTACAAAAATAGTGGACAATGGTGTGGCAGTAGATGTGGTCTACCTAGACTTTAGTAAGGCCTTCGACTCTGTTCCAAAGGCTGGTAAAGAAGCTTGACCACACAGGTGTTGGTCCAGAAGTAGTTAGATGGGTACAAAACTGGCTATAAGTCATAACTCAGAGGGTACAGGTTAATGGAATGCAATCGACGGAAGGCAGGGTGACCAGCAGAGTTTTTTTTTTTTGGTTGACCGGGTAAGTGTACTAGACAAATCCTGCCTATTTTCAGGCATGACCCGGGGGAGGGGGACACAGATGAATGCCAACTGACCTTGAACCAGATTAAGCTGTTGGTGATATTTTCAGTGAATGAGGGAAATTTGGCCAGAACACCGGGGAAATTCCCCTACTCTTTTCAATAAGTGCCATGGGCTCAGTGCTGGGACCTCTGCTCTTCAGTGTTTTTATAGCAGACATCACTGACGGACTAGAAGGGAAGGTGTGTCTGTTCACAGACGACACCAAGATATGTAACAGGGTAGACACTTCAGAAGGAGTGAGCAAGATGGAAACTGACCTCAAGAAACTAGAAGAATGGTCTGGAGTGTGGCAGCTGAGATTTAACACCAAAAAGTGCAAGATCATGCACATAGGAAAGAAAAATCCAAGAAAGGAGTATTACCTAGGAGGTCAAAGACTGGTGGCCTCAAACCAGGAACAAGATCTGGGAATCATAATCTCAGATGACTTGAAGATAAGTAAACAGTGTGAGAAGGCAACATTGAAGGCCAACAGAATGCTGGGCTGAATTGGGAGGGGAATCACTAGCAGGAGAGAGGTAGTACTACCACTGTCTAGATCACTGGTCAGGCCTCACCTGGAATACGGAATCCAGTTCTGGAAGCCTCACCTCAGGAAGGACATTGATTGGGTGGAAATAGTACAGAGAAAGGTGACAAAAATGACTTGGGAACTGAATATGTAGTCCCTGGAGCAGAGAAGAGAGAGAGGGTACATGATAGAAACATTCAAGTACATAAAAGGCATTAACAAGGTACAGGCACAGGAACTTTTTCATTTCAAGAAGGGCTCCAGGACCAGGGGATATGACCTCAGACTGCAAGGAGGGAGGTTCTCTACCAATAGCAGGAAGTTTTTCTCCACAGAAACAGTGGTGGATAGCTGGAACAGCCTGCCCTAAGAGGTTGTGGGGGGTCAACACTGTGGGGGATTTAAGAATGCATGGGATAGTCACAAGGGAGCCCTGACTACAAAGGGCAACTAGAGTGTCAAAATAAGTCTAAAACAAATGGGCAGACTAGATGGACCTAGCGGTGTCCGTCAGCCATCAACTTCTATGTTTCTATGAGTCTACTCTATGTATATGGTTGCTGATCATCGTTCACCTCCTATCCGGGTGCAAGTGACAATGGGCAGCTGTTTTGTGGATATGGAGGTTGACACAGGGGCGTCATTTTCGGTGATGGGGAGAAGCTTTTTTCTACCTTTTGGACCCCTGCAGAAGCCCGGTTCTACAACCAGCAGGGGTGCAACTTCGGACATATACAGGTGATCTGATTCCATTGGTGGAAAAGATGCTGGTCCAAGTGACTTATGGGTCACAGCAGAAGCTATTGCCCTTATTGGTGGTGCAGGGAGAGGGTCTGTGCCTGATGGGGCATAACTGGCTGCGAGAGTTGAAATTGGACTGGCAGGGAATATGCTTTCTCTGGTCTGTAACACTGGAAGAGGTGTTTGAGCAAGCAGCTTCTGTATTTTTCCCAGGCCTGGGGACTTTGCAAGGAACGACTGCCCGGGTTGTGATGAGCCTGGAGGCTCAACCCCAGTTTTTTTTGACCCTGTGTTGTGCCATATGCAGTGGTGGGCACTGACCTTGTCTGCCTACCAGTATGAAATCATATACTGTCCTGGAGGGTTGCATTCTAATGCTGATGCCTTTAGCAGACTACCTTTGCCAGATTACCCAAAGCAGGTCCCGGAGCCAGGAGACATGATCCTATTATTGGATTTGTTAGCAGGGACCCCATGGATGGCAACTCATATTAGGAGGGAGACCCGTCGGGACCCAAAATTGACATAGGTACAGAATGGGTGGCCCAGGTGGGTGTCTGAGGAGACATTAAAGACGTTTTTTTCAGCTGTGTTTCTAGTTAGGAATTCATGCCAGCTGTCTGATGTGGGGAAGCAGAGTGGGAGGTACCCCATCAGTTAAGGGCTAAGGTTTTAGGGCAATTACATGGAAGACAATCTGGCATTTCTAGAATGAATGGGGTGACACAGGGTGTGATTTGGTGGCTGGGTATGGACAAGGAAACAGAAGAACTGGTGAGCAAGTGTACAGCTTGTCAGGAGACATGTCATGCACCAGCCCTGGTACTGGTGCACCCATGGGTGTGGCTAGATAGACCCTGGGTATGGGTGCATGCTGATTTTGCAGGGCCTTTTCTGGGGAAAATGTTATTAGTCCTGGTGGATGCATACTCCAAATGGTTGGAGGTGTGAGTAATATCTTCAGTCACCACAGTGGCCACTGTGGCCCAGCTTAGGCAACTGTTTTTCATTTATGGGTTACCAGAAATTTTTGTGTCAGACAATGAAGATACTGAACCTTACCACCTAGCTTCTAATGGTTTAGCCAAAAGGGTGGTGCAAGCAGTGAAAGAAGGGTTGTGGTAGTTGGGTTCAGGATCTGTGCAGACGTATATGGCAAGGTTCTTGTTGGGATACCGGGTTCCACCACATGCAACGACAGGGGTGTTGCCAGCAGAGCTATTGTTTGGCAGGACACTTTGCTTGCATTTGAATTTGATCAACCCAGTTGTGGGGATCAAAGTATGTCAGAGTCGGACAGAAATGCACAGGGCCAGAGGGCATAGGACAGACCTGAGTTCATTGCAAATGCAAAATTCTGTTTGGGTCACACATTTTGGAGAGACAAATCATTGGGTGCGAGGGGTGTTGTGTGCATAAACAGGTCTAGTGTCCTTTAAGGTGCAGTTGGCATTGGGGAAAGTGGTAAAAAGGCACATGGACCATATTCATGCGGTATTGACAAAAATACCCTCTCCATTTGGGGGACTGGAAAGGAATACAGAGCGGGAGACCACGGAGGATTAGGAAGCCGGATCATGTGTACTAAGTACAACAGTGGCAGTAGACTCTATGGGAGAAATGCAGAGGGGTGAGACATCCAAGGATGTTTCACAGATGGCCTCTGTACAGGATCGAGCTACAAGAGTTGTGGGAGAAGGAGAGGTGTCGCCTTAAGGTGATCCAGTGGTACCTGTGCTCCATAAGTCAAAAAGGATCATAAGGACGCCAGACAGGTTAAATATGTAGTCAGATTTTAGAAAAGGAGGGATGTTATAAAGTGGTCTGCATATTGCAATTGTTATCTGTTCCCTAGTTAGTGTTCATTATGTAATAATAGTGATATTTAGCGATAGTCCCTTTAGGGAAAACCTAATTCTGTCTTGTCCTGTTTCCTGTGTTCAAGTCACAGGAATTCTGCCTGTGTGCAGAAGATGAACTGGGTTGATGTTAAGAATAAAGCCTGATTAGAAGCAACTGAGGTGTGTTGGTGTTTACTACAGAACCTTTTATGGACTGTCAGAAACTTTTAGAACCTCAGAGCATTTTGTGGTTCTCCCATACCTATTTAAAGGCCACCTAAACACAATTGTAATGGAGCACAGTGTTCCGGAAAGTGTGGAAGCAGAGCAGACAGGGAGAGGTTTTTAAAAATATAAGCCATTACCTTAAATTAGGATGTTTAATACCTTTTCAGTAACTTTTTTGTAAATGCCAAAACCAGGAAACATGTTTCCAATACCGTGCCGATTGGAGGCTAAGGCTGCTGGGAATGCGCAGTGTGATGATGTCATCTTAACGAGTCAGGTTGTTCTCAGAATTGAGTCCCTATGGAGCCTTATGTACTAATATGTAACATTACCAGTGTATAAGAACATAAGAATGGTGTCGGCAGATGGGGACCATTTGATCCATCTAGTCTGCCCAAGGTGGCTACCCCCATCCCCTTGCGTGTTCCTGGCTTGCTGCTCACACTGTCTGTCCCATGCTAATTTAAATTCCTTCACTGTCTTAGCTGCCACCACCTGTGGTGGCAGGCTGTTCCAAGGGTCTATTACTCTCTCTGTGAAGAAGTACTTCTTCGAGTTGCTCCTGAACTTGCCTCCCACCAGACGTAAATTGTGCCCTCTTGTCCTAGTTTCCTTTTTTCCCTGAAAGAGTTTGTCTTGTTTATTTCCTTGATGTATTTAAATGTTTCTCTCATGTCTCCCCTATTCCTTCTCTGCTCCAGTGAGTATAACTTTAGTTTCCTAAACCTAGTATCATATGTGTCTTGGTGCAGCCCCTGCACCATTTTTGTAGCTCTTCTCTGTACTGTTTCTAGTCTGTTTATGTCTTTCTTCTGGTGAGGCCTCCAGAACTGGACACAGTATTCCAGGTGTGGCCTTACTAGTGATCTGTACAGTGGTATGATCACTTCCTGCCTTCTGCTTGTAATGCCTCTACCTATGCACTCTAGTATGCCACTTGCTCTTTGAGCTGCTTTTTCACACAGTTTTGTGACTTTTAGGTCGTTGGTAATGAGTACTCCCAAGTCCCTTTCCATTTTTGTGTCTTCCAGTTGGTGTCCTTCCAGTGTGTACTTTATCCCTGGGTTTCACTTTCCCAGGTGCATGACTTTACACTTCTTGGCATTACATTTTAACTGCTATTGTCCTGACCATTCCTCCAGCTTCCTGATGTCAGCTACCATACTGGTGGCCCCCTCATGTGTGTGTCCACCCTGTTGCAGAGCTTTGTATCATCCGAGAACAGGTACACCTTTCCCTCCAATTCTTCTGTGATGTCACTTATGAATATGTTGAAGAGGATTGGACCCAGCACTGATCCCTGTGGTACGCCGCTGGTCACCTCCCTCTCACCTGATAGGCTCCGTTGACTAAGACTGTCTGTCCTTCCCTTAAGCCAGTTTCTAACCCAGTTAACTATCTTCTACCTTAACCCTGTGTGCTCTAGTTCATTTCCCAGCCTCCAGTGGGGGACAGTGTCAAAGGCCTTACTGAAGTCAAGGTACACCATGCCCACTGCTCCCCCTTGGTCTATTATTTTGGTAACCCAGTCGAAGAAATTTATATTTGTTTGACATGATCTTCCTGCTGTGAATCCATGTTTCTTGGGGTCTAGTTTGCTATTTTCCTTCAGATATTCCACCGTTCTCTCCTTGAGCAATGCCTCCATAATCTTCCCCACTATTGAGGTCAGGCTGACTGGGCGATAGTTCCCGGTCACCTCCTTGTTACCTCCCTTGTACAAGGGCACCACTGTTGCCCTTCTCCAGTGCTGAGGCACTATGCCACTCTTCAGTGATTTGCTGAACAATTCTGCTAGTGGTGCTGCAATTTCTTCTTGTAGCTTCCTCAACACTCTTGGGTGAATACCATCTAGGCCCATTGCTTTGTCTACTTTGTTCAGTTCTTCTAGGACCCTTTTTCTTGTGAAGGGGCTAGTGTAAGCCTCCTTGCTATTGAGTTGTGTCTGCTTTAGTGAGGGACCCCTACCACTATCCTCAATTGTAAATGTGAAGCAGAAGAATTTGTTCAATACCTCTGCTTTGTCCTTTTCTACCATCTTGTGCTGCTAGCCTGACTATTCCCCCTTTACTGTTTCTCTTGTCTGTCATGTACATATAGAAGGTTTTATCTCCTTGTTTGGCTCCCTGTGCTATTCTTTCCTCTGTTTTGGCTTTGGCATTTCGAATGGCCCTTCCTGCCTCCCTGAGTTTGTTTCTGTAATCTTCCCTGTCAGCCTCCTTCTGTGTCTGTCTGTATTTATTGCAGGCTCTTCTTTTTTCCCTTATTTTTGTTTCTAAGTCCCTGGTGTACCAGAGAGGGGTTTTCCTCCTTCTTGATTTACTGATGCGTTGTATATAGTGTTCAGTGACTATGGTTATGGCCTTCTTGAAATTATCCCAATTTTCTTCCACATTCCCTGATCCACCGCTGGTTAGTATGGCTTTGATTCTCGATCTCATTTCATGAAAGTTTGCTATGTGGAAGTCGAGGATCTTGATTTTTGTGCGACATAAAACTTCTGGTTTTTGACTGCTAACCAGACTGACCAATGGTCACTGGTCCCTAGGTTAATGCCCACTCATATGTTGGAGACCCTGCTGCTGTTTGTGAGTACCAAGTCCAGTATTGCGGTATCCCTGGTGAGTAAGTCTACTAGTTGGTTGAGCCCTGCCTCTTTTAGTGTGAACAGGAACTTCTTGCTTCTTTCAGTGGATGCTGTGCACGAGGTCCAATCAGCATCTGGCAGATTGAAGTCCCCGACTAGCAGTAGCTCACCTTTGTCTGCCTTCTCTGAGATGACTTCCAGGAGTTCTTTATCTACCTCTGCCTCCTGGGATGGGGATCTGTATGTAACTCCCACTATGATGGGGTCCTTGTCTCCAGCTCCTGGAGTGACACATAAGGCCTCTGCATTTTGGTTTTTTACCTGGTTTTCCGTTGCATTGATGCCCTCCTTAACATACAGAGTCACTCCCCCACCCCTTTTCGTCTTGCGGTCTCTTCTGAAGAGCATGTATCCTGGTATGGATACATCCAAGGTGTGATTTGGAGTGAGCCATGTTTCCGTAACTGCAACCCAGTCTAGTGGTGTTTCTGCCAACATGGATGTGAGTTCCGGGATTTTGTTTGGTAGGCTTGCAAATGTTTATGCACATTGCCTTCCATCACTGCATTTGTTTCAGTTGGGCCCAATTGTGCAGTTTTGAATTACTTTGTTTGTGATTCAGTCTCTTACTGCCTTTTCTTGGTGGATCATCTGATTTAGTTTTGTGGTTGACAGTTTTGTGCTCCTTAAGGTGCTGAGATGTAGCTTTTACTGAGGAGGGGGGAGGGTTGGATGGCACCCACGTGTTGTGATGTGCCCCTTTGTTTCCTCCCCACCTGCTAGTTTAAGTGGGAGATATGTACATCAAACTTTTGCCCACGCATCCCCTGTTTTGTGAGGTGTAGGCCGTCGAACGCAAAGAATTCCCTCTCCCAGAAGGTGTGCCATTCGCCTATAAAATGGTATCCTTTTTCCTTGCACCAGTCCTTTAGCCATTTGTTAAGTTTGGCTGTGTGTCTTTCTCTGATCCTCTGCCTGCTGTCCCCTTTCTTCCAGACAGGCAGAATCTCTGAGAAAGACACTGGATGAAAGGGAAGCCAGTTTATTGCCAAGTTTGGTCAGATTTTACTTTGTCTCCTCCACTGACCGATTGGCTAGATCATTCGTTCCTAAGTGGAGGATCACTTTTGTGTCAGGGTCCTTATTGTGGATTATGTTCTCTATGCGGTCTGTGTCCCTCCATGCCAATGTCCCAGGGAGGCACCGGACTTCAACATTAGCCTGGTCATAATGCTGGAGTTGAGTTTCTATGTTCCTAATCATAGAGTCTCCGATGACTAGTATTGGTTTTGTAGCGCTTAGTTTAGTTTTTACCTTGGTGGTGAGCACTACCTTGTGCGGTGCTGGTTTGCTGTCAGTTGCCAAGCACTTCTTATTGTCAAATTGTGTGAAACCATGTACCTTATCATCTTTATCGTTATTTAACATGTACAGTAGAGTGTACTGTACTGTACCTGTTAAATAACAATAAAGATAAGGTACACATGTACTGATAATGTTACACATAGTACATAAGGCTCCATAGGGACTCAATACTGGGGATGACTTGACTCACTAATGTAACCCCTAGATGGCGCTATCCCAGGGGCTACTACCCCTGCCTGATTTGCCACTAACAGGTTGAGGGGCCTGGATCCAATGGCGGGTGCCTCCACCCAGAGGTCAGGGTTTGCAATAGTTAAACTTACTTGGTCACAGCCCTCTGGGACACTGCAACCCCCCTTTCTTCCCACTAGTGGCCCACACAATATATCAGAATTACCTTCACAGTATACACTTACCCCCAGGGCTGGTTCAGGCACTGGGACCTCCTGTAAAATAAGATACAGTGCAACAATCACAGTACAATACTTTAACATAGACAAATACCTCAGGCAGTATAACTTTGCTGAAACAAGCAGCTCGGATTTACTTAGGGGGAATATAACAAGGACAGGGGGAAATCAGGTTAATTAGCTTACCCTAGTGGCTAGTCCAAACCGTGGCAGCTGGTTGGGGCCCTTTCCCACAGAGAAAAGAAAAATTAGTTTAAACAGTCAGCAGTACAGTGATTCCATTTGGATTCAATGTGGCAATTCAACAGGGAGCGACCCTGAATTAGTACTCACGACCTCCAAACAAGATAGGGTCCTTCAATGTCAGCAGGGCTACTCTTGAGGTACACAAGCCTCTTCACACATTTATATGGTAAAACAGAAAGTACTACACCAGGCAGGCTGCTTCTCTATCCCGATCGCAATTACTGCACAATACCCGGGAGAACACACAGCAGATTCAGTTCCTGACAGACCGAGTGCAATTCAGCAATTTCTCCAGTCTTCTACAGGGTGAGTCTGGTTTCTACTCTTCAGATATCCTTTGATTCTCTTCACAGGACGGATTCAGTCCTAACAAGCAGTTACACAAGCTGCAGACCGGAACTCTGGGCCTTACACACGTTTCCGGCTAAAACTGCACACTGAAAAGCACAGGGCTCCTTCCTTCTTCACTGCCAGAGCTCAACTGAAACTCCAACAGACAAAACCGGCACTTCCTTTGAGTTTCTCCCAGTTCTTGACTGGATTGGCTGTCACTCACAATAGACTGCTCCTGTTGGTCCAAAAAGGCGCAAGTCTAAACTACATCTCCCAGAGTCACTGCCCATACAATCCTCTTGTGGCTGGCTCAGATTATGAGTCCAAGTTCTGATTCGTCCAAGGCACCATTTTAGAGCTAGCTTACCCCACACTGATTGGTCCAGTTCAGCAGTTCAAAACCAGAATGGGGAACTAGGCAGACAACAGTTCTGACTGCAAAGAAAGCAGGTTAGACAAACTGTAATTTCATTATTACTCTAAATGATTTCTGGCAAACAGTTACATCTTTCAGATAGGTTCCTTTGCACTCCTAGTGACTGCAAAAATGGAGTGAATTGGCAGCAGCTCGAGTGGTACTCAATCAAAGAAACACACAGTCCCCCATACAAACTAATTATGTCTGCAAGCAGACAGCTCTTAAAGAGACAGTACCAGAGGTTCTAAAAACACTCACTGATAAATGGCTTAAACGCCAAACACCATTCAGGCTTGGAGCATTCAAGCAAGCTCCTGGAAGTCTTTTGGGAACCCCCATTTGCAGGGGGGTTACACTAAGATGACATCATCATGCTGCATGTTCCTTGCAGCCTTAGCCACCGATCAGTGCAGCATTGAAAAAAGGTTTCCTGGTTTCAGCATTTACAAAAAACTTGCTGAAATGGTATTAAATGTCCTAATTTAAGGTAATGGCTTACATTTTCAAAACCTCTCCCTGTCTGCTCTTCTTCTATGGTAGGGTTTCCGGAACAATGTGCCCCATTACAATTGTGCTGAGATAGCCTTTAAACAAAGACCTCTGTCTTCCGCATAATCAAAGGCATTGACAAGATCCAACAGACAGAGCTGTTTCATCCGGTGTTCTGCAGCAGGACTTGGAGATGTGCTCTGATATTCAGAGGTGATACATTTTTCCTACTGCTTCATCTGAATTTATCTCCCAGAGGGCAGTGAACCTTTGGAACAGCCTACCTGCAGAGACAGCTGGGCATGAAGACGGTAGAGATGTTCCAAGTAGGCCGGGACACATTTCTACTTACCAAGGGAATCACTGGGCACCCTGGGTAGTAGTGTGGGTAGGGAACTCCTCAAATAATAATGGCCGAACTGGCAGTCGCTTCCTGGGGATTAAGAACTAGGTGAGGGGTTGGATAGCCTGAGATGCAGCTGAGGGTCCCCACCCATCACCCGGTCATTAAGCCCCAGGAAGTGACTGTCAGTGAGCAAGCTATTGCTATTATAAGACTAATTTAGCCTTTTAATGGTAATATATTTCAGAAATTTACTTTTTTTTTGTGTGGATTTGTGTCTTTGGACCGGGTGCATGACCTTTCTGATGTCCACACATTATTTAGCTTGTGTCTGTTTGACAGCTGGATCTGTCATTAACTGACCATTAATGATTGATCCAGTAGCCATTCAGACCAAGCCATTGCCTCATGAATATGTAATTAGCATTATAATTTAAATTAGTACATGTTTCCACAGCTGAATTAATCCTCCCTGTTTATGAAGCGAGGGTGGACACGAGGGGCCTAGAGTCCTTCTGACTAGAGCTTTGTGGAATTTACTGCCAGTGGGATTCATGCTGAATGATGGTTCCATTTCCAAAATGTTGTTTGGGATCTCCAAGGAATATTATTCCAGGGTCTGTGGAAAATGAATCCATGGTTTACATGAACCACTGAATATGATACCGCTGTTCATGTAAACCACAGATTACAAATCTGCAATTTATTTTAAAAAAAAAAAATCCATGTTCCAAATTTCAGAATTCCACTTCTGCCAGCATTCTGTGGAAGTAGGTGGAATTTCAGAAATTCTGCAGAATTCTGGTGGTAGCAGAATTTGAAAATCTGTACAGCTCTACTTCTGACCTTAAACTACTATGTTACTATGCAAAAGTGGGCTTACCTGCAGCTGGCAGCAGTTCATACTATAGATATGTATGTCTCTGTCTGCCCTATGGCGGGTTGCTGGTGGAGTTAAAGCCAGCCAGCCCTGGTGCCATTTGGGCAGAGGAAGAGACCATGTGACTGCAGCCAGGCAACAGTCTCTGACTTTCAAATCTCTGCAAGCGAGTTTCTGCCTCAGTCGGGAGTGGGTTCAGCAGGAAGGAGAGTAGGGAAGATGAGTACCATATTATTGATTTAAACGAAAAGGAAAAAGAAAACAGACCCTGCTGAAATGTTTAAAATTGCCGTGGGGGGTTATCCTGCAAATCAGGGTACAGCTCTCCCTTGAGGTATACCTCTTGCATCAGTACTGTAGTGATTTAAATGACAGGAAGGAAAAGTACTTTCTTGGTATTTAGCTCCTAGCTGCAAAAAAAGTATGACCCACCAGTGGCTGATAGAAGAAGGGCTAGATCTGGGCAATGGTGAGATACAGTGAATTCCATATATATCATATGGAAAGAATCAGATTTGGTCTTAATGAGAGGACTGAAATGTTCACATCCTGGTGGAATTCATAGGTACTATATATTATACAACATTACCTCAATTTTTTTCCCCATGAATGCATAGATTACCAGGTAGGGGATAGACTGGTGGAGTTGAGAGGGAGCGGATAGAGTGTGATGACATGGGAATAAGGGATGGAGTATGGAAGAATGGTTGCCCCCCCAGTACTTCTCCTATGTGTTGTAAATTGTACCTAGAGAATGTTATGAATACAGTGATGGGTACCCCACCCCCAAAGCTGTGTCAGGGGACTGTGGGAGCCCTGGAACACTTTACTTTAGGAATTATGGTGCTATATTTTATTTTCCATAGCACTGTCTACTGCCTCTGACCATGTATTTGTCGACCTGGATATGCAACTGTTTGTTTTTAATGAAAACATACTTACAAAAAAAAAATTTGCTGTGGGAGCGTCTCTTTTTTTTCCCCCACAGGTACAGGGTTGGGAGGGCTTGGACGAGGGTGGGTTGAGGGTATGCTTAAAGACAGACAGTTCTGGTGCCATTTGGGCACAGGAAGAGATCACATAACTGCAGCCAGTCACTAGTGTGGCTGCAGTTTCTGACTTTTAAATCTCTACAAACAGGTGTGTCTTCCTCAGTTGGAAGTGGGTTCACCCGGGAGGAGAGAGGGGAAGGTAAGTGCCATAATATTGATTTGAACAAAAAGCAAAAAAAAAACCTGCTAAAATGTTTTCAATTACTGCGGGGCTTGTGCTTTTTTTTTTTTCCCAGCGGAACGGGGTGGGCTACAGAAGAGTGAGTACTTGGACAAGGGTGGGTTGTGGATGGATTTAAAGGCAGCCAGCTCCAGAGCCATTTGGGCAGAGGAAGTGACCATGTGACTTCAGCCAGTCACTAGAGCAGCTGCAGTCTTTCCTTAAAACTGTCAGAGTTCCTAGTGACCCCTGAAGTATGAGCAACCCCAAAGCATGAATGCCACAAAGCAGGGGTGCGGTGTCTTACTAAGTGATGTCTGTGGCATCTGTAGGATGTCTGCAGGGAAGACCACAGGCCATAGGGGTTCTGTCCGGAAGAGAACAAGTGAGGTGGTGAGGTAAACCTACAAGGCTGAGGGAGGGGGGGAGGTGAACAATGAAAGGTAGGAGTGAGAAGAAGAAACAGGGCCAGGGTAGGCAGGTGAAAGCAGGAGAACTAGGGGATTAAAACTAGCCCCCTTCTGGGGTAGGCATGCAGAGGCAGGATACTAGGGGACTGTACCAACTCCCTATCTGGGGTAGGCCTGAAGAGATAGGATGACAGGGGTTGTCTACTCCCCATCTGGAGTAGGCCTGCAGAGACAGAATAATAGGGTATTGTACCTACTCCCTATCTGGGTAGGCCTGTGGAGGCAGGATACTAGGGGATTGTAACTACTGCCTACCTGGGGTAGGTCTGCAGAGACAGGATAATAGGGGATAGTAACTACTCCCTATCTAGGGTGGCCTGAGTAGACAGGGAGTTAGGGGACTGACACTACTCCCCAGCTGGGATAGACCTGCAGAGGCAGGGAAATTAGAGGATAATAGCTACCCCTATGTAGGATAGGCTGGCACAGGTGGGTTAATTAGGAGTGTAACTACTCCCTAGCTGGGGAAGGAGGGTGTCAGGGAAGTATAGGACTACTCTCTGCCTAGGAGAAAGTTAAAGGATAGCATAGGGGTATGACTACACATATCAAGGGTTAGTCCCACGAGGCAGATAAGGGAGGAGATAATATGTTTGGACAGCAATAGGGAAGGGCTAGGGTGGTGTGCTGTATGGGGTGTGGGGCAGCAGTAGTCCTGTGTTCAGTGTGGGAGAAGGGTTGTCCAGTGTGTAGAAAGATAGGTTTCCTGATGGCTGAAGTACAGATCCTAAGGAAGGAGGTGGGAATACTTGTAGGGAGAAGAAAAAGCTGGACAGAGCAAGTGGGAGGAATAATGCATAGTGTGAGGGTGAGGGCAGGGGAGAAGAGGGCTCAGATGCATTGGGCCCCTCCACCCCAGAGGGAGAGGAATCCTAGAGCAGTAGGATGGAGAGCCATAGGAGGAAGGTAATAGTTTGGCAAGGGGAGGAGGGTGTGGGTGCACCCATAGGGTTATCAGTGTCCAGCCACTGAGTACAGAAGGGGAGAGGGTTGACCAAGGTGGGACACAGGCAAAAGAGGGATGGTTGGCTGATGGAGGGGGCTCAAGGAGGTTATAAGGGAGGCAGAGGGTGGAAAGGGGTAAGGCAAAGGAAAGTGGAGTAGGAGGGGGTGTCTGGAGGCGTAGAGAGGAGGGTGACATGGAGAGACAGGGAGGACAGAGTTCAAATGCAGGAGGGGCAACTGAGAAGGAAGGTGGGGAAGATGAGCAGAGAGTGATAGGACAGCAGAAGAAGGGAACGGGGGAGTGGCAGTAGGAGGCAGGACAGTAAGGAGGGTAGAGCAGTAGTGTCAGCAGGCATGAGGGTAGGAGGAGGGAAGGGTGGTGGTACAGTCACAGTACTGTGGGACATGTTAGTGAAGGGGATGAGATGGGATAAAGGAGGGTAATGCAGTAAGAAAGTAGAGTGGTGTGTCTCTCAGGCGTGACCGCAGAATGCATATGTCCAACAACAGGCTCACTCACACTGGTTGGGGGGAAGCTCATGTGATAATACACCCAAGTACAAATGACCTAGGGGGATGTGAGGTAGGGGTGGTGCAGGAGAAGTTCAGGGAGATGGGTCAGATTTGTAGGTGGGTGGCTAGGTAGCCAGCCTTCTCAGAAGTGCTGCTGATGCTGAGGTTCAGCACAGCAAGGAAGTGTAGGATAGGGGATTTTAATAGCTGGCTGAAGAAATGGTGCAGGGGAGAAGGATTTGGGTACATGGGGAGCTAGGAAGGAACCTGGAATGATAAAAACCCTCTACACACCAGATAGGCTGCATCTAAGTTGGGGCGGGGTCAGGACACTCAGGGAACATAGAACGTAGAAACATAGACTTTGATGACAGATAAGGACCACTTGGCCCACCCAGTCTGCCCATTTCCCTACCTACTGGATAAGCTGCAGATTCTAGTTAACCAACAGCCTACTTCCTACCACCCCCCCACTACAATCGCCTTGTGTCTGTCCCGTGCATGTTTGAATTCCCCCACTGTTTTAGCCCCAACAACCTCCCCAGGAAGGCAGTTCCACGCATCCACCACTCTCTCTGTGAAAAAAGATTTCCTCACATTACCCCTGAGCAGTCCCCCCTCTATCTTTAAATTGTGTCCCCTTGTTCTCACTCATCTCTTTTTCTGAAAGATGCTACCCTCCTGGACTTTGTTGATTCCCTTGAGGTAATTGAACGTTTCTATCATGTCCCCCCTGTCCCTCCTTTCATCAAGGGTATACATATTAAGCTCTCTGTCTCTCTTCATATGATTTCTGATGCAGACCCTGCACCATTTTAGTTGCCCTTTTCTGGACTGTTTCTATCCTGTCTATGTCCTTGCACAGATGAGGTCTCCAAAACTGCACACATTACTCCAGATGGGGTCTCACCAACTGTCTGTACAGAGGGATAACCACTTCCCCTTTTCTACTTGTGATGCCCTTTCCTATGCATCCCAGTATCCCCCTGGCTCTCCTTACTGACTTCTCACATTGCTTACCCACCTTTAGATCATCTGATATGACTACCCCAAGTCCTGCTCCATTTTTGTTGTTGTTAGTATCTCCCTGCTATTGTGTACTCTTCTCCTGGTTTTTGTTTCCCAGGTGCATTACTTTGCACTTCTTTGCATTGAATCTAAGTTGCCATATGTCTGACCATTCCTCCAACCTTGCCAAGTCCCTTCTCATCTTTTCTAGCCCCCCTTGTGTATCAACTCTGTTACAGATCTTTGTATCATCTGCAAAGAGGCATACCTTTCCCTTCAGACCCTCTGCAATGTCATCTATAAAGATGTTAGAGGACTGGACCCAGTACTGAGCCCTGAGGTACTCTACTAGTGACCCCCCTTTCTTCGGAATGTGTTCCACTCATTATTACCTTCTGTGTCCTGTTGTGCAGCCAGTTTGCAACCCAGGCTACCACTCTGAGACCCACTCTCAAGCTGGCTAACTTGATTATTAATCTTTTGTGCGGGACTGTGTCAAATGCCTTGCTAAAGTCTAGGTAGGCCATATCCACAGCCCCTCCCTGGTCTATTACTTTGGTCACCCAGTCAAAGAAATCTATTAGATTCATTTGACATGACCTTCCTGCTGTAAATCCATGCTGCTTTGGGTCCTGTGCCCCGCTGGCATCTAGGTACTCAACAATTCTTTCTTT
Organism: Neoceratodus forsteri; assembly: GCA_016271365.2. Taxonomy (NCBI): domain Eukaryota; kingdom Metazoa; phylum Chordata; order Ceratodontiformes; family Ceratodontidae; genus Neoceratodus; species Neoceratodus forsteri. The sequence goes on along the minus strand of JADMNL010000029.1, from coordinate 105,958,240 downwards.
CAGAAGTGATTCCATCATTTTCCCTACCACTGAGGTCAAACTTACAGTTCTGTAGTCTCCTGCTTCTACCTTGCTCCCACTTTTTGTGAAGGGGAATCACATCTGTCCTCCTCCAGTCCTCAGGTACCACCCCATCCTCCCATGATTTGTTAAAAAGTGTGGTCAGTGGTGTCACTAGGTACTCCCTTAGTTCTTTTAGGATTCTGGGGTGAATCCCATCAGGCCCCATTGCTTTGTCCACCTTGAGTTTTAGGAGTTCTTTCAGGATTCTTTTCTTCTGTAAATGGACTGGAGTCAACCCCCCTACCCAGAGTGCTTCTATTGTCTGGTTTAGGTAACTCCTCCTCATCTTTTGTGAATACTGAGCAAAAGTATTCATTCAGTATCTCTGCCTTTTCACTGTCTCCCTCTTCACACCTCCCCTCTCCCTTATTAATCTTCATTATTCCTCCCTTAACCTTTCCATGCTCCCTAATGTACCTATAAAAGGTTTTATCCCCCTTCTTAACTGACTTTGCTATTTTTTCCTCAGTTTGGGCTTTTGCTATTCTGACTGCCTTCCCCACTTCTTTCTGCTTTAATTGATACAGTTCCCTGTCGTGCTCCTTCTGTGATGCCTTATACTTTTTGAATGCAGCCTTTTTCTCCTTAACCTTCCCTGCCACCTCTTTTGAGAACCATAGTGGTTTTTTACTCAGCTTTGTTTTCTTTATTTGTTTCACACAAAGGCTTGTTGCCTCTATGATGGCAGTTTTGATTTTTCTTCATTGTTCTTCCACCCCTCCTTTTTGGCCATTTGCTAGTGTATTCCTCAGGTATTCACCCATTTTGCCAAAGTCAGCCTTTCTAAAGTCCAGTATGCTTGTTTTTGTATGGCTTGTCTCCATGGTTGTGCTTATTGTGAAGCACACTGTGCAGTGGTCGCTTGTTCCCAGATGTCTACTGACTTCTAAATTTGTGATCCTCTCTCCATTTGAGAGTACCAGGTCTAGTATTGCTTTCTCTCGAGTGGGTTCCTACACTAGCTGTCTAAGGACTGCCTCCTGCAGGGCATCGAGAATGACCCTGCTCTTGGATGTGGCTGCAGTACATGTCATCCAGTTAACATCTGGCATGTTCAGGTCCCCCAGTAACAGTATCTCCCCTTTTTCAGCCATTTTGAGAATGTCCTCTATCATTTTCTTGTCCATTTCCTCCCTTTGAGATGGGGGTCTGTATACAACCCCTGTGCGGATTGTGATGCCATTCCCTGTCTCCAAGGTGACCCAGAGTGCCTCTTGTCCTCCCCCTTTACTTTTTAGTTCTGTAGTTTTGATCCCTTCCCTTATGTGTAGAGCTACTCCACCTCCTCTTTTCCCCTCCCTGTCCCTTCTGTAGCCTGTGTACCCCGGTATGTTGACATCCTAGTCATGGTTCCCCGTGTACCATGTTTCTGTGACTGCCACAATATCCAAGTGTTCATCTTCCATCAAGGCTACTAGCTCAGGAAGCTCGTTTCCCAGACTACAGGCATTGGTACTCATTGCCCTCCATTTAATGTTGGCTTTATCCTTTTCCCCCCCATGCCTGCTCTTTTTGCCCTTGTCTATTTTTCCATTTACCCCTGTCCTGCCCTCTGTTGAGCACTGTACCTCAGTGTTTACCTTACTACCTGGCATGTTTTGTGGGGGGAGGCTTGAAATTGTCTGCCTCTTATTAGCACCTACCCCCATGGCTAGTTTAAAAGCTTGCCAAGGAATCATTTAAACCTGTCACTTAGGATCTTGGTTCCCTTCGTGGACAGATGCAGACCATCGTGCCAGTATAAACTTTCTTCTCTCCAGGTGTACCCCCCAGTCCCCATTGAAGCCAAAGCCCTGTGCTCTGCACCAGTTTTGCAACCATTCATTAAACTGCATGGTGTGTAGTACCCTAGCCTCACCCCTGCCATGGACTGGCAGCACCTCTGAGAAGGTAACTGTGCTTCCTACCTGTCTGTGGCCCCTCCCCAACTCCACAATTTCATCCTGTACTGCACTGATCCCATGCCTAGCTAGGCCCCAAGGTGGACAGTGATATCTAGTTCCCTCTCCTGTGATGCTGCTTCTGCAATCCTGAGGATTCGCTTCTTGTCCCTCCAAGCCATGGCACCAGGCAGGCATCTTACTTCCCTCTCCTCTCCCTTCCCCAGGTCTACCCCTCTAACAATTGAGTCCCCTATCAGAAGCTGTTTCCTTCTCCTGTGGTGTCCCTTGCCACCCTTCTGTGGGTCTTCCTTGTGGGTGTCCTCAGCATTCTTCTTGGTCTCCACTGAGATTGCCATCATAGAGGAACCTTGCTCTGCCAGACTGGCATATGGTTTGTGTAGAGGTACAACTAGGGGGCTTCACCTCTGTTCCACCACCCGTACCCTCCCAGAACCCACTGTGGTCCAACTGCTCTTCATACTTGGCAGCCTCTGTGGCAGTGGTGCTGTTTGGGTGGGGGAGGCCTCCTTAGTCCTTGCCAGTTCAGCCTGGAGGTGGGCTACCTCCTCCCTCAGAGCTGACAGTTGCCTGCAGATAGGACAGCAACGCAGTTTCCAGAATGTCTCCTGTAAAACTGCTGCCCCACAGCCAGTGCATTGCACCACTCCCCACATGTCCCTCTCCCTTATAATATACAATATGTAATATATATAAATATGTGTGTGTGTGTGTGTATATATATATTTTTTCTTCCTTTGTGTGGTGTGTTCTTACCCTTTATTCACTGTGCTGGGTTATTAAGAATATGACAGTTCTGCCCCCAAGACCTGTTGAGGAAGTGATGTCAGAACATTGGCTATAAAGGAAACGTCACGCCTTGGGGGTGGGTGTGGGGAAGGGTGGGTGGGTAGTCCACAACCACTGGTGACTGTTGGAAATAATCAACTACACCACTGCTCCACCACCCTGGTGAGTACTGCCCTTCATAGTAATTCAGCTAACCTCCAGTAACTGATTTGTCAATTATTTAAAAATAATTTTGATGCAAACTGTTACAGAATACTAGTAGACAGTCCAGTTAGCCACAAAGGAAAATCAAATATGCAGTTATTTCAACCCTTCTGAAGTTGCTCACAAGATAAGTAGTTTTGAAAACCCCCCTTCCTGATTTAAAAATGAAATTAAACACAAAGCAATACCAATGTAAGACTGTAAAGTAAGGAAAACTTCCCTCAGATGTAAGTAAGAGAGATCAGTTGCAGATTTCTAGTCCAATATAGTATATCCCATGCAGCTTCTCAGTTGTTTCAAAGCACACCCTGTTACACCACTTGAAGAGATGGAATTGGGGAATATATTAGGAGGAGAATGAATTTAAACTGGGCTGGGGGGGGCAGAATGGGTCATAGAGCCCAGAGTCTCTTGGAGGAGGGGCATCAAGATCCCCCTAGATTGAAATAGTGGAGGATCAGGGAAGGAAGGGAGGAGAGAGAGAGAGAGAGAGAGAGGAAGGGGCAGGGGGTGGCAGTCTCTAAAGGAGAGGGCATTCAAGTAACTGGCATGGGGGTCAGGTGAGGGAGGGAATCGAGGGAACAGAGGAGGGCTAGCAGGCAGGGAGAGTAAGGGGGACAAAAAGAAGGGAGGCACATGGTCAAACAAGAAGGGAGGGTATCAGGAGTGGTGGAGGGTGGTGTCCTTCAGTGCTAGAAGTATAGGGATGAGGATAAATGGATGATCTGCAGGCATTGATGGTGGAGGGGAAGGTGGATCTAGTGGTGTTACAGAGACATAGGCTACTCCAAACCACGACTGGGACCTCTATATTCTAGGGTATACTCTGTACAGAAGAAACAGGAAGAAGTGGAAGGGGTGGCATGGTACTTTATGTTGGGGAGGGCATCACTGCCAACAGGGATGAAACTGGGGAAGGGAAGGTAGAGGCGTTGTGGGTACAACATCAAACAACAAAAGGGAAGGAAAGTGAGGCTAGGGATAGTTTATAGGCCACCAAATCAGGACACTGAAAAGGACAGGGACTTGGGTGCCATGATCAGGATGACTGTGGACAAGGGTGAAGTGGTGACAGTGGGGGATTTCAGTTTTCCATGGCATGATTGAAGGGTCCCATTCATTGCCCTTGCAAGAGCCAGTTGATCCTGGATGCAGTTCAGGGCAGGTTCCTAGTTAAGGGGGTTACTGAACCTACATGAGAGGGGGCCATCCTGGACCTGGTATTAACTAATGGAGAACATGTCTGGGACATAAGGGTAGAGGAGCCATGGGGGACAGTGATCACCGAACGGTGTTGTTCTGAGTAGATATTGGTAAGGAATCCACAAGTACCCGAACAGAAGTGTTGGACTTCAGGAAGGCCAATTTTAGGAAGATTGGGATGATACTGAGGAGACATCTAGCTAGCCTCAAGGATGGTATGGGAATGGATCAAAAGTGGACAGTCATCAGGGAGGGGATAGCTGTCACCACTAAAGCATGCATTAGAAAGGAAAAAACTTCAAAGCCAGTAGACCAAGTTGAATCGACAGGGATGTGGATCTGGAAGTGAGGGATAAGAGGGCCAAGTACGAGAAATTTTGGAAGTCCCAAATTGATGAAGATAGGGTGGATTACTCTGAGAAAGCTAAGGAGGCAAGTAAGTTGGTCAGGCAAGCCAAGGCCAGTAAGGAGTTACAAATTACAGAAGGGATCAAGGAGGGAGAAAGGCCATCTTCCAGTGTACCAGTGAGAAGGACAAGAGGTAGTAGTGAAGTTAAAAGGGGGGTGGGGTGAAAAACAGTACAGAGAAGGCAGAGGTAGTGAACAAATGCTTCTGTTCTGTCTTTATGAAGGAAAAGGATTGAGCAGTGCTGCAAGGGAGGATGGGAGGAGGAAGAGGATAGGGCTGAGGACAGGATTCCAGGGGACAGGGTGAGGAAAGAACTCATGGTCCTCAAGGTTAACAAGTCCCCAGGTCCAGATGGTATTCACTCAAGGGTGTTGAGAGAGCTGGCAGAGGAACTGGCAGGTCCAATTGTGGATCTGTTCAGTAGCTTGCTGGATATGGGGGAGATGCCATAGGAATAGAGAACCTAAACAAACAAAAAGCCAGCACCGGGGGAATTCCAGGGATGCAACAGTCACAAACAACTCAGTAGCAAAGGAAAATTCATGTCTCACTGTTCCACAGATTCATATCTGTGTACAGCAAAAAGTCTTACTCTGGTAATGTTGCACAGGCAGACTATTTAAAAAATGTAGACTAAAATCAGAGGTCAAAACAGGGGTTGACAGACGCAGAGACATTAGCCACCTACACCAACGTTTCGCATGTACACTGCATGCTTTATTAAGGTACAGTCTGAGCTATGATTCAGAACTTATGAATCACCTTCTTAAAGGGGAAGTGCCCCTAGTGTTCACACAGTATGGAGGAATCAATAAACAGCAGCATTAATCACATATAAATTCACACATGACCAAGTAATCAATTGTTAAAAATTACAGATGTGCAAAAATATCACCATAGCACAGGTTAAATAAATTATTTATGGTGAGATATATTTTAAACAGCAACACTAACGTAGAAATAGCAATACATACAGGCTATCTCTCTGCAATGTACAGAATACATAAACCTGTCATTTGTGCATAAATATCATCCTAGCATGGGTTAAATAAATTATTTACAGTGAGATATATTTAAAACAACAATACTAACACTTAAATAGTAATACATGCAAACTACCGCTATATAATGTACAGCCTACATAAACCTATCATTTAATTATGAAAATCAGCAGAAAGTGGAATTACAATGAATGCATAAACAATAGCATAAGGCAACAGTGTTACTAAGTACTAGGTCACTGCCGAGATTTCATAAGGGCAGACTATAAAAACGGACAAACTTCAAAATCTCTAAGTCCAGGCCACTCTCAAAAATTCAGTATTTGTCATAATAAATTTTGCACTGGTTTATTATCAAACGTTAGGCACTGTCTAGCTATGATGGTTACTACAATGGAGTGGAAGAATAACGCAGTTAACATATGCGAGCCCCTACCCTTGTCCTCAAGTTTCTGATGGTCTTTCCGATGTAGAAGGAGTGACATTGACAAACTGCTGCGTGAATGACACCTTTCGTGTCACATGTTACCAACAGTCCCAATTAAATATTTTGAACAGTTTCCGTATTCAGAAACTCTGACATGAGGAAACGGTTAAACCCCTTTCAGGAATTGCATTTCCTGCATGGTGCGGAACCTCTCAAACCCTCAGTCAAAAGGCTTTGCTGATTGCTGATTGGCCCAGCAGTATGAACTGAATGGTCTTTCAAATTTCAACCTCTCTTGTTCGTATACAGTCTTGCGCATATCAACTGCTCTAAGCCCAGGATCTGCTTGTAGAATGTCCCACTTGTTCCACAATACATTACAAACTTGGCTGGGATACAGCGAAAAAGTTATTACACATTTAACACTGTTCTGAAAAACTGAATTTTCTGCCTTCCTCAAAGCGTTGCCCCTGTACAATAAATCTTCCTTATTCTTTTCACTGCATATTGTCTAGCAGATGCTATTGTTTCAATATTGCACCCTTTGTTTCTGAACCTACTGTCTAGATCTTCACTCTGTTCTTCATACATTTCCATGGTGCTGCAGTTTTCTTGACAAATTTCCGATTTGGTGAGAAAAAGATTAGCGAAACTGGAAGTGGATGTGGCCTCTATCACAGCCCCTCATATATGCAAATAATTTGTATTCTTGAAAGCAAACAATTACACTTAAAGACTAAGTCAGAGAGTTTAAGCAGTAATTCAGTATATGGATTTTTTTTTTCAGTTCTCTGTTCTAAGAAAAAACACAGAGCATCAAGGTCCTCTTGGTGTGGTATATTAGAATATACAGAGCCTCGATGTCCATAGTTACTAATAGGCAATTCTGTTTAATTTTCAATATTATCTAATATTCTCCGGATATCTGTAATATCTTAAAATAAGAGTGTAGCCTACAACCAAAGGCTTTACAAAGGAGTCAACATATTGTCTAAAGAATATATATTATTTACAGATGCTGGGGACAGCGATGGGGGCCATATTTGCCCCCATTTCCACTAATCTTTTTGTTGGCAAATAGGAAATTGACTGTGTATGATCAGACTGTGAATCCATTTTTCAAAAAACCTGATTTTATGCAGCCATTTCATCGATGACATTATGCTTATTTGGAGGGGTGTGTTAAAGTTTGGCACACTCCATCATTGAACACCTCTGTTTCAGTATGAAGAGTTGTACGACCAATGCTGAATTTCTTGATATAAACATTAGCAAGGGTACTAAAGGTGATTTGGAGAGTTCCCTCTCTTGGAAGTTTATTGACTGAAACACTTTCTCTGGCCTCAAGCTGCAACCCAAGGGACACAGTCAACAATATACCTGGGGCAGTACTTGAGAGCTACATGTAACTGCAACACCATGGAAAAGTATGAAGACTAGTGCAAAGATCTAGACAGTAGGTTTAGAACCAGAGGGTGCAGTACTGAAATAATAGAATCTGCTTAGAGGTGGGCAAGCCTGAAGTTTTTCACTTGGAGCCAAGCCAGGGGTCTAGCCTTTTTTTTTTTTTTCCCTCGACTTTGTTTCGCTTCCGTCATGGCCCTGAGGTCCTCTCTCAGGAATCCCTATCCTTGTCCTGCCCACCTGAGTATCCCTGGACTGTGTCTCCTCTTTCCCTCCTCACCGATGCCGGCATCCCTGGCTAACCCTATCCGGGGTGGGTCGCCCCTCTCCTACTTGGGGAGCTCTTACAAGGCAGACTCCAACATCAGACGAGGAGTGGGCTGCCGAAATCGAAGGCCAGTCAGGAAGCCCGGCGAAGGGCAGGGGGGACAGGTGCCGTTGCCTGATCCTCGGCGCCGGATTTTTTCTTTGTTCAGGTCACGTCCCCCTGATACGGGACATGCAATGCCACCCATCACTCAACGTAGGTGCTCCCACCCATGTCAGAAGGGCAGCTGCCCGACGTCACCCCATGCTGTATAAGCCCAAGTGCGTAGCAGTGCCGCCGGTCTCCACTGGGGGCCACTGCTGCACCGTGTTATCCCTGGATCCCTCCCTGAGAGAGAAGAGCAGTCCTATGGATGCTCAATTCTTCTCTCCCTGCCGACCCTCGGCGTCCCGGGCTCTTTCCCGAACCTTGGTCGCTGGCGTGGCATGAGGTGTGGCATCCAGTGCCTCAACCCTCAGCACCACCGGGCTTCCAGGGGTCTAACTTGACTCTACAAGACAAAACACGAGCTGGACCATAGCTGATGCAGGCTGTCCTCTACACAGGAGTTGAACGTTTCAGACATTACACTAACTGCTCAGGCTGGCAGAATGCTTACTTTGACCATAACTGGCTTGGCTTGACTTTGGCTCTCAGTTGCTTACAGAGGTCAAGCTGAGCCGTGCCAAGCATTGAGCCTGAGCCAGGCTCGAGTCTCCTCTGGCATGCCCACAAGCCAACGAGCAGAATAAGGAAGATTTATTATACAGAGACAATACTTTGAAGAAGGCAGAAAACTCTACTTTTCAGAATAGTGTTACATTTGCAGCAGCTTTTTCTCTGTCTACCAACCAAGTTTGTAATTTGTTCTGGAACAACTGGGAAATTCTACAAGTAGGTCCTGGGCTTAGAGGGGTCAATAATCTTAAGACTGTATACAAGAGAGGTCAGAATTTAAAAGGCCGTTAAGTTCATAGTGCTCAGCCAATCAGCACTCAACAAAACCTTTTGACTGAGGGTCCAAGAGGTTCTGCACCATGCTAGAGATGCAGTTCCTGTAAGGTGGTTCCCCATGTCAGAGAGTTTCTGAATCCAGAAACCATTCAAAATATTACAGTGGGACCACTGGTAACATATGACACGAAAGGTGTCATACATGCAGCCATTTGTCAGTATGGCTGCTTCTCCATCGGAAAGATGTCCAGAAACTTCAGGACAAGGGTAGGGGAACACCTGAGGACTTTTTGTGATAACAATTGGAAATATGCCATTGCTATTCATGAACAGTTAGGTGGAGTCTCATTTTTTAAATTCATTGGCTTAGAGAAGGTGTTGTAGGATGGAAGTGGGGAGGGGTATTTCAACAAAAAAGTTCTAAGAGAGGAGGGATATTGAATTTTTAATACTGGGCCAGAGAGTGGCCTGGACTTAAAAAGAGACATTGAAGTGAGTCCATTTTTATAGTCTGCTCTTATGAAATATCAGCAGTGACCTTGTACACACTAATATAGGTGCCTTATGCTACAGTTTATTTATGCATTCTGTGCAATTATACTTTTTGCTGACTTCTATTGTTAAATGGTAGGTTTATGTAGTCTGTACATTCTGTAGATAGTTTGTATTCATTACTGTTTCCACGTTAGTACTGCTGTACATCTCACTTTAAATAGTTTATTTAACCTGTGCTACCATATCAGTAATTTCTGTCAATTGATTACTTGGTCGTGTGTGCATTTATAAGTGATTAATGTAGCTGTTTATTGATGTCTCCATACTGTCTGAACATTAGGTGCACTTACCATGTAAAAGGTGATTTAAAAGGTTTGAATCATGGCTCAGGTGGTGCATTAACAAAGCATGCAGTACGCATACAAAACACTGGTGTAGGAGGCTAATGTCTCTGTATCTGTCAATTCCTGCTGTGACCTCTGTTTTTATTCTGTGTTTTTTTTTAAAAAATAGTCTACCTGAGCAACACTACTAGAACACTACAAAGGAGGTGATGAGGACAGTAAGGGCAGCCAAGGTGTCTAAGGGGTTCTGGCTGGCGCAGGGCATTAAGAAGGGGGAGAAGCAGGGTTTTAAATAATTGATTAGCAGATTTTTTTTCTTGGGATGATACTAACTGTACAGAAAGTATTTATATAGATTTTCTAGAAGTGCTGTGTTTGTTAAAAACAGTGAGGCAAGAGCTATGCATTTTCACAAAGATTTAGCAATTTTATGAGCAAAACACTAATCAATTTTTAGAGTTAAATAAAGCCCTGAAAAGGACTTCTTCAGGTACATCAGGTAGAAAAGGAGCTGTAAGGATTAGGAAGGGGGTTGGTGGAAGCAGAAGGTGATGAGGCAGAAGCGCTAAATGATTACTTCTGCTTGGTATTTACTAAGGAGAAGGGAGTGATACCCAAGGGGGGAGGGGGTGATGGACAGGGAAATCATGGAGGGCAGGGTTCTGGAGAGTTTGAGGGCACTGAGTGCGGACAAGGCACCAGTCCCAGATGGCATCCACCCCAGGGTACTGAAGGTACTGGCAGAGGTCCTGACGGGACCATTGGTAGACCTATTCAGTACCTCACTACACTCACAAGAGTGGTCCCAAGAATGAACCAGGGAACTACAGACTGATGAGCCTCACATCCATCGTGGGTAAGGTGATGGAGACTATCCTGAAGGAGAGGCTGGTGTCCCTCCTGGAGGCCAAAGGACTACAGGACAGCAGACAGCATGGCTTCGTAAGTGGCAGATCCTGCTAAACCAACCTGGTGGAGTTCAATGACTGGGCAACTAGGCAATTGGATGGGGGCCATGCAGTGCATGTCCTGTACCAGGACTTCAGTAAGGCATTTGACTTGGTGCCGCATGAGAGGCTGGGAAGTAAGTTAGAAGGCACAGGGGTGGGTGCACAGCTGGTGAGATGGGTAGGGAACTGCCTTCAGGGAGGCAACAGAGGGTGGTGGTAGGTGGGAAGCTCTCATCCCCAAGGGTAGTGATGAGCAGTATTCTGCAGGGCTTGGTGTTGGGACCAGTGTTGTTTCAGATATTCTTTGCAAACATATCACTGGGCATCAAGACCAGTCTGTTTGTTGATGGCACCAAGATGGGAGTGGTGGTGGATGATCTAGGGGGATGGCAGGGGTTACAGGATGATGTGGATCAGGATGATCTGGCAAAGCTGGAAAGCTGGTCAGATACCTGGCAACTGGGGTTCAATGCCAAAAAGTGCAAGATGCTGCATTTTGGGGCGAAAAGCCCAAGGAGGAGTTACCAGCTGGGGGGAGTGCAGCTAGCCGAGACAGAGGAGAAGGATCTTGGGGTGCTCATTATGGGGTCAATGAACAACTTGGCACAATGTAGGAAGGCAGCTGCAAAGGCCAACAAACTGCTGGGTTGCATTGCAAGGAGCATATCCTTGAGGAGGGGGGAGGTGATTCTGCCACTGTATATGTCATTAGTTAGACCACACCTGGAGTACTGTGTGCAGTACTGGCACCTGTATCTAAAGAGGGACATTAAATTACTGGAGAGGGTGCAGCACAGGGTGACAAAGATGATCCAGGGGCTGGGGGACTTACCATACGAGAGAATGCTGAGGGAGTTGAACATGCAGTTGCTGGAGGAGAGGAGGGACGGGGGGGGATATGATTGAAACCTTCAAGTACATGAAAGGAATAAAAAAGACAGGTACGGAGGGACTGTTCAGAGTGAGGGAGGGGAGGGACACCTGGGGCCATGATATGAGACTGGAGGGAGGAAGGTTCAGGAGGGAGATGACACTTTACAGAGAGGGTGGTAGCTGGGTGGAATGCGCCATCAGGGAAGTGGTATCCAGTAGAACAGTGGGCTGCTTCAAAAGGGTCTGGAACAGGGCAAGGGGGGGACAAGGAGGGGAGGGGGAGGGCAGCTGCAGAATAAGGGTGCTAGCTGCACATTCAAGCAAACTTGATAGACCACTAGGCCTTTATCTGCTGGCAAATTTCGTATGTTCATAGAGTGAAACTTTTTGCTATACTCACATACGAATCTATGGAAGGGTGAGTGCAAGGAGTAAGGATTGGCACATGTAGTACCACTCAACAAAACTGGCCCAGAGATGACCATGGAAACTGCAGGCTGGTCAGTCTGACCTCCATTGTTGGTAAACTAATGTAGACCATTCTGAAGGAAAGACTAGTTGGGTTCCTGGAGGCAAATGGGCTCCACAACGAGAGGCAACACGTGTTCATGTTGGGAAGATCCTGTCAAACCAACCTGATTGACTTCTTTGACTAGTTAATGAGGACAATAGACAAGGGCCAAGTGGATAACAAGTTATACTTGGATTTCAGCATGGCCTTTGACTCGGTACCCCACAAGAGGTTGATCAAGAAGCTGGAGGACCTCGGGGTAGGAAGTAAATTGACAAGGTGGATGGCAAATTGGTTAAGAGGTAGGACACAATGGGTGATGGTGAGAGGGGGAGCTCCCCGGTACAAGGGAAGTCACCAGTGAGGTCCTGCAGGAGTCTGTGCTTGGCTTGGTGGTGTTCAGTGTGTTCATGAGTGACACTGGAGATGGCATAAAAGGCAAACTCTGCCTCTTTGAGGACAGCACCAAGCTCTGAGGGAGGGTAGACATGATTGAGGGCGTACAGCACCTTAAAGAAGTCCTAGTGAAACTGGTCTTGCATATGGCAGCTTGGGTTCAGTGCAAAGTTATGCACACAGGAGGAAAGAACCCAAGGGCTGAGTACATCCTAGGGGGATCCAGGTCTTCAGATCAGATGAGGAAAAGGACTTTGGGGTAGCCATTACCAACAACACAAAACAAAAAAATGCAGCGTAGAAAGGTAGCAGCCAAGGCAAACAGAATGTTTGGCTGCATTGCGAGGTGGTTCATGAGCAGGCAGGAGGAGGTTATATTGCCACTGTACAGATCATTGGTGCAACCGCACCTGGAGTATGATGTGCAGTACTGGAGACCCTCCCTGAAAAAAGATATCAGCATGCTTGAGGCAGTCCAGAGGAGGCTGAAGAAAATGGTCCAAGGGCAGCAGGGCAAGACATATAAGGACAGGCCGGGTGACCTTAACATGCACTTGCTCGGTGTGGGGGGGCATGATTGAAACCTTGGGAATTAAAAAGGTGGCTATCAGGGAACTTTTCTGTCTCAGTGAAAAGCAGACCACCAGAGGGCACTGTTATATGCTGGCAGGGGGAAGGTTCGAGAAGGAGGTCAGAAGACACTACTTTACAGAAAGAGTGGTGAAGGGATGAAATGAACTCCCAGTAGAGGTGGTCATTCAAAAGATGGTAGGTAGTTTCAATAGGGGATGGGTCAGTGTTGGTGGGGAGGGGGGTGGAGCCTACAGTAGTTGCTGGAGAAGGAGCTCTGCAACCAAGCAGACTAGCTAGACCATAAGGCCTTCTTCTGCTGTCCCTTTTGTATGTTCGTTGATTTGCTGCCACAATCTTTGCAACTTGCGATGTCATGCATGGAAAAGCTGTGCTTAACTACAATGTGATTAAGCATAGCTTCACCATGTGTCACCAGTGCCAGTGGCTCAGTAGGTAGCACACTCGCCTCTGAGGCTGGGAGATCAGAGGGCTGTGGGTTCAGTTCCCACCTCTGGCACTTGGGTTAATATCCCAGTACTGACACTGTAGTGCAGCATGAGAGGGGTGCTGCACTTCTGAGGTGCCGTCCTTCAGATGAGGCATTAAGGCCTGGATTGGTGGTAGTTCAGGTGGATGTTAAAGATCCCATGGTACTTATCGAAAAGAGTAGGGGAATTTCCCTGGTGTCTTGGCCAAATTTCCCTCATTCACTAAAAAATACCACCAACAACTTAATCTGGTTCAAGGACAGTTGGCATTCATCTGTATCCCCCTCCCCCGGGTCGTGCCTGAAAATAGGCAGGATTTGTCTAGTGTACTCACCTGGTCAACAAAAACTAAATGAAATAAAATAAAAATGTGTGACATCACGAAGTTCCATAATATGGAAGCAGACTGAAATTGAAGTATGGCAGAGTTTTCATGGATATCACTGAACTTATGCCAGGTACCGAGCTAAAAGCTTATGGTCTTTCAAATTATGAGGGGTACTGTTCAAACCATATCTCTTCCTCATACCATGTTCCTAGAAGAATTCTATCTTCACTGCGATTCATGGGACCTGGAGGGTTCAGCAGTACAGCACAGTGCCTGTGGGTGGGAGGGGGAGGGAGTGGGAGGACCGGGGAACAACTAGAGCTACAGCTTGTGTGAGCCATACGATTGAATCAAATGTGATTATGCCTGTTCCCTGCCCCATAGCGCCAATTTTGCCAGGATAATTTCAGGAATTTAAAAAAAAAAAATTTGGGGGGGGGGGGGCTCTGGTGTTGTAAGTCATCAACATCAGGCAACAGATTAACAGTCTCTTGGTGTTATACAGGCATTACATGACAGGTATTACAGATGTCAGCATGGTTCAGTTGGTAGTATGTCCATCTCTCGGCCAGAAGGTCATGGGTTCTAGTCCCACACTGGGATTAGGCTCATACTATAAATGCTGGCACCAGAGTGCAGTACCTAGGGGATGCTGTACTGTCCGGGTATGCTGTCGTTTAGATGAGAAGCTAAACTGAGGTCCTGTCTGCGTTTACTGGTAGTTGCTCAGTTCAGGTGGACATTAAATGATCCCATGGCACTTACTGAAATGAGCAGGGGAATTCAGCCAGGCCAGATTTCCCCCATTCACAAAAATATCACAAACAGCTTAATTGGGTTCAGTTTCCATTGGTGTGTATCTGTATCACCAATCCCCCCCCCTCCGAGATGATGCTAAAAATAGTATTGTCCAGCCCTCCTTTCCAGATCAACAAACACTAAAATAACAAGCATTTGTCAATGCCGAATGTTTGCTTGCTGGCATTGGTATTGGTAGTGTTGAAGTCAGAGCTGCATAATAGGAATGGCAGTGAAGTATTGAACTGAAGCCAACCCCACCACCACCCTGCAGAGAGTGACAGGCATTGGGGTGTGCCTTTGGGTCATCAGGCATAACGGCCACGCCATTTCACCACACCCTACCCTGCAGACACTGACAAGTGTCACGTGTGCCTTGGGGTCTTTGGTCCTTATGCACACCCCATTCCGTCAGGAAATATGGTGAGATGGGTGCGGTATAGGAGAATGGGGTGAACTTTGGGGCTGAAGAGTCCAAGGTATACCTCGATGCCTCTCAGTGGCTGCAGGGTGTGGAATGGTATGAGCATTACAGGCAAGAATCCCAAGTCACACCCCTGATGCCTGTCATTCTCTACAGGGTGGGACGTTATGGTTGGAAACCCTAACACCTCAGGCATTCATTGATATTTTCACTCCAGATTTTCAACATGGTTTTTTTGTGACCCCCACCTCACGAACAGTGGCAATATCAGTTTGTTAGCGGAAAGCTGCTTATGCACAGCGACTACGGCATTTAGCACCACATTCCAAACAGGATGTGAAAAATGACAGCTGTACTGTTCATGAGGAGGTGTAAAAAAAATGGCAATGTTGCAGATCTGCAGTAAAAATATTAAAAAAACTGACGAAGTCACGAGCATGCATAGAAACTGTGCAACGCACACCCGTAATGTAATTAGTTTGGGGATTTTTTACAGCAGATTGTCAACACAGGCATTTTGGGACCTCTGATCATGAACAGTGTCACTGTGATTTTCTTTATCTGTCCAGAACAATGATTTCCCACAGCAACCACGCATTTCTGCTCTGAAAGTGTGAAAACACATTTTGGCCATGTTGTGAAAAATGACAGCTGTACTGTTCATAAGGAAGTGTGGAAAATGCCACTGATGAAAATCTGGACTGGAAATATTACAAAGTCATGAACTTACAAGGGTGCGTGGAAACTGCGCAATGCTCACTCGTAACACAGTCATTTTATGAACTTTTGTCACCAAATTTTCAACATAGCCATTTTAAGACCTCTGCTGATGAACAGTGTCACTGTGATTTTCTTTGTGTCCCATACATTGATTTCACACACCGACTGCACCATTGTGCACTACATGGGCGGAAAGAAAAAATTACTCACCTTAGTAATGTTGTTTCTTCTAATGGAGTCTTGCTATATTATGACAGTAGCAGTTTGATCCAGCTCTAGAACTGCTCCAGAGGTGAAATGGTTAAAACCATTCCAAAATAGAATTTTGGCCACGAGCTCTAAGAAGCAGCTCTATCTGTGTTATTTCAAACCTGAACTGTCAGATCTTTACGAGCCAAAACTCACTAAGGTCTGTGTGGAAGCTGTAACCTACACTAGCCAAATGGCTACCTAAATAATAACAACCATTGCTGGTCCCAACACCCAAGACTCAAGTCAGGGGACCAGAAATACTAATACAATTCTAATAATATGAGAATAAAACATAAGTATAACAGAACACACACACACACACACACACACACCCCCCAAAGCCCCAAAAGGGGACAAAAATGCCGCAGGGCATAAAGGTGCCACACCTGGTTGCCGCTTACCCCACCAATAGAGAGTTCTGAGAGGGCAGGTTGGGGGAGAGGTCATAATATAGCAAGACTCCATTAGAAGAAACAACATTACTAAGGTGAGTAATTTTTTCTTCAAACAACATGAAGTCTTGCTATATTATGACAGTAGCAGAATACACAGCAGTACTCTCCATGGAGGAGGGGCAGAACCTACTTAGGGAATAGGCTCTGAAGAACAGCTGTGCAAACCGAGCATCTCTCCTGGCCTGGACATCCAGGGAGTAATGCTTGGTAAAAGTGTGTACCGTTTTCCAAGTAGCAGCCTGGCAAATCTCTAATATAGGGATGTCTCTGGCAGCAGCTAGAGATGCAGCTGTACCCCTGGTAGAATGAGCTCTCAAACCAGGGGGGGGAACTCTGCCCAGTTTCTGATAGCAAAATTGGATACAAGAGACAATTCACCTGGCAATTGATCTTAGTGGCAGGTTTGCCTTTCCCAACTTCACCATAGGTAAGGAAAAGTTGGAGGGATTCGAACCTGTGACCTTTGGTACGCCTATATAGTAACTAAGAGCTTCTTAACATCCAGGTGTGCAACCTCCTCTCTCACCAGACGAGGAGTGATCAGTGAAAAATACTGGAAGGGAGATAGATTGATTAAGATGGAAATCTGAAACCACCTTAGGCAAAAACTTCCTATTAGTCCTAAGGACTACCTTATCCCTGTGGAAAGAAATAGTCAGTTTCCACTGACAAGGCTTGCAACTCACTTATGCATCTGGCAGAAGTGATAGCCACTAGAAAACAGTTTTCCAAGTTAGGTACTTAAGCTCTGCAGAAGACAGAGGTTCAAAAGGGGTTGCATTAACTGGGCAATGCAAACATTCAGGTCCTAAGCAGGGCCGGGTTCGAAAGGTGGATTAGTATGGAGTAATCCTTAAAAACTTGGAAAACACAGGATGAGAGGAAAGAGGATGACTTTCCTGTGACACAAAAGCAGATACAGCTGCCAAATGAACTCTCAGGGTAGCTGGTCTGAGACCCAAGGAATTAAGATGTACCATGTAATCTAACACAGTGGGCAAATCAGCAGATTCTGGGAAATATTTTTCCCAGCACACCAAATGGAAAACCTTTTCCATTTAGAACTATAAGTAGCCCTAGTGGAAGGCTTTCTAGAAGCCTTTAGGATCTCAAGAACACCCTGAGAAGTGTAAATCAGCAAACTCTAACTCCTCAAGAGCCAGGCCTTGAGGTTGAGGGATTTGAGGTCCGGATACCAAACCTTTCCCTGGGCACAAGTCAACAGGTTGTGATTCCTGGGGAGGCAAAGGGGAAGATGGATTGTCAGTGACAGAAGGAGTGGGTACCAGGGCTGCCTGGCCCAATCCGGGGCAATCAGAATCACCCTGCAAGGCTGAGATCTGATTTTGACTAATACTTTGAATAGGAGAGGAAAGGGAGGGAAAGCATAGAGGAACTTCCTCCCAATCCAGAAGAAGGGCATCCAGGGAACTGAGCCTGCACTGGAGGCCTGCAACAGAACAGAGGAAGTTTGTGATTGTCTGGGGCTGCAAAAAGATCTATCTGAGGGGTGCCTCATCTGGCAAAGACTATCCCCAGCACTTGAGGATCCAGGGACCATTCGTGATGGCCCTGGGAAATCCTGCTGAGAGCATCCGCTAGGACATTGTCCTTCCCTGGAAGATGAACTGCTATGAGGGAAGTGTTCAGGGAATAGGCCAGAGACCGCAACTTCATTGCCCTCGTGCACAAGGCCAAGACCGAGTGCCCCCTGTTTGCTGATGTACCACATTGTTGTGGTGTTGTCTGTTCTGACTTGTATCACCTTGTCGTGGACAGATGCAGAAAATGCTTGAAGAGCTAAAAGACAGCTCTGAGTTCCAGCAAATTAATGTGGAGCAGAGATTCCTGGGGACCACACTCCCTGAGTGGAGGGTGCGCCCATGTGGGCTCCCCAACCCAGAAGGGAAGCATCTGTAGTGAGAGTCAAGTCGTGAGGGGAATTGAAGGGGACCCCAATCTTAATTGCTCTGATCCTGCCACCACTGGAGGGCTAGGATCAAGGTTCGAGTCACTGGGACCAACTTGGAAAGGGAGTCTCTTCTCTGAGACCAATAGGTTCTCAAGTGAAACTGAATGTCTCTCATCTGAAATCTTGCTCCCTGCACAACAGCTGTGGATGCAGCCATGTGCCCCAGGAGCTGCAGAAAGTGTCTTGCTGGTCGAGAGACCTGCAGAGTGAAGGAGGAGGCCAGAGCCACTAAATTCCTTACCCTTTCTAAGGAAAGAAAGGCTCTGGCTAGTGTAACCCCTAGATGGCGCTATCCCAGGGGCTACTACCCCTGCCTGATTTGCCACTAACAGGTTGAGGGGCCTGGATCCAATGGCGGTGCCTCCACCCAGAGGTCAGGGTTTGCAATAGTTAAACTAACTTGGTCACAGCCCTCTGGGACACTGCAACCCCTTTCTTCCCACTGGTCACTACACAATATATCAGAATTACCTTCACAGTATACACTTACCCCAGGTCTGGTTCCGCACTGGGACCTCCTGTGAAATGAGATACAGTGCAACAATCACAGTACAGTACTTTAACATAGACAAATACCTCAGGCAGTATAACTTACTGAAACAAGCAGCTCTGATTTATTTAGGGATATAACAAGGACAGGGGAAATCAGGTTAATTAGCTTATCACTCTAATAATCTACCTATGGCTCTGTGCACAGGCCTATTCCCTATCAGTTACTGTCCCTGGGTACCCAAGCCCTAGTGGCTAGTCCAAACCGTGGCAGCTGGTAGGGGCCCTTTCACACAGAGAAAAGGAGAATTAAACAGTCAGCAGTACAGTAATTCCATTTGGATTTAATGTGGCAATTCAACAGGGAGCGACCCTGAATTAGTACTCACGACCTCCAAATAAGATAGGGTCCTTCAATGTCAGCAGGGCTCACCTGAGGTACACAAACCTCTTCACACATCCATATAAAAGAAAGCACTATACCAGGCAGGCTGCATCTGTATCCCGATCGCAATTACTGCACAATACCCGGGAGAACACACAGCAGATTCAGTTCCTGACAGACCGAGTGCAATTTTCAGCAATTCCTCCAGTCTTCTACAGGGTGAGCCTGGTTTCTACTCTTCAGAGATCCTTTGATTCTTTTCACAGGACGGATTCAGTCCTAACAAGCTGTTACACAAGCTGCAGACCGGAACTCTGGGCTCATACACGTTTTGACTAAAACTGCACACTGAAAAGCACAGGGCTCCTTCCTTCTTCACTGCCAAAGCTCAACTGAAACTCCAACTGACAAAACTGGCACTTCCTTTGAGTTCCTCCCAGTTCTTGACTGGATTGGCTGTCACTCACAATAGACTGCTGCTATTGGTCCAAAAGGCACTGAAGTCTAAACTACATCTCCCAGAGTCACTGCCCATACAATCCTCTTGTGGCTGGCTCAGATTATGAGTCCAAGTTCTGATTCATCCAAGGCACCATTTTAGAGCTAGCTAACCCACACTGATTGGTCCAGTTCAGCAGTTCAAAACTAGAATGGGAACTAGCAGACACAGTTCTGACTGCAAAGAAAGCAGGTTAGACAAACTGTAATTTCATTATTACTCTAAATAATTTCTGGCAAACAGTTACATCTTTCAGATAGGTTCCCTTTGTACTCCTAGTGACTGCAAAATGAAGTGAATTGGCAGCAGCTCGAGTGGTACTCAGAGAAGCACACAGTCCCCCCATACAATCAATTATGTCTGCAAGCAGACAGCTCTTAAAGAGACAGCACCAGAGGCTCTAAAAACACTCACTGATAAATGGCTTAAATGCCAAACACCATTCAGGCTTGGAGCATTCAAGCAAGCTCCTGGAAGTCTTTTGGGAACCCCCATTTGCAGGGGGGTTACACCCTTCCTGGCCTGGGAAAGCTTGACGTCCGCGTCAAGCAAGTACCCCCATAAGTTTCAACTGCAACCATATACATTTGCATTAGGCTCGCACATGTAATCATCAGTCAACATATCATTTTACCAAGAACACATTTCTGAAACATTGCAGTCGTCACTTTACACAGTATTACATACACATTGTACCATAACTCAAGTTATTACCTCTTGTACATGAAACCTGAAGAGAGGGCCCTTCCTATCAGTTACCTTGGGGCTGGATGGGGCAAGGGCACCATACTTAGAGGGCAACACAAGTAACTTGAGTTAGCACTGATGCTCAGTTTGGGC
This sequence comes from Neoceratodus forsteri, assembly GCA_016271365.2. Taxonomy (NCBI): domain Eukaryota; kingdom Metazoa; phylum Chordata; order Ceratodontiformes; family Ceratodontidae; genus Neoceratodus; species Neoceratodus forsteri. The sequence continues at coordinate 105,937,786 of JADMNL010000029.1, read as the reverse complement.
AATGAGCTCGGGGAACATACACTCCTTTATGGACAACATTGAGAGGCAAATCCACAGGCCTCCCAAGGGAATCATAACTGAGGTGCACCACAGGCTTTACAGCTCGACCAGTCTTCCTAGGGGAACTGTTACAGTCTCTGCACTCTGAGCCTCATTTTCAGCATTGTCCTCACTTGTCAGGGAGTCTCCATGGGGGTAGAGAGGCTAGAACTTGGGGCACTTTCAGCTCCAGGAGTTACAGTTTCTGAGTCCACAACATTTGGCTCGCATGGGAGCTTTCGGACACTGGCAGTGGACTGTCAGGGCACTCAAAATACTCTTCTGGTTCTGTGTATCACCAGTCTGCCCCAATCTTATCATTTTCCCCTGAAAGCTCAAACAGTTCAACCATGCACAATGATTCCATTTCATCTGATCTGATGCTTTGCACTTCATTTTGGGAGCATTGGCTCCAGGGATGAAGTTGGGGCTTAGACAGTCCAGAAGGCCCAGCTTCATCTCCAGTATTGACTAGGGATTGCCCCAAACAATTGACTCAGTTCGTAAGAAGGATAGTATTCAAAGTCACTCTCACTTTCTTCCGATATGGACTGACAGTCATGCTCAACTGGGACTTGTGGAGGGAACACTTTAACTTTGCTTCTGTAGGTGCAGACTTTCTTGATCTTTTCTTAGCAGCAGCTCTAGTCACTGGTCCAGAGGGGCATCTTCTAGGGCTCAGACTCAATTAAGATTTGTCCAATGGGCAGTAAATGATTTATATGCATTGTTTTACATCTTTTGAATTATTCTCAGGCCTTACTTTGTACACTGGCAGATCATCTAGTTTGCCCACTACAATGTGAGGGAGATGGTGCCATCTGTCAGCAATCTTGTGCTTGCCATGCAGTCCCAGATTTCTTAGCAGTACCCGATCTCCCTCCTGGAGTTCCTGTGTTTCACCTTTTATCATACCTTTCTTTGTTGGCCAGATTTCTTTGGCAGCCATGGTTTGAGCCAGTTGTACGCATGAGTTAGCTGGGCCTTTAACTTTGCACATACTGTAAATAGTTGTCAGCTTGAACCCCATCAGGAGAGACCCCAAAACACATCTACTGGTAGTCGAGCTTCTTCCAAACATCAGGCGGTAGGGGAGAATCCAGTGGCATCACTTTTGGTGCAGTTATAAGCATGTACCAGGGTGCTAATTGTTGGCTCCATCTAGGCTTGTCCTTTGGGTGCAGGGTGCCTAGCATATCTAGCAAAGTGCGGTTGAAACGCTCAGGCTGTGGGTCCCCTGGGGGTGGTAAGGAGTGGTTCTGGACTTCGCACTCCCACAGAGAAAGCATCTCTTTGATCAGACGACTCTCAAAGTCTCTCCCTTGATCAGAATGGATTCTTTGTGGAGCCCCATAGTGAACAAAAAGTTTCTACAAGTACTTTGGCCACAGTGGATGCTTTCTGGTCTTTGGTGGGGAAAGCTTGGGCATATCTCGTGAAATGGTCAGTGACCACCAGCACATTACTGATATTTCTTTGATCTGACTCCAAACTCAGAAAATCAATACAGACCAACTCCATGGGTGCACTGGTGGTGATGTTAACAGGGGCAGCCCTCTGGGGCAAAGCTTTCTCTGTAAGCAGCGTACTACAAGTTCGAATGTGTTGCTCCACATCAGCCCCCATCTTAGGCCAATAGAATCTGGATCTCACCAAGTCAAGTGTTCTGTCTATACCAAGGTGCCCCATGTGGTTGTGCAAGGACCTCAGTACTGAGTCTCAAAGGCAGTGGGCAGCACTAGTTGTTGTTTGTCTATTGTCCCCTGTCTACTGTTTCTCTGTATAACAGTTTATTGATCAGTTTCAACTTAGGACCTTCTTTGTATAACAGTGCAGTTCTCAAATCAGTGGAGCGTATTTGGACACATCTTTTCCTGCATAGAGGGCTTCTAAGCTGCTTTGATCATGGGATCGCGCGGATTGAGCCCTGACGTATACTGTCATTGTCCAGCTGAGGCAGTGCACCAATGTCTATTGCAGAAAAGTGGCAATAAGCAGCAGGTATGCAATTCTCAGAGGCTCTCCAAGCAATCCACCATGCAGTCCACTGCGTCCTGCGGACATTTGTTCCTCCCTGTCAAACTCCGGCAGAGTGCTCGAATGTCAGGTTCTGCCAATCGACCCAATCATTCTGGGGAACAGGCCTCCGGAGAGCATCAGCATCTATGTGGTTCAGACCTGCTCGGTATTCGAGAGCATAGTCATATGTAGATAATGCAGAAAGCCACCTATGGCCAGTGGCATCCAACTTAGTTGAGGTCTGCACATAGGTCAAAGGATTATGTCAGTTTTTACTAGTATTTTAGCCCCATACAAGTACTCATGGAATTGGTCAACAATAGCCCACTTCAAAGCTAGGAACTCTAACTTATGTACAGGATAGTTCTTTTTGGATGGGGTCAGGCTTCTACTGGCAAGGCCACTGGTCTCAGGCCATTCTCGTGCTTTCTTGGTACCAGCCCCCAACCCTTGCAAGCTAGCATCAGTGTGCAGGACATAAGGTTTTCTTGGATCGCATAGGCCAGCACTGGAGCATGGGTAAGTTGATATGATCTCATGAAAAGCAGTCTCACAATCAGAGTCTCAGCGGACCCCAAATACTTCCACTGGATGAAAATACACTCTTTTCAGTCTTGAGGGACGCTGACTTTTGGTATTTTTTGTGGGTGGGGATACCTTGAGTAAGGTTAAGTAAAGGCGGATCACTCTTGAATAGTCCTTGATGAAGCTCCGATAATAACCACAGAATCCCAGGAATCTTGCAGTTCTTTAGATTTTTGGGCTGTGGCCAGGTGGTCAAGGCTCAACTTTACTTGGTCGGTCTCTATTCCCTCGTGGATACTATGTGTCCCACATACTTTACTGATGTTTGAAAGAATTGACACTTATCAATGGACAGTTTAGGCCAAAGTCCTCCAGTCGGTCCAATACCTTAAATAATCTGCTCTCATGTTCCTCCAGTGAGCTGCCAAACACAATAACATCATCTAGGTATACCAGGCACTCTAGTAAGTTCATGTCCCCCACTGCACGCTCCATCAATCATTGAAAGTGGTTGGGCACCTGAAACTTTGAGGCATCCTCATGAATTCATAGAAGCCAAGCGGACAGATAAAGGCTCGCTCTCACGGTCCTCTGGGGCCATCGATCTGGTAGTACCCACTCGCGGAGATCCAGCACAGAGAACCACTTGCTCCCGCTTAGGCAGTCCAAAGCATCCTGAATGCGGGCATTGTGTACTGATCAGGATAGTCCGCTGGTTTAAGGTGCGATAATCCACACACATCCTTACTGTTCCATTCTTTTTCCTCACTACCACAATGGGGAAGCATAAGGGCTTCTGGATTCTTGTATATGCACCAGTAACTAACATCTCTTGCAGATGCCGCCTCACATCCTCTATGTCAGCAGGTGCCAGGCGTCGAGACCTCTCACGAAATGGTCTTTCATTATGCACTGGATATTGTGCTGAGCTCCTTGCACGCATCTCACATCCCATTCCTTTAAAGAAAACACCTGGTCTCTCTGGGCAAGCTTCTCACTGATCCTCACTTTCCATTCAGCTGGCAGCGAGTCGCTAAATCAAACAAGTCAGGCGTTACTCTGTCATTCTTCCTTGAACTCTGCTGCTGGGTAGCACTGCAGTGTCTGCACAATGCACATTAGCCAGGATGCAACCTCTGTTTACTCGAATGTCTCTTTCAGACACATTATGAACTTGGACCATTACCCTTCTGGCATAAGCATGGGCTCTAGCGGCAAAATACTAGGCTTGACCAGCAGTCCCTCTGGCAATTTTCCATCGCCTGGTGCATCCAACATTAATATTTTATTCTTAACATCCTTTCTGATACGGACTCTCCCTGTAAGGTACACTGGGCATTTGGCGCCAGGATCAGAGACTCTGGATCCTTCTTCCATACAATTCCACCGTTCCTCTGGTTCTGTTTTTTCAGCATCTCTCTGTGCCTCATAGGCCTTCTTAATTAAAGCCGAACTCTTAAAGCTCTACTAGTCTTTGACCCTGTTTTTCATAACACAACTGTGCCAGCCTTCCGAACATATGAGCATTTGTTCCAATCAACAAAGGGACACCATCATACAGTCCAGTGGGGGGACACACTAAGGCTAGGTCTCTACTTGTTCGCCACTCCAGCCACGGAGGTGGGGAAAGACAGCCAAATTCGATATACCCGAATAGGGGTAGGCTTCTCTCACTAACCCCCATACATGCAGTCCTTCTAATGGTTGTAAGGGTACATCTGACAAATGCTTCTGATACCAATCTTGGAACATAATTGTCACTTGGAGCCACTGTCTAATACAGCTCTTGTAGACACTCCATTCACTTTACAGTGGTCTCCATGGAGGGACCCACTATTCTGGACCAGTCTGGAGAGGCGGTAGTGGGGGCCTGGGCAACTGACCTTGCCACAAAAGGACGTGAATTAGCATTTTGGTGCCCTCACTGGGATCATGTCGCACCTCTAACCACTGATTTCTTCTCCAAGCCTCCTGGTAGCCTATATGCAACTTTGTCAGTGTCTTTGGGGACTGGCATTCCTTTCATGTGCCCATCTTTCCCACAATTATAGCAAAACATACTTTCTGGAGTTTGAGCTGGCCGAGGCGCCACACTGGGAGCCAGGGCGGGGTATTACTAACTGGAAACCCTGGTGCCATCTCTGTTCACGGGCGTGATAAGCATTTGGAGACATCTCGTCAGTTTCTCCACTTCCATGGTCAAGGAATTGAGTTTGGAGCTGTTATCAGCAGGAGATACATGGGTGGGTACCCCCACCCCATAGCAGATGCAGTCGGATATAGGTCAGGGCCCGTACTTGCAGGCGTGCTTCATAAAGGACTGTTTTTGAATTCCCGGATCTCTTCAACAGTTCGCCCCATTGTGGCATATCTTTTCCTTGTCAGAGCACTCATTGACTGTCAACCTCTGCCCCTGAACTTCACTTGATGGGTCACCCTCAGTCACTCGGGTCGTAGCCACAGCTGTTGGTGCAGGTACCTCCCGAGGTCGCTTTTCTCAACTCCTTGAATTTCTCTCATTAACTCATCATAGGAGGGTGGGATTCCAGTCGATTTGCTAGGCTGTAACTGAAGCAACAGCAGTTCTGAGAAGGGGCAGACTTAAGGATTCTGTCCAGTCTGGTTCGGTCCAGTTCCATCGCTGGCAAACTACCCTTTCTGAGGCATTCTTGCAACAATTTTTCCAGCCGAGACATACACAGACAACAACTCCCTTGGTACTGTTGTGCATTTCTTACTCTCCACCATAGGTCCTCATCAGAATCTGGGCTCCCATACACATTCTCCAAGGCCTCAAGATAGGCCTGTGCAGTCGCTTAGGGTTACTGGCCCTTTAGCACGGATGGTAGCCAGGGCAGGACCTCGGAGGCTCTCACTAACCTCTTTCGTTCGCCTTCCGAGCATTGCCATTCTAGCACTTGGGGGCAACATAGTCTATCCAGGTCTCCAGTCATCCTCCCCTTGGGGTGGGAGGTGCCAGAGAAGATCCTCAACCTTCGGTAAGAGTCGTGACTAATGGCAGGTGCAGAAATAGGAGTCTGCATTGGTTCAGCCACCATTACGGGCACTGGAGCAGGAGAGGGTGTTGGGGAGGAACACCCCAGGTGGCAAGAATAGTTTCTTCAAGTCCTCCACAGTTTTCCTCTCCCAGCAACCATTCAGCAAATTTCTCCTCAAAAGTTTCAGATAGTGGGGGGCTGATTCCCCCGGTCTTTACTGTCCTTAGTTATCACTCTCCAAGCAGTGAGGGCTCCTCTGGGGTAATGGTCTGTGGCACTTTGGAGCTATCTATGGGATCCTTAAACTCTACTAGGGCCAGGAAAGTGTGGGTGAGCAGATTAGCATGCCGACCCACCACCACAGGGTTTTGTAAACCTTCCACCTTGGAAAGTACTCCCTGCACAGTGTCCGTATTGATACCCAGGGGATGTCCAGGATAAGCATAGCATTTTGGGGTCGATCTCCCAGTACACCACTCCACCAGCCGGTGCACAGCCACTTCTGTCGGGTACCCATTTTTTCTTAACAGTGGTTCGTGAATATGGCCACTAGAGGACACACAATCCCAGCGGTGAGCCTCCAAGATGTAACCCTAGATGGCGCTATCCCAGGGCTACTACCCCTGCCTGATTTGCCACTAACAGGTTGAGGGGCCTGGATCCAATGAGGGTGCCTCCACCCAGAGGTCAGGGTTTGCAATAGT